>CP092092.1:5985000-6172500 GCA_029203775.1 Neoneuromus ignobilis
TGTACGCGTACAGACGTGGCCGCCGTTTCGCAGGACCGAGCAACGACAGACCGCTTCTTAGCGGCGAACAGTTGTTCGAGTCACGTCTTCATTACTGACACCACCGTGTTTCTTGTCCTTCTGACATTAGTATGGAATCCTTTTCTTCCACGAATAACGTACTCTTTACACGTGTTCGTTGAATCTGATGTTACGAAGTATCTCGGACACAAGAACACCCCTCAGGATGATCTCCTGGCTTGCAAACGACGCACGCGACGTAATTCAATTGTTTTGGACTGTAGCGAATGTAACGTAATGACAATTTAATTGGCGTAATCAGCGCATCTGCGTAACGGCGTCACTAGTGGTTTAGGGATTTAGATGAGAAGGATAAACTTTGCCGGAGTTCATTTTACAAGCACGTTCTACAACTGTCTGTTAAGATGGTATTCGGAAAGATATAATAGAAACATGAACGTAGTTAAGATTTATTTATGTAATAATTTAATTTACATTTCTACAAATAATTCATATTATATATATACACATTTGTTTATAAATATATAGGGTTTTCCAATAAGAATGTCAAAACTTTGATAGCTGGTGGCAATCATGTTTGATTTTTTTTAAGCTTATTTTGATATTTCAAGTCAATATAGTTTTTTAAATTATCATGAATCGTTTAACACTTCAACAACACTTAAAAATTGTAAAAAATTATTATAAAAATCAGTATTCGGTTCGTAAAACTTATCATGCGCTTCGTGGAAACTCATGGTCAACACTAAATAAATAAAATTGTAGAATTTGAAGTGAAATTAATCTACAAATTATTGAAAAATAACCACTACATCCATAAAAAGTAACTGTCTTGTCCAATACTTGCCAGTGATGTTTATGTCATTGGATTATATTTTTTTCAAAATGAAGCTGGAAATCACGTTACAGTAAATGGAGTGCGTTACCGAACCATTGTCATGATTAATATTTTTTTTTCAAAAATGATTGAAAATTGTTTGCACAATGTATACCAGGGATCGGAAACCTAGGACCCGCGGGTCACCAAGTGACCCATTTGATAATTTCAAGTGACCCACTTGAGTTCCGCAAATAAACTATAATATATAGAAATAAATTATCAAACAAATTCTTCAAAATTAATATTATTTGAAACTGACATAAAAACTAAAATATTTTTTTCTTTCCTTTATTAAAAAAAGCCAATATGAAAAAAATATCGATGAAAGAAATCTAAATATGTTCGAAAGTTAAATTTTGAACATTAGAAGTGAATTTGAAAGTAGATTTTAAAGTTTTAAGTAGCACGGTAAAATATTTACATTTATAATAAAACCCGACGAAATAGACAAAAATAGTTTAGATTTGCAGTATTTTAAATATCTTGAAATTGAGAATTTAAGTTTAGAAGTGATTGATTTTAAAAGTCCAACGTTGTGGACGTATAAATTCAAGACATTGCCAAAAGATTTATAAAAAACGGAAGATAATCATCTTCTTATGATATCAAAGTGTTAGGCATCACTTCCTACGAAATTTTCATCTTTGAAAAAAATTAGTTTTGCCATTTTGTCCGCGTTCGGTTCTACTTATAAATACGAGTAAATATTATCACACATAAAATTTATTTTATGTAAGAATAGGAGCAGCTTAACTACCGAAAATTCAGATTCTTCTATTTGTCTCAAGATGATTAATCATAAACCAGACTTGACTAAATTGACATCACAAATTCAGCATCAGGGGAGCCATTGAAAACGAAAATAACGTTTATAAATAAAGTTCATAAATTAATGAACTAAAAGTTGACAATTATATTTGTTTTTATAGTAATTACAATTATAATTTTGAATTTTTACGTTTTAAAAGCATCTTGTAATTATTTTCCCAATAAAATGTATCTTATTATTCACTAAAAGACTGTTTTAAAATGAAAATACCACTGACCCGAAACGTTTTCTTAATAATCACATTTTCGCTGATTTTGACCCGCAGGCAAAAAATGTTGCCGACTCCTGATATATACCATACATTTGGAAACAATAGAAAATTTAATGAGTCCATTAGTTCACAAAATAATTTCATTGGATTCATTATTCCATTGGATTATTTTCTGTGAGGTTATATGAAATCATTGATTTATTCTGATAAACCACAAATAACAGAAGTGCTAAAAATACACATTGAACTTATAATTCATGAAATTGGGTCACAATTTTGTGGAAGAGTGATTAAAAATTGGACTAAACGAATGCACTATGTGAAGCAAAGTCGTATTGGTCATATGAGTAAAATTGTGATCTATCATTAATGCCACAGAATATGCTTAAAAATAAAAAAAGAAATAACTAATTAATTAAATACTTTTTATTCGATGTCCATTCAATCTTCTGAAGCACTTATTGGAAAACCTTATGCATTTAAAAAAAAACCTGGTTTAATAATTATTTTTTAATTTTACATTAAGTGATAGTGTAACATTCGAAGACATGACGATTATTATGAAAAATAATCGTTTTTACGTCGACGATGAAACAATATAAAAAAAGTAAACGAATATGTAAATATAAATCCTAATTTAAAATTGTTCTTATTGATGTAAAATCAAGACGAGAAAACTTCTCTTTTGTTATATAATTGTATAAAAACTGTGCTTTAATAATACTTTTTATAATCATCATTATCTTCTATGCTTTGTAAAACAACTTACATCTCTTCTATAAAATATTCATTATCGATACTGAAAATAGACAATCGTTGAAAAATAAAAAAAAGTTGTATCAACATTATCCATCATTTATGTATCAGAAAATATGTTTAAATCTGCTTAAATGTCAAATAAAAAAATGACTTGATTTATGTTCTTAAGCTCTTAACGACTTAAATCAAGGATCAATAATAACGTTATTAAATGTATTCTTAATGTTGTAAACTCAATACAAATGGATTTATTTATCATTGTACAAGTAGATATCAAGACTGTTTTAAGCACTGATATTACAATACAATTGTTTTCTATTTTTTGCAAATTAACATGCGTCGTTCTTATAAAATGTATCAAATAAATCAACTAAATTTTGCATGCTCTTAGTTATCTTATATTAAATGTATTAAATGTTAACGAATCGTCTTGAATTACGTTAAATAATTGCTTACGTTCCTGTCTGAAATAATATCTCGAAGTAAGATAGCATTTCGACCAAGTTTATTTTACCTGTGATAAGCTCAATTAACGTTTCGTTGTAATTAATGTGTCATTTATTTTATGCGAATATTATTGGTTTATTTTATATGATATTACAAAATTATACATACATATATATATATACCTATAGCCAAATATTATGTTTTTTCTGAAATATAAATTTATTAATTTAAAATATTGATATATGATTAACTTATTTTTATTTTAAATCACACTGACAAAAACACATTTTTCCACATATTTTAAAAATTAAAGTGAATATAAAAAAAGAGAGAAAAAATAGGTTCTTAGGCAAAATAATATGTACGATAAGATAAACTTATAAAAAGAGACTTAAAAAAGCAAAATGTTATAGAATTTGTTACTATTCTGAATTAATAACTTGTTAGGTAACTTTTTTTCTAATACTGTATCGTATCTTCATAACATTGAATCAATAAGATTTCTATATTTTTCTACAGGAATCATGTACAGTGTAGCTAGCACTTCTTCCCATAAGTTATTTTTATTTTTGATATTTTTCGCTCCAATTACTTTTAAATATCCCTTCATAAATTCTCAATTGAGTTTAAGTCTGGCGATTGAGCAGGTCAAATCATAATCGAATCATGATGATCCTTAAACCACTTTTTGATATTTTTCGAGTTATGTTTGTGGTCATTATTCTATTGGAACTTCCAAACCAGTTGCATATTCTCTTCGACATAAATTAGTATGATACTATCTAATAAATTCATGTAAGTATATTGGGTAATTTTTTCTTGAACCCAATATACAGTTCCTACACCATACTACGAAAAAAAATTCAAATTATTATCCTACCACCTTTATGTTTCATTATTTTCTGAGATGATATGGTTTCAATTCGGTTTTTGAAGCTCATATTACGAATATTCGACCATCAGACCCAAATAAATTAATTTTTGTTTCGTCGAAAAATATAATATTTTGCCATTTTTTCTGTTCTTCAAATTTCTCCTATTTGCATGTTCTTTAGCAAATTTCATTCTATTTGGTACTTTACGTAAATGTCGATTAAATAAATTCGTTTAATCATCTACGTATAGTTCTAGCACTGAGTTCATTTTCTTGTGAAATGTCTTTTTCAAGTTTAAAAGGACCTTTTTTACTTATTATAATAATCTTTCTGTTAGTTTGAACAGTTGATTTTCGTTTTCAATCCCTAAATTCACATTTGACAACTAAAATTAAATTTCCTGATCGAATAACAATTTTGGAAATATATCTGTAACTCTTTTTCTGTTTTTTCAAGTTTAATATAATTTTTCTTTCTTCAACAAAACAGTGAGTAGCTCGACCCATAATAATCTCAAATTTTACTACAATAATCACTAACACTTTTTTTAATTTAAAACACTTACATTACCTATCTTTTTAAAAAATCAAAAACAAATTATTACTTATTTAGAGAAAATAAACAACTGTTAGTACTGTACATATTTTTATGTCCATTCGACATTGAATTGATTGTAATTTATACTGGAAATTTCCTAAAAATATCATTTCACTAAGTAATATCAAGATGGAGTATTTAGTGGTGCAAACAAATTACAAAAGATAATGTTTTAATATCTTCATTTCTATTAGAAAATAGCGAATACAATAAGTTGATATGAACATATTATTTTAGTCAGAGGTATATATATATATATATATATATATATATATATATATATATATATATATATATATATATATATATATATATATAGGCCTAAATGAGACTAAAGAATATCAAAGGAAAATAAAGAAGTAAATGTATGTCTAAGCCTTTCAATTTCATTTGTGTCACTTTATATATCAAAAGTTTGATTTCACATTTTTTTTCCTAAAATTTATCAAAGTTTTTAATTTAGTTTTAATTATAATAGTTATAAAATTCATTTAATTTGTTATATGCTAATTGAATTTATTATTATTATTAATTTTTTAAGAAAATATTCTATTAGAATAACAACTTTTCATTGAATTCAATTACATACGAATTTTTTTTAAAACCAAAAACTTTTATTCAAGTATGTAAGTAAATACTTCAACAGTTAAAAAAGTATCCTTTTATACTTCATTTTTTTAATAAGTTTTCGTTCATGTATACACACACACATTTATGTATGTGTATATATGTGTATATATATATGAGAATATTAAACTTGTTTTCGAACAAATTTATAAATAATTAAACTGTATAATATCATCACAAGTGTGTTTGAAGTTTCACTTATCTATCATTTAGGGAATAAGTTTGAAAATGCCTGTCAAAGAAAATGTACAGCAGGCAGTTATTCGTTAGTGGGGTATAAGGAGAATCAAATGAATAAATTTTGAAAGTTCAGTGGCATAAAGAATGAGAACAGTATTCGCCTTTTGAAATACAGCACAGGGCCGTCTGTTTTCTGTTTTCTTTTTTTTTTTTTTGAATGCAAACTTTATTACAATCGTGAGCGGACAGCACATGCTGCGGTGTTCGAACAGTGGCGGATGTGTTATATATTGTGGCGAATGAGTAACGAGTAGACTAGGTTGTAAATAAATGGAATGTAAAGCTCTCCCTATAAGTTTATGTACCGATACCACAACTCTCGCTGTACTAACTTATACAGCTAGTAAAGAGAATTAACAAACAAGTATCACATTGTGTTAACTTTGTTATGAGTTACGTAAGCTGTATATATTAAATTCATATATTATTGGATTTAGAAAATATATTTCATATGTACACTAATTTACACAAATACTCTCTCTCTCTCTCTCTCTCTCTCTCTCTCTATATATATATATATATATATATATATATATATATATCTTATATAATCCTAAATTCATTAAGATTTTTTTAAAAAAGTTCAATTATTTGAGAATTTCTTCTTTGGACAGAGAATGAAAATATCAAAGAACTGTATATTCAATTGAAAAATTCCAAAGTGTGACTTTTTGCTCGATTGATTTCGATTTTTACTGTATAATTGAAATTACTATACGTATATCGATGTTTACATTTAATAAAACAGAACTTGTAATTTAAAAAAAAGTTTGATCAAAATGTTTTCCGTTTGTAATTTAATATTCAGTGAATATAAAAAGTACTATCGAAACAATTATACGATATTTACAAACCACTGATTTAATTGAAATAATATATAAACAATTTTTATTGCCGGGAAATGTTTGTTCGAATTGAATTTCAGTTTTAATTTCGGTTTGACGAAACACGAATTTGAATTGAAAAAACAAATAATTTATTTACAAGTTTGAAATAAATGACCTAATTAAAATTAGTATAGTAAATATCATTAAATTTAATATATTTTTGTATTGAAAACATAATAGAGTATATATAATTAAGTAATAAAATTCATATTGTGTTTTTTGTATTAGGAGAATTCGTTTTAATTAAATAAAATAAATAGTTGATAAGTATTTATTTTAAATATGAAATTTTTAAAAAATATAAGAGTAACTTTAAAGAAAAATTATTTTTTTAATTATATTTGGAAATGAGAAAATCTTATTTAAATAATAATCAGTTTACTTTTAAACAAAATGGTTTATTTAAATAAGTACAATATTTTTTCATCAACATTATTTTAAAATTAATAATTTATAAAAGTTAATAAATAATGAACAGAAAGTAACAAAGTACATATGAAAAATGAGTAATAATTAAATATATAATCAGATTTTGTACCGTTGTAGTAATTAATTTCTAATATTTTTTTTTCAATTTAATAAGATTCAATTATCATTTATTTATTTTTTATGAAATTAATAGTATTTAGTTTAGGTATATTGACAGAAATAAAATTAAATTTATCTTATTTTCAATTAATTACTACATAAATAATTAAAATATATAAACATTTTATTTATATATCATATATTTTTTTTTATAATAACAAGCAAGAATTCATATATTTATATATAATATCATATAGTCAAAATGTACTGCTTTGATAGAACTGAATGAATGAACGAAATTCTTTTTATATGAAAATAAAAGTACTTTTCAATATATTGATTTCAGTACGATGGGTTTTTACTCAATCAAATACGTTATTTATATTTTTTATGCATCAAGTATCGAAATCTGGCAAACTTTCTCTAAGAGTCAATATATATTGAATTAATATTTAAAATACAAATTTCTTCTCGGATATCGTTGTAAAAGTATAAAATATATTAATAGAAAATTAATATTTTAGTGATTTTGATTATATTTTAATACAAAAACTAATATTGTAAATTTTATTGTTGAATGTTTATAACATATTTTAAAAAATATTTATAAACATTTTTTTTAAAAACGATTTAATTCATTAGATGTATTTTAAGATGTATATTAAGTTAAATGAGAAGTTTTGTCAATAATATTATTTGTTGCGAATCATAAAAAAATTTCTGAATTTTTATTAAACATTTCGTTTTAATTACAGTGCTGTTAATTAATTAATGTTTGTTAAATTAATCAAAGATTCTTTTTGGATGTTCTATTATATGTTACAATATATAATTAAGTTACTCACTTATGTTTTTATCAGTTTTAATTTTTTTAAAATCCACTTTGTTTATTTATAAACATTTTATATTTAAAATATTTCACGAATTAACAAAATTTATGTTTTAAAAATAGATTAAAGTGTTCTCGATTTTAAAACTGAATAATATTTTTTAAAAGCAATATATTTTATTATCATTTCTTGTCAAATAAACATTTTACACATGCATTTGTATAATTAATTAATTTTTACATTTTTAACGTTATTTTTTTAAATTATCGAATTTCCAAGTCAGGTTAAAATTACAAACAATTAATTTTCTATGTAATTATCATAATAATTAGCTGGTCCTGTGCTTAAAATTATTATTTACAACTGTAGAATATAAATAAATCGAGTAATATACAATTTAAAGTGATTTATGTTCATTTAAAACTATACACATAGTACTTTTACTATGAATTATGTAAATTTGTAATCTCTCTGTATTAAACAGCCAACAATTTATAATCATAGTTAAAAGAATCATCGGGTATTAAAATTCAATTAACATAATACAAACGAATGATACATTAAAAAATTATGATTGTATAACCAGTGATAACGGTTTAATTGCGTTTAATTACACATTGAAAATTTACCTGCAAATATTTACTGTTTAAAAAAAAGTTTTTTTTGTAAAAAAACATACCGAGCTTTTTATTAAAACCGCATCAAGTTTTATACTGTTGAAAAATATACACCACTTAATTAACGATTCCATTTTAAACGTTACATAATTGGCGTAAAGTGACCACAGCTCGTACAACTTACCTTGCATTGTTAATAAATCCCGGGTTCGAAACCTCAAACCTTATATTCGAATACACGATCGTTGTTCGATATCGTCGCATTGTAACAACTCATTTCATATGCATGAGTGTTTGTAACCTTTAGCCGCAACATGAACCTACCTACATTTGTTACTCTTCCTCTTTAAGTATCCATTTACCACCTCATGCTTGCTATACATATACACGTACATACATACATACATACATACATACATACGGACATATATTTATATATATATATATATATATATATATATTTGTACAATACACTGGGATTATCATAGCGGCAGTTTATTTTCGGATTTTTTAATATTATTAAACTCAGCCACAGTTTGTAAATATTCTCGTTTAAAAAAAGATTCACATATTTGTGTTTTTTATTTTAGTATTGATAAAAAATAAAAACAAGTCTTGTATGTATATATTTGCAAAAAATATCTTTATTAAATTTTTATATATTTATAAAATGTATATAATTTTTCCAACATATAAGAAAATAATTTGATTCATAAAAGGAAATGTATTCAAAATTAAATTTTAATTAAATATATATAACAGCAACTATTGAATAACGTCTATTCTATATTTTTTTATAAATAATAGCTAATTTTTTTATAACTTTTTCTAGTAAATATAAATATATTTTTCAAAAAATATGCTAACTAATAGAAATAGCATCTTCAGTTGGATGATAATAAAATTAAATAAGAGGAAATAATTCTTTCAATCATTTAAAATTGAAGTATATAATTTTATTATTTTTCATATCAAGATACATTTTTTATCAGTTAGATGATTTTTTAATATCTATATTTTTGTAATATTGAAAAATTATAAAAATAACTGAAAATTTTTCAGTAAAAATTTTAGCATGAAATAGATATTTAAATTCAATGCATTTTTATAAATGTGATTTGTTTAAATTCAAAATGAGACAGTAGTCTTTTTATTGTTTATACAAAAATATTTATCGTAATTATAATTAAATTCAAAATTATTAAAAAATATATTTGAGATATAATAATAGAAAAAAAATGTTGCAAATGAGTATAGTTTTGAAAGTTTACAAAAATTTAATGGTAATTATAATCGATGGTTTAAAGGAACATATTATTTTTCAAAAGTCAGTACATTGGTCGTTTGTCTAGCGTCACTTCCATACACCGGATGTGGTTGCAAATGCCGGAAGCGCACAGCGTGCGAACATAGCATATCGCGCGACTCGTTAACACAGAATGTGGTTTAAAAACAGAACACTTTGGTGAGACGAAGAGCAAGAACAGCAACACCTAGAAAAAATCTAATACTGAACCACAGATTGAAATAGCAAACTAACTTCGTGATTCTTTCATAAAAGTAAATTAAAAAAAAGTCGTGCATACACATACATACATACATACAAACAGAAAACAAACAACTTACATATTTTCAAATTATCCTTTCAGGAAATTTCTCGAAATATTGTTACGAACAGTTTCAATTGAGGTAGAGTATTTTTGTTTGAATTTGCGTCGAAATGTTTACGTACGAATAAGTTTGTAACAAAAGAGAAGTGTGTATAAATAAGAAAAGGAGAAGAACCACGTTAATTAAATTTTCTAACCAGTGAGTGCGAGAAGCTTTTAAAAAGGGGTTCTTGTCCCGTGTAATAATACATGGTTCATTAAAAATTTACAGTTTTAAGCGATTTTTGAATTTTATGAGTTAACTTATACAATAGATATTTTTATAGGTATTGTTTTTGTTAGAGAGGTTTTTATGTCTTTTTTTATTTTCAAAAATACATCTTTTTAATTAACATAAATTCATAAATGATTAAAAAGGAATTTAATATCTATTTTTTACTATGTATATAAATATTTCGTATTATATCTCAAGATAACCAAAAATATCAAAATAGAATTTTATACATAGATAAAATATTGCCAAAAGTTTTAACATATTTTTATAGAGAAAATTGCAAGAAATAAAAACATAAGTTACACTAGAATTGTGATGTCTTGTATCCATTATAAATTTTGTGCACACAAATCATTTCTGTCTGTTTGTATTTTTATTATTTTATGAATATTTTGGTTCACGAAAAGGTTCAACTTTTAAATCATTAGCATTAAAATAAAAATATATTGGAAAGTTTTGTTGAAATTTTAAGTAATTATTTTTTATATTTAGTATAGATTCGTTATGTTAGAAATTATTTTTTTTCATCAAAAACTTTATTAGCAAAAATTTTAATTCTAAAAGTGTTTTAAAAGATATTTCAAAATTAGCCATTTTGATTTATATACAATTAATATAATAGATATTTTACATTTGATATAATAAATTATCAGTTAAATGCAGGTTTAAGTCTTATATCATTATAAGAATTTTAAAATTGAAAATAAAAAAATTACAATTTAATATTCTAATTTTATTAAAATTGGTTTTCAATTTTTTAAAATATATTTTTTTATAAATCTTCTAAATAATTATTTTTATTCTAAAGCTAAAATTACAATATTTAATATTAATAATTTTAAATATAGTGATTTATTATAAATTTTGTAATTATGTTACTTTTTAAAATTTAAAATAATAAATACAATTTAGATATTTTATAAAAAATAAAAGACAAAATATAATAATGTTTAAAACACTATATTTGTATTTTAAATTTATATTAAATATTTTCTGCTGAAAAAAATATTATTAAAAAAATATATAAATTACATACCTTTTTTTAAAAAAATATATTTAATGATTAAATATTATCAGAGTTATTTTTATTACTGTTCTTTGGATATGATTTTTAAAAAAATCTCTTTTATTTAAAATAATATAAGAGTAAACTTATGTGTGAAATATAAAAAAGTAAATAAAAATATATAAAAATGAAAAATAAACTTTATACTCGCATTCAATGATACAAACAAAAGATATAAATTGTAAAATATCACATCCACATCAGCAAATTTCATTGAAATACCAATTGTTAAATAGTATTTGCACTTAAAATACCCTAAAAATAAACACATCATGAAATAACAATTCGTGTGGAAGGTACCACACATCTTGTGTAAAATATATTAGCTAAGGACATGAAACAATGAGCGTTCCGCAATACAGACAATAAAAGAGCAGCCGACGAACATCAGTTGTACCAACAACACAACGTCGACGACAACAACACCGGTTACATAACGTTGTCGACTCACTCAATGAAACATATCTAGCACATTGTGGCCCACAACACTTCATTATATACGCGCCCGTTTTTGATTATCCCAAAATGACTTTTTAATGATGTGGACACAACAACACGCCGCGACCACTGGCAAAAGAGGCCCGGGATGGATCCAACCGTCGTTACCACAGTCGCTTATAATGTCCTCCGTGTGAATGGAAGCACAATGAAAAATATGCATACGCGTGCACGCGTACGTGAAAATTTGACATTTTATCAACAATGTTTACCAAAAAAAAAAACGCTTAAGCTATTTCATTCTTTTTGTTCTGAAAATCGCATACAAAATATTTTCAATTTTTTCTATCTAATGAAACATAAATTACTTATTGATTTTTTAAAAAAGCTATTAAATATATTTTTAATGTCTACTACGTTTTAAAAGAAAATAAATTGAAAAATGTATTCACTACATATTTTTGATACGATGATAAATTCATTTTAACACAAATTAATCATTTATTTAAACACCACAAGATTATATTAAAGTATCTAATAATCACTTATTGTTCTTTATTTGCTTATATACATTTTAATATCAATGTCATCATCGTCAGAGTATTATACAATTTTATAAAGATATATTATACATATTTTGAAATATAACTTTCAGATGATAATATCATGGTTATCGAAATTCTCATCAGCGAATTAAATGATTATTGAAAAATCTGTTAAAATATTAGAGTGAACAAATATTTAGTCCTTCTACCCAAATTAAAAAAGAAGTATTGTCCATTATCTATTAATGCACGTATAAAGTTTTTGAAAAACGATTCATTTAATATTTTCTATAGTAAATTTAAATTAAGCTTGCACTTAACGAAACAACTACTTATTACTGTCTTGTTGAAAAGTTTATATATAAGTTTCAAGTAGACAAGTACATAATACTTTAAATAAGTGGTTGACAAAGTATTTGAGGAACGTAAAGTATTTCATGGAGGCATTTCTAGGTACATTCTGTGAGTGTGTTATAAAATATTAAATTTATGTTGATTTTATCGCGAATGGCAAACATATGATCCAAATTTACACAATAAAATCATGTAAATTATGCTAATAAAACATTATAGATATAAATTATCAGTCAATGTAAATATAAATAATTAATAATGTTATGATTTTTGAAGCATTGTTTTGTAGAGATAAATTAGTTATGTAGTAAACAGAATGTTTATAATTGAATAATTTTAAATATATATATATATATATATATATATATATATATATAATATTTTATTATATGTAAAATTTATTAAAAAAAATTATAATAATTTTTTAAATAATCAATAAGTTTGTAGTAGAAAAAAATAAAACAGAACAAAATATTGATATTTAAAAAAAATACGTTTTATAAACTTAGTCGAATTTAAACAGTAATACACGTTAATATACAAATGTACATGTGACCATACGTCCAGCGATATGTAAATGAAGAGGGTCGAACCACGAACCGAAAGTATAGTCACGGCCAACGGGCACAGTTACACTAGAATTGTGATATGTCTTGTATCCATTGTACATTTCGTGCACACAAATCATCTCTGTCCGTTTGTATTTTTATTATTTTTTTTATTGTACGAATATTTTGGTTCGCGAAAAGTTTAACTTTTAAATCATTAGCATTAAAATGAAAATATAAATATATTGGAAAGTTTTGTTGAAATTTTAAGTAACTATTTTTGATATTTAGTATAGATTCGTTTGTTAGGGATTATTTTTTTATCAGAAACTTAATTGGCAAAAAGTTCAATTCCAGAAGTATTTTAAAAGATATTTCAAAATTAATAATATTACTTTATATTCAAGTAAAACTAGACATATTTTACATTTGATAAAATAAATTATCAATAAATGCAGGTTTAAGTCTTGAATAATTTTTTGAATTTCAAAATTGAAATTTTTATACAATTTAATATTCCACAAACTAATATTTTAATTTCATTCAAATTAGTTTTCAATTTTTTACAATATTATTTTATTCGTAATTTTAAATATTTTTTCTTCTAGAGTTAAATTTATAATATTTGACATTAATCATTTTAAATATAGTGACTTATTATATTTTTTTTTCATTATAATTCGATTTAAACTATCGATGAATGCAGATTTAAATCTTGAATCTTGTTATGATTTCAAAATTGAACATTTTATATAATTTAATATTCCACAGTTTAATATTTTAATTTAATTGAAATTAGTTTTGAATTTTTAAAATACTACTATTTTATAAATCTTCAGATAAATATTTTTTTCTAGAACTAAAATTACAATATTTAACATTAATTATTTGAAACATAATGACTTATTATTAGTTTTGTTAATATAATATTTTGCCATTGATGTACATAAAACATAATTATATAATTGGTTGTTTTGGAACTGTGGCTGATTCACTTTACACGATTGAATTTTAACCCCAATACCACAATAATTGCATTTCGATGGCGACACCATCATGAGCCTTTCTGTTAAAATCTAGACTAACTTTCTTATATATACCTATACTAATTTGTGTTTTGTGTCCTTATTCAATCCATCTACAATTGGGGGTTGTATCTTTCTTTTCGTCATCTGGTCTGCAAGCATGAATATAATTATTGTGGTGTTGGGGTTAAAATTCATAATTATATAACTATCTTCAAAACAATAAAAATTATATTTATTTAAAAACAATGATGAAAATATTTCTTTATTAACTTAGCCATGTTTTTGATTTCTTAACAAAGCTTCTTTATTTCCAAGTAATATTTTTTTTTTGTTCACAAAAATATTCCTAAGCTAACATCTGGTTTTATTTATCGTTTTATAGTTGTTTTTGTTATTTATTTTATTTTAATAGATTTTTTAATTCTGATATAGGAATAATTTTTTTTACCAAAAAATTCCTTTAGATATATTTATACATGTATACATACATACATAAATATATATAGCTGTTTTTTTAGCGTGATAGAACTTTAAATTAAATCCCTATCAAAAATTCTATCTAACCTAAAAAAACACCTCTCTCTCTCTCTCTCTCTCTCTATATATATATATATATATATATATATATATATATATATATATGTGGACCAAATAATACTGAAGTATTTAGATATCATTTACTATTTTTCAGTCTCATTTGGACCACCGTGTACATACATTTTGAAATTCTAAATCATTTAAATTTGTTAAATATTATTTAATTTATTAAAAATATTTATGTTAATCGATAAAATTAAACTTGAACTATCTCTTAACTAAATTTAAAATTAATTTATTTTTATAACTTTTTAATTAAAACATATTAACTGGTAAATAAACGATGATGAAAATTATAAACGTTACATCCGCAAAATTACATGTACGTGCATTAGTGATTGGAAATTTATTAATAAAACCGTTAGTAAATATACTGAAAAAAATTACAGGATAAATTAAACTGTTTTCAAACGATTGCCGTCAGCTTAACAACAACAGAAAAAAAAACTGCATTATAGCGGCATTTTAGATACGATCGGTTTTATTGTAACATTCGATCGTAAATTAATAAACGGTATTTGTGTTAATGACATTAGTGTGTGCTCAAACAAAATTAAAAACAAATCGCAATCCGTTATAATTGTCATCGGCACAGAAACATCATTGTCATCATAAAACAGTGGTACAAATATCAAACCGATGCAAACTAATTTGTTTTTTGGTATCCAGTCAAATCATGCGACAAATTCAGTCAAACAAAAATAAACGGTACATTGCGTTTTTCGTAAATAACAAAGAAATTAAACATAAACGACAATTGATTTATTGTATTTAAATCGACACGCCCCTGTATTGCGCTCGTTTTATTTTTTACGTTGTACAGAGAATCTCGTAACGTTTTAGTGTAGAATAATTCTATTGGACTGTGTCGGTGAGTGAGTAGACTCAGAGTATGTTTCTGGTGTCGAAGTTTCGACGACAACCTATACAATTAAAAATGCCAACCGTGTTAACAATGGAATGATATAATATACTTCATTTGACAATACAAATAAATATTCATGTTAACAACATCACTCCACATACACATTTTCTAATAATTCTCTTTTTGTAAATGGATATTACAAATAACTCTTTAGAAATGCCCTGCAGATATTTATTAACTGATAAAAATTAAATTTCTATTCAATATGAATAAATTTAGAAATGATTGAAATTTATATCAGATATTTTTTTTGTCTCTATATGAAATTTAAAAATAAATTCAATTAAAATGTATTCCATTATCTTCACCCACTATTGTCAAGTCACATAAGAATACATTTTTATAAAAGTGTATAAATGTTACTAGTTATTCATTATTTTCAATTTAAAATGAAATTGAGTATTAAAACATTCCTAGAAATTTATGACTTTGTAAGGAATTATAAGTAAATGTGAAATATTTTTATAATTAAAATAGGAAGAAATGATGTAGCATATAAATAGACTACAAGAATAATATATTTAGTGAATTGTATACTTTTTAATTTATCCATTATACATACTAAAAAATACTGAAAAAAAGTTTTAAAAAACATTTTTACATGAAATTTCCAGTAGATGGTAAATAAAAAATATTATATAAAACATTTTTTATTAGGTTTAAAATATCTCATGACTTTCAAAAATTAAAATTCGTAAAAAATATTCAATTAATTCAAAAAATGTTTAATTAAAAAACTTTTAATCAATTTCAAAAATATGTAATATAAATTATTTGTTATATAACAAAAATGAAAATAGATCAAAATGTTTTCTTTATATTAATTTAGAAACTAACAGAGCTTAATTATTAATGTTTTTTATAATAATTATATATTTATAATAACAAAATCATATGTGTATAAAAAAAATTAATAATAGATTTCTTCGATAATGAAACTCATCTCTTGAATTTTCATTATATAGGGTTTTCCAATAATAATGTTAGAACTTTGACAGCTGGTAGCAGCTATGTTTGAATTTTTTATGCTTATTTTGACATTTTAATCCGATATAGCTTGGAAAATTATCATGAAACGTTTAAAATTTTAACAACGCTTAGAAATTGTAAAAAAATCAATAGACTTATTGAAACAAAAGTTTAATGAGTCTATTATTTCACGAAATGGACTTATCAATTGGCCACCAAAATCATATGATCTAACTCCATTGGATTATTTTCTGTGGGGTTATTTGAAATCATTGGTTTGTGCTGATAAATTACAAACAATAGAAGCATTAAAAATAAACATTGAACGTGGAATTCATGAAATTGATCCACAATTATGTGAAATAGTGACTAAAAATATGACTAAACGAATGCACTATGTCAAGTGAAGTCGTGGTGATTATAAACTGAAATTATATTCCATAATTAATGCTATAGAATATGGTTAAAAATAAAATAAATAACTAATTGATTAATTACTTTTTGTTCTATTGGAAAATCCTATACAAATTATATTTAATGAAAAAATAATTTTTTTTGTAAAAGGATTAATATTTTGATTTATTATGTTACAAAATACATTATTAAATATAAAGAGTGAAATTAGTTAATTAAAATTATTAGTTTTTATTAATGTTAACATCCAAATTGTTCCTGTTATTTTTTAAATTATTCTTAAGTTAAATTTTATATTTTTACTGACCTAATTTGATTTTGATTTTGAATGTGCAGAGTTCTTCCTATGTAATGCAATTTGATACACATACACACACGTTTGTGTATGTATGTACGTATATATGTATATGTAAATATATATATCTATAATTTTGTGCAGTTATAGTAAATGTAGAATTGTAAATGTATGCGGCAAATATTGTATAATTAAACATTCTATCAATATGGTGTCACGCTTTATATACGCGGTCAGTTCGGATGTTTATGATTGTGTTTGCGGGGCGTTTTGCATGACCCACACGGTATGAAACAGATTGTAATCTATCCTTTCCGATAGTCGGGGCTTGTTGGCGTTTCGGGAACGAATCACATTATGGTATTGGTATTTCGATGGTATGTATGTTTCAGGGAATGAGATCGTTCGCTGCGCGAAACGTTTATACGTAAATCGGGGACATGGTAAATGTTTGACCGTATTGAAGCAGGTTCGATCACAGCAGCCAAAACAATTCAATCATGCGTGTAATGCAGGATGCATTATTCGTAATGAAGTGGCTGCGGGTGAAACGAACAGAGGAGAGAAATACCGACTGAATAGCTAATTGTCAGTGTATATGTGCATATGTGAATTTCATTCGATGTTGTGTGTGTGTAACTGAGAGAATGAGTGAGTGAATGAGTGTGTAGCTCCGACGGGACACTGATCAAACTATCGATGATTTGTGTGCTTTGCGGTACACTAGTTGTGTTTAAATCGAATTCGAAAAGTTTTGTTGAATTAGTTCCACAACTAGTTTGCTGTTAATAGATGTAATAAATATTAAATTCTGACGAAAATACTAAACGAGGCCATTTATTATATATAACACTGGGGAGATAATTATTTCTACAACCGATTAGTACACCGCAAACATATTAATAATTTAATATATATCATCCGTTTAAATAAAAACGTACACATGTACGCATTACATAAACACACACATTAGAAAATTAGATTTCCAGTTATTAATTTTAATATCTTAAATTACTTTTTTCAACTAGATTGACAGATTATGATTTTTATTCGAATCGAGTAAAAAAAAATCAAATAATAATATATAAAAAAATAATTGTAAATATCAATCATATCTAATTTTTCAAATATTTCAAACCATTATCAGAAGTGACTAACGTCACAACAATATATATTTTTTTAATCATTTGTATCAATTTCCGTCGACAACTGATAAATATAATGAAAAACATGGCAATAACTGTCCAATTTTCTTACGCGGTAGAAAGCTACATTTGCAAGAAGTAAGATATGTTGAGGAAAAGCGGCGAAGGACGGATGTTGGATGACACGAACGCAATGATTAGTGTTTGTATAAGAAAGAGAATGAACGAAACGTTGAACGATATGAAAACGATGAGAATGAAATGAATGCGTGACTCTGTAGTATATAATAGCGTTGATGCTTGTAGATGAGTGCGGGTGGCGAAACGCTGTCATAAAATTAATTGAAAATTCTAATTAATTGGACGAGTAACGCTGGCGAAGCTTATGCGTCGTTTCGTACAGACATACAGGCATTTTCTGATACATATTTATGTTTTAAATCAGCTTATTTACAGTGATTTTAGGATTGAGATATCTCACAAATAACATACTAAAAGTCATTGCACAAATATATATATATATATATATATATATATATATATATATATATATATATATATATATATATGTTGTATATTATGTATGTAAAATATTTTATACCAAAGTGTAATATAATATTCCGTTTATTATCTCACAACATTTCACACACTCGTGAATATCGTATGTTTTAAAATTTACCAACATAAAACTCAATATAACTTTTTTAAATGTCGATGATATATAGAAGATTGTGTATATTTTATAACATAGACAATGTTTAAATAATATAAAAATTAAATTCGATAAAATTATATAAATATACTTATTATATGATTTATTTAATTAAATATTGAGAATAACAATAATTTATTCATAAATAAAATTGTTTAAAAAAATATGTATAAAAATATTTTTTAAATGAACATTTTTATCTTATGAAAAAATTATAGTTTCCATTATTAAACAATATTTAGCTGTTTTTTATCGACTTTCAGTTTTTGAAAATTTGACAATAATGTTTAGAAAAAAATTACAAATAATATATTTTTAAACTAACAATAACAGTATATTTGTTTAATATTTTTAATTTAAATTAAGTGGTTTAATTGCGAAAAGATCTGTATTTAATTTAATATAGGGTTTTTGTCTTGTTGAAACCACATATCATAAAAACCATTTTCAATAATTTTTGGAAAAAAAATTCATTATACATGGTTTAGTAACGCACTCCAGTTATTGTAACCTGATCTCCAGTTTCATTTTGAAATTTTCACTTACAGAATCAATATTGGCCTAACTTCTTGCATTTATTAGTCTTACAGGTATTGGCATATCATGTAGAGTAAAATTGTTTTAAAATTTTTTCAACAATTCGATAAATGGAACGTTCACTTGGACAACTGTGTTAAGTTTTAAAAAGTGTATAATAAGTTTTACGAACCAAACATTGATTTTTATAATAAGTTTTTACAATTTCTAAGCGTTATTGAAGTGTTAAATATTCTATGATAATTTGCTGAACTATACTGAGTTGAAATGTCAAAATAAACTTAAAAAAATCAAGCATGTCTGCCAACAGCTATCAAAGTTCTGACATTTTTATTGAAAAACTCTATATAACTCTTTTAAATTCAATTTTAAGAGATTACTCCGAGAAATAGAGTGAAAAGCATTCCAAGTTTGAATTATTTAACTGTACTTCTTAGAATCAAGTCGGAGACAAAAACTAAAACTCTTCAAAAAATATATATCAGTTAATTTTAAATTTTTTAATGAAATAATTTAATCTTGTATTATCTTTTAATAAAATGATACTTGATAATCTGCTTAAAAATTAATTTCTCAACAGTTATAGAGAAAAATTATTGAATATAAATTATCTCAATGCAAATCAAGCTTTGAATAAGAGAAATGTTACAGTTGTATGTATAACAAAATAACATTTCTAATTGTATTAAACGATAATATTCAGAGTTAAGAAATACGTTAACATAAAATAATTATTTTTTTATAATATGTATAAGGTTTTTCAATAGGAATATCAGAACTTTGACAGCTGGTAGCAACCATGTTTGAATTTTTTTAAGCTAATTTTGATATTTCAATTCAGTATAATTTAACAAATTATCATAGAATGTTTAACACTTCAACAACCTTAAGAAATTGTAAAAACTTCAGCAGACTTATTGAAACAAAAGTTTAAAGAGTCCATTATTTTACGAAATGAACCCATTAATTGGCTACTAAAATCATGTAATCTAACTCCATTGGATTTGGTTTATGCTTATTAACCACAAACAACAAAAGCATTAAAAATAAACATTGAACGTATAATTAATGAAATTGGACCACAATTATGTGAAAGAGAGACTAAAATTTGGACTAAGCGAATGCATTTTATCAAACAGTCGTGGTGGTTATATGAGTGAAATTGTATTCCATCAATCATGCCATAAAATATTCTTAAAAATAATATAAATAATTAAATACTTTTTGTTTCATTTACATATACTTCTGAAGCACCTATTGGGAATTCTATATAATTAATTGGAAGTCCTATTAAAAATAAAACAAATAATGTTGGTTTTAAAAAGAATGCATGAGTTTAATTAAAAATAATCATGTTTATTTTATAATGTAATTATTTTTTTACATCGAAACATTACAAAAAAATGTACATAATATACATTTATATAAAAACGATTTCATTTTCATTCAAGCCACTTTGTAGTATATCCGTATCGCATTTTCAATGAATAATTACATAGCATAACGGAAAACGTCTATACTCGCAAAGTCCACTTATTCGCATATCGCATATATGTAAAGTCATATATGCAAAAAAAAGTATAATAAAACTGTTTCGTTCGTTGGGTATGAGTGTGCAACATACAAAGATACTGAAGAAGCTTTATGGTGTGGCATGGTGGCGCTTTTGTTAAATTCACCATTTACATTTATTAGCATATATAAAAGTTTATGTTTGTGGCGTACTCCGCAAACGACCGACAGGAGCCAAACGATTCTCTACAGTCACAGTGTAGCATATTGTATCTTTTTGTCTTTAACCACTTTTATAATGTAATCATCAGGTGGCGTTAAGCAAAAAATAATTGCCAGTAGATCGACGGGTGTGAATATATTTTTTTTCGATCGTTTATAAACGCGTGGGCGGAACAATATAATCATTATCAAAAATTGGTTTCGCTTGTTGTTAGTAAACATGTTTTTACTCAAATTTCAATTTGTGAAATTATTATAAAATATTATACTTTTAAACTTTGTTTCAACTCTTGTACGTCTTTTATCAAAAATAAATAAATCAAGCAATTTTGAAGAAACTGAAACAAAAATTGTTAAGTTATTAAAATTTATATATAACTTATTTACAATTCTAAATATTGTTTGTGTACTTAGAAAAAAATACCACTATTAATTTTGTCTGTTCAATATAGTATTATTCAAATGTGACGCCTAGATTTGTGTTTTATTTGAAATAAACATGTGTATAGGCTGGTGTATAGGGAAACATGTGTCTAGTTTCTTTTTAATAAAACACAAATCTAGGCGTCATATTTAGATGACCCTATGTAATTAATTTTTCATATATTGTATATTTTTTTAATATTTAAGTATTATTATTTTATTTACTTTACAAAAATATAAAATAATATTCTTTGTTATCGAAAAACGTATTAAAATTATTTCCACATTTTTTTTTTAAATAACTGTGTAAAATATTTTGTATATCTAGTTTTTCAGTAGATTCTTTCATTCATCTTGTGTTTTTAATTTAATATGGTTTTAATATAAGCAAATACCAAAAAAATAAAAAAATCACACATATATATATATATATATATATAATTTGTATATTGTATATACAATATATGAACTTTCAGTATATTTGAATCTGCGTAATATTTTCTCGATTCAAGTAGAAATTTCATTTGCATTTGAAAGCAGGTACACAGTACGCTACTGAATGAGTTTATATTCAAAAGAATATTAAACGGTTTCCAATTTATTCGTAATATTTGATTTGAATTGATATTGATGAGATTCGAAGACTTTGTGGTTCTATATTATTTATTAGACTACTGCGTGATGAAACTTACAGATCGATATTTGAATGTCTTATAATTTATTTATTATTTTTTATGTGAAAAATTATAATTTTTTACTAATATTCGTACGACTTTGACATCATCATGTGTGTTATTTAAAGTTTTTTTCTGAATTGTTTAATCAACTGAATTCGTTTTCTTATACAGTATGGAAAAATCGAATAGAAATGTTTTCTGATTCCATTATAATGTATGAATGAATCATAAGAAAAATAACATTAGAATGAATTTTGAATAATTTGATCAATTTTTGAATTTAGTACATATAATATATAAATCTTACCTGTAGAAAGACCTACTCGTAAACCAATTATTAATTTGAACTATAGCTATAACGTAGTATAATTTAATCAGGTCATACATTAAGCACTGTACTTTGCTTATTAAAACATTGACACGAAGTTTATAATTAAGTATGGACCGTTATGAAACTGTTAAAATATTTGGTTGAACGGGAAATTATATTTACTGTAGTGGTCGAAATTCAATAACTGTGATATTTATAATTGAAGTGAATTTTAGTTATTGCATAAAAGTTATCTATAAATTACATTCATTAGGAATGACGAACGAGTAATGTAATTGATTGAATTAATTATTAAACAAATTCATATAAAGTATTAAATAAATGTCTTTTAAAATAAACAATGATTTATTTTTATAAATTAATTTATTTAAAAAAATTTCTACCAGAAAAATATATTTAAATAACAAACTGAGCACAATAAAATTTCATAAAAATATTGATAATATTTGAAAAATTATTAAAATTCTAATAAAATAAATCATTTGGTCGAATTAATCATTTTGTTTAATTATCAAGAAAATAAAATTAATATACTTTTGTACATATCTTTTTTACTAAAAATGTAAAAACTTCTTAATCTTAATAAAATTAAGTAAATAGTTCAATATAAAAGTTTATAAAACGCTTTTTAATATATATATATATATATATATATATATATATATATATATATATATATATATATTCATGAAAAATTATTCAAGTAGATAAAATCATCGAGTTTCAAATGTATTTTTCCACATTAAATCTATTATTATTCTTGTAGGAAATGTAATTAGTTCTTGAATTTATTACAGATCGATGATTACTAAACGTTTTATTCTTACTGTCTACTTTTGTTCATTTTTACAAGCAGAGTGCATATTGCATGGAAATAAATTCAATATTAACATTTCTTTGTATAGAACAGACGTGTACTTAAAAATATGTTATTCTTGAATAAAGTTTGTTCTTAAGTTTTTTCTTCTTTTGAGAACAATTTTAAATCTATGTACACTCGTTAGTCGTTTATCTGAAATGCAAATAAAATGTTTGAATAGTTTATTCTACAAAAAAAATATATTTAATATTTTTCTAAATGAAAATTAATTTAATTTTTTATTTAATGTATTTTTTCAATCATAAATTCGAACATGCATTGTAAAATTAGTGAATGAATATATTCAATATTTAATTTACCTTTTTAAAAAATAAACAATACAATCAGTTTTAATAATGGTTATTTTTACTAAATTTTAACCAATATTTAATTTTGCAAAAATAATTTAACTAAAAATTAATTCAATATTTATTATAACATAAAATAATATTTGATTTCTTTAAAAATATAATGTGGTTAATTAACTTTTGATAAAGGAGTTGTATGTTAGTAATATAAAATTCTCCCCTAATGTTCAATAATTATTAATTATTTTTTGTTTATATTTATTTGGATTTTTAATTTATTATTTTTAATACAAAAATAATTATTGATATTTAAACGTACATAAGTCAATAATTTATGAAAACTTTTCCAAATAAATATCATAAAAAAATTAAAAATAATAAATAAAAAAGTACATACATTCAAAATTTATAAACTTTCAACTTTATAAATTATTCTTAAAAAATAGTATTTTCAAATTTGTAGAAAAATATATTAAAGTTGATAAAATTTCTAATAAAAAAAACCATTCAGATATAAAACTAAATAAATGTAATTGATTTTGAATTTTTTTTTACAGGTTATGGACACATTGCACCGAAAACACATTGGGGTAAAGTGGTTACAATCTTCTACGCTATCCTAGGTATTCCATTAATGTTGCTGTGTCTCAGTAACATTGGTGATATTATGGCGACATCGTTTCGGTTTCTTTATTGGCGAGTTTGCTGTTATGTCTGTACGAAAAAACCTAGAAAGCATAGATCAAGACGATTAAGACCCGGAAGACCGACGATTCGACAACCACCGTAAGTAATCATTCTACATCATTCAAAAAAGTCTCATTTGAGTTTTCAATGATTTTTTAAATTCAGTTTGTTATTGGAATTCTTTTTTAAAAAATAAGTATAATATTAAAATATTTGATTTTAACATTTCTAAACTATTAAATAGTATTAAATCATTTTAATATATAAAATAATTTTGTCACTAGAATTTTTTGTTTGAATAATAATATTAATTAGATAATAATTAATTATAAATTAGAGTTTGGAATTAAAATATATACTAAGAGTTACTTATTTGAAACTTTTTAAAAATGTCAAAAGTTTTTTTTTTAAAAAAATGACAAAAAAATAATCATCTTTAAACAAGAATTAACCTTTTAAATTTATTAACAATTAACAGAAATCGTTTTTCCGGAAGATCTCGAACCGCATCGTTTAAAAGATCCGGGCGTACATCTCAGCGTTCTGCAGATAGCGGATTTGGTTTATCTGAAATAACTCCTTCATCTTATTCGGATACTGAATGCAGGTAGGCTTTTTACATAATAAATTATCTCTTATTTATTAATTAAAATTGTTATATATATATATATATGTATATATATGTATATATATATATATATATATATATATATATGTATATATATATATATATATATATGTGTGTGTGTGTATGTGTGTGTATGTATTTCAAATATTCATATATTTCACAATTTATAAATTTACATAAAATCAATTTAAAATATGTGAATATTTCATATACTCGTATCTATAGTCATAAATACTTTTCTTGAAAATTGGGTAAAATCAAAAATTATTATATTTTTCTAATGTTTGAAATATTATTTATAAAAAATTAAATTATTTTGTTATAACTAATTGAATTATATATTAATTTTCATGAGATCATATGAATTTCATTGGAAATAATTTACACACACACACATTCATATATATATAATAGATGAGATACAAGGCCAATAATTATATTAAGATCCTATTTTATTACGAACATAATATAATTGAACAGTTTCTAGTATACACAAAATAAATGTAATCGAACACTGGAATTATTGACAAAACTAAATCTGAAATATGAAACCATTTGAATTTACTCCGCAAACGATTCAAATCTAATCCTTATCGAATCCAATGTAGGTTTCCATTTCATAGGCTATATAATATTGTGTTCTTGACTGTTAATAGTAACTTAATTTCTTAGTTTGGAATTATATGGATTCATTCCAGTTTCGAAAATTGATTCTGAAGATTATGTTTATACCAATTATTGTATTTAACAAACATTTTCATATGAATTCATTCCGTAGTGATGAACTTGTTCATAATAGCTCACAAAACTGTTTTATGGGTTTAGTCAGAGATTTTCTACAATCTAGTACTTATAATTAAATTCATTGATCATTTTTTAATTTTATATTTTTTTGAATTCAAAAAAAAAATAAATTTTTAAAAAGCTATTTCGTAAAAATATAACAATAGAAAATACATACATAAATTTTCAGTAATTTTATTATTTCATTAGGTTTGTATGTCTAGAAAAGTATATTTTATGAAAACTTGTTTAATTTCATTTTTAATTTTATGATAGTAAATAATGTTAATTTTAAAATTTAAAAAATGTGTTCTCTCTCTCTCTCTCTCTCTCTCTCTCTCTCTATATATATATATATATATATATATATATATTTATAATTTGAAAATTCAAATTAAATCAATTTTTAATAAAATAAATTACAAACCCTAAAAATTAAAAAATATTGTAGTTAGTAATAATTTGTTGTTCAATTTGAATCTACTTGTGTTTTTCGTTAACAGTCGTTTTTAAAATAAAGTAAATTAAATAATGTGATAAAATGTCTCTTGAAATTCGTCAAACTTTATTTTTTAAACATTTCTAAATAAGAAAATTTTAAAAAAATGATTTAAGAGGTCATTCTCAATCAAAAGGTCGAAAAATTCGATTTTTAGGTTTTGATATTTTCTATGAGTATATCTTGAATATTCTCTAGAAGATTCAAATTAATCCGACCAAAAAAAAAAATTAATGGAGCTATAGGCATACTATTTTTTACAAAAACTTATGTAAACTAGTTTTAAAATTTTAAACTCATTTTTTTGAAAATTGTATTTTTAAAATCGTTGATCAAAATATCTTGAAAACTACTGTATTTATTTATTTCAAATTTTGTAAACTTATTATAATATATAAGGTCATCCAAAGTAATGCTTAGATTGGTGTTTTATTAAAAAGAAATAAATTAAACTATACACAAGTTTCCCTATACACATGTTTCTTTTTAATAAAACACAAATCTAGGTATCACATTGGATGACTATATAAATACGAAATAATAGTCCTTGATCAAAGGATTTTTCCTTTGCATAGTTTCTTTTTTATTGACTGAAAACGAGCGCTTTTTTCATCAAAAATCCAAATTTCAAATTAGAATATCCGTTATTTTGTTTCAAATCAATATTTAAAAAAACCGATTGTTCAAGAACGACATAATTTTAAATAAATCTTCTTCATTTTTTGAGTTTATACGATCCAAATCTGAGCAGCAATGATCACCACAAATGTCCTTTTTCAGAGGATCTATGAGGGAATGATCATATATTTTTTATTTTTAAATATTTTTATTGCAAAAAATATATAAATTTCTTTAAAGTTCCTGAATATTTGCTGATAAACGTGTTATAGTTCTTGAAAAAAAATCCCAAAATTCACGTTTTTTTTTCGACTTCTTTACTGAGAATGACCTCTTAAGTTATCAGTTAATATGAAATAGATATTAGTTGTTTAACAATTCTCATTATGATTTGATTTATTTAATTTTTACTATTGAAATTTATTTCATAT
Organism: Neoneuromus ignobilis; assembly: GCA_029203775.1. Lineage (NCBI taxonomy): Eukaryota > Metazoa > Arthropoda > Insecta > Megaloptera > Corydalidae > Neoneuromus > Neoneuromus ignobilis. Next base: position 6,012,784 of record CP092092.1, read on the forward strand.
AAAAGCAATTAACTTCATTGTTAATCTAAATAAAAAAAAACGATTGAATTTGCTGAGTAAATTCTAACCGGGAAAAATAGCAATTGTATGGTTGTTTATCTCTCGAATTGAACAGACGCTGAAACAACTCATCCATTCGAACAATTCGTACAGATACGATAATCTGTCTATAAATAAGCACGCCAGATGATCATCGTAAAAGATATAATGATCTAATTGTCGCGATACAGCATCCAAAGAAAGTTAGTTTTGCGTAAATGGATCGACTCAGAATGAAACCAGTGCACGTTCATTGTGAATTATTAATTGAAAACTGTTCCATCACGCGCGCATGATTACCTTTTAAGGTGTGAACATATATTTTACACGTTCACGCTTCGCTTTTCATCTATCCTGATACGCATTGTACGCTTATTCCATTTTCACCATGGAGTAATATGACATTGAAATGTGAATTTACGAGAAATTCATGTAAACACACAACGGATTTTTTATTATACGTTTCTTTTTATTTTCAATTACATCGGACTGATTTTGAAATATGTGTATAGAAAAAAATTACAACGATGTAAAAAACGTGTGATTAATTTAACAATACGTTTCTTTTACAGTTAGTAATTGAGTATTGTTATTTGGATTTTAATTATAAAAAAATAATAGCTTGTTTAGTAATAAGTTTTTTTTAATAATTCGTTTCAATAACATCCGTTCAATATTATATAAACGTATTTAAGTCTTTTTTTGTGTATATATTGTAAAATTTCGTTTCCTGTATAAGAAAAATGTGTATTAAAAATATATATAGAGTTAAAAAAGCATTTATTTGTTGTTTTGGAACTGTGGTTGATTCACTTTAACACACTTTAAAAACTATTATGGTGTTAGGGTTAGAAATTCATTTGTGTTAAAAAAGAATATTTGCTTATTTGATATATAGGGTTTTCCAATAATAATATCAAAACTTTAACAGCTGCAATTATTTTACATTTGAATTCAGTATAATTTGACAAATTATAATGGAACGTTTAAAATTACAAAAACTTGACTTACTGAAACAAAAATTTAATGAGTCCATTATTTCACGAAATAGATCCATCAATTAACCACCAAGATCATGTGATCTAACTCCATTGGATTATTTTCTGTGGAGTTATTTGAAATCGTCAGTTTATGCTGATAAACCACAAACAACAGATGCCTTAAAAATAAACATTGAATGTGTAATTCATGAAATTGGATCACTGTTATATGAAAAAGTGACTAAAATTTGGACTAAACGAATGTATTATGTCTAGTGAAGTCGTAGTGGTCATATGAGGAAATTGTATTCCATCATTAATGATCTTAGAATATGCTTTAAAAAAATAACTAATTATTAGATACTTTTTTTATTTCCATTTAAACTTCTGAAGCGCTTATTGGAAAACTATATAAAAAATATAATTTATAAATATAGAAATAAATTATTAAATAATCCATTGAAACCATTTAGTATTTAATGGTTTAATTTTATTTTCATTTTTCTGCAATTTACACATTATGTTAAATAAAACACAAATATTTCCAATTTAATTCACCTATTTTATCTTTGGATTTTTTTAATGTGTGTACTTAAATTTTTTTAACTTAAATTTTTCCAAATACAAATTTTGTATATGTATATTTAATAAACGCTCTTAAAAAATATTTAAAATTATTATTTTCCAGTATTTAAAAAGAATAATACAGATAAATAATAAAAACTGTTGTAATTGATAAAACTACTGTTGACCTTCGCACACGTGAAGAGGTTAGCGGTAGTCGCATCGCATATATCTCTCACGTTTGAATGCATAGCGCGGTTAAATCAATTCTCATCTGTCAAATTGGTTAGAAATCAAATTCAAATTAATTTCATTTAATTTCACACTTGAGAGTGTTTGTAAATATTATTAAGAAATCATAGTGATATAAGTACAAATAACAATATTTAATAATTGGCTATTAATCAATAGTAAACAGTTATTAGTAACTATCGGTCGAATATTTGCTGCAAATAATTAGCGACTGAGTTATAATATTAAGGCAATGTTAAGACACTGAAAATCAAGTTCAAACTGAATTTTTATTCGTTTTGAACTTCTAGGTGTTAGTTTATTTGTAATGTTATTTTTAATTGAACACCTCAATACCTATTGCTTATGTTGATATTTATTTAATAAATAACTACTCGTTATTGATTAATAACAGCGAATATTTTTATTGTTACTGTAAGTAGTATTTAAACTACTGGATGATGTTAAAAAGTTAAAAGCTGTTTGATTTTTATCTATAATTTTTACTATTATCAACTAGTAATAGTTTTAAAAAATTTATTTATTGTCATTAGAACAATTATATTTTTAAATTGTCTTATTATTTTATTTTTAGGTACAATTATATTGATAATTAACTAAATTTGTTATCAATTTTTTAACCAAACTAGCTTTGATTATTTATGATCAGTAATATGATAATCAGATTGGTTGTTATCAGAGATGTGTTAATAATTTGATAAACAATCAATACTTATCATAATAACTGTATGATAAATAGTTAAAGTTTCAATCAGTTAATTAACTAGTTGGCTGTTATCAAAAGTGCTAATTGTTATATCCACAATTAAGCCATAATTATTATCAGTTAATTAGTAACTATTGGCTGCTTCAGATAAATTATATCTGATAATGTTAATAGTTTTTAACTAATTGATAATAGAGGGCCTTTAATGATAACACAAGCCTTATTTTAGCTATTGGCTGTTTATCAACCGATAGTTTTGTCTATTATCGTTGTGAGATAATTAACTATTGTCTTATCAGATAATAATTATCTGATAATTACCAATAGTAAGTCATAATCATCACACAACTGATAATAGACAAAATAATCGGTTGATAACAGCTAATACAGCTAATATATACTCTATTAGCTGTTTCTATCATTTGATAACTAACAGCACTTATTGGCTGTATCAACATTTAATTTGGCTATTGTCAGTTGATAATTAGCTCTATTTTGTTATCAGATAATAATTATCTGATAATAATCTACAGTTGATAATCTCTGATAATAATCAGTGACTATCGGTTGATAAACAGCCAATAACAGCTACAAATGCGCTATTAATTGTTATCAATTATAGACAATTGTTGTATCAAGTTGATAACAACAATAATCCTATGAATGATAGCAAGTAATAATATAAGTTATTAGCTGTTATTAACTAATAGTTATCTCTTATCAGTTTGATAATTATTGACTATTATTGATTGTTGCAGATAATATTATAATTATCTGGTAACAACTAATAGTTGATTATAATCATTTGATAATAGCCAATAACATTGATCAATAACAGCCAATATACTACACTATTAGCTGTTTATCTATGATAGATACCAACTAAGAGCGATAATAACTATTGGCTGTTATCAACTACAATAGTCACTGATTATTATTATCAGATGAGTATCAACTATATATAATTATTATTTGATAACTTATAATTGATAATCATTTGATAATAATCGGTGATTATTAATTGATAACCAATAAGTGTTTATTGGTTTGTTATCAGTCAATAGCTATTGGTTATCAACCGATAGCAATTAGTCTATTATCAGTTAATAACTAGCTCTATTGCTTATCAAATTAAAATCTATACTTAACGTGTTTGATAGCAACTGATAATAGATTACTAAACACTGTCTATTATCAGATAATAATTACCTGATAATACCAAAATCTTATTTTATAATAGAAAATAATATTGATTGATAATAACCAATTGCTCATTATAAAGTAGTAGAACTAAATCAAATGCAATCAGTCAAATAATGAATAATATTCGATTATAATTTTCCAATGAAATAAATATCTCATTAATAATTTATTAGAGTAGTTATTAATTATTTATCAAGAGTTAATATGTAATTTAATTTTGGAGATTTATTTATTCAATAGTGTATCGAAAAAGACTGATGTTGGTGATGTTAAATGTGTAATTATTTTTGTATGTTAAATGTAAGTTATTCTTAACCTAAAATTTGCTCAAAACATTCAAAATAATTTTGTAATCTTTATCAATAATTCCAATTTGTAAAATTTATTGAACCATTACTAACATTTTTAATAGTTAACTACATTTTTATAAAAATTGCTCTTTCAATTATGATTGTAATATTTAAATTGAGTAAAATTGGTGAATTATACTTATTTTGTAATATATATATATATATATATATATATATATATATATATATATGTATATATACTAGTGAATTTTGCTACAATATTAATAAACAAACAGCAATGGTGGCATTGAAAATATGATTATTGTACTATATTATTCTTTAGATACAATGGTGACGCTTCAACTTCAGCCGCCCCTGAACCATTACAGCGTCACTTGAGACCATCACAAATGTCTCATAATTCAGACACTGCTGCCACAACAGCAACTCGAAGTGGGAATGCAACACCGGCACGAGTATCTAATATTCGAGGCGGTTCGCTCGATAGACGTCGACAAACGCGTGGTACAAACGCTATAGATTCAACGAACGACGCGCCGGTCTTATGTAATAGATATGCGGTGGATCGGGAGTTGCGACAGAATCCGATTCCAGAAAGGCGCGACGCAAAGACGGAAGGTTCGTGTTTTTAATAAATGTTAATATACAAATATATCGACAACGATGAAAAAATTATGTTAAATATAGGGTCATCCAAATGTGACGCCTAGATTTGTGTTTTATTAGAAAGAAACATATGTATAGGAAAACATGTGTATAGAGTTTCTTTTATTTCTTTTTAATAAAACATAAATCTAGGCGTCACATGTGAATGGTCTTATAGTTTTTAATTAAAAATAACTATTTAAGACTTAAATGATCGTATAATTTTTTTAAATGATTGAAAATGTTTAAAATACTGTAATAGGAAATTAATTATTTTTTAAATGTCGAATATATAAATCAGAAGCATACAACTTACGAGTAATTTGAATAAACAATAGTATTTTTTGAGTAATGATGAGTGCACTTTTGATGAGACATCCTATATATATATATATATATTAATCAGATGATTACATCACGATTGATATTCTTATTTAAATTATTTTATTTCTTTAGAAATTGACAATGAATTAAAATACTACTTATTTAAACATTATTTAGGTATTATATTCCATATGACGAAAAGTACAATTAAATACCTTATTTGATAAAATTTAATACACACACAAATATGTATATATATATATATATATATATATATATATAATTAATTTACTAAAACAACGTTCTTTACTAATTTTTAAGTATTTATAAAATTCTTTTATTATCAGAATCAATTTTTGTTTAAATTAATTTCCAATTCCTACATGGCTGACATTTTCAAGATATTAAAAATGTATAAACTTAAATGTTTAAATAGTTTTGCTATTGATTAAATATTTATACTTTATCAACGTCAATATCTGGAAAATCTTCAAAGTTGTATAATTTTGATTGTATATTTATTAATTTAGAGCCGAAAGAAGATCCACCAGCTCCAACTCGTCGAGCACAATCTGTTCCTCGTCAACAGAATTTCTTAGAACCACCTCCATGTACATCGGTTGTTGTTTACGATGAACAACCGGTCAGAAAGAAGGATAGAAAACGACCTGGTGAGTTTTTGTATACATTTATTTTAACTATTTCAAATCGTTTTTGAATGTTTTCTTTAATAGTTTTGAATAATAATCAATGAAGCTTTCATAAGTTCAGAAATTAATAACAAATAATTTATAATTTATATATAATAATATTAAAAATTCGAAATTTAAGTTAGTAGTTATTATTAAAAAGTTCTTTTTTATCTAAAATTAAATTTTTTAAACGTACCATAAACAAGTCATTGAATTTATTATTTGATATATAAATTATATTCCTTAATACTTGATTTTGAAATAGGAAAATTAAGTTAATAAGAGAAATATGAATTTTAAAAATAATTAAAATAAAGTAGACATTTACTACTTATACATTTTTAAAGTTAAAATTTGAAAAAAATAAATAGATATTTATAAAACTATTTTTTAGACAAAATATTAAAAAAAATCAATTATGTTATTATAATTTTTCAAAAAGATTACTTTTAGAAAAATTACGTTTCATAATTTATACTTTTTATTTACAATCATATTTCTGTTATATTTCTTATTATGTTTCTATATAAAGTTTTAAAATAAATAGAATTAATTAAGAAATTAATTCTAGACGAAATTGTTATATACAATACGTTTTAACAAAACATTTATAATTAATTCAAGCTTGTCTGTATAACTCGCTAACTAGAATTAATTAACTCATTTAACTACAAAAATCATTTTCATTATTATGAAAATTCATGTGTTTTCTAATTCGTTCCGCGAAAACATCTTTATTTATTCAGTTGATTTATCGAAACAAACATTCCATATAAATTATTGTCATTCGAAAAGACACCGCCCGACAATTAAGCTCATAAAAACGGGATTTAATATTTGCGAATATATTTAATTTGAATGTTTTCAAGATGTAATTGTACGTGATTTCGATAAGTTTAAATGTCGGGTCAGATAATTTATTCGTGCTATTATTAACATCAATAGTTATTAAAACTGAAGAAAATGTTTAAGGTTTAAATGTCTGGCAACAGACCAAAATACCGATACTTTATTTCTAAACATATTGAGTTTAACATCGGTAATATTTATATGAATAAGTTTGTGGTCTGGGATATTTTTGTTGAAAACAAATACTTTTCATACAGTTTTTTTGTCATGAGATAGATTATGTTCTTTATGCACAAAGATTTCTTTCAAATGGTAAATATAAGATTGAAATGTTAAATTTGGAAAAATGAATGAAATTTTGTTTACAACACAAACAGTTATTTATATATATATATATATATATATATATATATATATATATATATATGTTATTTTGCCAATTATATAGCATAAAAGAAATCAGATATTAAATAATACATAAAATAATTACATATTATTAATCCTGTTATATATTTAAATATAAACTCATGACTTTAAAAAAATTATTGAATAGGATAGATTTTATTATTTTGATTAATAATTTTTATCAACATATATACATACACTTTCTAAAATTAAATTTAAAATAACGTGATAGTCAAATAAAAAACACTATAATGGAGAAAAATATTTTTAAAATCGAAATATCAAGAACTAAATAATTAAATAAATATGTTTCAAGAATATTAGGACTAAAAGCATGTATTATAATATATATATAATTAACGCCTGAAATTTTTAATTTAGATTAACGTTTTCTGCTTATTAACTGCATCGTTCGTTTACAATTCCTAACAACATTATAAATGCGTTTCTTCTCGCATGGTGTGCACTGTATTGAATAAAATCCGAAATAATACATAAACATTTTTATGCTCAGTGCAACATCATCCTCCAACCGCAAGGATAATGTCACCGATGGGATTTGCCGTACACAGACAACATAATCTAACAGTGTACGATGACGAATCCGATGACAATGACATGGATGACGCGTATTCGGACGCTTATTATTCTGGAAGTGGCGAAGGCCGTCGCGTCGATAGAACGAAACCAGTACCAATTTGGTTATGTGTTTTCCTCGTCGTCAGTTATATTATAGCCGGCGCGTTCTTGTTTAAGAGTTGGGAGGAATGGGCATTCCTCGATTCGGCATATTTTTGTTTCATTACACTCACAACTATTGGGTTTGGCGATTTCGTGCCGGCTAATCGAGTCGGATCGAATAATTCTGTTAGTATTGCGTTGTGTTCGTTGTATCTTCTCTTCGGTATCGCTTTATTGGCCATGAGTTTCAATTTGGTTCAGGAAGAGGTAATTGCTAATGTTCGATCGGTTGCAAAGAAATTAGGTATTATTAAAGAAGAAGTACGTGAGGAAGAGGATGATTAACAAGAAATGTAAATAAAGAAATCTATGGATTTGTATATTTTTCATTGTAAAATATAAAATTTTCAATATTTTATAAATAGAGTGAAAGAACAAAAATAATCATCTTTAAAAACATTTATTTTTTACAAGATAATTTATTAAAACCATTTCTATAACAATTATATAGTTGCAGAACTAAGTTCTGAACTGAATTTCAAAAAAGATCTCATTATGTCCAGTTCTTTTCTAAATTAAATTAAAATAAACATTTAAAAAAATATTGTTTATGTAACATTATATAAAATAAAACACTTTATAAAAGTTTACTTTAAAAATAATGAAACGTTTATATACAATTTATTATTGTATATAATTAAAAAATACATTTTTGAAACCGAATTAAAATAATTTTGCATTCAAATAAATTGACAAAAATTTATTTTCGATTCAATGAACTATTTATTATATATTTCAATTCTATCTTCGTTTATTTACAATAATAACAACTATAAATAATCAAAATCTAGGTATTGAAAAGGAATAATAATGAATGTTCATTCATAATTTGGCGTTTTACCAAAATATTTAAATTGGTGTCTTGCCTAATTTTCTTATAGATCATTTATTATATGTTGAATATACTGAACTTCGTCAATTTTCACTAATTACAAAGGCACAGTATGGCACTATGAGATGAAAGGAAGTAACGCCTTTCTAGTTAAATTTTGTATCGTATTTTTGTTAATGAAATTAAATTTTATTTTTAAAATCTTTATAGAATATCAGTTATCTAATTTTTGAAAATATAATGAATTCAACTAATATATAATTATTTATATATTTAAGTAATATTTTTCTTGATAAATTACTGAATATTTCATTTTTCATATTTAAATAATCAATATATAAAATAATTAATCAGATTATTATTTATAGTAATATGTAATTATTAAAAATGAATTTTAAATAATAATAAGGACTGTAATGTATAAATTTGACTAAAAATAGAATTATATTCGATTGAAAAATATTTTGTATATTATCTATTATTTCTTTTTTTTATAATATTAATTATACATAAAATTTTAGAACGAGCTGCAAATTTCTTAGGATTTTTTTACCAGTACTTGTATTTTATTTAATAAATATTATTCGTAATAATCAGTTTAATTATTCGTTTTGGTAAAATATCAAATTCACTCTAACACAAATGAACCTCTCGCCCTTAACAATAAAACATTTTACAAAAATATGTAATAATTTCTTATCATCTATTTAATTCTCTAATGATTAAGACATCATCGTAAATATATTACATTATAAACATCATTATAACAAATTTTGGTATTAAAGTAAACAAATTTATTTATAGTAATATGTAATTAATTTGCACTTCATCAGAGAATATTTTTTTAATAAAACAAAAATATAAAAATGATATAACATCAATTTGGTTGTGTTTATAGATTATTTACTCCCTTGTGAACTCAACAAATTGTTTAAAGATATATATTCAAGTAATTAAGATATTTCATCTTCAATCTTGATATCCTCATCATCGAACCAAACACTTTAAAATTTAATATCACACATTGTTTCATTTTAAACTACCCTGTTTATTATTTCGCACACATACAATTCTCAAGGGTTAAAATCCAACATTTTGTTGTAATTTACTTGATTTAACAACAGCTGATTAATAGTATATTTAATTATATAAAAGTATTTATAATAATAAAGATAAAAATAAAATATTTTGGTAACATATTTTATATTTACATAAAAAATTTAGATTTCAATTCTTGTGAAGTAAATGTTAATATAAAAAAAAATTTAATCTTTTTATATAAAACAGTATTTATATTTTAATAGATGCTTTAGTGATATTGATTTAATAGAAAAATAAATATTTTTGTTTGAGTAAATGATTTAAAATATTTAGAAATTGTCTATTATTTAATAGAAAGATTGTAAAATTATTTTTTTGAAATATAACAATTATTTATTTTCGTAATAATAGAGTAACTTAAATTTGTAATGAGTGAAATAATGTTTATAAATTAATTTCAGTTTATATGTGTATGATATGATATGAAATTCTTTAGTGAAGACCGGAAGATCTACTATAATTCGGTTTTATTTAGAAAATATTAAACTTATAAAGATTCGGAATTTTCATAACATAAATATATAACCCAAGTTATGAGTCATAAAAATATATTAAAATTTTTGTGAAGCTAGTGTAAAATTTTTATGATAACTACGACTTTGAGATTTATTTTAAAAATAACTAAGATTAGATGAAATTAATAACATTATATAATGCGATTCTTTTAATGAATAAAAATAATGTAATTGTTAGTATGAATTATAAACAGTGTGAAATGAATTTTGTGAAATATTTTTTATTCTAACATGAATTTTTATATTTGATACTTTTTATCGGTTTTAAATTCTCTCATAATTTCAAGTACTATATTTGAAAATAGTTAATATTTTTTTCAAACAATAGAAGTAATTCTAAAATATATTTTTTTGAAATTATTAATTTTTTAAAAAAATGAGAACGCGATATAATTAAATTAAATTTTTAACAAAAGGCAAATAACCAAATTATTTTTTTTCCATATTTGAGAATATAGGAATTTCGTTAATTATTATAACATGATTTATATTCATATTTAAATTAGTTAATTGTAATTTTTTAATTCTTTAACTGCTATTTTTTTAATTTAAATTACTTATCAAAATATTTATCACATAATGATAAGTTTTTTTATATCATATTAATAAATTAAAGAAAATGAGAATATAAGTTACAGAAGATAAAGAGATATATAAAAATAATTATTTAATTATTAATATAAATAAATAGATTTAAATATTTATTAAAATTATATAGAAATTACTTTAATTTTATAAATCTTTAACTAAATATTACACATATTTGCAAATTTTATTTATCGTATTTTTTTAAATAATTTTTTAAATAATATAACTTGAGTTGAATGTCCTTTCTTTTGAAAAATAATTAAATCTGTCAAATATTTATTCATTTCCTTATTCTATGTTCACAGTATTATTTATGAAAGACTTGTATTTTTATTTACCTTAGTTTCGTTTATATCTTTTGATCATTTTTCGTTCTAATAATAATAACATTTAAATAAGTTACCTTTTTATTTATAAATAACATTTATAGTCTCTTTTTTGATATGAAATATTTGAATGAAATTGAAAATATTTTTATCATCTATAAAAACACTATTTTAATAACGATTTAATATTCAATAAAAATCATATTTTTTAAATTTAAAAAATATAACAATCTTTTAAAATATTTAGATTTTTAGTTTTTAGACAAAAACCGTGATATAAATATATAAAAATTAATAATAACGTATGGTTATATAAACTATTTTTTTAATAAACAAGTTAAAATTCATTTCAAAATTAAAAAAAAATATCTGTAATATTATTTTTTATATAAAAGTAAGTTATTTTTAAATCAAGATTTATTATAAAATATTCGAATATGTTTAATAAAATATTTGCGTCCTAATAAAAAATATATTTTTATTTATAAATTTTAAATGATAATACATTTCTAAAAATCGATACATTTTCAAACTTAATACTTAAAATTATATTAATTTAACAAAAATATTCTTGTAGTTATTCGTGTGTACGAAAATATCATAACCACATCATTTATGATACATTAAAATACCACTAATATATAAATGAGCTGCTTTCACAACGACGACTCATAAAATATAACGACGTACTACATGCATATATTAAATTGCTAAACAAACACACAATATTAATATGAATCTGTTTAGTTTCTAGTGACGTTAGACTAATCAAAAGCGCAATATACTCTAAATGTAATGATATAAATATAACAGTTAACAAAACATTATTTCGCCGACATCATATTTGCAAATGTGTAATAATGCCAGCAATGAATTACATTTCGTTTATGAATTTAAGTTCTGTTCAGTTTAATGTTATGGTAATGAGATGAACGTCGTAAGCACTCTTTTAGAATTTAATTTGTCATTTTCTCAGTTTAAAAGAAAACTTAATTCTATTATTAACTATGACAACAATTCAAAAATACAAGATATATTCATTTTTATTATATATATACATATATATATATATATATATATATATATATATTTGTGTGTATATAAATGTTTATAAATTTAATTATTTTTTCTCATTGTAAAATTTTTAAATATGAAAATTTTAACAACATAACAGTCTTGTTTAAATAATTCATAGAATAATACTATTTTTAGCATCTGTTTTACCTCTTTAAACACATTTCAAAATTTTCCAGACGACGGTGATACGAATTCTCCATACGACATTATTTATACATGTATCCATAAACGTCGTTATTTTTATTTTTCTGTCATATACGACTATACGAGTGAGTTCTTTTGTACAATACTAACGTATGAGAAACTGTATATTCAAGACGAAATTCCTATACACATATATATATATATATATATATATATATATATATATATATGTATGAGAAAGAGAGGAAGAAAATATATGTACAAACTCGCAATTCTAAAGCAGAAATGGTTGCCTAGTCTCTGTAGCTTTTGGTTGATTTTGTGCACCGCACTCCATCATTGGTTGAAGACTTCTTAAAATGATTGTCGCTAACTCAGATATAATTAATATCAAGTTTTGATAGTACTTAAAGACGACATACACCGTTATATGGCGTGTACCCTTTTACATTAAATTCAGTTCATAGAACCTTTGAGTATTTGAAATGACTACGTTTGACTTGAATACTTGAACGATCAGGTGCGGATTAACTAGAGAGTTCTTGACTTGTTAACGTTTTTCATACAACAAATTATATAATTTTTCACTTATAATAAACTTCTATAAATTATGTAATAAACTTCTCAACTTATTTATATTTTTAAATTTAATTAAGAAAATATTTTTTACTCAAAGTGAAATTTTAATAAATATTTCTATCTCATATAAATTTACTTATTCAATTTTATATTTTATTTTATTTACACTTATACCTAAAAAGATTATTCTAGAATATTTGGATTAAATTAATGTATTTCTATAAATATTTAATTTATAAAATTTGATAATTTTTCTAGTAAATTATTTAAAAATAATTATAAAAATTATTTGAAAATTAGTAATTTCGTTTGGCTGAAAATGATTATTATATTAATTGACTATCATATTATCAAATTGAAAATATGTAATGTAATGTAGTTTAATTTATGCAATAAATAATAATCAATCAGAGTAGAAAGTAATAAAATTCAACAAATATTTTTTTGAGATATGTTATTTTTAATTTTAAAAGAAACGTTTAAATTTTGAGAAGAATTATTACTTTAATATTAGTTGATATTTCAATTTAAACAATACATATATTGTAAATGATATTATATTTGAAAGTTGCCTAAAATCGAACTCCCTAGTATAAATTAAAGTGTAAACATTTAACTATGGATAAATTGAGCAACAAAAGGGTTAATGTACATTAATATAGATCGAGTGAGTAGTGCAAATTTCATGATAAACAAGTGACCACCATGATAAATATACCCCAATAGATTTATTTAGTATCCACCATGTTGGGCCATTGAATAATTAAACTGGAACTTCATTAATTTGTAATAGATACCGTCCTTGAATGTTATATTTTAGTCTCGTACGTGATTATTACTGCATTATGTTGCGGCTAGTGAAAACTTTCTACTAAAAAAATGTGCTTTTCTTGATAAAAAAATATTGCCTATATTTGTTCCCGTTTATAAATAAAACATAAATCTTTTTATACATTTTGAATATCTGGACATGTATTTTTTAACTTTAAAATAATTAAAAAGTGTAGAATTTTATTTCTAGTTTATTTTTATGATAATAAAAAATATTATTTTATATTTTTATTTATTTCTGAAATTAGTTCAAAATTGACATTTTCTTTTCAATAGCCTTAAAACATTTTTTTATAAATAATGTAGGTATAATGAACTTAAATTTAAAAAATTTTCAGTAAAAAATCAGCTGTTGGAATTTTCAAGTTGTTAATCTTTGATGTTATCTTTAAAACATAATTTTTGGTTCAATAACTTTATATAAAAATTTATGAACCGCCACTGTAATACTATCGTCTTGAATATACGTAGTTTCAGGTATAAATGCTCACACTATTAAGATTTGATGAGAAAACTCGTCGTAGAAAACACATACTTATTATATGATATCCGTATGTGTGGATACATTTATATACACACATGCAAACAGTATATATATATTTATTATGTGTGTGTAGGTTTGAAAATATGTTTGTGTTTGAATGTATATGTGTGCGTTTAATTACAAATTTCAAGTCTACTATTGCGATAATATTAAGTGTTCGTTTCATTGCAGTTCCAGTACGTAGGAAACGTTGTAAGTTTCGAAAAGTAATTACAATTTTGTAGAATTATCGTTCGCATTGAAATATTTCCTTGAATCGCGATATTTTACAGTTGAATTATAGTCTATGGTTGATTTGTTCGTATTTGAAAATAAATAAATCGTTTCGAATCGATGTACAAATTTCCTCTCTAAATCGGAAAATATTTTTATTCAAATATATATTTTATGTACATACAATTTTAAACCGATTTATTTTATACGTTTTTTACAATTAAAATTATTAACGATATTTCCATTAATATATTTCATCAATGGGTTTAAATTACTGAGTGTATTTGCACGTTTGAAATATTTGAATAGATTGTGAATTTAATTTTTTTTCTTTTAGAAATGTAAATCAGTTCTTATATTTGAAAAAATAAAAATTAATTATATGATAATTATTATTAAAATAAAAACCTTTATAGCAGTTAAACGATGATTTTAAATTACTTTTTCTAGCTTGAATTTCGAAGAATAAAATTAAATAATTTATATTAATAAAAATGTAAAATTTGGATATAAAATAAATATTATTTTTAGTAAATATTTTAAGATTTTCACTATTTTAATCAAAAAATGATTAGTTAAATCAGGATTTTTTTTTAAAAAAACTCGTTTTGAATTCAAAAATACCATTTTTATCATTTATTCTCTTTGTGTTGTTATCGATCTTTGATTTTACATGAAACAAATTAATATTCGGAAATTATTTTTTATGAAATTTTCTATACTGTGTGTTGTCGATTTTAAAATTCACTCCAATTTATTTGTTTATTTATAAATTGATTATTTTTTTAAAAAAATAATATTTTTCTAGTAAGAGTAATATTTATTATAATAAAAATCAATTTTTATACTCAAAATATAATTGTTTTCAAAAAATTTTTACTTGTTAGATTTTTTTTAAAAAAATGAAACAAATATTTTATTCTATCACAATATACTTTTTTGTTTATAAAACTATCATACAGTAAAAATAGTTTCAGTGAAGAAATATCAATTCGCTTTAAGAGAACCACTCGAAAAGCTCGATAAATTGAAATTTAATGTTAACGTAAATATTTATATTATTTTAAAGTGAATGAATAACAACATTCATTAAAAATAGTAATACACTACACCAAAATAGAAATAGAAAGGAAATACTTTATTAAAAATAAATTTCTATATGTAATAATCGACAGAAAGTATACAAATGCTTCCAAGTGCCAAATAATTCGAAAAATGTTGTAATGATACAAATTTTCAACATTATCCGTGACGTTGAGGAAATACGTGATGACTGACGAAATACTTTAGAATTTGTTGTAAACACCTCAAGTGTTACATAGCAATTTAATCACACACATATATATCTACATATATATAAGTATAGAGTTGTGTGTTTACCTAAAAGTTTTTTTTTTATATATATATATATATATAAGAAAAGTTTAGTAATATATAATTTGTGATATATAAGACTGACAACATGTGACAAGTGGGGTCAAACGTGTCCACGACACGGCACTTGATTGATGCGCGAAAACGACAGGCGTTGAACAGAAATAGAATCCGCGGCTCGACAAATCAAAAATAATACAAACGGTGATCGATTTCGCGGAAATGAGACGGCCGGGACGCAAGTCGCGACGCTCCGCCGACGCACGGTGTGTACCGTCACCTGGACGAGCGGCCTGGGACGTCAACATTTAAACAAATATATAGATACAAGTGTGTGTGTATGAAATGTAATATTAAAATGTGAATGTAAAGTTGTTTGTTTACAGGTAAATAGAATACGATCTGTTTTTAATTAAGCGATGAGGTCCTCAAGCTAAATCTGTAGACTAAACTATAAAAAAGTACGGGTTGAGTTGAATCTAATTTCGCTGTTACTATGATGTCGCGTTTAATTTATTTGGGTGGATTCGAATTAAGAGGTAATTATTAGAATAATGACTAAACAAATTGAGACGCACGATAAAGTTGTCGGTGCGCATGGATAGTATTTTATAGAAGGTTAACGTTCGCCTTGTCTAAATAAATCTATCTTAATATTTGACTAATGTATTCGTTAATTTACATAAACATTCATATAGATATAAATTATTTTTATAATTATATTAATTAAACTACTTTAGTGACAAGTTTAAATAATCTAACGATATTTATCTATTAAATTTATTTCATTTTTATCTGATTTCAAAAGATTTTAATAAATAAGTCTTTTAAAATTTAAAATTATTTATGTTTCTATGAAAAATTGTACTTTCACTAATTTATTTCTGTAGTTTCTCAAATTTATTATTTGTAAGGGATTCTTTTTTACAAGTAACAATTTTGTATAATTTTCGAGACTAATCTTTTTTATATCTATTTAAAAAATATGTATATAATGAAAATTTAAGAGGTCAGTTTTATTATAGAAGAAATCTGTTATTTAAATTTTTTATTATACAAATATGATATTATTATTATCAATATATAATTAGCTTAAAAAAAACGCTTTGCAATTTTTAAATTTTCATGTAGGGTTTACTAATAAGCGTTTCAGAAGTTTAAATGGAAATAAAACAAAAAGTATTTATTTAATTAGTTATTATTGAAGTGAAACTTCTTTAGTGGCGTTGAAGTGAAATTTTTACATGCAACGAAAGAATTGCGTACGCAGTGTCACAAAAATCTTACACGAAAATGTGTGGAGAAATAGAATGAATGAATGTATGAATAGAAATTTATTGATATTGAATAAATACATGTTAACAATAGTTTTGACATTAATTAATTAGTCTTCTATCAAATAATACACTTTATATAGTTGTGGTTGATGAAGATTTTGACGGGGGTACATTGTTTTTGTGGGAGGTTGCAGGAAAATTTGCAAAAAATTGCATATGGGAGAAATATAAAAATAGCTGTATAGTATATATAGTATACATATAGAATAGGGTAGAGGGGTAGTGAGGTCGTGAAGCCCATCATGCATGCGCGCCGTGTTAACATGATTTTTATTTCAAAGCAATAAGTATTTACTATTTGAATAATAGTAAATACTTATTGCTATTTGAATAATTACTATTTGAATAATTTCACTATTAAATTCCAAATGAAAAGGAATAAATTTTCCTAATTAATAATTTTATAAAAGTTTTAATTTGAAAATAAATATTAATCTTACTTAATAGGAAATAATTATAAAAATGTAATTTATTTAAAAAAATTATCATTTTCTATTTAAATTTTTATCTTGTGTATTTACTACCTCTCCCTACTATATTTCTACATTTTGTTACTTGCTTTATTCTGACGAATTTTTATATTTAACAGTTTTAGGCATGCGTTTTATCATTTACCTTTTTATTTCTTTACGGCAAAGAAATTTTATTTCTGGCGTGCGTACATAAGTACACACACCCTTTTTATTATTTTTTATTTTTAAGCATATTCTATGGCATTAATGATAGAACACAATTTCACTCATATGATCACATAGAGTACATTTTTTCATTTAATACTGGGCCAATTTCATGAATTACACGTTCAATGTTTATTTTTAATGTTTCTGTTGTTTGTGTTTTATCAACATAAACTAATGATTTCACATAACCCCACAGAAAATAACCCAATGGAGTTAGATCACATGATTTTATTGGCAAATTGATAGGTCCATTTTGTGAAATAATAAACTCATTAAACTTTTGTTTCAATAAGTTTATTGTTTTCGTAGATGTATGAAATATATCGTACAAACCATTTTCAATTATTTTTGGAAAAAAATCATTAATCATAATTTAGTAACTCACTTTATTTACTGTAACGTGATCTTCAAATTTATTTTTTTAAAAAATTGTCCAATAACACCACCAGTATGTAACTTACACCAGACAATTCCTTTTTGTAGATTAAGTGGTTTTTATTCAATGATTTGTGGATTTCTTTCACTCCAAATTCTGAAATTTTCTTTATTTACTGTTGACTATGAGTTTCACGAAACGAGCGATATGTTTCATGAACCAAACATTGATTTTTATAATAAGTTTTTATAATTTCTAAGAAATATTGAAGTGTGAAACTAATTTGTCAAACTATACTAAGTTGAAATGTCAAAATGAGTTCAAAATCTGACATTTTTATTGAAAAACTCTATATAATGACAATTTAAGAGTTTTATTACAGAAAAAATCTATTATTTATTTTTTTCTATTCAGATTTAATATTATTATTATAAATATATAGTTGATGTAAACAAAACATCAATAATTAAGTTATGTTAGTTTCTAAATTAATATAAAGGAAATATTTTGATCTATTTTCATTTTTGTTATTTTAATCATATTAGATTACTCTCTGTCTCTCCTTTTCTTTGTTCATATTAGATGTATACATAAATCTACAATGTATATATGGTATGATACATGCAATAAGATAGATTGGATTATGTCAAATGTTGAAGTTGTCGAAACAGTTCCTCAATTAAATATGATTTAGTACAAGCTGCTGTGAGTTTTCAGATAATCGAATATAATCATAATATAAGTTATGTTAATTACATTCGTTAACGGTTATGTTTATATATATATATATATATATATATATATATATATATATTTTAAACTTCTATCATATATGTAACATTAAAAGCAAAATATTAACAGCACATTATCAAGTCGAATGTATGTAATTTTGTTGACGAAAGTTTAGTCAAACACAAACTCGACAGAAACAAGCTCGTATAATAAGACGAAATCGTGAACGGTTCGGTCCCTGTAGACGAAATGGTGATGCTGGTGCTGCCGTTTCTGCCTCTTTCACTTGTTCGCAGCCATCTCAACGATTTCGAACCTCGTCTCTTTTAACAACAACAACCCCCGTCGTTCAATCCATCATTTAGAGAGTTTGCTTAATACCTGCTGCTTTGCTCCTTCATCTTTCAAGCTTCCTACCAGTGCCACTATTCCTTTACACGCATTCTATATATAGACTATATATGCTTTTGAGTCAAGTATACGGTGATCATGAAAAAATATTGTTCGAATAAAAGACATAAAACAAATTACACGCCCATATATATATATATATATATATATATATATATATATATATATATATATATATGTACTCAGGAAAGTATTATCTTGAAAACGTAAAATAAATAACGGGGTCTTCAACATAAGAGAATTTTTTTCCAAAAATTACTAATATAAAATTCCGTTTAGGATTTAATAACATTTTTATTCCATCTCCGTTAGATAAAGATTTAAACAGATGAAAGAAATAATATAGTAATTTATTAAAGCCTTTTTATAAAAACTATTTAAAAATAATAGGAAAAAATGTTTTTTTATTCGATGTATAATATATTTTAAAAGTGAAATATTTTAATACAATAACGAATAAATTTCAATTAATATAAATATTTTTTAAAGTTCAATGATTACATAGAAATAAAATAATTAGTATTGTAATAATATTGTCTCATGGATCTAAATTAGTTTTAATAATGAGCATTAAATATTATTTACTCATATAGTTCATTATTTTTATATCTTAAACTAAAATTTGTTTGTAGCTATAAATTATTTTTGAAGTATCTAATGAGATTGTTTATCGAACAGAAGAGTTACTAAATTTCATTCCAAAAAAACAAGTCCTCGTATAGATATTTAAATTGAAAAGAATTTACAAACCTTTCCTTAAAAGAAACATTCATTAGTTTTTAGTTTTCTGTATTAATAAAAAAACTACTTTTAATTGTAGCCAGTATTTAATTAAAAATACTTCTTAGAGTTTATAAAACAATCATGCACTGGAAGTTAAAAAAAACTATAAAAAAATAATAAGTGGATGAATAATAGTTTAAATTTTAAAATTGTATAAATAAAATATAATTATTTAATTCACAAATTCAGCAAATTTTATTTATCATGTAGATTTATTTTTATAATAAAAAAAATTAATCATAATTAGAAACATTTTATCCAATGTAATATATTTATATTTAAAAAAAATAGATTAAGAAAAATTATCTTAAATGATAATTATTATATATTTATTTTACCTACATACACACACATGTATATATATATTTATATGTATGTATGTATGTATATTTAGTATGTATGTAAATATGTTCGTTTATTTACTGAAATATAAAACTTGAAAATGCATTATTTTTATGGTAAAATATACTTTTATATTTATATTTGACTTCTCTGAAACAAATATTTAGTATGTTGTAAAAATGCAATAAAACTTGTACGTGTTGTGAAGAGAAATTTCTTAAAATTTATGTTAAAGTGTAATAGTATATATATATATATATATATATATATATATATATATATATATATATATATATATATATATATAATTGGATTTAAATATCATATTAATAATAAAAACATTTTATAATTCTCTATATTATTTTTCCTGCTTAAATAAAATTATTGAAATTGTCATATACTTTTTTTTCATATTTTATGTTCGATTTGAAAGACTATATATAAAAACACACACATTAATAACGTAAACAAGAATGATTGTAAGTTAATAAAATCACGATTCGTTTTTAGCTTGTGTATCGATTTTTAATAGCACATTTGAATACCAAATCATTCCCTAATCGAAAATACCTTTTCGAAAAGGGAAAATAATAATTCAACGTTCCTCTAAAAAAAAATCATTTCGGTACACTCTGTACGCACTGCACGTTTAAAAATGTTTGCCAGTTAAAGAAGTGGTTGTATGCGTGTGTCGAGGGGTAAGGGTGTTTGTAAATATCTACATAGGGGATTTTGTTTTCCACTCGATTTGAAAATGTGTATTTTGGATATCGGAAAAATGATATGACCCTGTTTTGATGTTGTTTAAAAGGTTTTTTCTTGCTATTATCATTTGTTAAATGTATGAGAAAAATAAAATAAAAAAAAATATATCAGTTATTTATAGCCTAGTGAATATTCTTAAATATACAATAATAAATATGGATGTGGAATATAATATACGATTTTTATTATTTTTTTAAAAAAATTATATATATAACTGTTTGCATGTATAGAAATTTTTCATCGCGAATAATTTTTTTTCATATTAAGAAAAATATAAAAAAAACTTTTTCTTTTAAAAATATTTTTTTACAAACTAAAATAAAAAAATACTAAATCAATTATTACTTGAGAGATTATTAAATAAATATTTTTCGACATAACAATTAATGTATTTAATAGGACATAATCCAAATTATTGTTAAATATACGTAAAGTAGTTAAAAGTCCTAATCTTTATTTTTCATTACTGAAAAAAATTCTCTAGGTATTCGTTTAATTTTATGGAAAAATATAACGCGGATGTTTATAAAAAAAGAGAACAAATCAATGGACCCATTATCTGTTTCTGTCAGTCTCGAGCCACGTACATTTTCAGTGTTGCAATCTTATTTCCTTACTTTCGTCGACCGACGTTCGAAAGTGCTTGAAGCGAACACGCCATGCAGTTATTAGCCAACATGTAGCCTCTATTGTGGTAACGTAAAATGTGTAGGCAGTTGGTATATAGTGGCAGAAGATATTAAATTGAAATATATTACAGTACACGACTGAATTGAAAATAATTACTTTGGTTTAAAATTCTCATTTGAAATATTTACGTTGCAAATTTCATTACGTACAGATTATATGCGGATAGATTATTTTCGTGTTGTTATCATCTTTTTTATTCGATGAATAATATTATTGAATCTTATGATATGGGTTTATTTATTAAACTCTGGATCTGTGTAAATTTTCAAATCGATTTTAATTAAATCTAATCGTTTTTTTATCAACGGTATTTATTTTTCTAATACTGAAAATAATTTAATTATAATTTCATTCTTAATTAAAAATATTAAATATCTTAAATCTTATCATAGATTTTAAAATTTAAAATAAATATATTCAAAAAAAATATTTAAAATATTTGAATAACATATAATTATTCTATTAAAAAAAATATAAGACAAAGTTATATAGAAAAACTAATATAAAAATGATTTATAAATATAAATTTCCATAAATCTTTTAAATGAAGTATGACTTTCTAAAATGGATTTTTATTTAAATGCACCTCGATGAGTTTACATTTATTACAACGTCAGTGAATATCATTTTTCAAAATTCCGTTGCAATTTTTAAAATACATTTCATAGTCAATTTATATTTTCCTAGTATATATAATACTTTGATTGATTGAGAACCAAGATTCAGTCTATTACTTTGTGTATCAAAATAAATTATTTCCTTTATTTTTTTGAACGAAAATAATAAAAGAACTTTTTTATTATTAAAGTAATTCTCAAACTTCTTGTTTGTAATAAAAATTTATGGAATGGATGTACCAAAAACGTGATTTTTTATATAAAAAGAAAATAATGAAAATATAAACAAAAAACTCTATTAAGGTAAATATAAATAATAAATTATATTCTTCACTTTTAGGAATACAAAAATGTAATATATTATGCATACATTTTTAATGTCTCGCTTTTTTATGTTGATTTTTTTTGTATTAATTTTCCAATCGCAGCTTTATATTTAAAATAACGACATACCATATTTTACTTTAGGTTTAACTTTATTTCATTTCTTTGTTTTAATCGCCATGGGACATTAAAATCTCATATCATAATGACACGGCCTGAGGAAGGCAATAAATTTATTAATTTCCTGGTTATGTATTTTAATCCAAAACTTGTTATATTTTTTTTAATTTTTTAAACTAGATTTTTTTAAGATTGATAAATATTAAAAATATATTAATTTCCAAAAATGTTTTTAGAAAATTATATCGAGACATGTTTAAATATTTAAAAGGGTATTTTAATTAATAATCAGTTAGAAATTTTCAATATCTAGTCATATATTTTATCTCAACAATTATTCGAATTTTAGAAGCACTTTTTAAAACTTTTAGAAAATAAAATTAAAAAATACTTTTTTGATTATTTTAAGTGGAACATCCCCTTCAATAAATTAATAACACTGATATAAAAGAATGAAAGATATAAATTTTAATATAATAAAACATTAGTTATAACCAATTTTTTGGATATTTGAAACATATATTTTTTTGTTGGTGATATTTTTTAAAAGAAATATTTTTATGGACAATTTTATATTAGGATAATAATATTAACATTTTAAAATTATTTTTTCTTTTTTTAAAAAAAGAAAACCTTGTATTTTATTTTATAGAAGTAAAATCTGGTTTTTAAATATTATTAAATAATTTTCTATTAAGATCATATAACTATATAATTGGTTTCAATTACATTATAAAAACAGAATATAAATAATAAATATAAACCAACTCTCGTCACAGTACGCAATGTTTGAAACCATTCTGTTCTTTTCATAATTTTGACGTTTAACAGCGCACACCTTGTACCAATCTGTCATACTTAATACCGAACGTCCGGCTTAACATAGCCACTTAGTAGTAAACTTATGATATTATTGACGTCAATTTAATGTGCGCGTGGGACAGAGAAAATGAACGCGTATAAGAAAAAGAAGCACAACAATACATTATAAAAAAAAACTCACGCCAGTTAGCGTGCTAAAGATTTCCCAAACGTTTTTCCAATGAAAACTGCAGTGATGGATTGCAGGAAGGAAACGATTAGCTGTACGGTTTCCTTTTCGGCCGTTGCTAATAGAATAATTTTTGTATATGAAATTTTCTGTGAAACCGAACGGACAAGGAAGAGACGTTGTTGTATTTAATGAAGATATTATTCTAAGGTAAATTGGTTTGTTTAACCGGGAAATTTCGTTAAGTATTGTGAAAATATTAGTACATAAAATGTGACGTTTATTGTATGCGCTATATTCGAAATTACTTCGCCACTATTGTTTAATATTTGATTACTTTTTGTAATGTTTTAACAAAATGTAACATAATTAAAATTTATGATCGCGTAATAAATTTTCAAGTTACTAAATGAGATATCAGAATACTGAAAATCTATATATTTTTAAGAAATTTTTTTTAATTAATAATAAAATATTTAATAATACGAATTATAAATTTAAATTTATAAATACATGACATATATATTTTTTTAAATATTTTGAGCATGAAATCAATTTCTTGTTAATTACTATCTAAATATTTATATATTTTTAATATAATTTACATATATATATATATATATATATATATATATATATATATATAATGTTTTTTTAAATGTGATAAAACTTTAATTTGAATCCGTATCGAAAGTTTGATCTAACCTAAAAAAAACCCTTTATCATACCTTTATATGTACATACACACACACACACACACACACATATATATATATATATATATATATATATATATATATATATATATATATATATATAAAGAGTGTTTTTTAGGTTGGATAACATTTTTGATAGAGATTCAATTTAAATTTCTATCACTCTTAAAAAATAGCCTATACATATATGTCATCATCATCATCCTTATAATCACTGCTGAATGAAATACTTTCCAAAAATGTTCCATTTTAACGAACTAAATTCCTTTGTATTTTAGTTCATTCCAACAAATTTTCTTATATCTCTGTCCCATCTGTCCATAAGTCTCTTCTTGGACATTTTATATATCTATGTTCTCAATCATATATATATATATATATATATATATATATATATATATATAAAGAGAAGAGAAAAAAGGAAACATAATTTTATTCGAACTATGTTAATTTTGGAATACTCTATAGAACAAATTCAAAAAAATGTGTACTTTTAAAATTAACAAAAAAATCTATAAACTACGATATAGCAATATTTAAACACATGACAATTGAAATTTTAAACATTTCGCCTGTAGATATTGTTTTACACTGAATTTTGAACATACATACGTTTTCCATTTGAAAATATCACCAATATATATATTGATTATAAAAAAAATTACATGGTCTTAATTTGACGAGCGTTGACGTTTTATGTTAATATTTTTTATTTGTCACGTATTTAAAATTAAATATGAAAAAATATTTTTATATATTTAAAATATATACATATATATTCTGGATATAATTATGGAAAATCAAATGCTATATTTTAAGCAAATCAAAATGTATTTTATTAAAATGATTTTTATTAGCTTTAATCATGTTCTTTCTATCAAATAAAAATAGTTCCTTTATAAATTATTATATTTTTGATTTTTTTTATAATAGTTAAATGCAATCCTTATATATATATATATATATATATATATATATATATATATATATATATGTAAAATTCTAATATCGTATGATTGCCCTTAAGACCATTTAATCGGAAGTTGGATTATTTTCTTTGTTAGATAATTCTAGTTTAATAGTACGCGATACAAATAATTTTATAGTCGTAAGCTGAGTGCACAAATAGGCAGGATTAGAAGTAAGGACAGGTATTCTGACCGCTATCGCCGTCACTAAGAACATTTACAAATGGACGAGCTTAACGTACGAAGAGCAATTCATTTTCATGCGATATGCGTTTTATCGCAGTATTTGTATTATAACCAATTTGTTTTATTTTAATTGTATATTTGGAAAATTCTGATATTTGATTTAATAATATTATAATATAATATAGACTCTATTCAATCTAATTTATTAGTCTCATTAATCTGATTTTTAAGTATATTTATTTATTAACGAATTTTTACAGAACTTCTCCGTTTATCATCCTCTTTTATAAAAATTTGATGATTTTTTTAAGAGATTTAGACAAAAAATGTTCATTGATGGGGTTACAAATCGATCGCCTCAACCTTCAACGCTAGTTTTAATCCACCCCAGTTATTGTATTTCCCCAATATCCAACCATACCTAGTGATCGTTCCCTAGGTAGGGGCCCGATGGTGGTTTAACAACCCTACATGGGATAATTACTTTTAAATTATGCAATATTTATTTCACAAAATTAGTTTTTAAAGAAAATAAAATAACATATTTTTTTAAAAAAAATATTTAATATATTATCTAAATAGAAATATTATTTGAATTAATTTATTGGCGTTTAGTATGAATTGAATTTTTTAATTTGTAAATCCTAATTCGTATTATATTAATATATACTTATTTATTTTTAAAAAAAATTTAAAAATAATTTTACTCGTAATGAAATTGAAAAAAACTTTTATATTTAAAAATTATTTTTATTCGAAATCAAAGAATTGTAAAAATAGAAACCTTGAACTAATAACAGAAAATTATATATAAAAATGAGAATTTTATACGTTTGACAAAATCATTTAAACATTAACAATTCACAGAATCTTAAAATGATATCAAATTTTACAATTTTAAATTAAAACATCCTTCGAGCCATCTGAAGTCTATCGAAGTTGACAGAAGCATATGTAATATTTTACCGTTTTTACTTAAAAATATATTAAATTCCAATATTGATTCCGTTCTAAAATAACGTACCTGTAATGAAAAAATCTGTAGGTAGTACGTTTCCGGTCTCTACCAAATTGGATTCGTTAGGACATACTTAAAATGCCATTTCGTTTACGAATAGAACATATCTTAACATTATTTTTATTACAATATATTTTCGAAACATCAAAATGAGCGGACGAGTCACTAGTCACATAATATACTAATCAACATAAGACGTTTATTGAATTTAGGTATGTAGTTAATAAAGCCTACCAACATGTTTATTGTCATATTTTACTACTATTCTGTGTCACACGATGTCAACGAATATAACTTCAAACAAAATGTCCTATTTCTCATCTTTGACATATTTTTACGACCATAAATTACTGTCAATTAGATTCGTTATATTCACAAATATTCTTTCTGTATATTTTTTGTAAATAAAAAAATATTTATCAAAAATATGCCAGTCATAACCTACAAAACAATTTTTGTCTCATATTTTTTTTATTTATTATTATTAGGAACATTATTTTTAAAAAAATGCTGAAAATTTGTTCATACTGAAATTTAAATATTTTCAAGCAGATATTTTCAAATAAAATCATTGGTAAATTTCATTATATTGTTCAGAAAAAAACAAATAAAAATAATTACTACAAATATTCTCATATTATAAATAGAATAAAAAGAATCTAATTTAATTTCTGTAGGTTTATTCATATTTTAAAATAGAAACATTATTGCATTTTTTGAAATAATAATACAACATTCGAGATTCGTGTACTTATAAAGTTATTGATTCAGAATCACATAAAAACATAGTTATTGAAGATTCAAATATCTGAAAATATAACAGAAGACAAATATATAGACACATATATAATAAAATATGTTTCTGGATATGTATTTACTTTTATTATTATTCAATGATAAAGAAATTTCTCATAGATGAAGTACTTGAATGTTTTATTCTCAAATTGTAATAAAATATTTATGTTTATATTTTATTATTTATAAAATTTTACGAGTTTATTAATAAATTACTTTAGAATTTTGTGAAAATTAGAAATGTTTATTTGATGTTATTTTTATTAAATACAATAAGAACTTTGCATACTAAATTTTAATTTTAAACTTTATATAATAATTATTTAAAAAAATAACAGAAAAAAATTATATTTATTGAGTAACCAAAGAACGATTTTTTGTATATCTAATATAGTTATGTACTTTTCTCGACGACTTTTCCAACAATTCATTTTAAGATTTAGCAAGTATCAAAAGTATTAGTTCAGTTTTCAATTAGAATAGAAAATATGATACCAATTCTTATAAAAATATAAAACTCATCTAAAATATGACAGAAGAAGAACGTTCGACGAGATAAATTGATACTTTGAAAAATTTATGAAACTCAACACGTCCAAGCAACGAAAATTAATGTCATCGCTGTCGTTCGGTTATCGTACTTTTTAAATTGAAATTCTATTTTTTATGATGACGGCGGAATTTCTAAAACTCCGTTTATGTGTATAACTGTGTATGTGTGTGTGTATGCGTTTCTGCTTTTTCTTCTCTCAACATCTAACGATATAAGGCAAGCACGTGTCATAATCGCGACCGGGATACTCACGGACTGCTGTCCAACTTTTACTTTTAATTACCGCACTAAAATACCTATCCACCGATATAATACGGTTTCCTTTTTGTCATAAGTCGAAAATAAATGCCGTTCTTTATGTTCGGAAATATGTAAAAGCGAGCAAAAATAACTATATGGACATATTTTGTTTTCGAAAATGATCAGGAACATATTTTTAAAAATTCAACATATGTCTATATAATATATATTTATATATGTGTATATGTATGTGTATACACAAAATAAATCTGTAAAAATATATTCTTGAAGATTTTTTAAATCTCCTTGTGGCGACCTGTAACAAAGTGATATAAAAGACAAACAAATATATTCAGAAATAAATTAAATAATACCAAAATGACTTTTTATATAAGTTTATCAAATACGAATAATATTTCTATATATAAATTAAAATTGAACGTATTAAATTCAGATTTTTATATATAATTTTCTAATATTAGTTCAATGTTTCTATTTTTAAAATTCTTTGATTTCAAATAGAAGTGGTTTCTAAATAGAAAAGTCTTTTTTTAATTTCATTAGAATCATTTTAAGATTTTCTTAAACAATATATTTGTATACATTCTAAAAATAAGAGTATTTATAAATAAAAAAAATCAATTCATACAAAATGCCATCAAATTAATTCAAATGATATTTCTATAGTTTTATTTCTATTTAGATAATATATTGAATGTTTGTTTTTTTAAAAAAATATTTTACACACACACACACACACACACACACATATATATATATATATATATATATATATATATATATATATATATATATATGTATAACTCTATTTGTATTATTAAAAATATACGTTTGTAGACAGTAATAGAAAATTTTATATATATTTTTTATGATTTTTTTAAAAAAAATCAAATTAGAAAGACGTTTATAAATTATTGTAGTGTAATTGAAGAACGATATTATTTAATTCCCAACGTAAATAATAAATTTTAAAAAAATATTATGAAAAATAATATTCAGTATTTTATTTAATAATTTTCAAACAAATCGAATTTTAAACATTTTTCTTAAAAATGTAACATTTAGTTTAAAATCTATATTTTTTATATAAAATATTAAATATGACTTACAATAATATTTTATTGAATATTATTTAAGATTTGAGTTTATTTAAATATTAATTCGATATGAATTATGTAAATAATATTTTTGTAACAATATTCATCTTAAAATTTATTTCAATCTCATCGATAATTATTGAAAATTTTTTTGTGCTATAAAACCATTCCAACTAGAAATATTTTCATTATGAATCCTTTTTGTCTGTTGTAACATATCGATTCTATAACTTACTCGTGGTATTGAATTAGATACGTCGCATTCGTGGAACTAAATTTACCAATATTAATTCGGAACCATAATTAGTCAAAAATAAATCGTAAGAACATAATGTACGAAATGCGTATATGGATAATAAATTGAGCATGATAATTTAATTGGGAGTCTGAGGGAACATAATATACGAAGTAGGGGGTTCGATCGGTACGAATATAGGAGATAAGGTAGGATTGGTGTGCCTGTATATTGAGATCGACTGAAGCCGTTCCGTTTCTGAGCAATACGGACGGAAATTTCAAC
Source organism: Neoneuromus ignobilis (assembly GCA_029203775.1). NCBI lineage: Eukaryota > Metazoa > Arthropoda > Insecta > Megaloptera > Corydalidae > Neoneuromus > Neoneuromus ignobilis. Next base: position 6,042,901 of record CP092092.1, read on the forward strand.
GTTTAATTGGGTTTCGTTCGCGACCTTCACTTTAGAAGTCGATCTATAATACAATATACAATTATATATATATATATATATATATATATATATATATATATACTATTAAATATCTACACGTGTTCAAAATAATAATCCAATGAAAAAATAAGTTTAATCAAATTTCACTAAACAGCATGGAAATATAAAAAATAGAAATAATTATCTCTTGAAAAACTATCTTTAATTGAAATATTCTATTAAATTAAAATAAATATATAATTGTTTGATGACTTTAAAATATTTACTTTCATATTTTAAAATTTCAATAAATATTGTCTTTAAAAATTATTAAAAAATATAATAGTTTAACACAAATGAATTTTAATCTCAACACCACAATGGTTTAAAGTATTCAAACCATTGTGGTGTTAAAGTGAATCAGCCACAGTTTTAAAACAACAAATAAATATTATGGTTTATTTTAAATTCAACTGAAGTTGTATTTGTGTATATCTTAATAATTTCAAATATTAAACTATTTGAAAAACAAATATGTAGGTGAATTAATACGAGGTCGTTTGATAAGTCCGTGTAAATTCCGAAAGATGGCACCACTGGTGCATATCGAGGTTATTTTTAATTAGTAGCACCTCTTGGAAGAACAATATCAAGTTTCAGCCATATCGGTCTATTCCTTTGTGTTTAACAATCGTTGGAATCAAGGAAATCGAGTGATTGTCAAATAATGGACGAAAAAAAATTTCGCGTGTTGATTAAATACTACTTCATTAAAGGCAAAACGCCTCAGGAGACTAAACAGAAACTTGATAAACATTATGGTGACTCTGCACCTTCGATTAGTGCGGTTTATAAGTGGTTTCAAAATTTTCGGAGTGGCCATATGAGCACAAGAGACGCTAAACGTTCTGGACGCCCTGTTGAGGTCACCACTCCAGAAATCATTGATAAAATCCATGATATGGTGATGGATGACAAAAGAGTGAAAGTGCGTGAGATTACTAGTGCTGTAGGCATCTCGTGTGAACGGGTACATAATATTTTGCACCGACATTTGGACATAAAAAAGCTATCCGCCAGGTGGGTGCCGCGATTGTTCACGATCGACCAAAAACGAGGTCGTGTGAAGTGTTGTAAGAACGGTTTGCAGCTGTTTCAGCGAAATCCGCAGGATTTTAAGCGTCGTTTCATCACTGTAGATGAAACATGGATACATCACTATACTCCTGAGACCAAAGAGCAGTCTAAACAATGGGTTATCAAGGGGGAATCTGCTCCGAAAAAGGCGAAGACAATTCTTTCGGCCGGGAAGGTTATGACGACTGACTTTTGGGATTCGCAAGGAATAATCTTTATCGACTATTTGGAAAAGGGTAAAACCATTACAGGTGCATATTATTCATTGTTATTGGATCGTTTGAAAACCGAGTTGCAAGAAAAACGTCCCCGATTAGCCCACAAAAAAGTCCTCTTTCATCACGACAACGCACCAGCTCACACCTCAGCAGTTGTGGCTGCAAAACTAATGGAAATAGGGTTCCAAATCGTTTCACATCCCCCCTATTCTCCAGACTTGGCTCCATCGGACTATTATTTGTTCTCTAATATGAAGAAATGGCTCGCGGGAAAAAGATTTTATTCGAACGAGGAGGTGATTGCAGGAACGAATGACTATTTTACAGACTTGGACAAATCCTATTATTCGGAAGGGATCAACAAACTAGAGCAGCATTGGATGAAGTGTATAACCCTAAAAGGAGACTATGTTGAAAAATAAAAACGATTTATTCAAAAAAATGAAGCAGTTTTTATTTTTACACGGACTTATCAAACAATCCTCGTATACAATAATAATAATTTCAAACTCGAACGAATGTATCTGTATTTTTGAATTGAAATCCTCGATTACGGATTATTAAATTCTTATTTAATTATTTTTGAAAACGTATCGATATTTCCATGTCGAATAACTGAATCCTGATAAATACGATGTTTCCATAAATTAAATAAGTATACACAAGTATGTTTATGTGCAAGTTATGTATTTATATATACGCACTTGAAAATACAATGCTATCAAACCGTTGAGAAATAATACAGCGGCAAACAATAGACCGACAAGTGTCCATCCGTTGGTTATTCAATTCGGGTTGTAGTGTAGCACGATGCGGCAGCAAACATCCCTAATCTGACCGTTGTCTACGAGTACGAGAGTATGAGCAAAGAGCTCTTCTGCTCTATACACTCATACTCTCGAGGATGTACGTTGAATGTTGAACAGCTTCGAGGTGGTGAACAAAGACGCCCTACAACCCACAGGCTTGGACAGCCTCACAGCTCTCTCGTCTTGTCTTAACCATTGTCCAGTTCGTCCACGTCTGTCAGACAACGAGAACTGCAGTATTTGAGGTTAACAGGTAGAGGAGACCGAAGTCGATGGACTTGGGCATGTATTTTTAACAAATGTATTAAATTTACTTTTCCAAATCAGAAATCTATTCTTTAATATTTAAATACTTTTTTAAAAAATATATTTATCATTTTATACATAGAGGTACTTATATATTCAATGATATATACATGAGACAATTTCAAAGTTTTTATATTATATATCGTTTTTGTTGAATATTAAAGTAGAAATTGTCATAACAAGAATTTTTTACAGAGATATCAATAAATTGAATATAAATATACAAAACACATAAATAATTTAGTGTAAGTCAGTCAAAGTCAAAAAATAAAATATGTACATCTAAAGTTATGTATTTTATAAAATATTGAAATTTATTTTTTATAAATATTTTCTTAAACAACAGAATCAGTTAATACCTTAAGCTTTTATAATAATGTTCAGTAATCAATTATTATTTATTTTTTGTTAATTTATATTTTGATAACCATATAATCATCAATAAAAAACGATATAGCAACAATAATTTATTTCATTAGATCTTATAAAAAACACCCTTAACCCGTTTGCTACCAGCGTCACCTATATGTGACGGCCCGGTTTTCTTACCTGAACCCGGCGTCACATATATGTGACAAATGTTAATTATCAGTTTATAATAACTGTTTGTACCAAATCGTGCCGCAAACAAATGGGTTATGTTAAAAAACAATAAAATAGATACAGGATGTTATTAGTTTGCCAATAATTACATTTTTAATCATTTAAAACGTTATAAATACATTACAAAAAATTAATGAAAATTTGGTATCATATTTAAATAATAAAACGTCTGGGCTGTGGTGGAGATTTTTCTCCCGAGGCCCTGATAGCAAATAAGTTAAAATGATAATTAGATAATCATAATTCACATTAGTAAAAATGTGAAGAGTAAATAATTTTTGACATAAAAATTAAATAAAATAATTCATACACTGTATATATATTGTACAGAATAGTGCAAATGTGACGCCTAGATTTGTGTTTTATTAAAAACAAACATGTGTATATTTTTTTTTTGTTTCTTTTTAATAACCCTATACATTATTAATTTAATATTAACTAAATTCAATTAGATAATGTGATAAAAATCGTACTATTGGGTTTATTTTAATAACGAATTTATGTCTAAATCAAATGTCAAGTTGAAGTATTTTTACGAAAAAAATCTCTAAAATATTCTTTTCAGTTCCAGATTGCTTATTCATAAATACAACCAAATTTTTCAGAAAGAACTTAATAGAATTCATTTTTATACTATTTATATTACAATTTTAAAATTATTTACTTTCTACGATATTACGAAAGCTGTATCATTTTCTTAAGCTTTAAAATATTTTCCATGCACCCCATATACGTTTTTTTTCCTACACGAAACTGTTTATATCTTATGATACTACCCATGTGGCAGTAATACCCCATATATCCTCTACCGAAGAACATAGGTACTGGAGCACGAGTCGAATCCCTCGGATTTATATGCTAAAATAGTAACTATATAGCGTACTGGACTCTTCGGTCATCGTCATACATCAATGTCTTCTACACCGTTTCTCTTTACATTTTCTTTCTCTTTACGTCAACATACTTTCTTTTTTTTCCTGGTATTCCAGTTTCTGTCGAAAGGTATGAGTATGAAAAAGTATTCAGCTTGCTTTCGGTTTCAAAGCTTTTTCTGAAGATTGTAAAAAAATTGACATTAAAATTATGTGTTTTTTTTACTGCGGATTTTATTCTTTTTAATAAAATGGATTTTAGTAGATGATAATCAATGTATTGAAAGTTAGAATTTAGATTTATACTTAGTTGGTTTTTTATAAAAAATCGATTGATAATATTATTGATTATTTTCGAATTTAGTCACATAAGTCGATGATATTTATTAATCTTTTAAAATTTAATAAAAAAATGTACGGTTCAAACAATAAGTTTCGTTTCTAGTACATAAATTATTAATTACGCATTATTTAATAATTGAATACTCAATAGATTTATTTGTGTAAACATTATTTATATAATTTCATAATAATAAAAATTAATTTATAGCCTAATATAAAAATAAAGATGTATTTGTAATTATTTTTGAATAATTGATTTTTTTAAATTAATTCATAAAAAAACATTTAATTGAAAAATTAATAGAATATTTTTTTTATCTTTACATAATTATAAAAATAAATGTGATATATATTTATCTTGGAATTATATCGTGATAATAAATTTGTTTTCTTTCTTTCTAAATCAACTAATCGTATTATTTTTTCTTGTTCTATGTTCAAGATGATTTAATGGTAGATCTTTATCCAAATTATTTTCATTATATCTACATTTCAATGGCTTATAATCGCGTACTATCATCCTATCATAAAGTCTATATTTTACTTTTACATAACAGAATATTCCATATAAATATTTTGACGAAATTTTTAAAGGTTTTTTTTTGTGTACATATCTCTGTTCGCTAATAAAACCATGCTTACACAAAACGATTTTTAATCCTATTTTTTACATCTATTCTTGTATTTCTCTCTTTTAAATTAAAATTATTTACATTAATCATACAGCTGTCAACAAATATTTTTTATTTGTATTAATCTTTATTTTATATTTATGACTTTTCTTACTAATACTCTTAAAATTTTATCCTTTTTATTATTTAAATCTGTCACAGGAAAATTAAACTCGAAAATATTTTTAACCAAATAAATATATACTTTCGATTACTATTAATAAATTCTTAATGTTTTTGTTGATTTAAAAACAAACTAAAATATTTACCTATTATATTTTCAAAAATAAGTAAACGTATTTTTTAATAAAGTTATCTTCTATTACAAACACAACAGATAAAAAATATATAAAATATAAAAACAACTATTGAACAAGAAACCTAACATCAGAAAAGCTAAAACGTAGTTTGTGGTATAAAAAAGGAGACGAATGACTGTACGACAGATATAAATTTCAGTATATGAAACAGTAGGGTGGTAATGTCACCCTTCCGAAGAGCATGAGTTCGGAAATGGAAACAGACTGTTATACGGATCATTGGGTGACGGCCGCATAAGATCCTAGGCTTATGGTAATGTACGACGACAGATGGACACACACACACACACACACATATACCCATATATAGATTGTCTATATATACATGGTCGTTGTTGGTACTGAGAACTTGTAATCACAGGTTCGTATCTAGATAGGACGATGTTCGTTTTTGGTTTGTGATATTATGCAGATTATTCGTACGGTAAATGTTTGTGAATTTTTTATTATCTGAAAGAATATATGATTCAATGATATGATTTTTCATCGAATTATAAAATTATAAATATATATATATATATATATATATATGTTTATTAATTTGTCATATAGTAAATATATTAAAAAACTATTCTGAAAATTAATATAAAATATTTCTAGCTTATCACTATATTTAAGTTATTAAAATGAAAATTATTTCAGATTAAAAAATAAACAATTTATTATTTATTAATTATTTTTTTAAGTTAATATTAAAATTTAAATTTTTAATAATGAAATAAATTCTTTCTTAAACTAAATATCTTACATAGTAATTTCTATGAAAATTTAATTAGTGTTTTAATCATAAAATAATTTATAATATGTCAGTATTTTAAACGATTTTAATTTATAATGAAAATATTCTAAACCTTTAGAAATTGTTAGATAAATATGCATTCGCATAACTGACATTAATTTTATTATTAATGAAACGTGCGCTCAACTAAGATTAAAAGATAACTTTTATCGTCTTCTAAAGCACATAAAAGATAAAGTTGTTATATAAACGAAACATTGACTCATGTCGTTTAAAATATAGACATATAAAAAGCTCGCTATTAAAATAGATGACATCCAATTATATACGATTACATTTTTAAACACAAAGAACATTCGCTTATCATTTAATGTTAATAAGACAAAGAAACATTTTCGACAAATTAATGTTTTGTTACATATATATGTACTTGTATGTAGGATATAAATATGTATATAAGTCGATTTCAAAATTATATTTTTATAATTGGCGGTGAGTAATTTGTCTAATGATGACTAGTCGCTCTATTTTAGAAAAAATATAAGACACAATGCAGGCAAACAGACAAACATAAGCGGGTCGATATCATAGAGACAAAGATTTTTAAATGTTCCGTCATAGTATCTGGCACAAGAATTGCTCATGCTGAATCATCAGCTTATAAGAATTTCGTTTTATCATGAACGGACTCAGGATGTTGATCTTGCTAATTATATATTTATACATATATATATATATATATATATATATATATATATATATATACTGCTTATTCATTTTTAAATTTTGCATGAATGAATATTTAAAATAACTTCATCTTTTTGATAAAAAATCACGTCCCTATAAAATTTTTGAAAATGTTTCAATACTCATGTTTTATCAATTTTTTCAATAATAGGTAGACAAGTAGCCATAATGTAATTTTCATACTTTAATATTGTTAAATCTTATTCTATTATTTCACACTTTGAAGATGATATCTTGGTTATAAAAATACATCTTAACCTTTTAAATGACTAATAAATAATTATTAATATTTTTATATAATTTTATAACATGAAGAACTGTTTATAAAAAAATAAACTATCGAAATATCCAATCTAATTAAAAATGTTTTTCTTAAAAAAATATAATACAATGTAAAAAAGCAAATTTCAAACTAGAAGACATTTTTAATTGAAATTTATAAAAATATATTAAATTTAAATCAATGTATAGAGTTTTCCAATAAACGCTTTAGAAGTTTAAATGGAAATGAAACAAAAAATATTTAATTAATTAGTTATTTATTTTTTATTTGTAAGTATATTTTATGAAATTAATGATGGAACACTATTTCACTCCATTCGTTTAGTCTAATTTTAATCACTCTTTCACATAATTGTGGTCCAATTTCATGAATTACACCTTCAATATTAATTTTTAATACTTCTGTTATTTGTGGTTTATGAGCATAAATAAATGATTTAACATAAACCCATAAAAAATAATTCAATGGAGTTAGATTACTTGACTTGGTGGCCAATTGATAGGTCCATTTCATGAAATAATGAACTCATTAAATTTTTGTTTTATTAAGTCTATTGAAGTTTTTGTTAGTTTCTAAACTTTGTTGAAGTATTAAACGTTCCATGATGATTTACCAAACGATACTAAGTTGAAATGACAAAATAAGCTTAAAATAAATTCAAACATAGCTGCCACCAGCTGTCAACGTTATGACATTTTTATTGGAAAACCTTTATAATCGAAATTAATTATTTTTTAAGAATATCTGTGCACTAAATTCTGTACTTCTTTTATTGTATCTGTGTTTTGGAACAATATTTTATGTAGTTGATTTCAATTTTTATTTATTTTTCAATTATATACTATTCTGTGAAATTTTTATCATGGTTTCTTTAAAAAAAAGTATTTTAAAAATTAAAATATTTTCGAAATTCGAATGATGAAAATTGCATAAAAGAATTATAAAAATAAGTAACTAAAAATAATGTACCTAATAATTAATATCCTTATATTTCCATTTTTTATTATAAATGAATAAAATGTCTATAAAAATAGGATTTAAAAGTAAGTCAAAATACAAGTATGAACATATAAATAACCATAATATGAATATATATAAAATGTTTCTTATTAAAACATTAACTTTATATTTAAAAAAGAATTAATATATGAAGAATTGTTAAAAATTATAAAAGGTAACAATGACGTTAGTATTTTTTTAGATATGTATATAAACTTCATTATATTTAAACATTGATAAATATAAAAAGAAATCAATAAATTCCATAGCATTAAAAAAATCCCTGTTATTCATTATCAATTCATAACTACTTTATATGAAAAAAGATATTTAATACTCCTCTGCAATACAACGTTATCTTCTCCCACTTGAGACATTGTTTATTGCAGCAGTGTTGTTATATCGCACTATATTTACATCTGAGAAATTTTATTGCGGCTCACGTATCACAAACCATTAATCGTGACACACGACTCACGGCACAAATTAGCCGTTGCGCCAGCTATAAGATGGTAGTCATCTAGCTAGGAAAAAGAAGAAATAAATACGCTAACAGTCTTGTTTGCGACATGATAATGATCAAAAATGAACTCGTGTTGTTCGAGTATCGTTTTTACGCTTGTCGTACTCTGAAATTTGTTACTTGTTGTAATAGCATATGAATTAAATTGAGATTTATGAATCTTAATAATTTTTCTATATTAACAATTTATATATATACAATATATCAGAAAAGATCATATTTTTGAAATTTTCATTTTATCAAAGTAACTAATTGAATTATTTAGAGTTATTTAGTACATTTAACATACAAATTTATTATTTACATTATTTTATTTAGTTTTTAAATGATATCCACATATAAAATATTTTTTTTACAATTTATAAACATTTTTGTAATAGAAATATGAATTTTATATTAAAGATATTTTTGAAAAATATCTATTAAAAAATATTTTAAAATTAAGTACTATTTCATTTTTTTAATTTTGAGAATGAACTTTTTTAACACTAAATAAACCAACCGGCTAAAATAACCAGTTTCAAAATTGCACTAACAAAATGAAAAATAAAGTAAAGATGCTGCTATTATTACCATTTATCAATATTTAAGTATTTAATATTTATAATGTAATTTCAATATTTAAGTGAAAAATATAATTTCTTATTATTAGAATTTTTTTATTACTACTTCCATTAATTTATTAAAAATTACAACTTTTTCCACTAAATACTAACCGGTCAAAATGACAGGTTGATAGAGATAGATTTATATTAATTCTTGGTATATTTGATTTTAAATAAACTCCATTTTTATTCAAGATATAAAAATATTTTTAGTTTTAACTTACATAAGCTAAAATTGTAATTTATCTTTTAACAATTTAATTTTTTATCTCTATAGTAAGTTTAATCAAATTAAAATAATTTAAAAAAATAATTGTGTATAATTTTTTAAAAACACAGAGTATTTAAAGATCAAGTATAATTTAAAAAAATCTGAAATCCGTACTAGAATGAATCGATTATTTTTTTAAAAAAGAAACATTTTACAGGTAATTAATAATACTTTGATAAAGAATTATGTTACTAGGTTAAAACAAATATGAATAATAGTTATATTAGTTTTTATAGAAAAAATATACTCCTAATAAATTTTATTTTGATGATGTTATAAAAAATTTTGATTTATGTGACTTGCTACATCTTTAAAAAAATGAATTAGAAACCGAAAATATAAATAATATTATTTGGAAATGAATCGAAACATGTTTTTCAAATCGTTGAAAAGGCCGTTCAGTATCTGATCATCTTCAGCTGTTATGAAAACTAATAAAATTCAAGAAAATTAGACGTTGTTATAGCATTACAATAACTGTCGGTTTTAATATCGCCGCACGTACATACCTGCAAATACCTAAATACCTGCGTGACAATCAACAGAGTGTGAACACAATGGGAACACACGAGTGCGTCCGATGGCACCGCGACGCCGAACCGCGCTCCTTCAGAGTATTTATAGTCACGTTGCCTCAGACAGTGTTTCGTGCTATAGTTTATTTCGAGACTTCTGTCTTCTGATTGCCATTCTCGCTGTCTGCATGCTTCTTTCTCGTGCTTTTATGTGTGCGTTTAACATTATATACCTACACTATTTGTCTGTATTGGTGTGTATATGTATACATAAATAATATTTTTTGTGTGGTTATATCGAGCAGGGCTGACACAATTTTGCCTACGTGCGAAGCATATTTCATTAATTTATCATGTTTATTAAAATTCAAGTCTATACACTTTGTCTACTTTATATACATACATAGATACATACATAGATATATATATATATATATATATATATATATATATATATATATATATATGTTACTTTTGAACTACGAAAAAAATTATACACATTTAAATAAAAAGCTTATAAATAAATTTATAAATTTCTTAAGATCAGTAATTTTTTTATAAAAATATTTTGGTAATGACAATAATAAATTATCTCTATTGTTATTAATAAAATATATTTTTAAATGCGAAACTAAATTTTAAACTATTTTTTAAAAATATTGATCTCAATATTGATAATTTAATTTTAACAAAATTCGTCACATTTATTGAAACTGCAATTTGTTTTATTGATGGGACTGTAATTTTACTCTAATATTAATAAATTATAATTTACTCTAATATTATAACTCATGTTTATGAATGAAAATGTTGGTAGGATTTCCAATTTTGGATCAATTTTTATTGAATTAAATGTAGCCTTTTCTTAGTCATCTCAATAGTTATTTTTGTCATATATATTTTATATAATAAAATTAATCAAAATTCAAAAGTATGAATTTAAGAAAAATAAGGTGTTTTTTAAATCGTAGTAGAACTTTAAATTGAATTCCTATCAAAAGTTCTATACAACCTAAAAAAAAACATCTTTATATATACAAGAGCGTTTTTTAGGTTAGATAAAATTTTCGATAGGGATTAAATTTAAAGTTCTATCACATTTAAAAAATTCTATATTTATAATATTTAGAACAGTTATAGACAGGCAAAGTTTAAAAATCGCTGCTATACGAGGGTCGTTTGATAAGTATAGTAAATTTATTTATTGTTTAATTTTATTAAATTTTTCAATTTAGTTTTTCTTACTTTTTACTATACATATCAAACGACCCTAGTAGATTATTTACTATTTTAGTACAAGATAATATGTTTTTGTGTTTGTAAAATATTAGTTTCTTTTTTTATCTACATTTCTATATTAAAAAAAAATATTTGGTGATCGTTTAAATTTATTATAACGAATTTATTAATATATCATTTAAAAGGAAAACATTATTATCTCAAGATTACTTCTCTGAATTCTTAATTCTTGTCATTTTTCTATGCTCTAAAAATTATAAAGTTGATTTTTTAAATATGTGTATGTAGCAAAAAATATTTTCAAATAATTATTGAATATTTTAATAAAACTTTAGTATATGAAAATAACCAGTTCATAAAAAGGAAGTTAATGAGAGTTCTAAACTATATTATTGAAAAATTTTTAATAACTTATCAACAAGTTATTTAAATTTAACTTTTAACTATTAACTTTATATATATATATATATATATATATATATATATATATATATATATATATAAACATTTATGATAGCTCCAATGAAACTTCTTTGAAATGCAATAAATCAATTAAAGTAGCAAATAAATCAAACATTCGTCATTCAACAATTTTTGTTTAAAAATTGTATTGAACTTTGGAACAAAAATAATTCCCGTTAACCAGGTAACATGTGTGTGTATGTATACATACATATATATATATATATATATCGACGTTTATTTAAATATAAAGTGAGATTAAAACATCGATTAATCATTTTCAATGTTAAGGCCACGTCACCGTGATGCAAAGTTTCATTAAAATAAATCATTTAACTATTCTCAATTAGTTATTTACAAAGGAGGAAATACACTATAAATAATCCAATCGTCGCGATTATACGTTATGTGTGCGTGTATCGACAAAATGGCCGACCCTGGCAACACCTCCAGAGAACAACTGAAAGCGTCGTTTGTCGACATGAACGGCGCCTCTGAGCACCGCGACGCCGGCAGTAGCTGGCACGCATGCCTAGCGAACCGCGTGCGATATGTCCCGCCGCGTGCCATCCTCGTGTCATTATCATCATCAGCACAATAATCGAGATTTGAGGTTAGGTTATATCGCATTGCTTCTACAATTCCACTCGAATGTATAATCGCGACGTCGTTTGTTGTAATTCTCGACACTGTGTTTTCACAATCGGTGCGTGCGTGCGTGTGTCTGTTATGTATATATTTATATATTTTTTGCCGTCGTATGTTTACATAGAATGTAGACAGGTTTAGTAGACTCGCTGGGTTGGATATTAAACATTGTGCTCCCTATTGTTTCACAATGGAGGCGTGTACTAACATGTGACGATTGTATACATAACCACACTTCTAATGATACGGCATCATTTATTATTCAACGATTTATGTACTTACTGAAAATCGAATTATTTCTTTAATAAAATATTTATTTTCCTTTTTTTAAGAAAAAAAACATCGATTCAATAAAATATAATTTTTAATTAAAACTTTACACGATCTTTCTTTTTTAAAACACCAACTGTAAATTTAAACCAGATCACAAATTAATAAAATCAGTGAAATTCAAATTTAATTGATTTCTCTTCAATAATATACAATGTATTGCAATTCATTCCATTATCAAAGTCAATAATATAAAAAGTGGATATTGTTTTAGTTCGATCGTTTAATAATTTTATTATTTATATTATGAAATGTGATTGAAACCAGTTTTATGTGTATAGAGAATTTGTTAAAACATTTTTTGCAGTGAGTGAAATTTACCTACATTATTTAGAGAGATATTTGTTCAATGTAAGTTAATAAATACTTATGTATAGTTTTAGTATGATTGATATTTACATTGTGTTACATTCATTTTATTTGCTTTATTATTATTAAAAACCATTGTTGATATTTTATAGTCATTGAATTATATTGAAAACTAAATTTGATATCAATATACTAATTATAATTAATCACTACTTCTATTAAAATAATTGTTTCATGAGTTAATTTAAATACATATTGTATTTTTCTACCATAAATAAATTTGAAAAAAAATATGAAAATTGATAGTCACAATTTCTAATTTTTTAAATAACTATTTAATACTGTTTTAAATTATTTACATTCTTAAAAGTTATCAAATACAGCAATTTTTATTAAAAAAAACTATTTTTAATAATATTAATAAAAAAATGTGTTATCAATTTCAAAAATGTATCTAATTATCAAAATAGTTTTTAATCGTCAAGTATTTATGTAATTTACATTTTTTTATATTAAAATTATTATTTTTTAACAAAATATTCTTTGGTCATCAGTAATAAAATAGATAAAATATATTTTTTTCATTTACAGCTAGAAATTGTTATTTATATATATTCTGACATATCGATTTTCGAATAAAAGTGTTAAATATAAATTCGTAATTGCTTTAATTTAAATATTTAAAAAATAAACATTGATATAAAAGTATTAAAATTACGTTTTAGACATAATGTTTACTCTTAAATTTAAAGTTTGTTAGATTTAAGTGTGCTTAAAAGAATTGATAATTCAAACGTTTAATTTTAAAAATACTTGCATGATTTTATTACTACATTTATATATATATATATATATATATATATATATATATATATATATATAAGTATGTGTGTGTCTATTTATTAATAACATTGTTGAATCCATTATTCAAACAAAGACCTCTTTCTAAAAAAATCATAGAAAAATGTTTGCCAGAGAAAATTACTGACAAATATATTCCGATTTTGAAATAATATCACATACTATTTTATTGATGATACAATTTTTTTAAAAAATATAACAAATTTCGAATAAGATTTTTTTTAAAATCATTCTTAAAAAATTAAATAAAGTTTTTTAAAGCAGATATAATTTTTTTCCTTATCTGAGATAAAAAAAACATATTTCTTATTTTTTGTTAATTAATTGAAATTCAATATTACTTTTTCAAATTATTATTTTTATTACTAAACAAATTTCATTTTTTTAAAACAATATTTATATTAAATATAACTAAGGGAGATTAAAAATATAAACATATTTATTTATGGCCTTGTGTAAAAAAAGCTATTGAACATTGATTAATAACATTTACAACAGAATTATTGCTCCTTTTATAAGATCAGGATGTTAATGATATATACATTCATTGATTATTTTTAAATATTTAATATTTTCAAGCAAAATAAACAAATCTTATAAATCTTAATATTATTCACTAAAAGTTAGACAAAAACACTTACGATAAAATATAAAACGGAAATAAACACTAAAACTAAATTGTTAATCGTAAAAACTAAACAAATATTTCGTGTCTTCATTAAAATCCCAATCAATAAATTCTAATAATGATAAAGCACATAAACAAAATTCAAAACTCGTATTCTATGATTGATTTATATTTGCACACGTTCACAAAAAATCTCATTTTCGTAAATAATTCAACTTTGACAGATTTAAAAAAAAATACCGCGATATATTTAAATTAATCTGCGTTCAGCTCGAGCGAAATGGCCGATCGTCCGACGATAATTACGAAATATTAATCGAAAACTTGCAATTCAATCTGTACGGTAGATCTAATTATTTAGAACGAGTGACACCGGTGACACAAAAAAAACTGATCGCATAACAATTTGTCGACGACTGTAGATGGACGAAATTAACATCATTTAGTTGAATGTGCATACATGTTGTTATATACAGGATGTTTTAGAGGAAAATGTATGACATAAATGGAAATTTACGAGCAAATAAATTATTTTTTTAAAACTTAAAAAGATTTTGAAAATATAATAGAGCAGATAAAAAATGATTAAGAATGTTTAATTTATCTTCTTAACACTAAGTTTTATTTTAATAAATGTTATCCCTTTAATAATATTTTGACAAATAAATCGAAACAAAGATTTAATCAAACAATGAATATCATATAAATATTTTTTTATATTTTAAAAAATACAAGTAATAAAAAACACATTTTTTACATAAAGAATTTTTTTAAACAAAAGTAAATTAGTATTGGAATTAATGTTGGTTTTAGAATTTCATTTATGAATTGCTTAAAATTTTGAAAATGCATAATAATGAATAAAATAATTCAACTTAAATACAACAAAAAATGGAATTTTAATGTATTTTAAGAAAAATATAAAAAAGTAATTTTTATCTGTTGATTTTTTTTACAATTTTATAATAATTATTGCTTAATATAAATTTATTTAGAAATATGACTAATTTTATTTTTCCACATAGATAACAATTTGCAAGATTTATTAAAGTTTTCAATAATTATTATTTTTCTTATATATTTTAATTGAAATTGTATTTTTCGAAAACAATTATACAAAATCTATCTATTAGAGCAGTGTTTCCCAACGTGGGGCCCACGCCCCACAGGGGGGCAATTTGATAGTTAAGGGGGGCAATTTAAAAATGGACTCGACACGACTTTAACCCTTTCGCTTTGGGTTATTTAAATGCAATGATAGATATCGGTGACAAATTTAACAAAAAAGGCAAATTCTTAAAAAAATGCTGTAAATAATTATTAGGTATAATTTCGTTTGACGTTACCAAAATATCAACTGGGTAATTAGAGTCGTCAAGTAAACTTCGTCGGAGATTCACCGCGGAGTGTGCCGCCTGTCGCGGGGAACCCCGGACGTTTTAAAACTCGCTAAACAACGCCGTTGTTCGCACCTAATTGGCCCAACTCAACTTCTGTAGTGTTTCACATCATTCAGTTGGTGTTAATTTGAAATAAATCCAAAGATATATATAATAAATTAAAAAACTACTTAGATGTCAATGATATACCAATGAAAAATATAACAGCTTGTGCTGCAGATGGCACCTCTAATATGATGGGCAAGAAAAATGGCTGCTTAAAATTGATGAAAGATGCGAATCCAGAAATGATTATTGTACATTGTGTTATTCATAAGGAAAACTCGGTAGCTAAAAATATCTCGCCTGTTCTAAATGAAGTACTACATGCAGTAATAAAGTGTGTTAATGCTATTAAAGCTAGTGCCAAATGTGAGTGTCTTTTCAAGTTATTTTGTGAAGAACAAAATGAAGACCATATGAGACTTTTACTTCATACTGAAGTAAGATGGCTATCCAAAGGAAACTGCTTGAAAAGATTTATGCAACTGTTTGATACTCTTAGTGATTTTTTAAGCGACAAATCTGAAATGAAGTAACTGTTAACAATCGATGGTAAAGCATTTGTATTGTTATTTAGCCGTTATCTTTGAAAAACTAAATATATTAAATAAGCAACTTCAAGGACCAAATAAAACACTCGTCGATGCAAAAGCAAAGATATTCGGTTTCATTACCAATATAGAGTTATATCAGAAACATATTAACAACAAAAACTTTGAACAGTTTCATTGGCTCCAAAAATGTGAAGTAACTGATACCGCTGTACTTGTTATTGTCAATCATTTGAATATTCTATCCGCTGATATAAAAGAAAGATTTTCTGATTTAAAACAAATCGATTTCCCAACATGGATGATGCAGCCAATATTAGTGGATTTGTCTGATATATCAAATATGCAGTATCGAGAAGAACTCGCAGAATTGCAAAATGATGAACCAGTAAAAACTTTATTTAATATAAAAGGAGCGATGGCATGGCTTTGTGAAGAAACTGAAATTAAATACCCGAATGCAACCGAATGTGCAAGAAAACTTTTACTACCGTTTCCATCTTCATATTTAGCTGAATGTGGATTTAGTGCTGTAAATGATTTACTGATAAAAAAAAGAAATCGACTTGATATAACACAACGTGGAGACTTGAGATGAAAGCTAAGTAAATTGGAACCTAATATAAAATCTCTGTACAGTAAACATCAAGCGCAAGGATCGCACTAAATGAATATAGAAAAATCAATATTAAAATTATTTTTAATTTCAGTTTTTCATTATATGTTTTAAAATTTTACTTACGATGTTTTGATAACAATTTCATAGTGATTTCTTCCTAAAACTTATCATTTATATTTCTTAAGGGAACAAAACAATTTTTAAAGGTTAAAAATTATGTATGGGGGGCATAAAATTTTTAGAAATGTTAAGGTGGGGCATGGCCTAAAAAAGGTTGGGAAACACTGTATTAGAGCATAATTTTTTATACTTTTTTAGGGAGATCTCTGCTTTTCAAAAACTTATAATTTAAAAAATTCATTAATTAACAATATAGTTTTGTAAAAAAAATATTTTATATATCTCTGTTCTGACAAACGTATAATTGAAAAAAGTAAATCGTAAGTGATTATTAAATATTGATACAATTTTGAGCTGTTTTTCAATATTAATTCTTTGAAAAAAATGAGCTCTATGCGATGCCAATCTACATTAAGATCAATTTTT
This sequence comes from Neoneuromus ignobilis, assembly GCA_029203775.1. Classification (NCBI taxonomy): domain Eukaryota; kingdom Metazoa; phylum Arthropoda; class Insecta; order Megaloptera; family Corydalidae; genus Neoneuromus; species Neoneuromus ignobilis. The sequence goes on from CP092092.1 coordinate 6,060,496, forward strand.
ACACTTGTTAACATCAGTTATACATCCTGTATATCACACATATATATTTGTAATATGTGTAATATTGATTACACGACTTGTCTACGTAGATGCGATTCGAACGATCGCTCGTTTGCGTGCACGTGTTGTCGTCAGATTCGTTTTTAATTGACAGGTTTTGATTGTCACGGAATGACTGTAAGGGGTGTGCTTTTTGATGCTTCCGTCGAAGTTTTTTGCCACCAAAAGTAATATGCTGTAATGATTGAATTTTATTTAGTGGACATAATGATTGATGTTTTTATCAACTCCAATTTATGAATGTGTGTTTGTTTTTTATTGTTTTATTATATTTATTTGGCTTTTTATTCTTTTCCTGCTGATTTTTTTCTGATTATTTGTGATTTTAATGAATATATTATATATTTTAATAATTAGATATGAGATGTTGATAAATAGAACTCGAATATGATTGATGATTAATTGGGATTTTATTTTTAATGTAGGCTATGTAGAAAAGTAGAGAAAATTGAGTTATTCGATTGTAATTTTTGTATACAAAAATTAAATATACTAAAATTCACAATTTAAATAATAAATGTTTTTTAGTAAGAATTATTAAAAAAAATATTTTGATAAATTTAAAAAATTAACAATTTAAGTTGTTTCAGCTGAAATAAATGTTTGTAGAAATAAGTTATTTAAAATATTTTTTCTCGAGAAATAAAAAAAAATAACACATCTTAATTTATGTTTTGAAATTTCTCAAATATTTTATTTTATGAAAATTTTTTCGTTCAACGATTTATGATACCATATGACAATTTGATATAAAAGTAAAAAAAAATGTACGACTCATCGTCTTATCCATATATAAAAGTTATTTACACATCCGTTCGTCTAACGCAACGATCATAAAACTGAAAAGATTTGTCGTAAACAATCCAAAGAATTTAAATGTTCATCGATAAAGTCCTTTGAACGACTTTTATATACATCACACATCCTGAACAGTAATACTTTTTTATATGTAAATGAAGAATCATTGATAAACGTGCTACTCTAATTTCCTGACATTCTTAACGTTACTAATGTGTAGAGGGTAACCGTAATTAATGGCAATGTTAACACATTCGGTCAAATTTATTATACGACATTGTGTTTTTCTTCGTGGAATAGTTTTCTCTGGGGTAGAGAATCTGTTAAGAAAGTATATTAACAACTTAGACTCAAACTGTTAAACCATTCTTTTAAATTGAGATTTATAGTATAAAATAAAGGTTTTTTTTTATTTTTGTCAAGTCTGAATTGTATTCTTTATCAGAGTTTAGAATCTTTTTCAAACGTAAACTGAATTGAAGTTATATTTAAAACCTTTACTTTTTAAAATATTACATTAATTTATTTTTAATATCATTCATAATAAATGTCGACCAAAATAAAACAATCAAAAGAATATATTATTTTTTTATTTTCTTTGATGTAAAATTATTGGAAATTAAATCAGATTTTTATTTTTTAAACGAAATGAAATTTCCGCAATAAAATACTATTTATTCGTTTTAAATAGTTAGAATTTAATCTTACAAAGAAACAGTAGTTCGTAAATATGATCGTAAAATATTTATATATATATATATATATATATATATATATATAAAGATAAAGACAGAAATAATATTATGAAGTAGCCGGATAGTAACATCCACATAAAAAATATTCTGAAATTAGTCATAATAAAACTTCATAAAATTAGTGTTAAACGCGATGTAGATAAAAAAGTTTTATGATCCATTTTCTCCCAAAAAAAGTTTGGAACAATATCAACGGGCTTGTTTGCCTTCTATTAAAAGTATAACTTTTACAAAGGACACAGAAAAAAGACACAGGAATAAAACTTTTAATTTCGTTCTATGGAGAAAAGTTTGTTGTTTGTTAAGATGTAATTTATATGCAAACATCTGATACTAGACATTTTTTAACGTGGTTCAACTTGTACTTAATTTCTCCTATAACATTTAACAACTTGTGTTTTTATTATATTTTTGTCAGTTAATTATTGTACTTTTTTATCTGAATATAACACAGATCATATTATATAGAGAGAGAAAGAGAGAGACAGAAAGGAAGGGGGGATTTTTAAAAATCGTATTAATAAATACAAAGTTATATATTTTTGAAATGTCCATCTTTTTAAATCTTTAGTACTTTGAACATATAAGTGTTTGAAAATAGAAATATTAGTAGAAAATATAATAAGTATTGATAAAGACATACAAAAAACAAATATTTTCATCTTATCCAAATATTATTTAAAAAGAGTTCATTATTTAGAACGCTTTTATGTAAAACGACATATTGTTCATTTTCCTGAAAATTCTCGTCAATAAAAATTTATTCTTCTATATTCTCTTGTATATATATATAATAGGGGGAAGGGGGGGTGAATTTTAAAAAAATATATTATTAAATGCAAATTATGGATATTTGAATAGGACATCTTTTTAAATCTCTGTTTCTTTGAACTTATCAGTGTGTGACAATAAAAATGTAAGTAAGATATAAAATAGATATGGACAAAAATATTCAAAAAATGAAAAAAAATATCTTATCTAACTATTATTTACAAGAAGTTCATTTTTAGAACGTTTCTGTGTAAAACGACTATTGTTTATTTTCCTGAAAATTCTTGTTAATGAAAATTTATTTTTTGATTTATATATATATATATATATATATATATATATATATATATATGTATGTATGTATGTATGTATGTATGTATGTATGTTTGTATGTGTGTGTGTGTGTGTGTGTGTGTGTGTGTGTGTGTGTGTGTGTGTGTGTATTGTGGGAATGGAATTTTGAAAAATCGTATTAATAAATGCAAATTATATTTTTTTTATATATATTAGAAATATGCATCTTTTTTAATCTTTTAAAATTAATCTCTTAAAATTTTTAATCTTTTAATCTTTAAATCCTTTTAAATTTTTCTTTGAACTTATTAGTGTGTGAAAAGGAAAATATGATAGGATATATAATAGATATGGATAAAAATGTAGAAAAAAATCAAAAATATCATCTTATCCAAATATCATTTACAAAAAGTTCATTTTTTAGAACGCTTCTATGTAAAAGTCTATGTATGATAGTTAATTTTTCTGAAAATTGTCTTTACTGAAAATTTATTTTTCGATATTATTTTATATATATATATATATATATTCATGAAAAAAATAATAAAAAACTTTTTCATATAATGTTTTTTCTTTTATTTTAGGTTAATAACAAATAATTTATCAGTTTTTCTCTTTTATAGTCCATAAGCATACCTATATAATTTCTGAAATATATTTATTGATTTAATTAATGAGTAAGGTAGTCATATTAAAATCTTCCACAAAAAAATATATAACAATTCCAAAATAATAAAATTAAGTATTAATACATTTTTGATTTATTTCATTTTTGTTATACTTACAAACAAAATATTCATCATGAATTTTATAAACAAATTTAAAAATTTTCAGATTTTTAAATCGTGTTAATCTTTTTTATTCACAAATATTCTTTTTTTAATGCTGGAGAATACTTTCTGTTACGATAATAGAACGTTTCTGATTAAATGAGAACATATTAAAAAATATGAATTATAAAGAGGTCGCGAATTAAAGAAAATTAATGTTTACATTAAATTTATTTATAGATCTCGATTATAGACTAGCTATGTTTTACTTAACGGAATCAATGTATATTTAAAACATTTTATGACTACTCTAGGATAATAAACAAACTTACTAGAATTTAAAAATAATCCAAATAACGAATCGTCGCTAAAATTACTTCATTTCTGTTCTATATTTAATTATAATTTTTAATAGATTTTGTGTACTTGTAAATATATGACACATTCAATTTTATAAAAATTAAATTGATACCGCATAAATTTTATTATCATAATATTAATATATATATATTAAAAAATTAATCAATGTAAAAAAATTAAATTTTAAATTTTTGCAAACCACAAAAAAAAATTATTCAGTGCTACAAAATTGTATTATAATTAATTTGATTTTATCGACGGTGATGTATCTTTATAATAAGTTATATACTCGTATATAATTGTCTGTGTATGTTAATATTATTACGACATCTCATCGAGAAGAACAGCATTAGGCCATTTAAAAAAATCGAAAACATTTGTCTTACTCTTTCATCTAGTTGAAAACTTTAAAATCTCTCCACAAAAATGTCATCGGCCGTGTTCATAAATCCAATAGTTTGACGTGAATCTACGATATAAAAACAACACAGAGCCGAGACAAGATACTCGAAACATTATCATCACCTAAACTTTTGATCTCGTCGCAACGATTTGACGTCATAGACAAATTAATAATAATAAAGAAAGAATGAAAAAGAAATGTCGGACACAGTGGGCATTTTATTATACGAATGGAATAGCAGACGGGCCGAGGACAAATGGACGTTGTTTTTTTTGGCAGACGAGTGTTGCGTATGACCGACACCACCACTACTACTACTACTCGATGGCGACACAATTATTTTTGATTAATGACGATGGATTTTTCATCTCTCGGATACTTGAACGTGCTTAGACCAATGTCCATCCGACGACGATGTATTTTTAGTACGTGTGAAATAATATTTAATTTTTTTCTTACGGTTTCTCTTTTATTCCTTTCTTCAAATACATATGTAAAGTGTATTCGTAGAGGTTTGATATATCTTTCTTTGATATTTAGGTCAGTGCCCTGCAGCGTTTGAATATATTTTTCATATACACGAATGAGGAAGTTATTTATGTACGTTATTTTTTTTGATGCAACGGTGCATTTAGTCATATAATGAAAGATTGTTCTATTTTCAACTCGTTTATAATCAACGAAATATTTTTCAATGTCAACGACTTTATGACATTGAAATTATAGAATGAAAAAAGTTATAAAATTTAATATTTTTTCTATTTTAACTGAAATCATGAATTTTTATACAGAAAAATATGAGACAGTTATTCATGTCGTTATTAATATAAGATTTATGAATTTAAATTCAAGAAAATTTCATCAAGTGTAAGTTTTTATATAAATAAATTATGCTAAATACCTTTACTGTTTATGTAAATATAAAAGCTATTATATAATAATTTATTTATTCAAAATTACAAACATATAATATATAATATTTATTCACTTAGTTATTTATATCTATATACACAAGACACAAGTTTTTAATGTATATATTAAAGGAGAATAGAGCTTGAAGTTGTTACGTATTATCATATTTAATGATGTTTTAATGTTAAGTATTTTCCATATTCACAGATGGTTGAGACTAATGGCATCATATAGTCAACTTATACTCATTTGTTCAAATTTACTGTCTGTACAGATGTTATATTCAACAGTGCAGACGTTTGTTTACAGACCAAATAAACTGGAAAAGTCGATTTATTTTTGCTACCATTACTAAATAAATGATTACGATTAACATGTGATTTGATTCAAAATTCGTACGCTTTATTTCTAGTAAATATAAAGAGTTAATTTGTTTGTTGAAAATTTCTTCATCAGTTTATTTATTTTCATTTAAATATATAACAGAATTTGGATGAGATTTCCGTAGTTTCAATTTTATGATTTAATTTTCTTATATGAACAATTATTGTTCATACATCAATGATTTTAAAATATTATATATATATATATATATATATATAATTTCAATCATAATATTTTTTTTAATATATATAGGATGTTCTCTAAGCGTGATAGAATTTTAAATTGAATTCTTATCAAAAGTTCTATCTTACCTAAAATAACACCTTTATATATATGAGGGTTGTTTGATAAGTATGATAAAAAAGTAAAAAAACTAAATTGAAAAATTTAAATAAATAAATTAATTAAAACATTAAATAAATCTACCATACTTATCAAACGACCCTTTTACGTACACACACATGTGTATATATATATATATATATATATATATATATATATATATATATATAAATGAAAGTGTATATATATAAAGGGTATTTTTAGGCTAGATAAAACTTTCGATGGGGATTCAGTTTAAAGTTGTATCACTCTTAAAAAAATATTCTATATACTAAGTAATATATATATATATATATATATATATATATAATACTAAGTAAAATATTCACTGGTTTGTTTCCAGTTTATCGAAATATAATTGCTTTACTAATATTAATTTATAATTTTTGATATAATTTATGAAGTCAAAATTATTTTCTCAATTCATAAAATAAATAAATATAGATTAACAATATTTCCTAATATACTTAAACAAAGAGAGATATTAATCATGCAAAAATTCATTTACTGTATAATTCTTTATTTAGTTATTTGAATTTGTTGACTTGTTGAAATTTTCAATTAGTAAATAATGATAATCTAATTCAAAAATATACTATTCGATTTATTTTAATAAATCGAAACAAAGCATGTTAAATTCGTATGTGTGTATGTATAAAAATAACGTAATATTTTTTAGAAAAATAAATAGATCTTCCAAAATTATTTAAACATAGATCTGTGCCTATATACATATGTTTATATGTCTCTATGCATATTTGTATGTTTGTATAAAGCGGTGTACTTTAATCTTAACTCGTGTTATTTATTTGAAATTTGTCGATTATTTGTGACGTCGTCCTTTTGTTGTTATACTTTCGCACGATGACTAAACTGATTTGTATAGAAAGATGACATTTGTTTCTATGAATTTGATTTATTTTCAAAGCAAACGTTTCCTGCATATGCTTTTTATGTATACACAAGTTTCGATTTCTCGATTCTGTCTTCTCGATGTCTGTTTGATCGTTGAGTCATACATCGGTCGTTTTTTATAAACAAAATGAATAATTATAACACAGTTATTCGGTATTTTTTATTTTTATATACGTATGTTTGTAATGACTTGTATATCAATGAAAAATTAATATCTATACGAATTTTTGAAAATAAAAATCATTGATAATGTATTTATCAGAAAAAAATAACAGAAAATCAATTATAATTTTAAAAATAATTCGAGTATTATTAAAATTTTACTTTTTATAAATATTGAATAATAATTAATTTTCAATTCCAAGTTTATCAAAAAATACAATATTTTGCTGTATTTATTAAATTATATTCGAAAGTAAACATTATCTTTCTCTATAGAGTATATAAGGAACAAATTAACATATGTTTGCATAGTAAACTTTATGTCTTGTAGGGAATAACTTGAAGTTTCTTGCAAATCTTGCAAAATTGTTTACACTTATTGCAATAAAATGAACAAGTTTTGTCTGAAAGTGACTTCTGTGGACTATAACAAGTTTTATTGAGACAATTACTTACTAAATTGCTGACACTAGCACTTATCGTTTGTTTTAATGTATTTATTTTATTACGACGCAGTAGTAACTATTTTATGGCGTTCTTAATTGAGGATATTTAACGTCTCAATTTACAACAAATCTATATATAGAAAAAGTATTCGGAATACAATTAACCTAATTTTTTATATCGGTATTTTCGCCTTTTTCAGTGAAACCGTTTAGTTAAATACGAAATTTAATATTTCAGATATCGTAAAAAAATCATCGATGCTTAAATCATAAATGTTGATAGAATGTCTGAATTATTTATATTATTAACTTGACTTAAAAATCTAATAGTTGATCGATGAGTAAAAACAAAAAAAAATATTCTATTCGAATAAATATTATTCACTTTTCTGAGATGCAAAACAAATCCTTTAAATAATACATTTCGTCGCTCGTACAATCCATACATATAAATACAACACTGAGAAGAAATAATGAAATATATTCCACAGCATTTCTATTGCCAATTGAATGATGTGTACCAGTCAGACATATGTAATAAAATTTTATGAGCGAGACAAAAGGTTAAATAACGACTATGTTGAAGAAAACTTAGACAAGACAGCAGAAATATAAAAGTTAAAACGGATGGCACGTACACTTTTTTCGTTTTAACACGAAGACAGAAACAAAGTGAATAGGAAATACGATCATGAATAAATATTTTTCTTTGAATCGAATCGACAGAGACGAACTAATGTCAAGTAGAAGCAAGGTGTTGATTGTATTCTCTGACAGCGAATTGTAAATGCCAATATTAAACGTTGTATATACGAAGAAAATTGATTATATATTTATTTATACATGACACATTATCTGATTTCTTCAACGTGAACTCATAGAGTTTATGAATAATAGACAAAGAATAATAAATAATTTGACGTTTTTCATTATACACATCGTACATATATATATATATATATATATATATATATATATATATATATATATATATATATATCTTGAGAAAAATGATTGAAAAATAATAAATATTTTAATACTAAATTTTGATATTCTAATTTCCATTTCTAGGAAAAATACTTTCTCATATCTAATTATATAAAAAACGTAACGTATGTTCACTGTTTAATATATTATTTTTTCAATACGATTCGAGTAAAAAAGCTAATTTTAGAAACATGAAAAACTATTAAATATAAAATTCAGTACATCTTTATAAAGCGAGCTTTTTTTAAAAATATTCAAAACTGATTTCTGTTGATCTCTTAAAATTTCATTTTAATAAAAAAAATAAGTACAGTTAAAATAATTTCTTTTTTATACTCTTTCAATACTTTAAAAGCTTAAAAATTATTATGGGTTTTATATAGAGAAAAATATCCAATAATTATTTATAGAAAAAATCTATTTCTGTAATATCTTTTATCTCTCCTACTGATATATTATTTCTATAGTTATATTTTTATTTTAATTCTCCTTTTTTTAAATAATGGTTTTACATGTCTTGAAACATTTAATATTTTATTATTCATTAGTGTAATAAGTTTTTGTAAGATTAGATGATTTAATAAAATATTTGATTCATTGATTTTATTTCAGTTAGAGTAAAAAATTAATTTTAGATTTTAATTTATACAAAAATAGTTTAAAATTTCAATTTTATATTATATACAGTTAAGTATTTTCCTAAAAAAAACTTTCACTGAAGAAGATTTAATAATAGTTTTTAACAAAGTTTATAAATCCTAATAATTTTAAAAAAATATTATTTTCATATCTTTTATATTGATTCAATTTAATATGATGATAAACGAGAGTTTTTATATGAAAACACTAAAAATCGAACAATTACAAACAAACTAATTAATTGTCTGGTTGCAAAAATCCACATAACTCTCCAATCGATAAATATGTAATTCGAGGGGTAGATATTTGTTCTTTCGGCTCAGGGGAAATAGCAAAATATCTCCACCTGTGCGTGCCTATGATCATAAATAACATCGATCTCGCGTACTCTAAACACGCTGTCGTCATTATGCTGATTTATTGATCGCATTAACGCTCGTTTAGTGGCTTATTGCGAAGTTATGATACGTCCGATTACGCTCAAGTGCCGCTACACCGTGAATCATTGCATTACCACCATGGATTTCATCTATGCGTAGTCATTCATACCTTTATATATATTATATATATATATATATATATATAAGCATGTGTGTATATATAAATGTATGTTCGAAAAAAATCCATTGATGGAATTTAAAATTTCAACGTTAGTTGCCGAGTATCTGGCCAAAGTAGATAACAGTATTAAAACTAAACACCTTTTGTCAACTAGCCAAAAAAATCTGCATGCATGACGTAAAAAGTATTTATATTAATTAACTCAACCGTTACAATTTTAACGAGTCGACGAAAAATGCCACGCTAGAAAAAATTCCGTACTCTATCAAAGTAAACAATGTGAATTTTTATTCGTGTTTATCAACAATGCAAGCATTTTCCTTCTAAATAAATCAGTCATGACGACGAGATTAGTAGAAGAAAAATATTTGAATGTCTTTAACATTATATGAAAATAGTACGTTAAAGCTTTTTCTGTAAATAAATAAACGAAAATTTTTATTTTCTGTATTTTAATACAGCTACTGTAGATAATTTGTATATTGAGTTTTAAATTTAATTCCTTTTATAAAAAATACTGTCAACAACAATGATTCATTCTAAATAAAATAAATACGTAATAATTCCTAATTCTAAAACAAATACTCTATAATAATGATAAAGTATCACATCATAAAACTTAACTACGTTTTTCTTTTTTGGTGTGCAATGCTTAACTGACATGTTTGTTAAGAAATATTACATGCACTTGACATCAATTTTACTTATTTTTATTTTCATGTCTCGTCTTTTCAAAAAACAATCTATGTTCATTAATATGAACAACATGCATTATTCTGAATGACACTAATTTATGAAACGTTTTAAAAGATTCATTTTGTATAAACAATAAAACATATAAAATACATTTCAAAAATATTTTAAGAAAATGAAACGCTATTTTTTTAGCAAAAATAATAAATAAAATCAGTGTTTCATATTGAAAATATAATATAATCAATATTCATTTCTTTCTTAAATCTCTATTTAATAATTTTAAATCGTTATCCCAGTTATGTGTGAAAATTAATGAAATTACTATATATTATTAATATTAAAAATGAAACACCGATAATAAATTTAAAATTTAATACATATGGAAATATTTTCTAACTCTTTCAAAAATATTTGTATCTCATTATATACTATATAACTATGCTTATTATTGCTGTTTCAAACATATTAATATTTGTTTATATATATATATATATATATATATATATATATATATATATATATATATATACACACAAAGACAACGAACAGAAAATTATTTGATGTTCATTGAAATTTATATAATAATCATATCAAAGCTAGTGTATTCAAAAACATGTATAGTACGTTGACAATAAATATATCTCATATTTACATACTAATTATCGCAAAATACGCTCGGATGCACATTATGTGTATAAAGAGTTAAATTTGTGTTAATCAAAAAGCATATAATTTGAATGAGGACCACAGTTCTTTCATAAAAAATAACAATATATATATATATATATATATATTATTGAAATATATAAAAATCTAAATTTCAATTTTTTTTTTAAATTTATTTATTTATGAACGTTTTGATTGATTGATAAGTTATCAAATTTTTTTCGTATCAAATCGTTATAAATAATATTGGTTTATCAATTTTTTTATTTTCAAAAATTCGATTTTAATCACTGATCTGCATAAATCTGTAGTTAATCTATGATTTTTGATAGAAAATTATTTTTTTAAAATTTAAAATTGACAAAATTTCATATATTTATATATCATTATATGCAAAGATTGAAAATTGAGAATTTTAAAATTCATCACAAACCATTTTTTTTTATTAAAAATTGATTATTTTAATAAATAACAACTATTTTCGAACAAAAATAATATTATTTATTAAAAAATACCAGTTTTGTAATCGAAATTTAATTTTTAGTTATTTCTTTTCTAAAAATTCAAAAAATTATTAATGTTTATTAAACTTTTAGACGATAATTAAAAATTTTAATTTATATTTTTTTTTGAACAAAATCACACTCAGACATGCAATTTTTTAATGTCTTTATATTTCAGTTTATTTATTCTCATATGAAATATATTTATACTTAATGCTCTTTTTATACTTTTATATATTTTCTACTTACTTGTCTAACAGTTTATCTTATAAAGTCTAATAAGTCATTTAAATGTAATACTTAGATTTGTGTTTTATTAAGAAGAAACATGTGTATAAGGTGATGTATAGGGAAACATGTGTATAGTTAATTTTGTTCCTTTTTAATAAAACACAAATCAAGGCATAACACTTACTTGAATTCTTATAAATAAAAACAACAGTTAATAATAATACCAAATAATTATTTTGTGAAAGTAAATAAAATTTATAAAAAATCATTTTAATTTCATTTAAAATCTTTTCACATTCTTTACATGCTTTATTTTAAAATTTTGTTTTTTTAAGTAAACGGCCTTATTGTTTATTTTCATAAAATTAATTAAATTATATATATATATATATATATATATATATATATGCATATATGTCATCTTATCATACATCAAATTAATTTTTAATTAAGATTCTAATTAGATTATAAGACAAACATATTTCCAGCGATATTTTCTTAAAAAGAAACGTGTTCAAGATAACAATATAATTTAATTATATGCTAAAGTTTTCATAACGATATTTATCTTTTAAATTACACACTAGGTATTTTTCGAAAAAAATATTCACTGCTAAACTAACGCCTACAGTTAAATCTATAACATCCGGGAGCGCAACTTGTGAATAATTCCTGAGGCGTAAATTACCCTTTTATTTTTTAGAAACCGCTGCTTTATACTAAGCCACTGTATACATATGTATTATATATGCGAGGAGTTCAATTATCATGAACAATGTCGTGTGCAAACACTGTGTATTATAAAGATGCCAACTAAACATGGTGTTGTATAGAGAAAAGTGTTCGTCGTTCTTACTGAATAATTTATAAATAGATGTATTTGAATTTTCAATGAAATGAAGGATTAAAGTGTTCTCTTTGATGTAAAATATTTTTAATCGGTTTTGGAAAAAACGTTTTTGTTATTTTTTATCTTTGTATAGGGTTTTTTAAACGTGATAGAACTTTCAATTCAATCCCTATCGAAATTTTTGTTTAACTTAAAAAACAGTCTTTATATATACATGTGTGTGTATATATAAAGATATGATAAAGGTGTTTTTTAGGTTGGATAGAAGTTTCGATAGGAATTCAATTTAAAGTTCTATTACATTTAAAATAACACTTTGTATAATGTTTATCTTAAAATAACAAAAGTCACTTTATAATAATACAAACTTTGGAAAAATACAGTTAAGAATGATTTTAAATATGACAGAACATTAGAAATAAGTATTTAAATTTCTTAATAAAAGTTTTATAACTCAAGATCAAAATATTATTTATGAAATTATTTAATAATCATTTATTATTGTTTCATAACGAATATAAATTTTATTCATCATATGATCAAAGTTCTATATTACAAAATTTCTGCATTTTTATATATTAAAAAAAATATTTTGAACATTTTATTCTTTTGGATCAGATTTCTCAAATAAAATGTTTGTAGAATTATTAATATTTATTTAAAATTTTAAATATTAAAATTACACATTTCATCAACTTTGTTTAAATAAAACTTACATTTTCATACAAAAAACATTAAACAAAGCGGAACATTTCTACGAAAAAGTGTAAATAAATATGTACGTGTGTATGTAAACGCGATATAAAGAAATATATTAAAAAAAGAGTTCCGCAAACATTGTAAATTGTTTAAAACCAAACTCGACGAGTATTGAATATCAAAAACGTAATGGAATAATGGCAATATAAATATATAACTTATTCGTATACAGCCTGTGTTACCTTTGACATTCACTGTATGAAAGAAGATATGATTCAAACTACGCATTGAATTGTCGTTACGTATTCGATTGATGTTTATTCTCAATAAATATACATTCGAAAATTTCTATGGTTCCACCTCGTTCTTATTGAATATCAAATATACTGATAAAAAGCTACTCGACGAAATCAAACGAATACTTTTTCTCTGTACTGGAAAATTATATTGTACTTTTTGTTCCTTTATTTTGAAAATATAATTATATAAATTGATTATTTTTACACACATTATTTATATATATATATATATATATATATATATATATATATATATATATATGTATAGCATCATCATCTTATTCTATCCATTGTTGGATGAAGACATATTTTATTTTTTTTATTTTAATCGATCTAATAACTTTCAATTTTTCTATATTTCTGTACCATCTATCCATAGGTATCTTCCAGGGCCTTTTTATATATCGAGGTTCTCATGCAATAAATTCTCTTGTATATTGATGTTTTTTTTTTGCTGTTTAATCAGCTCATTTCCATTCCAATTTTTTAGTATAACGTTTATAATTTTTTTCTATTGTATTCATTCGGTTTTCTTGCTATCTCAACATAGTATATATATATATATATATATATATATATATATATATATATATATATATACAGTGAATCAAAATGAAACTCATACAGAGTTATGTTTCCAATAATTTTACACATATATTTTAATATAATAACAATTTTCTTTATTTCTCTTGGTTAAGTTCTTTATTAGAGTTATTTTTATTATATTAGAAAATTTCAATCGTAAGTCAATACTTCTACTCCAGAAAAAGTAACCATTTCTGAAAATGAACAAAAAATACATCAAAATTAAACTCATACAACGAATTATTCTCGCTTGAAAACTGCTGTGTTAAGCAAGTATACTCTTCAAATATGTGTTTGGTCACTTAGGTTATAAAAAAACCTATTGTTAAGTCGTTTATAATCATTTTGTAAAAAATATAAGTTGGATTTTCACTTTGAGTAGATAAAGGAGACAATCATCGACGGACGAGCGAAAGCTCTTGATTTTTCATTAAAAAAATGGAAAAACTCTACGGGAAATTGGGAAAATAGTTAATAAAACCACGCTACAATGCAATCTGTAATAAAAAGATTTAAAAATGATTCAAGTGTTGACAATAAAGTCAAAAAGAGTCTCCGCAAGATTTTTAATGACCATGACGAGTGTTGGATTCTACGAAAAATTAAAGAAAATTCGAAAATTAGCGCGCCCAAATTGACTTTAGAAGTTAAAAAGTATCTAAATAAAAAAGCAAGCCCCCAAACAATTCGCAATATACTAAATAAAAATGGGTTTCATGCTCGTATTGCCAGGAAGAAAACTTTCATAAATCTAGCTAATCGTAACAAAAGGTTAAGCTTTGTTTGGGAACATGTTAATAAGAGTTTTGATTATTGAAAAGATGTTTTGTTTACGGACGAAAGCAAATATAATTTATTTGGATTCAATGGGAGAAATAATGTATGGCAGAAACCAAATACAGAAATGTCTTTAAAACATTTACGTCCTACAGTCAAACATGAGAGCGGTCATGTGATGGTATGGGGGTATATGTCTACGAGAGGGGTTGGAAATGTAATTTTATAGATGGCATTATGAATCAAAATGTTTATATTAATCTATTAAGAAAAAAATTGAAAGCCAGTGTTCAAAAATTTGGGATTTTACAAACATTTAATTTTTATCAGGAAAACGACCCCAAGCACAAAGCTTATAAAACACGTAGTTGGTTATTCTATAACTGCCCAAAAGTACTGGAAACACCACCATAATCACCTGATGTAAATGTAATTGAAAATCTATGGAATCACTTAGAATTTCCCATTAGAATACACACTATTATTAATAATAATGATTTAAAAAGCGTTATTAGAAGAATGGGGGAAAAATTGATCTAGTTTATTGTGAAAAATTAGTTAAATCCATCCCGAATCGTTTAAAGGCTATAAAAATTAATAAAGGCTACTCTACTAAGTACTAAAATAATTCAATCCATTGTAAATTTTAATTTAATTAATAATTTGTTAGTTGTATGAGTTTCACTTTGATATGTTTTTAAATGATTTTTCAGAATTCGTACTTTTTTTTGGTCTTTAAGTATTATTTTATAATTTATTTATTTTTATATAATAAAAATATCATTAATAAACAATTTAAGTCAAATATAAAAGGAATTTTTTTATTTAAAAATTTATTTACAAAAATTTATTGAACATAATACTGTATGAATTTCAATTTGACTCACTGTATATATATATATATATATATATATATATATATATATATATATATATATATATATATATATAATATTTAATTACGAATAGACCACAAATTAATAAAAGTATTTCAGTAATTTATAATTTTCAATTTACTTTTCCTAACAATTTTATAACAATAGACTCAATTTGATTATTAATATCTTTCTTTCGATATATCAAATTTATTTTATGATCAATATTCAACTCCCTAGCTATGTTATAACTGCTTACATGTCGATTTCCTTCAATTTTTACAAGATTTCAAATACACTTTCTACAATAGGTCGACCAGAACGAGATGCATCTTTCATTTCAAAATTTCCATTTCGAAATCGACGAAAACAATTCGCTGCTGTTTGTCTAGTTAGAGCATCGTCTTCATAAACACAATTTTAATAGACTTACACAACGTCTTTACCTTTTTTAAAATAAAAAACTAGAATGTATTGAAAATATTCCTGATTTTCACTCATCGCCAATATTAATAATTTTTTACTCAATTCACTAATTTTTTTTAAATGTATGTTAAAATATAATGTAAAATATTACTTTTCAAACGATTTATAACACTAAAATGTCACAAAATGGCGTATTTTCAGAATCAACTAAACTTCCAGCCATCAATAAATATGAAAAAATACTTTTTCTCTAACCCAATATATATAATATGTGTGTATAAAAGCTCATGTTACATTAAATATTTGTTAGTAATGATTTTTAATCCAATGACTCTGATACGGTTCTTAGTACATTATTAAAAAACAATGATTTTAAATAATTGATCAGAATAATCGGAAGATAAACTGTATAAAATATGTATTCTGTTTACTGACTTGTTCGTATTTTTATTATCAATATACCCATGTTTGAGCTTTATAAAAAGTTCGTCCTGTAAGTGTGAACATCATCGTTTAAATAATTTACAACGTCCACAACATATAAATTCAAACGAACGATTTTTTTTTGGTAATCACGTTAAGTATGTTGGATTTATCTCAAACCACACAGACTATTGAACCGTTTGACAAGTTAATTTGTTAGTTGGTACGTTGAAACTTTCATGTCGTTCAACTTATGACGTTTCGGAAACTATAACCGGTCTAGTAATGTTCACCGTACACGTACAACAGCCAACCAAGTCTGTAGCTTCTGTATGGGGTTTTCGAAACACGAGCGGAAAGTTGACGCGGCATTAACGCGCGCGTGTCCCGCAGAACGTGTCAAATTATTATTGTATCGATAATCGAGCAAGTTTAATGAAAAGTTTGCTTGCCAATCATAGATGACATATTACAGGCGCACCCGTGTAGCATAGAACGACGTTTGTATTAAGTTGGATGGATGCTGGGAATTTTATAAAATTCGACGAAATCGTTTAACTAAACACACACACACACACACACACACACACACACACACACACATATATATATATATATATATATATATATATATATATATATATATATATATATATATATATATATATATATACTTAATATGGCTGTTTTTTTAAGCGTGATAGAATTTAAAATTCAATCCCTATTGGAAATTCTATCTAACTTTTAAAAAAACATCCCTTATATGTATGTACATGATTATGTATATATATACATACATACATATATATATATATATATATATATATATATATATATATATATAAAGGTGTTTTAGGTTAGATAGAACTTTTGATAGGGATTCAGTTTAAAGTTCTCTCACGATTAAAAAAACATCTATATAAATTAATATAATATTAAACGTATAATTCAAAGACAAGCAATTATTCTGTAATGAATAAACTTTTAATAAAATCATTTATCAAATTTCAATTTATATTAGAAAATAGTTAAAGTATCATAAATTAGAAATAAGTCAATTTAACCTCTTAGTATACAAGTGTTTATATTTCCAGTGAATTTGTGATTTTATACAATTATTGAAATATAAAATATATGGAAAATGTTGCCAATATTTTGATTTAATAATTTAAAAACATATAAATGTTTAAATAAAAACATCATTTTTATTATTATTATGAAAATAAAAATAATTATATCAATTTTTTAAGCAATAATTAACATTCAATAGGAAATAAATGCATTAAGATATACATTTTTTTGATATTTAATTACAAGAAACTCCATGTAAAATATATTTAATAATACTTTTTTTAAAACTAAATTGTAGTTTAATAATATTTAAAAAAATATTTTCAAATTGAAATAAAATTGTATTTTCTTGTATAGATTTTATGAAAAATGAATTATGAAGAATTAAATGAAGTAAATTTAAAATTAAAATAAATATCAAATTAATCACTTATTTTCGACGTTGGTAATAAAACAAAAGGATAAAAAGGAAAAAGAATAAAAACATTTTTATTCGATTTACGATACAATAATTTCATGAAAAACTACTTATATAAACAGTACAAGTAATAAATTCCAAAACGTCAATAAGAAATAAAACAAATATTTCCAAATTTGGTTTATAACACGCATTTTATCACTCACCACATTCAAGACGTGAATTATTGCATCTATTGTGAGGTTGGTATGAGCTTTCAACTGAGAAGAAATATTCGTTTCTACCCTAGCAGATATAAAAAATGTTTACAACGAACGCCGAATAAAACATATATTATATTTCAGTGATAGCTTATGTATCCGCTGTATCAACCTTTTTATATTTAAATTCTTTTTCTCTTTTTTGTAGTACATAATCGTACAACTAAGCAAATAATTAAAATAAAAAAAATGGTTAAATATTTAACAAGACTAACTTATTTTAAACATAGAATACGATTGGTTTATACATAAAATGGCTTCAGTTTAATTCAGGTCACGTCTGGTCTGCTTTTACGAGTATTCGATTATAATCTATTCGTTTAGTTTATTGTTAATCTGTAGCTATCACAATAAACAATGGTATATATCTATTTTTTCGACCGATCGTCCTTGTCGAGTCTTAAAATAGAATTTAATTCAATGATTAATACATTCTTCTAAATATATAATAAATGATTTATCTGAAAAATATTTACAGATACTAATCGAATTATTTGAATAAACCTAGACATAATTAAAATCTAAATTAATTACTTTTTATAATCAAAAAAAGTGTTTCTTTATTTTTTTTTTAACAATACCTATTTTTATATCGAAAATCAAATAGTTAAATTATTTTATATTTATTTATTTAACTCAAATATATTTTACTATATATATATATATATATATATATATATATATAGTTTTATTGATTCATTTCAAAATTGTTTATAAAAGTGTGTTAGTATCCTCCAGCGATTGACGTCTTAGGTTACCATTCAGCATCTTATTAACATGTATCCTTGTTTACCAAATTCTGTTGAAAATAGAGATCTGAAACTTGATGATTTTCTTTTTCTTCGACTGTTATTTTTATTTTAGTATTGATATAAAAGCTTCGGCCTATCGATATCAGTGTATATTGATAAATTTACATTTTAGATAAAAATAACAACAAAGTTTTGTTTTCGAAATACATTTTTGTTGGGAAAAGATAATAGGTTATTGAATATATATATATATATATATATATATATATATATATATATATATATATATATATATATAGAAATACACATAGTGATATCACAAAATGTTAATATTGATTGAAAAAAATACACTTATCATTATATTATGAAATATTTTATATCATTTCAAAAGTATTTCATTTATAGTACTATAGGGTTTTCCTATAAAAATATCAGAACTTTCACAGCTACTGGCAGCTATGTTTGAATTTTTTTTAAACTTATTTTGACATTTCAACTCAGTGTAGTTTGGCAAATTATTATAGAATGTTTAATATTTCAACAACGGTTAGAAATTTGAAAAACTTCTACAAATTTATTGAACAAAACTTTAATGAGTTCATGATTTTACGAAATGGACCAATCAATTGGCCACAAAGATCAAATGATCTAACTTCATTAGATTATTTTGTGTGGGGTTATGTGAAATAATTTGTTTTGTTGATAAACCACAAACAATAGAAGTATTAAAAATAAACATTGAACCTGTAATTCATGAAATTAGACCACAATTATGTGAAAGGTTGACTAAAAATTGGACTAAACGAATGCACTATGTCAAACGAACTCATGATGATCAATATTACTGAAATTGTGATCCATCATTAGTGCCATAAAATATGCTTAAAAATATCTAATTAATTAAATACTTTTTGTTTTATTTCCCTTTAAACTTATGAAGAGTTTATTGGAAAATCCTGTATTTACTATGACAAAAATGAACTATTTAAAAATTTTCTGATATCACTTTTTAAAAATAAATTTCTAGAAATAAGTAATAACTTTTTGAATGTCTTTTTTATTCAGTTTTGTATACAAGACCTTGATATTATTATTTTTATAGAAAATTTAAATTATTTCGATCTATAAAACCATTAATTAATAAATTAAATCAAATTGATAAATTATACTACGTTGAAACAATCTAAAAATACTATATAATAATAACCATATGTTAAGCCCATTCATTATGGTAGAAGTTCCATTTTTTATCTTTTTTAATCTAACAGTTTTTTTATCTATTAGTTAGATAGTAAGTTAAATTGAAAAAAGTCTATTACCTCATTCCCTTACACTTTCAGTTAAAAAATACAAAACTATCGATTTTAGATAGTTTGAAATTAAATTAAAATTTTAATGGTGCAAAAACTTCCGGTGATTTATTTGAAAGTTTTTAACTTTTTAATGTCTTACGACTTTTTAAGTGCCACAAAATTTCATGTTCAAGGATCGTCCTTATTTTGTGTTTTGTTTCCTGAAAGTTTTTTAATATATATATATATATATATATATATATTAAAAACTAAAACAACTATTTATTGGAAACCATCAATTTATGTCTTACGTTGTCTCTAGATAATCAAAGTTGATATAAAATCTATTATTTGATATTGTAGTTTAAGAAGTGTCTTTTCGAATTGAACTTGAATAATTGTATTTCATTCTCATTCTAAATCCACTAGTGAATTATATATATATATATATATATATATATATATATATATATATATATATATATATATATATATATATATATAAAGGGATAAAGGCGTTATCTTTGAACCCGATTTAAAAATGATTTCATGCATCAATTAACTAAATTATCGTGCAACTCGAGCGAGATAAATTAATCGTGCGTTTCGATTAGTGTCGTAGTTAGTTTGGAAACTACAACAGTAGGTGGCAGGTACGTGAAGGTGTTGCCGGCTGCAAATGTTTGACAAGATGGCGCCAACGCACGTGACCGCTGGCGGGCTTTACGTGCTACCCTCTGGAAACTAATCGAGTGACGATGAGGAGTACCCACCGCATCAACCCCTCGGGAATTGTTATCGAATGTGTACATATATATGTGTGAATGGATGTGTATAAGTAAATGTGATTGTGTTTGTGCTAAGAGTCAGTTTGTTGCACATCCGTGACTAAATTGGGCATTCTAGCTACATGTGTCTATATTTAGAGGTAGCTTACAAGATTCCATCTCTATTTCAGATATTATATTTTTTATGTTTCTATAACACAAGCTTTTTTGTAAATTGATATCATTATTTAATCAAATATTTTTTCTTAAATTATATATAGATAAATATTTTTAATCTAATAAAAATATCAACCAAAAAATATCTTTAGTAATATACAACAACAGGCATATTATTAGAGAAATAATTTAATATTTGTAGTAAATTTCAAATACATGTAAATATGTAGTTTGAAACATAAAGAGAAAAGGAAGAAGACGTGTGGTTTTGTCTGGTGTTGTGGTTGAAAGTTCCAGATACATTTCGAACATTTCGAAAAATAATCTGTTGTAATATTAAATATACATGCAGCGATTATCAGAATATTATAATAAATAAATATATGTATTGAAATTTGTATTATTATAATGGTTCGCTTTAATTTTAAATGATTGTGTGCAAAAGTTAAAATATCTATTTTAAAATATTGTATGGACTTGGGAAGGTAAACTAACTGCATATATTATAATTGAACTGGAATTAAATTGATTATCTCCGCGCTTGAATAATTCTCTAAATACGTGGTACATAAATTTGTATTCAATTTATTAAATACACGCACACACACACACACACACACACACACACACACACACACATATATATATATATATATATATATATATATATATAAAGGTATAAAATATATTTGAGGAACGTGATTCAATTTTAAAATCTAAAATATCTTTGTTTAAAAAAAGTATTCTATTTAAAATAATCTACCAAGTTAGTAGAGCATTGATTCGAATAGTAAACAATTTAAAAAAGATTTTTTTATTTTCAAATAGCTCACTAATATACATTAAAATATTAAACTGTAGGACTTTAAATTAAATCTCTATCGAAAGTCCTACCTAACCTAAAAAAAACTCCTTATATAGATATGTGTGTGTATGTATGTATATATATATATATATATTTATATATGAGATGTTTTTTTAATTTATATAAAAATTTAGATAGGGATTCAATTTAAAATTCTATCATACTTTTAAAAAAAACTCTATTTAATGAAAGGAATTTCATATGATTTGAAATATATTTTTGTTATAGATATTTGTACTAAAATAAGTAAAAATAAATTGAATTCAATCAAATACTAAAAAATGCTCGCAGTTTTTTCGAAAAAGATTTAAATCGTATATTAGAAAAAAAAATTTTTTTTAAAAAAAAATATAAATAAAATTAATTTAAGGGATGAAATATTACAGAATAAGATTAAACCACGATTTAAAAGCTGTTTAAAATCGTTAAATAATTAAAAAACAATGTTAATCAGTAGTAAATTTATGTATGCTGTTTATTTTGGTAGTATGTAAAAATAAGTTATTATGCTATAAATAGATAACAATTAAAAATGTTCTGTTGAAAAAAGTCTATGTCGTACACACGTTTAAAAATGATATATGAACATAGTTAATTATGTATGCAAATTAAACTGGCTGATCATTTTTTTTGACAAATCAGAATAATACATAAATTTTCATCATGGAATATTCAGGTGTATGTTAGTATTTTTCCGTTACTGCTGATTAAAAATATTTTTTTAATAGATCAATTACTTTCGTAATTACTACATGAATATACAGTGATATTTCGTTATCGAAAATATAGTTCATATTTAAAAAGGCAAACAAACATTAATATCAATGACTATAATTTTTCTCAATATTTGTCATTTTTAAATAACATCAATTTTATGATTAAAGTAGATAAATATTGAAGTTTTAAATGAGATTTAGTATCCTTAATCTAGAAATTCTATTTGAACAATTTTTTAATTGTTGATTGTAATTAAATAAATATTTTTTTGTAAATCATGAACAATATGATAAATTTAAAATTTAAAAAAAATGTTTATAAACAATTTATTTGATGATTTAAATAAATTATATATATAAATTAATGCTTAAATATATTTTTTACGAATATTTCTATTTCTTTCGAAAACATTTCTCTCTTATTTATTTATATGTAGGACTTCTTATAAGACAAATATGAGACCACTAACTCGGTTACATTTTATAAAAACAACTTGAAAAACTATTGTCCAATAATAAATATTTCAACAATAAGATAAATACAATTCCGTTGATGTTCAGAAATTCCATTCTCTACTCCAGTGGTGTTCAACAGGTTGTACGCTTATCATCGGTGACATATTGTGGTTTATTAATCTAAGTTGTGGTAACCATTTATGTCTTACAGAGTAGTATAATACATCTCAAGACATATTTCAAATCTTAAATGAATTTATATTTTATTAACAAGACATTTATTTACAACATTCATTATTTTCAGAGATTTTTATTAGAAAGTAAATAAATAATATTAATGTAGCAGTAAATATTTATAAGCTTAATAAATAAGCTTTTTTATAAATATTTATTTTCTAAATGAAGTTAAAAATGAATGTATACTTATTTAAGTTTTTCCATGTTTATTTAGTTAAGAAGAAAATCTGGACAACTGTCAAGTGAATCCGAATATATTGAACCGGTTAAGTAGATTAGATTTTCTGCAGTGCAAATTTCTGTTATTTATTTATTTTCGCACAAAAAAAACCCAGTAATTTCTGGAATGTTTTCTTACACAAACACATACATTAATATAATTCTTTGTGAGTATTATTTCACTCGACTATATATTTTATTGCGTGAATGTTAATCCGGAAATAGCTCATAACGGAAGCTGTTTGTTTGTTTGTCCGATGTGCATGAAATTACAAATGTAAATAATGAATTCGTCATTTAAAAACAAACATATGTGCAGCGTTACGTACTGATGTGCCCCAAAGCCACTGGCAGAGTACAAACACCCTTCTTTCCGTTCATGGTGTGTTCGTAGGGTACAAACGAATGTCGAGCCTGTCCAGTTTTGCAGTTTTAAATTATTTACTCTCTAGGTACGTAGGTAGATAACTGTTTTGTACAGGTATATATGATATACGCGTTTCATACCTTTTTCAAGCTAACAATGGGATTTTTACAAATGTTTACAACAATGTGTACGTTTGTTTGCAGCTGTGTGCGTACATGTACCGGGGTTAAAAAATTACATGTTTTGTCACTAATGCTCTTGTACTAGTAAAAAATTCAATGAGGCTGAACTTTTTTTCCCCGAAGTCATCAATATTTCACGTTTCAAATAGCAACGGTAATTTTTTGTTTCATAATTTATACGGATTTTCAGAATAAGTTTCTCGATTTTATATTTATTTAAAACTCGTAACATTTCTCTTACATTTATTAAAAAACAGAAATATAAAAGAAGCTTTAAAATATTTTTATAAAATTAAATTCGTGTTTAGATTTAAATATTAAAATGTTTCGATTATAAAGAACTTTTAAATTTGAAATAAACAGTCAATTTCATTTTACTCGATAAAAAATAACAACATACTAACTGTAAAAGTATTTTTTTAAAATATTGCTAAATGATGGTATTATTAATGCAGAGATGAAAAAAATACATTTTATAAATACAATGGAAAAGCATAGAAATAGACAAACAGTGGCAAAATAAATAAATATTTCTGTAAATTTTCGATTTCTCTTTTAATAAATGGATTAATCCGATTATCAAATCGTTCTTTTGTAAAAAAAATAATGTATAAAATTGAATATAAAACACATTATAAATTATCAATAAATGTAAAATTAATGAATTGAGAGAAAATATATTTTCACTTTTAACAAAATTGGTAATAAAAATATTTTCATATGTATACACATGTATATTAGAAAGAAAATTAATTTAATTCATTGTAAACAATATTTATTTATTAATTTCCATATAAATTTATAAATATTGTTAATTAACTGAAATAAAATTATAATCGAGATTTGATCTTTAAAATCAAACAAACCAAGTTCTACCGTTTAATTAATTTTGTGGTATTTTTTATATTAAAAATACGTTTGTATTCAGTTTAATCCAGGTAGAAATCAAAATTACTTCCTTGTAACATAATTAGTCTTAGTCTTTATATTGAAAGCTTCCATAATTGTTTTCGTAATTAGTCGAGAAAACTTAAAGCTAAACAATGTCGAAAGTATTTTTTTTAAATAAAATTTCTCAAGTTATCAAAGTATTTGATTTGATCCAAAAATAAAAACAGAATAGTATATTATTTTTTTAGAAAAAAAAATGTTGGATGCGAAAATGTTTATTTATTTTGTTGTTTTAAAAGAGCGTTAAAATAGATTCTGCTTTCTTGATAAATGATACGAGTTCTCTATAAGCTTGAACTTTGAAATAAAGTGTCTCTTTCGTACTTATACATATAATATATATCTCTTTTTACAAACGATGTGTGAAAAAGATAACATTCGACACGAACACTCTTGTAAATTTTCCATACGAAATCTCGTACGACAAAGTATCATTTCGGACGTATAATAAATCAGTTCGAAACGTTTCCATACACCATTTCAAAACTGGATAACTGACAATCCGTTACATATTCTCTCCGACGCGTAAACATTCCTTGGCCGAAACTGCATAAACAGACAACTGATTTACGTTTTGCCACTCTGACGAAGCATAAAACACGCCCGTGCGACCGACGATTCGGTCGTTGTTATACGATGACGTCGCAACTCTAATCATAGGCGTCATATTACGTCGGGGAATCCCCGTCTCCGAAATAATTCTCGATTTTGGCTGCCGGAGGTATGACGTCACGGGCGTACGCACACGTGCACCGGCTCCGTTGTGTGCTGTGCGAACGACGTCCGTGAATTGACGTGGGATTAGCGTTGTCCCAACGTGTTAACGATGTTTGGTACAAGCACTTGATACGTTGCGGTCGATAATGTCGGTATCTTGTCTCGTTGGATTCACGATTTAGAACAGGTCATTGTTCACAGGTCATCATTGTTTCATTTCGACTACGTTAATCGGTTTATAAATGTTCAACGAACGATTAAACGATCGAAACGGACCGTTTTCTATCCTCCTGTGACCTAAACCGAATCTATTTCATGTGAACAATTTTGTAAATGAACTTATAATTACATTATCGTTCATAAGTTTTCTAATATTAGGTAGATATTTTATTTAGATCATTTTTCCTATATGAAAAATAATAATATAACGCATATTACGATAATTTTTAGTAAACAAACGATTAAAAATACATTAAAAATATAATTAATAATCATCCATTATTATAACAACAATTTAAAAAAACTGTTCTACTTATTATTTTTAATAATTTTGTTGTGAACATCAATATCTTTCATTTCTAAGAAAAAAATATTTTTAGTAATTTTTTTAATCTTCTGATATATAGGGTCATCCAAATATGACGCCTAGATTTGTGTTTTATTAAAATGAAGCAAAAGAAACTATACACATATTTTTCCATGTTTCTTTTTAATAAAACACAAATTTAGGCGTCATATTTGGATGACGCTATATTCACAAAATTATTACAATATTTATTTTGGTGATGTAAAAAATTAACTCAAACTCAAATAAATTAATTATTCCAACACTATAAGATTTTATAATTGTTTAATAATGATATATTTTCTACTTTATTGTTGATGCACATTTCAATCGCTGTCGTTATCGTTAATGTGTTTTTTTTAAAAAAATCAAGATTATTCACCATTGTTATTTATATATCTTATTGTTTTTAGTTATTATTTTTATTCCACATATTTTCCATAACCGATTTTCTCTTTTTATTTTATTATAAAAAAAACATTAACACATAAAATCTTATGACTTTAGAATGAGTTATTTATTTGTATTAATGTTTATTTCAAATCAAAATAAATATAAGATATGAATAATGGACACACTTTATGTAATTTGAAAAAATATATTCAAGGATCATCAGGAGCGCACTATTTTAAAAAAATCATTGCTCATTCAAAAAAAGATGCGTTTTATTTAAAAATTGTGTGCTCCTGATAGAACACCATTATATATATATATATATATATATATATATATATATATATATATATATATATATATATATATATATAAATATCATTTTCAAAGTGACAAATTGGAAATGGAAAAAGGCCGGGCAAGAATAGAAAGCCATTGATGGACAAGAGAAGACATTGTTCAGTAATCTAGATATATAAAAAGGTGCACAAAGATACCTACAGATAAATGAAACAGAAATATGAGAAAATTCTTCAGAATTGATTGGAAAAAAGGCATTAGATTAGTTAAAATAAAATTTTTTGGGAGAAACCTTTATCTAGTATTGAATAGAAAGATGCTGATTATATATAATAATAATAATAATTTATTAGAAAAATGATTAACAGAGCCGATTATTAAAACCAATCTCTACAAATTTATTCAAATTCGCTGAAAAAATATAGTCGATATTTATTTCTCCATACTATCCTTTTATATTTAAAAAAAGAGTTCAATACTTTTCAGAAATGTTATGTTCTTGATTGAATTGAATGTCAAAATATAAAAATGTAGAATAATATATGATATCAAATATTTGTATAAAATATATTTTTTCTCTAAGAGAAAAAAATTGAAAAGTGTATCAAAGACTAATATTTATATTAATTCGTGCAACATTCATTTTCATTTTTGAATTTTAACAAATTGACTATCTGCCAAATTGAATACATTTAATTAAATTCAGTGACATAAAGATATATAAAAAAAATGATTTAATACGTAGATAAATCAAAAATGTTAAAGACCGAACATCATTTTTCAATTAACTATGAAATGTATATGGAAACTTTATAAAAATTTAGTATATATATATATATATATATATATATATATATATATGTGTGTGTGTGTGTGTGTGTGTGTGTGTGTGTGTGTGTGTGTGTGTGTGTGTGTGTGTGTGTGTGTGTAGGTAGGCATTTTTGTCTGGATTTATGTCACCTTTGATTTGAACGTGTCGTATTTCCCAAACATGTATGCAACGAAGTCGAAAATATAAACGGACACAATTTCAAGCATACCATTTCAGACTTTATTTTTAGATTTTACGACACACGTTCTGAACAATAAAATATTAAATTATATTCGAAAATATCACATCCGATTTCGATGAAATGAAAACGTAGTTTCCACGATAATATCACGAGGCCAGTGCTCTTAGCTTATACGAAACAGATGAAAAATCACTTTAAATATTGATATGATTTATGAGCTAGTATATTAGATAACATGTCATAAAAATATTTCAACGGCGATGGGAAAAATTTCCACTTCAGTTATGAGTAGATTATTGTGAAAAAATCTCAAACGATGAAAATATTTCGTCACTTATTTGAAATTATTTTTTTATACTCTTGTTCGGCTTTATTTATATATCTATAAATAATTTCGTACAAAAACATAACTCAAACGTTTATTATAAATCCATATTAAAACTATGTTTGATTTTTTCATTGAAAATTAAATTATTAAAAACATTAATTAAGTAATATATAAAAGTAAATTACAAATACATACAAACATATCACTATTTCTCTCTCTCTCTCTCTCTCTCTATATATATATATATGTAGAGAGAGAGAGTATATATAGAGAGAGAGAAATTTTCTAAAAACTCCAAAATTTTCAATTAATATAAAAAAAGATTTTGAATATTAATTAATCAAAAATAAAATAAGTTAAATGTACTTTATTCTTTAATAAATAAACCCAAATCTCTTCTATATTATATTAAACGAAAACAAACATAAAAAAATTATAAGAAAACTGCATAATGTTCTCTTGGATGTATTATGTATATATAATCGAGACCATTAACATGATCAATAAACTATTTAATCAAATTCCAAAGTTTTCCAACAGAGTTTGAGCGCATAAAGACCCCTGACGAGTAATTATGCACCTGTACAATTGATTTTCCGCTAGGACGGTTGCGAAAAACACTAGAACACGAACGTAAGGATGCTGTGTTTAAAGTCTTAGTGTGTACTCCATGTGAACAGATCTGCTATGTTCCGTCTCTAAGATTTTCCGCGATTTTCGTCTTGTTAAACAGAAATGACGATAAACTAATTAAAAACTTTTATCATTATCGATGATATTCTTTTCTTAACAGCAACGGATCCGTATTACATTAATGGATTTCATACACATATATATATATATATATATATATATATATATATATATATATATATATATATATATATATTATAATTACATAAAAATTCAAGAATAAAAATTGATTAAAATTTTGAACATATCTCTATTTTATAAAATGATATTTAATTTTATTTCAAGTATAAATTCATATTTCATAGGGCATCTAAATGTGATACCTAGATTCGTGTTTTATTGAAAAGAAACATGTGTATATTTTTTTTAATTTCTTTTTAATAAAATACATATTTAGGCGTCACATTTGGATGACCATATATAATATGATATTTGTAATATTAATTAATTTCGTGAAAATAATTGTATTTTATTTTTGATTGAAATAGGTTTATATAAAATTTTATAGTATAATTTTCAAAAATAAATTTAATGAATTTGTTCCTTATATAGATTAATAAAGTATTTTTTTATTTTTCAAAAAAACTTAATAGTTTCCTGAACAAAAATGTTTCATGTCTTTTATAAAAATAAAATAGTTTTTATGAATTTCTAAAGCAATAATAATAAAATAGATTGTATGACAGATTGATGAACAATATGGTGTATGGTTTCATCTAAATCGCTATATATGATCTTTTATGAAGAAAGCTGTTACGTTGAACGTGTAATAACGATTTTATCTCCATAAATATTAGTTTGAAAAATAGTAAATCGTAGATTTTCCAATGTATGGTAGTAAATTTATCTATGTTATGCTATCAACTATTTTATTTCCTCACGATGTTAAATCAGAAATAGACGTCTTTAGAATTCAAATAATAAAATTTTTGATATTTTGAATTTGTTTTTAAGATAATAAATTATACCAAAACTGATTGAAAAAATCATTAAAATTGAAAATAGTTACTGAAACATCGATATTTTTCAATAAAATTTTCTTAAACTATTTTAAACTGATTAATAATAACAGTTTTCATATTCTTCTCTATTAAAAACACATTGAGATTTTTTCCAAAAAAGCAATCTATCCTTTTAAATTGTTTTCTCGATCGCCGCATAAATCCATCGAACAAAGCTCGTGAAAAACAGACAAATCTAAAAACAAAAATTCTTGTTCGATTAAAAAAACTGCATATAAAAATGGTAAGAAAGAGAGTAAGCTTCGAAAGTGAGATGTTTGTGGCCGTGAATGTTGTGACGGTGGTTTGTTGATTGGTGCGTCTACTTAATTAAGCGAGCTTGATGAATACCTTGTTTTCTCGCGGAAAATTAATTTTCTTTGGTGTTTTTCGCAAACGTGACGTGTCGTCGAATTTTCACGAAAACTGTGACGGTTTTCAGGAATGTGTTAGAGCTTCCTTTTTGTTTGTCAAAGCTAGCATGGTTGTAAGTGAATTTTTTTAATAATTTTATTAAAAAAATTCGTTCTGTCATACAAATTTAATTTTTTTTTTCATAATATCAAATATTAAATTGAATTTAAATATATATAAGTATATAGTGATATTGATGAGAGTAATTCATTACTAGCACTGAAAAATGATACATTGAATAAATAATTTATCAGCTGACACTACCACACTGGCCGACATAATTTGTAACTTGATAGCTCCATAATTTTCGACACATGTCTATTTGATTAATGTTATTTCCGTGTTGAATTGATATGAGTAAGTGTTAAGCAATTGAAAATTTTCCTAAATATATTTAAAAAAATATTAATTTGAAAATTGTACACGACGATTAGAGCATACGGCAACAGTTGAAATATTTACAGACGTCGGAAAACATTAGAGTCTGTACAGGAAATCGTGTGTTTTTCTTAACTTACATTATTATTATTTTTGCGTTGAAAAATTTATGATAGCGACGTACGTACAAACAAATCGGCTGCAATTATTTGCTATGTTCTAGAAATGTTAACTTAAATATAATAAACTACAATATATATATATATATATATATATATATATATATATATATATATATATATATATATCTGTGTGTGTATATGTTTAAAATTTTATCTGAAAATTACATATTGAACTGAACTAAAATGTAAATTTAATGGCTTCTTGAAACGAAATTATTATAAACTATATTGATTTAGTATAAATAAAATATCATATTTTACATCTTTTCTTTGTTACATTATTAAAATTTACTGTAGTTAGTTTTGAAGTATTTAATGTTTTTAGTAATTTTCTTTGAGTTTTTAAAGACGTCATACATAATGTTAACAGAATATTACAGTCATAAAAAATCATACGTTAATTTCTGAAAAATCTATCTTTTGAAATTATAAATATAAACTTTTATTAACATAGAACAAATTCAGAGAAAATCTGCTCAACCTAATGAAATAATAAAGCAGATCAGGTGAGAGAATTTTGAAAATAGACGAAGAGTCACAAATTTAAATTACATTTTTAAATATTTTAATGAATATTTGACTTGAAGTTATTTTAATTAAACAATAATTTCATTTCCTCTCTCTGTTAAAAATGATAAATTAATAAAAACGAAATTGAGTAACTGCAAAAAGCATGTTGATGAAATTGAATCTTTCAGAGATATTTAGACTTGGAATATTTTTCATTCCAATGTTTTAAAGTCGATGTATTCCTCAATAAAGAATTTTAAACATTAATAAGGAATATAATATAACTTTGATTGTCAAATATCCAATCTAGTACATGAATTTTAGTATTAAAGAAGACCTTATAAATATTTAAATTGTATTAAAATTTCTAGATTCATAGTTACTAAGTTATTTTAATAACTCATGATTTTTATATAAATGATTATTTAAATTTAGACTTGCATTTTTTTATGAAATGATTTATTTTTCCTAATGTATACTCTCTTGAAAAATAGAGTTAAATCATTTTTATGATCTGATTATTTCAACAGTTTATATAAATGATCTTCAAATAGTCTGTATAAAAATGTATATTTAACTCGTAAAAATATAAATATATATGTTTTTATCTTTCATTAAATAATCGTTTATATCAGAGTATAAAAAAACCGATCTTTACAATGTTATACTTCGAATAAAAAATAAATTTAATCACACAATGAAATTTATAAGACCGAAATGAACTTACAGATGTAATCACGAAATAGAAATAAATCAAATAAATATAAAGTTACTTGAAACAAATGTATCTTTTATATATTTGAAAACATAACAATGAAATTATTGTTATGTGAAATTTCTACCTTGTGTAAATAAAACAGGAATCCGCCAACGCTGACATATTTAATCTAGACGTACGTATAAATTACCAGAAAATAAAAGAAACGTTTTATAAATACGTTTATTAGCGACACGTGTAGAGAAGTTCGAACTGGCGACCTCGCTCGTTGAGCCACGGTCAGGTGAGCGACCAAACACTCGACACCCACTCGAACACTACGTTCACTAATACAAAAGTCTTGTGTCTGTTCGTTTTAAGTATTTATAAAGTATTCAGGAGCGTATTTTTCTTACATCGATGTGTTATTTATGGTTCGAACTTTGTACAGTACTTGATGTTATTTTCAGATAAGTTTTATTTAATTATACGTTTGGATTTATATTCAAATCAAATTATTGATTTTAAATTATATTAATTTTATATTAATAGAATAAAAATAAAAACGACATTTATTAAAAACAAGAATTTCCATTGTACTAAATTCTCATTTTTACAATAATTTTCTATTTTTTTTCAATTATAAATTATTAAAATGTTTTTTTAATTTTTAGTTATATATGCATACAACAAAATAAAAATAGAACTAATTTTATATGCATACAGTAAAATGAACAAACACCAGTATACCAATATAAATAATTATTTAAGAACATTTCTAACCCCGTAAGATTATTTGTTAACACGTAACTGTAACAACAACGAATTTTCATTGCTCTTTATTTTATAAGAATCGAGTGATTTATATTAAGGTTGTTTTAATACTGACTTCAAAAGCGCACTCATATACGTTATATGTAAACACTTGTAATATCAGCTAAAGAATTGTGTGCTCGTTTTAATTATCTTCACCTTACTACTTGTTCAAAGTTTATTTGAACTGTATATTGTTTGATACATGTGTTTTTAAAATTAGAAAAGTTTCCTCTGATCTTTCGTAGATTTATAGTTAAATAAAGTATTGTTCAGTAGACGTATATCACTTGTGTGCTGTTTTGTTGTTCTAAATAGTTTTAGTTTTTTTTTAATATATATATATTTTGTAGTATAAAATAGTATTGATATTAATTTGTGAAAATGTAATTTATATAAAAAGAATTTGAGGTACTGATGGAATTGATCCAAAACCATTACAACAAGCATAAAAAGGTAAACAATATCTAACAATTAGTGATTATAAGAACATAAAAAATTCTTTGTGTAGAGATAATTTTTCTATTTACATTTTTTAGAATTTTTGTAATATCATTTATATAGACATGTATAATCCATTTTAGTATCCTTTCTTAAACAAAGCATGTATTTTAAAACTAGTACTGCAACAGTTCTATTTTTAAGATGAAACAATAAGCATTGTACAATATGAGAATTTATTTTTAGAAGGTAATATTTACTTTTTTTCTAGTATAGTTGAAATAGTTATTGTTTTTCTGAATGATGGTATAACGATCTAAGATTAGATTTAATGTTGTTTGTTCATTATATTGATCACTAAATCACCTCTAATTTTTTTTAGAGAAAAAAAACCTTTAAAGTTTATTTTTATTTTCCATTTTCTTGATTGTTTACTGTTAAATATAACCACCCATAAAATAACTCATTTGAAATAAAATTGAACAGATATATTTATTATAAAATCAAAACATATCCACTTATTGATTTATTATTCATTCAACCTTGTATGTCACAGTATTTCAGATTTAATTCCGAGTTTTATTTCGTATATTTCTTAATTAAGGACGACACAAACAAAAAAAGCGAGGCACAAAAAAACTAGGCCACTGATATCATTTCGCACGCAGCGTCTATTTTGAAAAGATGCGTGTCGTTGTCGTACGTCTCTCATTCGTGCAGACCGTTTTGTGCTGTAGGTCTAGTATAATAATAATAATAAAAAGAAAGAAATGAAGAAGGAAGAAAAACACTTGTTATTTGTTTCGTAGCGAACAGTAGTAATCACGGTCGTTGCGAGACATGTGGTCTTGAACGAATTGACCGCGGTTGTAGTCCTGCCTTGTGTAAGACGGCGCCAAATGGACTTTGTTGTGGATGTGCACGTTTATATGTGTTGTGTATAACGTGGACGTCTAACAAACTTAATAAACACTTTCCGACGCAAATATGCGCGCAATCATCCGACACCGACAACGAGCATCAATGTGACTTCGGTAATATTTTTTTTTTTTGGCAAATGAAATATCGGTGGGCGAAATGTTCGGCGCCGTCACACGATACGATGACGTCGTTTGGTTTTTTGATACGTGTTGCATGGTTTTCGTTTTTAATATATTAAAAACATTCATACACGTGGAAATAGACATCCAATCATGTATATGGCGTTTGATATTTTTTAATAAAATAGTTCTTATTTTGAATTTCGTGGAATGAAAATACATCATTAATACCCAACTATAAAACCGATCGAAATTAATTGAAATTTTAATAGAATAAACTGAACATATTTTTAATAAATTTTTATTTACACATTGTCTAAAGTTTAATAAGAATATATTAGGTTGTCAAATATCTCCCTTCCGCCTTTTTGTCTTTTGAATTTCGCGGCTATGTACAAAAAAAAAGCGGAAGGGAGATACTTGACAACATAATATAACATACCTAAAATAGATTCATCTATTAGAGTAATAACAATCCATTATTCAAAATTATATTTTAATATTAAAAAATGTTATTAATTTAAATCACATATGTAGTCATTAGAAAATTTATTTGATCTGGACATATTCTTCTAATTTAATTTTTAGTTTTATCATTCGGATTTATTGACTTATCAATAAAATTAATCATTTTCATTATATAGTATATTATTAAATTATATATTGTTATTTAATGATATTTTTAAAATTTTCATATATTTAAAATATTTTGTACATAATTTTTTGATTTATTATTTTCTTTATCAATATTTCATTTTGAAAAATTAATAAGTAAATAAATAATACAATTAATATTGATTGAAATGCATATACGAGTATTATATAGCGTCATCTAAATGTAACACCTAGATTTGTGTTTTTTTATAAAAGAAACATGTGTATAGTTTTTTTCATTTTTTTTTGATAAAACACATAACTGTGCGTCATATTTGGATAGCCCTATATATTTATGTTTATATATATATATATATATATATATATATATATATATATATATAAATATATATATAGGTGTTTTTAAGCGAGATAGAACTTTAAATTGAATCTCTATCGAAAGTTCCATCTAACTTTAAAAAGCATTCTCTATGTATGTATATATATATATATATATATATATATATATATATATTATATATATATATATATTGTGTGTGTGTGTGTACGTGTGTGTACATGAAGGGTGTTTTGTAGGTTAAGTAGAACTTTTGATAGGGATTCAATTTAAAATTTTATTACGTTTTATAAAACATCCTATATATATATATATATATATATATATATATATATATATATATATATGTGAGTGTGCGTGTGTGTGTATAAAAAGAGATAAAAATTTGCTTATTTGTATAAAACATACATAAAATTGAAACTACGTCTTCTATAAATATTACCCTTTTTGTATATATTTTTTGTTTCGTAGTTTCTATTATTTTATTATATTTTATTTATTATGAAAACCAATTTTGTAAATGTTTTTCATAGTATAATTTTACACACACTCATATATATATATATATATATATATATATATATATATATATATATATATATATAAAGTTGAATAAATTTATCAATTTGAATATGTAAATAACTAAAAATAAATTGTAAAATAATTCCTTACTTTATATTTTTCATTTATTGTTTATAAAGATATGAAATATTTTGTTATTTAAATCTATGTTTAAATATTATAAAAAAATTAGATTATAGAAAGCTTTTTGTAATATTTTTTGAAGTGGAACTATTGTCGCGTTTTTCGGAGGCGGAAAATTATTTGGCGCGTTATTTAAAAATGTTTTCTTGGTCTATATCAAAATATAAACACATAACTTCACTGGATACTGGTAAAATATCTTAACAGATAACAGACTACATCGACTTATTATCTCTTTTTCTGTAAAATTTCTTTATATATATATATATATATATATATATAGATAGATAGATAGATATATATATAATATTATATATACTTTAGATCAATAAATTTTATTTGAATTTCCATAAGATGCTTATAGACAGAGAAAGACGTAAATTATGAGCGTCGCTTTCAAAAGTTTAAGTAAATAGACTGAGCGCGTCATGTGTTTAAATAAGAGTGTTATTTAATGTAATTACATTGATATTTTTGGTAAGTATATTAATTTATATAATTTATTTAAAAATTTATCAAATCAACGTGAAAATGAGGTTATGTACATGTATACAAAACATTTAGTATTTTATAAATGTATTATCTAACGTTATGTATATGTATATGTTTTATACATTTTCAAATAAAAGAAATACAATTAAAACACATGGTATTTAAAAATTATCGAAACCTATTACAGTTTTGATGTTATACAATAACTATAAATTCTTTATTCTCAGGTGTCATTTTGAAGATTTATTGAATTTTATGTGGTGTTATAAAATTATCAATTATCTATAAATAGTATCTAAATAGAATTTATTGCAGGTAATATTATTTGTAGTATTTCCTTTAATTGTTTAATTTAAAACATTGATCTAATTGTATACTATATATTATACAACAGTAATATAATAGTAATTAAAAAAATGTTTTTACAGGCTTTAAGATTAAAGTCTATGTTTAAATTTTATTATAAAAAAATTTAGTTTATTATATGGAAATCGAAGAAACAAACGGAATAAATTTTCATAATTCATAATTTATAAAAGTTTTAATTTGAAAATAATTGTTAATCTTACTTAACACATTGTATGCGGACAACGTCTCGACGACATACTATTACTAAAGTGCGAAAGATCATCATCGAGACGCATTGTTCGCATACGATGTGTTAATATGAAATAATTGTAAAAATTTAATTTAATTAAAACATTGATCATTTTCTACTTAAATTTTTATCCCGTGTATTTACCGCTTCTCTTCCTACTACATTTCTGCATTTTGTTACTTGCTTTATTCTGAAGAATTTGTTCATCTACGAGTTTTAGGCATACGCTTGTCCATGTACCTTTTGATTACTTTATTGATAAGAAGTTTCACTTCTGGCATGTGTACATGAGTACACATATTCTTTTTTTTGTGATTTTAACAGAGGTTTTATTTAAAATACTGGAATTAATATGTAATATTTTTTCAATTTTACATATTTAATTTTATTCTTTGAAATAAATGTTATTTCATTCTTTTCGAATTTCCTAATCTTATTGAAAGATTTTACAACGTTAATTACTCGTGTTATTTACACGAAACGTGATTTTTAAAACATGTTTTCAATACTTTTATCTACAATATATTAAAATACATGTTTACTTCTAACAGTACATAGTAGAAAATCTGAAAAGTTTTAATTAACTTCATTTCCTTTGTTACAGATATTATAAATCTTCTCGCTCGACTCCGGTAAGTTTAAAATAACATTTATATTAGCTACTTAAAGCATACCAGCGAGCTTTGACTCGAACTTATTATATTCTTGTAAGTATTCGCGCAAACAGCGCGTCGAACGCCAACATGTGTGCCATTAATGCGAAGCAGTTAAAATATCTAGACGCTCTCAAAGTGTCATAGTTTAGTTAGACTGAGCACTTAAAGAAAAACACAAACACTATCCACGAATGAAATATGATTAATTACATTCCCGTGGTTTATTTCCATCGTTGCCACAACAAACACATTTTTCGATACTAAACAAACATTAATTCTCCAAATAGTTACGGTCTCTATTTTGGATTTTATTCAATGTGTGCGTGATTTATGTAAATATTATTTGCATAGATGACGATGATACGAACATAGCATTTTCTACGTTGACATATAAATTTATTTAGGTGCAAATTATTTATCAACGCTACAAACATCAATTTATTAGTTTTACATAAGAATTTCATATTTCAACGGGCCGATGTTAACGTTTCGCCGTTTCGAAAATAAATATGTCAATGGAATTGTATCGTTCTAGTTGAGTGAAAAATGGCAAGTTCTCTATCTTTGTGAATGAATTCGGTACGTTCTTTGAAATGAATAAATTATTACTAATTTAATTTACACTTAGATATAAATCCATCTATATATATATATATATATATATATATATATATATATATATTGTATATTAAATGGTTTAAAATTAAATGTATAATTTTGTATTTTCATAAAGTTAACTAAACTTTGATGAATTAATATTATCCACAAATATAATTTATTATATGTCAAATTAATATATATAGCTTATCTGGGATATGTAAAGTACTTGTTATTTTATTATTAAATTTAATTAAAATTAATTCATAATACAGTGGAATGAATTTGAGTCAAATTCGTATATAAACAACTTAAGAAAGATAATGATAATAATTGTTAAAATGTTATCAACGTAAAACATTTTAATCAGAATATATCAATTTTCAAAAGGAGTTTAACATTTTCTGATTAAAATGTTTCAAACTGTTAACCACATATTTTCAAAAGGAGTTATGTGGTTAACTCGAAGATGTTATTAATATAGTAAAAGCTCAGATTTATAACTTTGTGATTTTATCTGTCTTCCTAACAACAAAGCATAGCTGAATGATTAGTCTACCCGACAACCAGCTAATATAAATCTTGTACAAAGAAATATTCCTTTGTGAAAAGATGTATGTGTCGAACCTTGCCAATAATTAAATTTAAAACAAAACTTGATTAATTTGAAACTAAAAAATAATAGTAGAAGAATAAAAATTAAATTGTAGACATTCTATTATGAGTCATTTGGAAAATACGATAAAGTATTAGTATTTAAATTTATAAATCATTAAAAAATAAAAGAAATCAGTAAAAATCTCTTTTTTATAAAATTACAATAGGATTTTTATATTAAGAATATATTTGAAAATATAATCACAAAAGTACAGATTTCAAAGTGTAAATTATTTTTATGACAATTTATTGTCTGAAATTCAATCTTGTAGTAAAATTGGTTTAAGGATTTAATTATTATTATTTACTACATAAATTTACTTATACAGAAATATTCTTCAAAGACTATTGAAATTAACTTTTAAATAAATTCTTATAATTATTATCTTTTTCTTATTTTTAAAACATCAAAATAATTGAAATAATAAATTATTAAAATATATTGATAAATTACTACATATGAAATTTTTTGCAGAAAATTTGATTTGTTAAGGGGTTATACGCAGTTAGAAATTTCAAAAAATCGATTTTTTTCTTTTTGCATTTTGAATGCAATAATTTAGTAATTCTTAAAATAATATCCGATAAAATTTTCGGACATACACCTGAATATGAATTTTTTTTTTATGTATAAAACTTCCGAAACTTGTTTATTTGTTTTTATAATTATCGGTCTCAAATTTTTATCTATTGAACGAAGGAATAAGGTTTACAAAAAACTATTTTTTTAAACAATTTGGAGCGAAAATTTTAGTAAAAAACGACAATTTTTTTCAAGTAGACGCCATTTTGTCAAAAATGAAAATTTTTATTATTCCTTCGTTCAATACCTGCATTAATCTATCCTTTAAAAGAATTGAAATTTTTGATATAATCCAAACCGCCGATATGGAGATCACCGCCAAGCGCCTTTTTTGGAGGTCGTTCGGGACAAGCGGTGCACTTCATTTTTTATGATCGAAATTTTATTCTTGAAAAATTAACCATGATTTGTTGCGCCTCGCAAGTGCGTATAACCCCTTAAGTAACTTAAAAATAAATATCTATTAATAAATATACAAGAAAGTATTGTATATAAGTGTATATTTATTTTATACACACGATCTTATTTAAAATTATATAATAGTCTGAAGGTTAAGAGAAAACAATCAAATCAAATAAAAAATAAATATATCATTTATAGAACACTCATATTAACTCATGATGATATATTTGTTCAGTCCTTAAAGAAAATAAATACGTACTATAAATCATATAAAATTTAATTGAATTCAGCTGTAAAATTTGCTCACTATTACTTTGTTGACAGTGAAATAAATGGCAGTGACTGTTTTCTGTCGAATCAAAAATATAAAAATCTGACTTTTGTTTTATATAACATACATACATACATACACACACACATATATATTGAGTAGGATATATTTTTTAAATGCAATAAATAAAATAGAGTTACATAAAAGAGAACATGCCAATTTAACGCAGTGGAAATTTTGAAAGATATAGTATATTCTGTTATTTTCGGCATCGATAATTTATTGAATGTATCTTCTAGATACATAAAGTTTTAGGTTTTATTAAAACCAACAGCTTTATTCTATCAATTTGAATAAAATTATATTTTTATTATTTCGCATATGTGTTTTATTGTAACATTTATTAAATTATATTATTTATTTCGAATAAATATTTGAATATTACTTTTTATATAATAAAAGATATTTGTCTATTAGCTGTTATTATTTTTAGTTAAATATCTAAGAATAAATAACAGACGATAAATTTAGAAATGCAAATGAATTATTTTCTCCGTAAACATTGATATTGCTTCCAGGTATAAATTCTAATCTAATCAATTAATTATTATCTCATTGTAGTAGTCCATAGAATACAAATGTTCCTGATCGATATTACTCTCATTGATTAAACGAACGTTTCTAAAATATAAACACTACACCTAATGTAATTTCATTGAACTGGTTACAAAAATGTAAATCATTGAT
The DNA here is from genome assembly GCA_029203775.1 of Neoneuromus ignobilis. Classification (NCBI taxonomy): domain Eukaryota; kingdom Metazoa; phylum Arthropoda; class Insecta; order Megaloptera; family Corydalidae; genus Neoneuromus; species Neoneuromus ignobilis. The sequence goes on from CP092092.1 coordinate 6,101,960, forward strand.
CTAAAAATATCTTTTGTTATTTATATATATATATATATATATATATATATATATATATATATATATATATATATATATGGGTATGTGTATGTTTTATAGTTTGAACAGAACCAAAAGTTTGGTCTGAAACAATACGTGGTTCGTTAGCGCACTTTGCCCGTAGAAGATTAACCGGATTAGCCACTCCAGTATCTGCGGATCGACTCCGGGTGTTATCTAAAGTCGATTCTCTTTCCCCACCGAGCTGACTGACGCGTATTACGATCATATAATGATGTTACGATATCAAAAACGTTCGAAATTGATCTCGTTCTCTCTCTTTTTGTAACACACTCGTATAAGATTATCATGAAAGTTCGTATAAGCACTCAGTTCTATTAAAAGATGAACTTCGACACTTGTGTGTCGTTTAACGTATTTAGTTACAACCGTGTTCTACTTTTTTCCGTAGAAATTTATTGACATTATTATACTTGCATAAGTGAAGATTATCGGATGAACTTTACAATTAACGAGACAATTTTGTAAGTTCTTTATCTGAGAATATTGCAGACTCTGTTCATATAAGTAAAATGTAATCGAATTATATATCGTAAAAATATACATTTGGTCTTATCCAGACTTATTTTATTTCATAATAAAATACTAGTTTAAATTTTCACTAAAAGATTGTATTTATATGAATAAAAAATGTATGTGCAATTGAATTATTTATAAATTACATTATTTATCAAATGATTTTAAATAAATCAGATAGATTTTAACTTGTCTCAAATTGCAATAAAACTAACTTTTATCTTAATCATGAATAATTCACGAAAATATTGGGTTAGGGAAAAGTATTTTTCTATTTACTGAAAGATGGAAATTTGGTTGATTTTGACAGTGCGCCATTTTGTTAGAAATTATTGTTATATATCGTTTGAAAGGTGATATTTCACAAAATATTTTAAAATAGATAAAAATGGAAATTGGTACATAAAGTGAAAAGTTAATAATATTGAAGATGAGTGAAAATCAGAAACATTTTCGAGACATTTTACTTTTAATTTTTTAAAAAATGAAGAACGTTGCGTAAGCTCATTAAAATTGTGTTTTTGGAGACGATGTTCTAACTAGACAAACAGTAGTGAATTATTTTCGTTGATTTCGAGAAAAATTTTGAAGTGAAAAATGCACCTCGTTCTGATCGACATAAAGTGTTAATGAAATCTTTCAAAAAAATGAAGAAAATCGATATCTAAGGAGCTATGACGTAGGTATGGAGATAAAAATTGATCATAAACCCATTTTGAATTATTTACGTAAAACTGGATACACAAAGTTGTTCGATATTTGGGTACAAAATGAATCGACTGAATCTTTATTTGCGAAACGACGTTGAAATTAAACGAAATTGAGCCATTTTTGAAAAGATTAGTGGATTACATACGATAATAATGGTTGAAAAAGATCGTGGTCGAAGCGAGATGAGGTACTATAAGAATTGACGCCAAGGAAGATAATGATCTATGTCTGATAAGATTGGAAGGGAGTCGTTTACTATGAGGTGCTGCTACCAGGCAAAACGATTGGTTCTGATTTCTACTATCGACAATTAATGTGACTGAGGCGATTGATTCAGGAAAAGTGTTTGGAATTAGCTAATAAAAAGGTGTTGTCTTCTATCATGACAACACCAGACCATACACATATTTCAAAACTCAATAAAAATTAAAAGAGCTTAGCTACATTTTTTTATAAACGTTATAATTTTTCTACTTAACTTTTTCTACAATTGGTCAATTATTGATTATATTTTTAATCAGATCTCATTAATACATATTGAATTTAGAGATTATAAAATATTATTTTATAAAGTAAATTAAAATCAGAAAAATTCTATTTTGAAGTAAAATAATATATGGTTGAATAAATTTTATATTCAGTAGTCTAAGAAACCTATATAGTTCTACAATTTATTTCTATTCGTAAATATTTATTCGAATGAACAAAATAGTACTACATTTTATAATATTGTACGATACTGTATAACGAATAGTATTACGAAGTCGAACACGTTCCGAATATACAAACAAAAAGAGACTTGGTTCCGGAGACGGTAACGTCTACAAGCTCTTACTTTGAGTGTAAACAAACTGGCAATTGAGATGTGGGTGTCGGATAGTCAATATAGAACTGTAAATAAAATCGTTTTTCTTTCTTTATTCAACGAAAAATTAGTGATATTTTTTCAAACAATTTGCTCAATGAATAAATTAAATTTATTTTTATTATTTCCAAATATTGGTACATTTAAATAATGTTTTTTTAATAGAATTTATTTAAATTAACAAATTGAATAATAAAATAAATTTAATAATCATTAGGAAATATATGAATCGAAAATATATATTTCATTGCTTGAACTTTTTTAATATTTCAATTATAAAATACTTTAATCGTATTTGATATTTTTAAAAATAAATAACATTTATTGTTTCAATAAATGATTTGTTTGTTTGGTTTGAAAAATTAAATCGTACTTAAAATGATTAATAAAATAATATTTCAATATTTTTTGTAAAAAATAATTATTATATTTTTAAATATTTCTCAAGTATATAAATGTCATTTTTTTAATAAATTACCTTATAAATAAATAACTTAATTTTGATTACTAGTTAAGTGTTTAAATCTTACAAAAAACTGTATATATTTTATTTATTCAATAATACATATAAATATTAGTGAATATTTTTAATGAGTAGTTGTTTAACAACTGACAATTATTGTTAATTTACAATAAGTTTAATAATTGATTAGTTGAAAAACTAAACTTATAAATGAAAAAGAATCTATAATATTGGGTTGAGTCATGAATAATTCTGTTATTGAGAGCAAGTTTTAATAATTCATTACTCATCTAATTGACTCGCTACATATTACAAGTTTTTGCTTATATGAATTAAGTGAGTAATGTTCACTCTTGTTACAACAGTAGTAGTTTATAAATTAAATTAAAATAATAAATTATTAACTGTAAAATAGAAGGATCGAAAGTGCACATTCGTCATGTAATGTTATAGGAGTTTAAACAGGGGAAAAATGCTATGGAGACAAGTGAAAAAATATACAGGATGTATGGTGAAAAAATCACAACTGGCCAGAAAGTATGGAATTGATTTGGAAAATTTCGTTCCGGAGATACATCATTGACAGTTGAACCTAGGCGAGTGTGCTTTTAAAACTTTAATGAAGAAGCTCTGAAATCATTAGTAGAATACAATCCATGCTAAAGTACTCGAGAAATAGCAGACAAGTTAAAGTTGACATACAAAAATTAAAATTATTTATAAGTAAACTTAATAATTACAATTTTTGAGTACATTATTAAAATGAATACCAGATTTAATCAATTTCAATTGATTATATATATATATATATATATATATATATATATATATATATTTGTGTGCATACTTTGAATTTAACAATTATATATGGATTTTAATTAATAAGAAGTAACTTTGGAATAAAATACGTGTTTAAAACGAGGGAAGCAAATTTCGTTCTAGTAAAATTATACCAGTTTCTCTCACAAAAATAAACTCATTACATCGGACTCATTCAAAAGACACAGATGCGATTTACCTGGCTAAAATAACGGTTAATTATCCATTTCTAAATAACGTCCTCCGGCTCGTAGATAGCCACCATTTAAAATGTCTGTACGTAATAATATAAAGTTTTCGACGCGTCACGCGCCCGAAAGCCGCCGTGTTTTCGGCGATAACCGACATTTTCCCACTTTTCTACTATCCTCGTACAATATCACCACTCCACTTACACTCCTACCTACACATACAACGAACACCTTAGCTTCACTCTGTTTTATCATACCTGGTGCTTTATACTGTACTTTATTCTCGTATCTTTTAGCTTAAACACGAAAACTTTATTTAATTTAATTAGACGAATGAAGAAACTTAAAGGGCACACAGGTTTTAAAAGGAATGGATGTGAATGTTACAAACGTGTCGTTCTGATGACGTCTACAACGTTGTCAGTTTATGCAACATACTGTTATTTTATTAAGATTCTGATTATTTTTTGACAAAGTTTTTCTATAGAATGAGTTTAAAAAAATGTTGAAAATCAGATTCAAATATCATTTAGAATTTTATAATGAAAAATGTAATAAATAAATACAAGGTCATCCCAATGTGACACCTAGATTTGTGTTTTATTTAAAAGAAATATGTGTATAGAGGGTGGAATTATAGGAAAACATTTCTTTTAAATAAAAAACAAATCTAGGCGTCACATTTGGATGATCCTATATAATAAAAAATTGAAATAAAATAAAGCTAAATATTGAAATATTTCAACAAAACTAATAAAAGCTTAGAATTGTTTAATACCAAAATAATATATATATATATATATATATATATATATATATATATATATATATATATAAGGTTTTCCAATAAGTGTTTCAGAAATTTTAATGTAAATAAAAAGAAAATTATTTAAATAATAGATATTTTTTTTTTAAATATTCAATGGCATTAATGATGAAACACAATTTCACTAATATGACTACCACTACTTCACTTGACATAGTGTATTTTTTTAGTCCAATTTTTAGTCATTATTTTACATAATTGTGGTCCATTTTCATGAATTACACGTTAAATATTTATTTTAATACTCCTGTTGTTTGTGTTTTATCAGCATTAACCAATGATTTCACATAACTCTACAGAAAATAATCCAATGCAATTCGATCATATGGTCTTGGTGGCCAATTGATGGACCATTTCGTAACATAATGGGCTCATTAAAGTTTTTAAAAATTCTTAGCATTGTTGAAGTGTTCCACGATAATTTCCAACTTATACTGAGTTGAGATTTTAAAATGAATTTTTTTTAAAAAATCAAACAACAACCACCAGTTGTCAAAGTTTTGACATTCTTATTAGAAAACCCTATATTATTTTTCTTAGATAATTGATCAATAACACATCTGCACATTATTTTATAATAATCATGAAATAAAAATAACTACTTATATATAAAAACAATAAATGAATCCTCACTAATAATGTACTAAGTTGTTAATTATTTTTTAATAAATTTTTCACATTTCAATTAAAATATAATTAGATTTCATTTCAAATATATTCAATTACAAATTTTATTAGTTAATAATAACCCAATATATATTCAAGAAATAATAGGTTCAAACGAATTAACTAAATAATAATAATTAAATAGTTCACAGCACAGATACAATATTATATATATATATAAATATATATATATATATATATATATATATATATATGTATAAGAACATATAGATATATATCTCTGTATGTATGTATGTATCTAAAGATTTGGATCTATTATATGTATGGGTAATTCAATTGAAGTCTCTTAGTTGAGAACGTGTGTAGTTGACACACAAGTCTAAGTAAACCGAGAGGCACGTACACGTAATGCTCCGGGTTCATATCCCGATCCGGCAATTACTGGAAAACGGGTGAAGTCTAGATTAGGAACGAACTTCAGCTACACTTGCAAGTGCTGACATTGCGGCTTATCTAACCGCTAATGGTGTACACGTCGATGTTATTAGTGACATTCGAAACATTGCTGTGGCGATTTGAAAGTGTTTGTACGTAAATTAAAATGTATACAAGATTTGGTGTTTAATGGAATTCGTGAATTACATACGAAATCAATATTTTCTATTGTATTTTAGTTTATTATACATTTTTAAAGAAATGTATTTTTTCTTAATTACTAATTTTTAATTTTAATTGTATTATAATCAATAAAATATATACTAGCAAAATATTAAAATCTTTCTCTTTTTTATAACAGAAATGATCACGCATTAAAAATTAAATTGAGAAAATACAAAATATAAATTAATGAAAGTTCAGTTTTTCATAAAATTATTTGAAATATTTTTTATTTCATTATTTTTAAATTTTCATTTTTCTAAATGAAGTTTTTTTAAAATTTAGATTAAAATTGAGTTAACATTAAGTTGGTGTTCTCATGACTCGTGTCAAAAAATCGATTTTTTATTTATAGCTATTATTACTCCTTAGAATCTAAAAATACCTATGTGAAAAAGCTGTCCAGAAATTGAAAATAGTTCAAAAGAAATGAGCAGTTACAACAATTAAACATATATATCTTTAATCAATAGATCAAAACATTAAATGCGATTTTCTCAAAAACATTTCTTTTCAACTGGTTGACAATATTTCTCTGGAACTAATAGATCTAATTTTATGAATTATAGCTCATTTTATTTGTAACTAATATCGCTATCTTGTGAACTAAGATAACTAAAATCGGATATAAACTTCGATTTTTTTAATTCAAACTCAGAAATTTTTTGGTCGAAAATTAATATTTTTTTAAAATTGTGCGCCATTTTTTATTTATCAATATATTTTAATAATCCTAGTTAATACGATATCATCGAGTCTCCTGAATGAAATGGATTTTGATTTTTTCATTTCTGAGCACCAAAAGTGGAAATATCTTGCGTATGATAAAGAAATTTCGTCAGAGATTTACAAAAATGTGTAAAAAGCATGATTGTTTTGAAGATTTTTACTTGAATTTTTTACTATGTATACTGCACATACCAATAAAGATTTAGTATAACTTTGAGTGCACTAAAAATCCAAAAAAAAACATATTCAGGACTAAAATAAAAAAATACTCCCTTAATAAAATAGATTTTCCAAAACTAAAAGTTCAGATATTGAATTTGCATTATTAGTTATTGAAACTCTGTTCTAAATTTGTAAAATTATCTATGAAAGGTATTTCTAAAAATAAAAGACTTGCTTTTAAGTCTAATAATTATTAAAAATATTAACATTCCTCGAAAATAAAAAAATATTCATTTTTTCTGAAGTATTAAATTTCAAAATCTTCTGATATTAAATAAAATGTGTTTTTGTATGTTTTCTCTTTTAAAAGCATACTACAATTATAATTTTTTTGCAAAGTTTATATATATTTAGTATTTAATCAATTGGTATTTAATTTATAAACATTTATTACAAATAAACATAAATAATATAAAATATTTTTATTTTCTGAAATATATCATTGTTTATAAGAACATAATTTAAAAATTAAATAAAATAATTAACTACGATAAACTTTATTATCGACTTTTAAGAAAATACATAACATCAAGTATCGATAGAGTTTCAGAACAAACTCTTAAAAAACTCTCGATATTGAGGACTCGTAAAAAGGAAGGTTGAAACGAGCTAACAAGAAAAACTAATCTAAACTGAATATATATATATATATATATATATATATATATATATATATATATAAAGTTGAAAAGACAATCTAAACTTATAAAATTACAATCAGTTCTATGTTATACGTTCATATAGGACACATTTATAGACGAATCAATATTTATAAGGAAAGTCAGTAGTTAAGTTCGTCTGGTCTTAGTTCAAATCGTATCATTTTCAAAATCGTATCAATACATCTAACGCTATTCCGTCTAGACGCGGATGAAGATTTTAAATTGATGTTTTATTTGCAAAATTTCCTTATAGAAATCATACAATCATATGCTGAGATTGACATGCATTTTTTAAAATACATATTTATTATTGTCGTAATATGAAAAGTGTAATATAAAATTGTAATACGATATGAAAACTAGAAAATAATACAATTTTTATTGTATAGTAAAAACTTTCTATTTTATCTTTTTAGAAACTTTTTATTTCTTCATAAATTAAATTATTAATCCAACTACATATTTATTTACAAATTAATTAAAATAAACACAAATTCAACACATTTGTATTTTGAGTATTTAGTTTTTTCTTATATTTTTTTCAAAGAAAATTTATTTATAAGCTTAAAATATAAATTGTCAGAATTTTTTTTCTGAGTTGAATTTTCAAAAAGTAAAAAAACTTTTTTATCATTGTATAAAAATATTAATAAACAAGGAATAATTTAAATATTACTAATAGATTTATAGATAATAAATTAATAAATAAAAAAATCGACAAATTTTAGACATGTTTTTTTGAAATAATATTTAATATTTTGTGTTCATATAAATGTATTGAGTATTAAATCAAGGTAAATTAAAACTGAATTATGAAGAACTGTACGTTACTAAATATCTGTGACCTCAAAAGAAAATAGCACATAGTACTAAATAACACAAACGCCAAATGATGCGATGAATTATGATACACTTATAATCATCTAAATCAACCGTGTTGAAAATATCTGTTGCATAATTAAATTTATAGTTGCTATAAAGAAACGTGTACATAAAATAACTTTATAACCCTTACATTCTTATTATTTTGACTTTACGGATAAGTTATTAGCTGATCTTTTATAAAATATTCAGATAGAACGTTGTAAAAAGATAATAGCAGTCTTAATTTTCCTGAGAGGAAGTGAAAGTGGTTGTTTCGTGGGGAATAAAATTCACAGTCTTAAAAATAAGTTAGTATATAAGTAGATTATATCTTCTAATTAAAATCTAGTGAGATCTAAATTACATTTTTAATTTTATAAACAATGGATCATCTTTTTATTTTTCGTGATGTGAAAAATAATAATAGATTACTATTTATTTTTTTAATTTCTAATTGATGTCATTTTCAATAATTTTTAAAAAATGTAGTTGTGGAATTTGGAACCACATTTATTTTGCAATTTAATAGAAACTTTAAGAGTACATACTAATGATTTAATTTTTTATTTGAAAGTTAAAAATGAAATAATAAGAAATATAAATAAATTAGTATATATATATATTTATTTTTTGTTGAATAATGTTTAACAAAAAAGTGTATCATAAAAAAATTATCCTAAGATAAATTTCAAATTAAATCTTTTTCATATATTCTAAGCTATAAACATAATTTAAAAAATACCTCAAGGCAATTGAATTCTGTTGTAGAAATTTATATAAAAAGTTCAACATTTCTTTCATAGAATCGTCTCGTAGTTGTAGAAGTATACACAATCTGAGATAAATAAGAAACTTGTAAGAAAAAAGTAAACAAAGTATAAGGAAACTATTGAAACGAATGCAGTACAAGTTGCATTTTGCTCGAAGTGAAACACAAATCTTAAAATGTTTTCGCTAGAATATATATATATATATATATATATATATTGTAAATGAAACCGTGCTACTCAATATATATGTACAAAAGAAATTGTAGCTAATTCAACTGTGCAGTTTTTTTTCTAAAACAAATAATAGGAAATGAAACTGTTTCGTTCCTAATTGAAATTCAATTCGTCGATTCGATTAAATTGAATAAATGAGTTAATCAGTGGAAATAGTTTTCAATCAGGGAACAAAATCAATAATTTTATTTTATTAGAACAAAAGGCCGTTAAAAAATAATATTATTTTCTTTTATATAACATCTGATATTAAATTATTTACACACATATTAGTTCTTGTAATATCAAATGTCAGATTTCTCATCAGTTTCTCTTTAAATAAATCTGACATTTCATATAACACGACCTAATATATGATATATTAGGTTGAGATATAAATAATTTCTGTTTTTGGATATCAACTTTAATTTTTAAAGAAAAAACTGCATTTGTACTTTTATCAATTATATATTCGTCATTACTTGCAATGACTTGTTGCTATTTGCTAGGTAGTTCTTTAAATAGAATGTTTTTTGAATAGAATTCTAAAGGTTTTGATTTAAAAAAGTTTTCTACGAACTTTTGAACCTGATTCTTATTCAATTGTGCCCATCAAAACGTTTTGCAGCGATCGAAAAAGATGATAATCGAATAATGCCAGGTTTAGTGTGTATAGTGGGTAGAACAGAAATTCCATATTTTTTTCCTACGTTGCTTTTTTTATATGGGATCTTGTGTTATCATGGAGGAGAACATGTTTTTTCTATTAACAAGCATAGAACTTTTTTGATTAAACTTTGGTGAACACATTGCAGCTGTTGGAAGTACAGTTCTGTATTTATTGTTTCATTCTGGTTTAAAAGTTCAAAATGAATAATTTCACGACGATCTCACCACATATACAACATTATTTTTCTTTCATTAAATTAAGTTTTTGTTCCTCTTCTGGAGACTTATCTTTATCAATCCATTGTCTTTTGTGTAGAACGTTGTCATATGTAATCTACTTTTCATCACCAGTAATGATTTTATCCAGAAATGGATCGTTCTCTGTCCTGAAAGAAGACTTGTCGCTATTAATAAACGATCTCCTTTGTTACTTTCACTAAGATCGAGTGGAACCTGAACATTCAGCTTGCTGACTGTATCCATCTTTTCTAAAAAGTGATATATGATGGATTGACATGTTTAATTTGTCTACTAATTTTCGAGTACTTTGGCGTGGATTGTATTTCATCAATGATTTTAGAGCTTCTTCATTAAAGTCTGAAATGTGCCCTTGTCTAGGAGTATCTTTCAATGACGTATCTCTGGAACAAAATTTTACAAACCAGTTCCATACTTTCCATGATTTCTTCACATTTCTCTATAGCATTTTTCCCTGCTTAAACTCCCATTACATTACATGATTTCCATTTTACAGACAATAATTTATTATTTAAATATGATATATAATATAAACTACCACTGTCGTAACAAGATTGAACATTACTCACTTAATTCAAACAAGCAAAAACTTGTCATTTGTAGTGAGTCGATTTGATGAGTAATGAATTATTAAAATTTTCTCTCAGTAATGGAAATTATTTATGACTTAATCTAATAATAAATAATTTAAAATGATTACTTTTTATAAAATAAATATTATTTATACTTATTAAATCAAATTTATTTGAAAGGAAATTAAATTAGAAATTACAAAACTGTCAATTGATATTTTTAATTCAACTGTGGTATGAACCAATGGTATAATTAAAATTTTGATACAATTTAAATGTTGTTACATCCGCAATGAAACTTGTAAATAACAGAATAGAAAATCGTATACGTTGATATATGTTTTGACGGACTTTCCTAAACAACAACACTGTTGATTTGCTGAGAGCTACGGTACATTTTAATTAATTTATATTATAAAGTTAAATAAACAGTATAATAGAATGACAGTAGACAAATTTAATTACTGTCAGGAGTTTAACAGTTGATATAATAAATAATTTTCATTGTCCATTTTTTGTATTATGTTATTTAAAAATGTTTATCTGAAATTACATTTCAGTATTTGTTTCTCTGATAATTTTTTTTGCATATTTTGTTAAAATTTTGTTCACAATATTTTAAATGTGATGTACATTAATGATATCAATGTATTTTAAAGTACTTTAACGTATTTTGTATGAAATATAAATAACATTAATATTGTTTGTGTATGAGTAAAAAATATTTTTTCTTCCTTTTTAATTCAATACTTTTATTTATCAATTATAGGTATTTATATCGCCACTTGTCAATTGAAATATATTTTTTTCTTTTTAAAAAAATAATTGAATCATTAATTTAAAAATTCCAATAAAAGTGTATTTTTATGACAAACATCTTTTTTATAACATTTTATTAAACAAGTTAATTAATCTGATTTTTTGTTTAAACTTGTACGAAATTTATTTTAAAATTGATAATAACTCGTTTTAAAAAAAATTGAACTTTGATATCGTTTTTTAGGGAAAAAATTAAAAAGGGTTGTTTTAAATACCATCGGTATATAAATAAGAATTAAATATTATTAAAACCTGAAATTCAATCAACGTTCTTAAATTAATATCCTTCCAAATGTATAAAATTTTTTGATATTTTATTATATAAATTATTTTTTTTGAAAACATGAAAGTAAAATAAATATACGGATTTAGTTCATTATTTTTTCTGTCAATTTGATATATAAATTTATTGATGTTTTCTATACGATGTTACTTCTTGACAGGTTTTTAATTTTTTCTATACGAACAGATAATGATCTTTTTTCTGAAATATATCAAAGTTTCAGTTTAAAATCAACCAATTATATTTCGAGAACAAAATCTTTTAGCAATAATTTCATACAATAACTTTTGTGATTGAAATTATTATCGAAATATCATTGTGAATTTAAACGACGTGCAAATGAATAATACTATTATAAATGAAAAACACATTCACACAGCAAGTCTATACTATATATCTCTCTATTCACATTTCGCCTAGACAGATAATATATTCCTGTCATGTGACTCGTGTACACTTAATTAATAACTCGAATGTGTGAAACGTGTCCCGCGGGACACTCTTACGAAAGTGTGTCGCTTGTGAAATAATTAATTCTTTGCCACGTTACCTGTGGCGGCCCTGTGCAAATCGAATCATCCGGCTTGTATTTTATAATCAGCAGACTTTCAGGAACACTGTTTTCCCATTCTTTGTACTCCCTTGTTTACAAGTGCACGCTGTTGGTATTTAATTAAAAATTATGTATATACATACAAACACGCATACACAGACACACATACACACAAACACACACACACACACATACATATATATATATATATATATATATATGTGTGTGTGTTATGTGTAGATATATATAAATTTAATATTATAGTTGTATTTGTAGTTATGTTTATATACAATTGTTAAAATAGTCATTATTTAACACGTTCGTCGCCATGTCACCCACATCTGAGTGACGGGTATTTTTCCGCGGGGGCCCTGTCACCCTTAAATCGGTGACGTTCTTTTTCGTCCAGTTAAATAGGATTTTGCAAGTAATTTATAAAAAAATATTAACACAAGTATTTAATGGAATTAGCACATACAAATTTGAAATATACAAAAAAAATATATAAAATAAAAAAATTAAAAATATACATACACTATATATAAATTTATATTTAAAATAAAATATTATATTATATTACATAGCATGGTATTCGTTAAAACAGTTCAAACCTCACTTTCAATTATATTTTTACAGCGTCCAACAAACATTTTGAGGATAAAAAATCACTGATATGTTTGTCAGAAAAAGTATGTTTACGCTCTTATGCTCCGACTATCGGATTTGGGCCCCGCGAGAAACTCGATCGATTCACGCTTGGCAACGAACGTGTTAATTATCACGAAATATTAATTTTCATATAAATTAATAAATTCTTAATATTCAATAATTATGTTTATCAATAATAAATTATTTTATATTAATTCGTGTATTAAAAAATCATTACTTGGAATAAATGTTTTTTATTATTAATAATTAAAAAGAAAAAATTGTCAAATGTGTATTCTATGATTTGAAAATTATTACAGTATTATAATTTTAAAACTTGAAAGTGAATCAAAAAAGGCGGTTTTGATAATAAATTTCTATAAAATAAAAATATATCTGAAGCAGAATAAAAGTCGTGATTTCACTTGAAATTAACACATTTTAACTAGAAATAAATTACATTTTTCAGGAAATTGAAATTTTTTTTAACATAATGACTATTAAATTATATTGAATATTTTCATCAAGAGGTCAACAGTGTAAAGAATATTTTATAAAAATAAAATTTAATATGAAGTGATAATTTTAAAATATTATTTCCGTATTTTTAAATATCTACTATTAAAAAAGAAATACATATAATTAATTATTAAAATTTTGATATTATTGGTTATTATTATTCAAACATTTTATTTACAGTTATTGAATATCTAAAGTTGTTGATTGTAGCTTCAAATTATATTTTATTACATTTATTTATCTCTAGGAAATGTATACATATTTTAATTTTACCTGAAAATAATTTGTTATCATTTTAATCCTTTCAAAATACATAATGCATATATATATATATATATATATATATATATATATATATATATCGAATAGTTTTTAAACCTTTTTTGAAATTTAATCTGGTCATAAATTTAAATCTCCACTTGTGAGAATCGTGAACAAGGAAAACACAATTTATGTCAAAATCAGTTTTCCTCATTTATAATCCTTTATATTATATATATATATATATATATATATATATATATATATGTGTGTGTGTGTGTGTGTGTGTATACCTTATAGGCCCGTGCCTGTATAATATAAAAGGAAATGTCGAAGCAGCACACAAACATCACTAAATAAATATACTTTTATTATATAAAATTTAATTAGAGCGCTCCACGTACTAAAAATATATTGTCACAAAGCTTGGCGTCTTCACAAGCCGGTTAATTAATTTCTTTCATTGTATATTATGTTTAACTATGTCAAGTTTCTTGAACTCTAAAATAATATTTTTCTCTGCCAAAGAATCGCGCATAAACATAAACAAAACTGTATGAATAGACGATATGTGTTATAGTTTATACTGTTTATTTATTTTTTGTGCTTTTCCTACCTAGCATATATTGAAAGCATCATTTGTATCGTTATTTATAATCAGACGTTCATTATTATTCTAATATATATATATATATATATATATATATATATATATATATATATAATGTGTAAATATAAAATTTAATTTTATTAATTATTTTCTTAACATAATTCAAACTACTTAATTTATGAATAGAATTTCTTGAACACTACAAACGTTGCCAGTTTGAAATCTGTCTTAAAAAATAAATTATTAATTGAACCTAAATCTATTCTCACGTTGTTACTTTGTAATTCTTAAATATTCGTGTCATAATATTTGTGTACATTTAAATATATATTCTGAAAAAATATTTTTTTAAAAACATATTTTTCAAACCGTATTTTTAAATATATTTTTTGATTATTAAATCAATTCACATCCCAATGATGAAAATAAGTATACCGAGAATTAATAATTTCGATTTTCAATAATTCAAACATTGGTGAATTATTGAATATCCTGTCTCTGTATATATTTCCTGTTCTCAAATACATTAATTATCCTTTAATTTAGACATTTTGAAAAATGACGTGCTGAATAATTCGAAAATGTAAAATTGTTAATCACACATATATTGAAAATTCTGTATGACTGATTTTTTTCTTTTGGAATTCATATTTTATAACGAATTAGTAAAAATATTTTTTGTTATAAATACAAAAATATATTTTTTTGATACAAAAATTAATATTTTTCAATTTTTATTTAAAATTATATTGTAATTAATCTTCTTATATATTTAAAAATGATATAGAAAAATAGATTAACTTATTTTAATTAACTGATATGAAATATAGTGCAATCCAGAAGTGACGCCTACATTTGTGTTTTATTTAAACGAAAGAAACTATACATATGTTTCTTTTTAATAAAACACAAATCTACGCGTCACTTTTGGATGATCCTATATAACGATGTTACAACGTAATAATTTATGGATATTAACCGATTTTTTAAAATTGATAAAGAGATGATAAAAAGTTAAAATTATAAATGTTCTACATATATACAATTATTAGGTAAAATTAATAAAAAAAGAGCAAAATGTTTATATATAAAGCATAAATTTTAAAAAGATAGAAGAAATAAAAAAAAAATGTAATATGGATGTACGCATTTTGTATAAAAATACATCAATCCCCATGACAATTAAATAAAACCCTCTCCAATTTACGACATAATACGAATTACGCATTGGCATATTGACCACTTTGTCTCCTTTTTCCATACCCACATCACACATACAAAATACGTATTCATACACGTGTCTACATACCCACGTGTGCGAGTCCGTGACAGCGCAAACGCACCGTGTGCAGAAGTAGAATACCGTAAAGGTGTACCTTTCTGTATCCCGTTGTCGATGGAGGAATGATACGGGTAGTAGTAGCATTAGATGAATGTGTGTGTGTGTGTGTGTGTGTGATGTGGTGTTGTGTGGCACCGTTGCACCATTTTTTATCGCGTATACACACAAACCATAATTTTGGGTATAAGCCGACGCCATACATCACGCCCGGCAACATGGACACGACAAATACAAAACCGATAGCAGAAGGTTCCCATTCTGATAAATATTTCCACTCGCGTTGCCACAGTGTGGCTCATAACTCAACCGCACATCATTTGTGCGTGTATTTTCAAGCGATTAATTCCATACGGTTTATATATTGACGGGATGGTAGTTATGTGTGTTTGGAATAGAGAACCGTACAGGATCAGACAGATTGGAGGAATACGGATGTTTAAATTTAAAAAAGGTCGTGCGAATGACGCCATGTTAAAAAATCAACTAAAATTTTTAATATGTGTTGATATTTAAATTTGTCTCTCTGCTAGTGATTTGAACGGACTAGCAAAAAATTGTTTGTGTTTAATCCTAAAATGAAACTTTTTCAAATTCAGCTGGAAAATTAGAATAAATCAACTGGAAACTCATTTACTACAAAAAAACATTCATTAATCTCTAAAAGAGTGCTTAATTTAAATAAATATCTTTCATTAAAAGAAGTATTTTATCGTTTAATAAAATGCTTTGAAAATTTTCATTTTATATTTTTTTAAAAAAATTAGACAGTATTTGTTTATAATTCTTTTAAAACGTTCCGATTTTAAAAAAATTATTAATCGCTCACATTGCTAATATTTTTTTTAAAAAGCAGATTATTGAATTGAAAGTATTTATTTATAATATTTTTTTTAATATATATAATTTTTGTTGGTTTCAATATTATGAAAAAATAATTTATGAAGAACAATAATACTGTTTATAATATTTCACGGAACAGTTGTATATAAAATTTTAACAAGGCCTGCAAGTATTATTGATAAACAGCAATATTTCTTCTGTCAAACTTATATTAACAACGTCAATGAAAACAATAAGAATTGTCAATAATAAATTTCATCTTTTCGAACTTATCAGACAATTTATAACGTCTGACAAAACAACTGTAGCGACGGGTATGTAGAGATGTTCGGACGAACATAGTACGAGGAGATGAAGAAGAGGAATCGGTAGCAAAAAAAGCCGAACAATAAATTCTCGCAACGAATCATTCCGCTCTTTTCGCGCACGGCGACCTCTAGATAAAGCGGGTCAACGAAATACAACAATTTATTTATCCGTAAATTGGCTAGAATTCCTTCATTCTTCATCTGTCCTCCGGTCTTCATTGCCTCATACCAATGTTTGTCTACCTACTGTTTGATCACCCTACACCCATCAACATTACTCGTCGGTCAGAATACCTCTACCATCCTGTCTATCCATGAGGAAAAAAGCACTCACTGAAAGTTGCAAAACATCACCATCTCACAAATTTATATATATATATATATATATATATATATATATATATATATATATATGTATATATATATATGTATATATATGTCTAATCTTTATTCTAGGCTGAAACACATGGTTGTCTTTTCTGTACATTTACCAACATGCATGGAATTGTCAGATTCAGCTTAATTATGTGTGATGAAATAAGATGAAGCTGTAACTTACACTTGACTTATTCGTTCTATTAAATATTTTTATTTTTTTAATACACGTTTATTGAAAAATAATGAATAATTTTTTATAATACTGTATGATAATTAATAATTTCTACAAATTAATCTAAGTTATTATTTTTTATTTAATAATTTGAATATTATGTAAATTTAATCGCCTATAATTTTCATACATAATTATGTATAAAATAATTATTTATTTATATCAAGTGATTTTGTAATATATATATATATATATATATATGTGTGTGTGTGTGTATGTGTGTTTAAAATAATCCACATAAAATATTATATATTGACAATGAAAATATATCCTTCGGCACTGAAAACCAAATTTAAATTCTGAAATGTTGATCTATGACCTGTGAAGTTCTTCTACGTGAAAGTATATTACGTTAAATGAAAGTCTACGTACAGACCGTACATAAAGAGTTTAAGCACATCAATAACGACGAATATAAAAGAAAACTGATCGGGTTACATTACTGTCCACCGTATATAAAGTCTATTTTCATGAGTACACTGATGGCGTACGCCACCGGTGCCCGGAGCGTACAGATATCTCGGCACGTGTCAGTACGTTGTCAAGTTGTGGAATTCGGTATCGTCTGAATCGGTGAAAAATCTTCGTCGAATAGTTTTTCCCTTCTCGTTCATTCCCTTTCGTTCTCCCCTCGGGCGTGTAACGTCCAAAGTCATAGTCGTGGGAATTCTCGTGTGAAACCGTTGACGTGCTTTCAATTTGAATCGCCGCGCCTTTATATATTTATTTTTAGATACGCCACTTTTCGTTCAGAGAATATTTCCCACTCCATCGTTTTATCTTTATATATTAAAGAACTTTCGTATAACGAAAAATCGTACGAATTTAGTTCAAGTCGTATTTGAACGTTACGCTCGAATGAAATTTCGGAAATCTTGTTTTTAGTGTCATTCGAACGATCGCTATTTTAATTGATTGAAAATGTTAGTGATTTAAGAATATATAAAAAGAAGATAATCTATTTGTGTACATTTTATATATTCAATACGCTAAAAAATAATAATATCTAAAACTGAAATAACAACCAGATATTATTTAGTATACTTTATTATTAATAATAATTATTTAGAGTTTCATAAAATTTTTCAAGATTAGTTTTCAATATATTTTTTTTAATTATAGATGATTTTATTTTTAATTACAGTTTTCTGTTTTATTGAAAAAAATAAACGACTTTTTGTGATATTTCTTAAAAAAATTAAATAATATCGTTTTTTTATTTTAATAGAAAAGAAAATAATGTTAAAATATCTCAAGAAGTGCATTTAATTCGATAAAAATATATGATCGTCCTAATGTGACGCCTAGGTTTATGTTTTATTAAAAAAAAAATATACATATGTTTCTTTTGAATAAAACACAAATCTAGGCGTAACATTTGGATGACCCAATATTTAATTAAATAATATGATGTAAAAACTGTAATCGTACTATATAAAAGAATTAAAAACGTATTTTTGAAAATTACGCATATAAAATATTATTTCAAAGAGATTTCAAATTCGAGAATAACAAATTTAATTAAGACGATTAATAATTAGTAATTGGTTATTCTTTGTTATTTATTCCATTTTAATTCTATCATATTTAAAATATAAATACAGAATGTGTAAAAATGTGTATGATAAAAACTATCTAAATTTTATTTCTAGTTGTATATGAAAATTATTTTAATATTATTTTCATTGTAGATAATAAAATTATTTAAACATTTTTTTTACAAATTCAATAAAACATTTAAATGAAATATTTTATAAAATATCAACAATATAAAATAGAACACTTGATACAAATAAACAGAGTTTATTTCATAAAAGAGCGATTACGTTTTTAATTCCGATATTAAATTTCAATAAAATTTAATTTCAATATCAAAATTCACTGAGTTTTATTTGAATCGAATGTAATTTAATTCATAATCTCGTTGAATTTACTTTACCTATTTCCAGTTTATTAATAAAATATTTTATTTTTTGTATTAATACATAAACAAGACATTATAGTTAAAACGCAGTTTATTTTTGTTCTTAAACGTTTCCGATCCACTATTTTCGTTGTACGTACGATTTATATTTAGAATCGAACCGTCTTCTGTATCAATAAATGTAAGGTTTTGTGTACGACGTCGATATACATGCGTTCTCATTACTTCCACGTCTATTTTTATAATACGAATACAGCGATCTTTTAATTATATATTTTAGTATGTTTACTGATGCTAGCCAAAAAGTACATTTTCATTCACAATCATTTGTATGCCGAGAGCATTGCATCCGTTTTGCACTGTTTATATTTCGTAAACTAAAACATTATGAATTCGTTGTCGATTTATTCATATTTCAATAGTTTACAGTATCACATATATGGATTATTTGAACGAATAAAAAGCTCTGAACGTTACGTATCTGTACTTCTACATATGTATGTTTATTTTTATCTTTTACCGTTTTCAACAACGAAAGCTTGTTCAAATAATGTATAGATGTTATAGATTTGTTTATACATCGATTAATAATACTGCCTTTGTTATTTTCTCTTCTATATTTATTTCTATTCGCAATTGAAATAATGAAATCTTTATAAAAAAAGATTGTATGAATTTGAAATTTGTCCAATGTTGAAGTAACACAACACTATCTTCATCATTGATTTTTGATATGTAAGAGTGAAGCGCATCTTGTACGAAGAAAGGTATCTGATTCCCAATTGTGAAACTCTGAAACTAATCATACAACTTGCTGTAGCCACTAGACGCACGGTAGGCAAGCAGGACTTGAACTGTATCCGTAGGGACGGACACGTACGACGGTTCGGTTAGATTTAAGATCGAGGTTCTGCTGTGGCCTTATGTGTATATGTGTATGTGAAGTCCCTTTTGGATAAGACCGCGACGACGACAGCAGTTCAAATCACTATGGCTTGCTGGCGGACTAATTTATGTAAACAGCTCATCTTCGCTACGTCAACTTGTAGTATAGAGCTGTTTGCTGCATGCGCTCCTATCGGTGATGTTATGTTGTGACCACGTCTAGTTTCAAACTCGAAACCATAACACGGTATACAGAGTTAGAGAGTTTGTGATATTAGTTCTTATGATACACTAATTTAATATGTGTTCATATCATCGTTAGTACCACAGTAATCAAATAATTACAATATGAATAGTGGAACAAACATACGTGTTCAACTATCGATACCATAAATTATACTGTTCACTTCAATTAAATTAAAACTTTTCGGATTCACTATGAATATCTTACTTAGTTAATGTACGACATTTTACTTACTACGAAAATTGATTTTTATTTCATGTTCATTTTTTTTTAAAAAAACATGCCATACTGACTGACTACATGTGAAATAAAACCACTATAACATCATTGTTACAATGATAAGTAACTACTAAATACACTTTTATAATAAATATATATTAGAGAAAAAATATTTTTACTATTTGCTAATAGAGATTTGGTTAATTTTGACAATATGCCATTTTGTAACATATTAGTGCTATATATCGTTTGAAAAATGACTTTTCACAAATCATATTAGAATAAATTTAAATGAAATTGGTGCATTAAGTAAAAAGTTATTATTAAAGATGAGTGAAAATCAGAAAATGTTCGACACATTTCACTTTTTTATTATAAAAAGGGGAAAATACTGCATAAGCCCATAAAAAATGTGTTTATAAAGACGATGCTCTAACTAGACAAGTGATTCCCAAACTTACTATGTCCATGGAGCCCTTATAGAAAAAACCTGACCATGAACCCCCAAGTGAAATAACTGCATAGTAGAAAAAATACAAATTTAACTTTGATGTCTTGAATGGTAAATGGTGACGTAAAAATTATATATAAATAAAACATTTTGATATTTAAAGTAGTATTTATTGAAATTATAACTTTTGTTTTAAAATACAAAAACACATTTTTTTCAATAAGATGGGTGAACCTGATGGGATGATATGAGATTATTTATATTCAGCTCTATGTTTGTGAGTAACATTCGTAAGTCTCCACGAGCACTAATTTCCATTAGGTTTCTTTTTTTCGTGATGAGGCTCATAATTGCACTAAATCCACGTTATACTAAATAGGAAGACGGAAAAACAATCAACAGCTTCTGTACAGTGACCCATAATGCAGGATATAAAATTGGTATCTGTTTTTGTAACCAGAATTTGTGGTATCCTTGTTCAAACATTGGTTTTAGCTCCTCATTTGTGGATAATTCAATAAATTGCTTCTGTATTAGTATGGATACATCTAAGTTTGTGGGTCTACTTGTAAAAGGGTCCAACGCCAAATCGGGGATAACCAAATGAAGAATATCTTCAAATCTTTGGCTGAGATCAGAATGAAGAGCCGTTAAGTGTTGACAATAAGCAAGCAAATCTTCATCTCGTTTTTGCAATTTTGAAAGATTTGGAAACTGAGATCATTCTCCTCTCCCCAAGTATTGTCATTACTTGTATTTTATGTACCTATTTATACTTATATTTTACTCAGGATGTAAAAATCGCTACCAATTTATTTATTGCTATTTATTTTAACTTTTATAATAATGAAAATGGGTCACAATTATTTTATTTTATATTAAACCTTTCGCGGACACCCCGACGTTGTTCACGCACCCCCAAATTAATTTTAATTTGCCACAGACCTCCTCAGTGATCACAAGGACCCCTGGGGGTCCGTAGGAACCACTTTGGAAACCTATGAACTAGACAAACCGCAGCGAATTAATTTCGTTGATTTCGAGATGGAGTTTTCAAAGTGAAAGATGCAGCTCGTTCTAATCAACCTATTGTGGAAATTATCGATAAAATCTAGCAAAAAAATTGAAGAAAATATAGCTAGGAAGTTAACATTGATCATAAAACCGTTTTGATTCATTTAAGTAAGACTGGATACATAAAGGATTTCGATGTTTTGATGCTACACGATTTGACAGTGAAAAAAATTATGGACCTAATTTTTATTTGTCAATCACTGCTGAAACAGATCGAAATTGAGACATTTTTAAAAAGACTGATAGCGAACGATGAAAATTTGATAACATATGACAATAATGTTAAAAAAAGGTCGTAGTCGAAGCGAGATAAGGTACTAAAAATATTGAAAAACCTGGATTGACGCCAAGGAAGGTAATACTGTATGTCTGGTGGGATTAGAAGAGATTCGTCCATTATGAGGTGTTGCTGCCATGCAAAACGATTAATTCTGATTTCTATTACCAACAATTAATACAATTGAAGCAATCGTTTTAGGAAAAGTGTCCGAAATTAGCAAATAGAAACGACGTTATTTTCCATCATGACGACAGACCACATACATCTTTGAAAACTTGGCAAAAATTAAGAAAAAATAGATTGGAAGTTTTGATACATCCACTGCATATTCCTAATGTTTCATCATTAGACTACCAATTTTAATCATTACAGAATCCTTTAATGAAATAAATTCGATTTCAAAAGAAATCTGCAAAAATAACTTGTTTCTGTTTTTTTTTTGGCAGAAACCCTAGAAGTTCTACACTGATAAAAATTACAGAAGGTCGAAGATGAAAATAGCATATATTTAGTTTAATAAAAGATTTATAAACAATTTCAAAAATATATTCTAATTTTAATTCAATTTGAAAAGAGACTTTTTTCTATACTAAAATATATATATATATATATATATATATATATATATATATATATATATATAATATTTAAACTTATTGGTTGATCTGAATTTAAACGAGTTTTGATATTAATACCAATAAAAAATAACTGAAATAAAAATTAACTCATTTATATAATTTACTGATTTAATTAGAACCGTTAGTTCTTTTTCAACGTGTCTGTACACATTCAGTTACAATTGCATTATGTGATTGTTTCATAGATTGACAATAAAATACACTACTAATCGGAATTCTATTTCTACGATCGAGCTTGCAATTATCCAACTGTGAACCAGCGCTTATCAGCAAAAGTTACAGACCGTACACATGCTACACAAACGGTCTACCACAACCATTTTTCAAACACAACGACGCGAAAGCAACGTCGTTGTCGTCGTTGCCACAGTAACGGAGTCGAGAGCAACGCCATTTTAATTTCAAATCGCAGTACACTTTTACAAAATGTCAATTCAGTCTCGTCATTTATATCGCGTATGTGTGTGTGTGTGGTTTTGTGAAAATATACAAAAGCCACTATCTCGTCGAACGATACTGAAACACTAGATTGGGCCAATTCGCAAGCGACGTCTTTCGACTGAATACGTTAGCTGTAATTTATTTATTTCTCGTCGTTATATAACAGCCTGTTGATGCGTGCTCACTAATTAATACGAAGGGTGAAATTTAATACATATGTTTATTGTGGTAGACCTTGTACGATCGATATTATGCGGTATTTATTACAATTTACAAACATGCTGGGACGCCTGAAAACCTTTATGCGGCCGTTTTCTGCGGATGTAATTAATATGTTAATGTAACTCACGAGTTTATAATTAAAGTCGTTTCACTTAAACAAATCAAACATTTCAGTTTCGACACTCAATCGACTGGTTAATTAGTTTGTAAATGTAATTTTCTATACTCAAAATTACAATGAATGAATGACATGAAACGTTGAGCTTAAATGAAACAAATATTTTCGAACGTAGAAAATGAATACAGAAGATTCACTACATCGTTTAAAAAACTAACATTTTTAAAATACGTAAACAACACGAAATATATACTTTTAACTAGGTTCATTTTGAAAAGTAGCTTCATACATTTGAAACGTTCAAATTTCAATTGAAATATTTCTAATTATTATTTTGAATTCCATTTTTGATATTTACTTCTATGTGTGAAAATCGTCGAGAAAAATTTCAAAACTAAATAGTATAAAATACTTGTTAGCGATATATAAAGTTCAGTGGTAATAAAAGATGATCATAAAAGTTTATATTATTTCTATTTCTAGTTAGATAAAACTTCGAAACAGGTATCAAGAGACTCTCAAATCGAATGTTGTATGAATTCTGTTCAAATGATATTTTCATCTGAGTTTATTCCGATTCAATAGTTGAAGAATAGATTGTGTTTCACTATTTTATCTAGAACTTTTATAACAATTAAAATAAATACGATTCCAGAGAATTATTGAACTAGACAATTAAATTTTTGTAGTATCAGATAATATGTATTATGAAAATATTATATTTGATTTAATGAAAAACTGAACAATTTAACGAAATAAAATTTGACTTATTAAATGTAATATTATATATTACTTTTTCATATGTAATTTAATTTGTTATAGAAAAAGCATAAAGTAATAAATCTGCAATTACAATACAGTTTCATTTAATATTTTATTATTTTTATTTATTGATTTACACACGATAAAACCCTGTTAAATATATCTGTAATTGATTATAATTTGCATAAGCATATTGTATTATTCTTGATAGATACAACACGGAGGGAAATAATTTCATTTGGTGTTAATGTCAATCTGTTTCAAATTCAAATAGAATTATATCATTTGTATACAGTTATCAACTAATTATGACATAAGTACATTAAAATTAATGTTCAAGTCGAATTGGAATAATTATCAAGATATAATTGATATTAATTATATTAATACAATTAAAATATTATATTTTAAATATATTTATTTTTTAAATATCTAAATTTTAAAGTCTTATTAAATATATTTCAATTTCAAGTTTTAATATATATTAATTTCTATAAGATAAGAATTTTTTCATAAATTATTATCAAAAATATTTCGAATGAAAAACCTAAAATCGATTTATTATATAATTCTGTCTGTGTTTTCGTTACACTCACGTATATATTTCCAAGAAATTATAATTAGTTTACTTGTGTAGCAAAAAAAGTTTGGTATTTAATTATGTTATATAATTAAACAAATTACTCGAATGGCCATTAACTCCAAATTACAGAAAATAAATTAAGAGAGAATATATTTCATGTCTGAAGTGGTTTCTATGTAACTAGCCTTCTTCGAAAAACCTATCGAGCATTTCGCATTTCAGTCAGAAGAATGTCGATATACAAAAGTATAGAATTCTCGTCGTGGAGGTATGTAGTTCAATCCTGCATACATACATTCATAGATATGTTTATATATATATATATATATATATATATATATATGCATATATATGTATCCACACATATACATATATAGAAGTACACAGTTACCATGAAAGAGTTTAAAACCAACGATAGACGTAGCTGAAACGCCCGAATAGAAGCGAGGTCAGAGCAAGACATATCGATGCAATAAATTTCCACAACGTATCACAAGAACTTCCATGCGGTCTGAATGAGAGCTTCCATGTTTACGTGTATGTGTACGATGCCACTTCACACGCATATTCACATATACGCATACATAACCCACAAACAAATACATATATATATATATATATATATATATATATATATATATATATATATATATATATATATATATATTGATTGATTGATTGATTCCATAGAAATTTAATTCTTAAAATAACAGTTAATAGAAATATTTATCATATGTGCAATTCAAGAAATTACAAATATATCTCTGAATTTTTGGAAAAATATCACTCGTATTTAGTTTATTTATTTTCAATTCAATTAATATTTGAATATATTTTTAATAAATATCTATTTAAATATCTGATCTAAGATCAAGTAATACTTTTAAAATTTATTTTCATAGGAGGGACATGAGATAAAATAAAAGTTTTATCTAATGATTATTTTATATTAAAAAAAAATTATATTAAAAAAAATATTACTTATACGTGAACTTTTTAATTTTCACACGTAACTATAATTTTTCAATAAATCAATTTCTAAAGCTCCAAAAATAATATCAATTATTTTTAATTGAACCTTATTGAGCGTTGTTACATTTAAAAATGACATTTTTAATCCAAAGCTTATAATCGTGACGTATTTAATAAATCATATTGGAGAAAAATTTGTGTTGATTCATATATTCTATTTTATTTTACAATAAATATATGATAAAATTTAAAATCGCAATAATTTTTAATTTAGATATTATTAAGATTGATGTAACAAATCAAGTTTTTTTATAAAAATATATTCGTTATTTTACATCCTGTTACATTATGTAAATATAACTAACTGTTTTATATCATAACCGCAAAAATAAAAAGAAATATGAAGCAATTTTCACTAAATAGATCTATTCGAGCTATTATTTTTATGCGACACGTATACATTCACAGTCCATAGTATTTACTGACAGCGTTGAAATTGCAACACACATACACGGACATAAATTGCATTTGATATACAAAAACATACTGCTGTCTCAGTTTAACGATAATGTATGTACATAAGTTTGTTTCAAGCTGGATGTATGTGTACCATTGAAATGGTTTGTTTTCCAGCGCATTGCATTGTGACACTGATGGATGTCATCCTGCAGTCTCTTTCTGTATCAGCCTAGCAACAATGTCATATATCATAGCTTAACATACAAACACACACACATGCATGTAATTAAAAATAAAAAAAAAACTACCTATCATTACGAGAAACTATTTGTTTTACTTATTACGAATTCATGCATGTGTAAATATTCAAGTATTTTTAATATGTGTATATTGATAAATAACAAATTTGAAATATGAGCTACATAATACGTCTTATAATAAATTACATGTTTTTCTCTAAATTTTATGGCTTGATAAATGTAAACACATACAGTGTATAAAATTAAAAAAAGAAATTTATTGTAAGATTTTTCATGTGTCATGTACTTCACACTACATATATTTTTGAATTTTATATATATATATATATATACATATATATATATATATATATATATATATATTGATTATAAAATGAAATCACATAATTTATTAATGATCATAAATCATTTATTTCCAACATATGTACACTTTGTTATTGAAGTTTTAATTAAATTAAATATGACCGAGTAGTTTATATTAATATTAAATTTTTCTTAACAAAATCTATGTTATTATTTTATTTTTCTATATATTCTCCCTCTCTCTCTCTCTCTCTCTCTATATATATATATATATATATATATATATATATATATTTCTTTAAAATATAATCTTTGTTTAGAAATATTTTTGAATTTAATAAATTCTTTGCCAATTATTTGACTAAAGTTGATTCACAAATGAATTTTAACCCTAAGAACACAATGGTTATAAAGTATTCAATAATCACTTATTGTTTATTAATATTTCGGCTAATGCGCATTTCGATGGCTATGCCGTCATCGTCAGAGCCTTTTTGTTATAATCGAGACATATTTATAAACAAGTAAACAATAAGTGATTATTAAACACTTTATAACCATTGTGGTGTTGAGGTTAAAATTAATTTGTGGTAAAGTGAACCAGCCACAGTCCAAAAAACAATCAATAAATTTGGTTCTTTTAATATACAATTTATAATTTTTTATTTAAATCATGTATGAAAACTTATGGTGGTTAAAAAAGATTTTTTGAAAAAAAAATTAACTCAAATATTTAATTTTATATTGAATGTATTATTTTTTAATTGCTTTTCATTCTAATACATTTAAATTAGTTCGTTTTTCATATAAGGTATTTAAAATAAAATTAAAAAACGGTTACAATTATTTCGTAAAATTTATTCTAAAATTGGAACTCTTGACATTGATATTTTATTCTTAAGCAAAAGACTATTATTAATATTATATATTTTTAAAAATATATAAAAGAAAAAATAAATTATACTAATAATATGTACATATTTAATGATATGTACATTTGTAATTGCCATTAAAAAAAATAAAACTATATCAAACTTTTGAACTTTATAAGAATTGTTAATGTATATATATCTTAAAAAATATTTTTTGACAAATTTTGTAAAATAAACAGAATACGTCAATCTAAATACTATATATATATATATATATATATATATATATATATATATATATATATATATATATATAATTCAAAGTCCACAAATATAAAAAAGTCCAAAAAAAGAACCATGGATAGATAAGATAGATATATGAGAAAGTTAATCGATGTGGAATGGAAGAAAAAGACATTGAGTTACTGAAAGTGGAAAGTTTTGGGATTTTGTTTACCTAGCAATGAGTAGAAAAAGATTAATGATATATATATATATATATATATATATATGATATATATAATATATAATGAGAAGATATAATACAAACAGATTTCAAAAAGAAATGTTGTAATCCTGACTATATATGAGTATTTTAAAAATATTACTTAAGGACTAATAAAATGATTTATAGTTCTGTTCAGAGATAGAGCACAAAAAAAAATTATATATATATTTATATATATATATATATATATATATATATATATATATATATATATCACTCTGCAAACAAATATTTTTTTCGTTTTATTTTAATATTTAAAAAGTAGTATATCTGAATTTTTATATATATGATCATCCAAATGTGACGTCTAGAGTTATGTTTTATTAAAAAGAAACTATACACATATTTCTTTTTAATAAAAGACAAATCTAGGCGTCATATTTGGATGACTATATATATATATATATATATATATATATATATATATATATATATATATATATATATGTGTGTGTGTGTGTGTGTGTGTGTGTGTAATATGCATGAGAATGTATATATGAAACCAGTTTAATTTTTTACTCTAATAGAATTTCCAATTGAATTGAATGCGAATCAAAGATATTTCTGAACATCCACATATAAAAGACATACATCTTATATAAAGATACGTTGAATACAATCAGCGTCGATATATAAAACTTGACACGACGAGATACATGTATTGTATAAACTCACATTACAGTAAACTGTATTGAGTTACTGTTCTTATAATAGTCTGTAAATCTTTACTGGAATGAAGTGTTATTAAGATGTCGAAAATAAAAGATTTATTAGCCCGGAGTATGTAAAACGATTTCCTTGCACATTTATCAAAGATACGAGGTTCAGATAATGAAAATTCAAAGTTAGTTCTCTTAAGTTCGCTTATTTAACTTTGATTTTTATTTGAACTTTGTTCAGAATTTACACATAATATATTGGTGTTTGTGAGAAATATTCATTCATTTATTTTTGAATATCTATGCAAATATTTAGTTTATACAAATTTTTTTTTAGATTTATGTAATAATTGAAAAAATGTATTTTTTAGAAATTAATATAATAAAATAATATTATTTTGAATTCCATAGTTAGATAAAAATTACATTTTCATTAAATATTACGGAATTATAAAGTTCAATTGAAATAATTGAAAAATTGAGCTTAAAATATTATATAAAATAATACATATATATATATAATAATTAAAATAATACATATATATTGCTAACTGTTAAAAATTTTGAAAACCTAAATCTTAATAAAGTCTTTCTGACAATGATAGTGTAGTAATCGAAATTTGTATCAGTGAATAAAAAGAAAAATAAAGAAATTTTTAATATTTTTATAAAAAATTACCATTGGGTTAAAAAATTCAACTGTATTAGAAAATGCATAAACTCTTTTAAAATATTATACAATTAATGGAAAATATTAAATTGATTGAATAAAAAAAATTAATTGTTTTCACAAAGAATAATTGAATTTTTTTTAATTAATTGATATACTTTTAATTATATATATATATATATATATATATATTTATATATATATATATATATATTATTTTAATTTATTTTCTCAAAAAATTAGAATTTAGTTCTGAATTAACATACTATATCAAAGTGTTGAGATTTAATATAAAATTAATGCTCACAGATAAGAAACATATATACTGATATATCTTTGTATTTCAAAACTTTTTGTTTACAGACTCAGTAGTAACTTCTATTCGTATATATCAAAAGCTTCCAAACTAAATAGTAGATCTGTACTCGAATCTAATTAAGTAATATATATATATATATATATATATACATATATATATATATATATATACATACATATACATATACATATATGTATGTATGCATGTAGATGTATGTTTATATGTAAATTTTGAATGAATAAAGTTCTGTGGCACAGTTGGTATACGAATACTTGTTAATTAAGTTACTCGTTTTAATCTTGACTCACAGATGACCATCAAATAAGTTTTTTTAAAAAAAAACTTATCTATTTTATACTGCAAATGAGACGTGTTTGTATGCAGTAAAACATCTGTTCTGATTATAAACTTTATTTATTTTTTATATTATTTTTTAATTTGTGTATTTTTCAATTTTAAATTATAAGACATTTATTAGATATTTCTCTCATGTAAATATAACATAGAAACATTCTATTTGAAATAAATACTGAATTTCATTTGAAAATTCATATTTTCTGAAATATTCTTCTATACTCTACAACAAGACAGTCACAGAAAATAATATTCAAAGAAAGTAACGATTTTCGGATTTCGATGTGTCGAGTCAAAACAAGTAAACTAGATGTTTGTGCGGCTCAACTGGATCTCACAAGACATATCCCGGTGACAAGAGTCTAAAGTCCGATAAAAGTTGTGTGAGAGCTAACACATCGGCCCATATATCATTCAACAAGCATCAACAGCCTTCGAATGGACGATCGAACTGGAAGGATGATCGTTTATACCTTTACATCTCGAGACCTGACCGTGTATACATGTTCGATGGGACAAACTGAATATGTGTACACATACAACTATATACATGCAGGTATGCGTTTTCGAAAACACTATTTGCGGAAAATACGAGGCGGACGAATGTATTTTCTCCGGTTGCATGGGGATTTGTTTAAATCCAGTGTATGTGAATGCGTTACTTGTTTTCGCTTTAAAGCTCTGGATGAAAGAATCGCTAAAAGAATTGTTCGTCGTATGCTGAGAGAATAAGTATATTTGTTTTATACAAAATTTTCAATTTATCATTGCATAAATTACATTTGAAAAATAATTATATTCACCAGTGAATAGAGTGAGACTGGCGATGTTGAAGATGTATAATGAGAGAAATGAGAAAATTCTCTAAAGAAATTATTTTTTTATATATAAATCACTGTAAATAAAAACTTAATTTTAAATTTAAATATGAAATTAAAATAAATTATTTAAATATCATTTAAAAATTACAAATTGAACATAAAAATATTTATTGTAACTTTGAAGTTTATATAATTTTTTTATTTAAATAATCTATTTATAAAAAATGTTTGAAATATTTTTTTATAAATAAAAAAAATTAATATACAATTTCTTCAAATTAGAAAATAATTTGCTTTAAAATTGAATAATATTTATGATTTACCTTATTGTATATAAATAATTATTTATTAAAAATCTTATGCTGAAAAGTTTTTAATTTTATAATTGAGTAATTTAACTTTTTTGCAATTTAATTTTTTTTGATATATACCAAGAGATTTTTTTTAATATAATAAACAATTAAAATATTCTATTTTATATATTCGCCTCATAAAAATATTTTTTATATAATTAAACAGCAAACAACGAGTGAATAATTATTCAAACTGTTTTCAATTTTAAATACTTCCTAAATATTCTTTCACAAACTTTTAAAAATGTTATTCTGATTATAATCATGTTATTTTTTTAAAAAAGGAACCCCATCTGACGTTATATGTACAAGTACTATTTTTTCAAAGAAACCTTAATTAAAAAAAGTTTCAAATTCCTTTTAAAAGTAAATAAATAAAACGGGCGGTCTCGATTTAATTATGTTTGGTTAATATAATGAAAGTTTTTAAGTCTTTGAATAAGTTGAGATTTCTGTAGAGCATCAAATTGTGGCGGCAGCCTTTAGTGGTAGTGAAAATCTAATAAGAAAATAATACGTGTATAATCTTCACGGAAAGTAATGGGTGGAGGATCGAATTATTTCGTCGTTTTATTTAAACTTACGTTATTTGAATCTGTGCAATGTTTCAAACGTGTTTTTATATTTTTTGTTTCGTTGATATATTTCATATATTTTTAATTTCGTTTAATCACATTGAAAAAATAATTTAATGTATATATGTATATGTATGTGTGTGTGTATGTGTATAATTATAATTATCGTTACCAAAATATTAAGGTACACATTTCGCTTGAAACGATAGTTTCTACATATTTCTATGTACTAACAAACATGTACTTTATCTACATGCGTAAGAATGGATGTATATATGTGAAACTATACAAGGTAACGTCTACAAACGTCTGCAAATGGCCTCAAACCAACTATGGTAACGTGTAGCAAATTTTACGTAGTAAATAATGAGTTCATACATAATAAACAAACATAGACGGTACAAAGTATGTACATAGTGACAGTGTAGTTGGGTACTTGAAAATTCAAAACACTGAATACAATATGTATTTTCTTAGCAGACAATGGATTATGTTTAGTTTTCATTTTTAAGCTCGTCTCTGAATTTGTATTTTAATCTACATATTCTCTTTGTAATTAATGAAATTAAAGTAAGTAAACGTATATTTGTTTATAAATACAATAAACAAAATTTTATTTCGTTACCAGATAAATGTTATCTAGATGTCAATATTCTTTGTACTATTAAAGTATTATCATTTATTTACTTGTAGTATATATATATATATATATATATATATATATATATATGTATATAAAGAAATTTTATAGATCAAAATATTATTTCAATTTTATTTAAAAATCTTTTAATACAACAATGTTATTACTATAATTTAATTTTTCTCTGACACAAATTGATTTTCATCCCCAGCACCATAATATGTTATAGTGTTTAATAATCACTTATTGTTAACTTTATTGTTTATAACAACAATCAACGAATGCGCATTTCGATGGTGATGCCATCATCGTCAGACCTTTTTTATATATATTATTAAAAATATAACAATAATAATATGTCTGTTTAGTATCATAATTTGCAATATATACATAAACGTATATATATATATATATATATATATATATATATATATATATATATATATATATATTTATATATTTATATACATATAAATATATATATATATATATATATATATATAAATATTTATATTTATATATATGTATATTTATATTTATATATATATATATATATATATATATATACATATATATATAAATACATAATAAAAGCCTATATCAACCAACTACTAGGTGAAACCCTTATTAGATATCAATAGGATCTCTTAAATATTTTCCCAAAAAAATTTCTATAATTTATTGTTTGTGGCTAATCTCATTCATCCTTCTTTTCTATAATATCATCCTTTAATCTTTGATAATATTTTTGTTTCGATCTATATTTATCCATCTATTGTATTCTCTTCTATCTCCTGCTCAAGCCCATTTCATCAATTTTATTTATTCTGCTATATAAGTTACCCTAATCATTATAAGTCTTTTAATCACGTTTAAAAATTCCTAACATTATCCTTTCCATGCTTAATAGGGATGTTTAAAATTTTGATTAATTTTTGCATTTAGTACCCAAATTTTTAATTCAGAACTACAAGCAAGTAGTACACATTAATTATATGATTTCAATTTCAGACTCAATAGTACTTTACTCTTCATTGTATGATTCGTTTTTTAAAATACTGCCTATGTTACTCTAATTTTTGATCTAATCTTTGACATTAAATCACCATCATATCATATAATTTTTCCAAATATTTCATTTTAGTTATTTATTCTAAGTATCGGCTCTCAAACTTTATATTTTTTATCTACATATTTTTTTTGAAAAGACATGTATATATATATATATATATATATATATATATATATATATAGAAAGAGAGAGAGAGAGAGAAAGAGAAATAATTTTATATATGCACTATATGAAAATTTCATAATATCGACATGAGTGCGAATTTCTATAGCACATTTTTTAGCGAAATAATTATTTTCATAAATTAATTGATCATATAATAAATTAAAATATATTATTTAATATTTGTGTTAATTTTTGTTAATAATTTAATTAATTACAATCTTTAATTGTCCATAAAAATCTATAGCTTTCTCTCTATCACTCTCTCTCTCTCTCTCTGTATGTATATATATATATATATATATATATAAAAGAATATAAACGAATAAAGAATAATTGCTTTTTTCACATAGCAGTAATTATAAAGAGCTCTGTATTCGTTTCAAATATTTCCAGTTTGTTAATACAAATGCGACAATTAAAAATAATAACATTAAACGTTAAAACATCGGTATTAATTATCGCATTTATTTTGAAAACTCGAAGAAATTGATTGAGACAAGTAACACTTAAAAACGACTGACTGGGAGTATGCGTGAAACGCACGGAACACTAATTGAATTATTCAATATGCTAGCAGCCGCAAAGAGTTCAAGGAGAAAGAAACAGATGGACGAGGAGTGAAGGAAATGTAACAAAAGACGAAGAAATGTAAAAAGTTTTCATTCGAGTATCGCTGTAAATCAGCCACTCGAAACACAAAGTCTAAAGTTGTCGATAATACGGCAAAAAGATTGTATCGTGCGAGCGAAAAAGATATTTCGTTTATCCGTTACATACTTCCGGTGTTCCAGAATAATATCCTACTATAATTCTTGTGTATGATAAAGGAATTTAATATTAAACTACAACGATTCATCGATAAGATATTTTTTATATATTTCGGTTTAAATATTTTCTCTGCGTTCGTTTTTTGTACTTACGTAAAATTTTAAGTTATAGTTTAGAAGTTTTATAATTTTGCTACTTTTTGATAAAATGATGGCAAAAAATATTACTTTTTATCATAAATTATATAATCTTCAACTTATGATTATGCACTGATAGTAAAAATCTAGAATAATATTTTAATAGTAATTTTTCTATCATTTTTGAAAATCCTCAATCAGTTATTGAATATTTCAAAATTTTACAACTACCATTTAAATCTCATACACTGCCAAAATAATGATTCTTTTCACGTTAAATATTTTTTATCTACAATTATATCACACAAATTAACAAACTAAAAGATTTTTTTTGTAAAAAAATTTCAAAATACTTTCAAGATTTTAGTTTTATACGAGTATCTTTATGTATTTTTTTCTTAATAAATTATTAAGCTATAAATTTTATTACTCTTTTACAATTTAATTTTTTATTTTAAAAAAACGAATTTATATTTATAAAAAAGTCAGACGAATGAAAAATACCAATTCAAACTTGAATAAATAATATTATTAATGTAAAAAACTGAACTGTTATTATCGTATTACGAATCAAGTATAAAAGACGTATAAAAAGATAAAATGTCATGATATGAATTCAAATACATGCGAAAAAAGAGACGAAATACAAAATGTAAAATAAATAATATGACAAATATTAAGTAGAAAAGAACTGACAAAACAAGATTAAATTCAGATTAAGAAAGGCAAGACACAGACTAATATTTACATTTATATTTTTGTTTTCACATACGTGCGCGAGTTTGTGTGCACGGAGTTATTTCAATTTAAGTATTATTTTCTTCTCCCTGGAAAGAAAAGAAAGAAGAAGAGAAATTTTATATCATTATAAATGCAATAATACGTAGCACTAGAAAGTCGTGGATCTTAAAAAGTATATACAAGACGTAAGTGGAAAGAACGCAACGTACGCTTATTACGTCATGTAACTGTATAGAGTCGTAACAACGTTATGTATGTATGTATGTAGGAAACGACGCATTTTACGGTGAGACGCATACACAACACCGTTATAAATGTGTGCACTTACAAGAGAAACATAAAAAAAAACTTTCTCCCGTTCGTGGATCCGGATGTTGGTGCGATTTGAACAGCTTTCACGGCTTCATAAAAGCTTCTTTTTCGCTTTTTTTATCACAAACACTTATATGTACATACATAGTCTATAATATATACATTCTATTCTTGTATACATATATATATATATATATATATATACATAAAAAAAACTTGATATTATTGAACAAGCATATAAACACAAAGAAATGAAAAACGGACGTTTTACTATTTTCCAAACAATTTACTGACTTTATAAACATTAGATGAGATTATTACGTAGTATAAAAGAAATGCCTTTTTAATAGCTTAAATTGTACCACATTTTGACCAACAAAAGTTTTTTTAAAGAAATAATAAATCATGTTAATGGATTTATTTTTTAATATTATTTACCAAATATTAATTTAATTTTTACAATATAAATATTTAAAATTGTATATTTATTAAATCATATCTCTTTTGGTTATTAATATTAGCAGTAAAATTAATAAAATATAATTTAAATATTTTTATGAATAATTAAGATTTATAAAAAAATCTGTAATTAAATTGTACTTCTTGAAAGAAAATAAAACAATGAGAAATAAATAATATATAGTTTCTCTAAAATCAATAAAATATAATTTTAGATAAAATATGTTTTTAAATATTTTAGAAAAAAAGTTTTGAAATATTTACAAAGAGAAATATTATCAGACATTTAAAAACGTCCATTAAAATGAAAATTGAATTTATTCTGTATAATTTATATATATATATATATATATATATATATATATATATATATAAATGGAAATTTAATTTGCATACCAAGCCTTAAAAGCGATTCTTCTAAAACTCACAACCAACTAATTTCAATTCGTTAAAATTATTTTCCATTCGAAGATATATTTTCTGTTTATAATCACATTTTCAAGTTTCTTTGCGCGCATAAAACTCTTTTATCTTAATTCTCTTGCGGTCGAAGAATTTCCACAATAACTTTCCAATCATCGTCCAAATAACACGAGGCAAAAGAATTTCCGTTTCAACAACACTCAAAATAATTACTTAACTACTATCCCGGTACTTACGTTTTATTACAGTTTCAAAATTCGACGAAAAATACATTTGTCACAAATAGTGTATCATTGATTTCATCATTCACTGAGCATTCGTTTCTTGTCTACGCGAGTTAATAAAAACAATAAAAATGTTCGATGGCTTTAGTTCTGAAAGTTAATTAAAAGAACGGACGCGATGCTCAGAAATGGACGACGACGTCGACGAAGGAGACCGTGAAATTTGCGCAAAACAAAAATAAGGCTTTTGTGCCCTGAATAAACAAACGGACGTCACGTGATATTTTCTCATCTCTTGTCGGCATGTGACATGCACTTCATTAAACTCAACTTCTTGTCGTCAAAACTTCATGTCAAGATGAATCGAATCGTAACATAAACTTCTTGGAAACCATTGACAAACATACGAGTGTACACGTTCATATTTTTTCTTCGGATACGTTTTACTTTAATCGACTTTTTACTTCTTTTTAAAATACTTTGATTAATAAATTTGAGATAAAGTTTATCATTTTGTATTTATTGATTACACTTTTTAATAAATTCAAAATTTCTTAAAAAAATGTCATTTACAATAATATTAAATTGCCATTTATTTTCTAATAAAATGATTAATAAATGATTATCGATTGATTTTATAAAACTTATGATAGTGGAGTCAATGTCTCATTTTTGTTAAAAGAATGAAATATAGAATATTTACAATAGAAAATAAATCACTTTATAAAACATATTTTTAAAATAAATTAGAAATATATTTTTTAAAATATATTAAGGGGTACTCTAACTAATCCACTATTTATAAAATAATCATTTATCAAATTTTATAGAATATTATTTAAATATTTAATAAATTTAATATTAAGTTTTTCTTATTTATGTGGATTTTGAGAATAATTCCATTATTTTCATTACAAAATCATGAAATAAAATATAGTTAATTGATTTTTATCAAGATTTGTTATATTCCTGTACTCCAAAAATAATGAATTCGGCATCTTTGAAGAATAGAAATATAGGGTCATCCAAATGTGATACCTAAATTAATATTTTATTAAAAAGAAGCATGTGTATAAAGTAGTGTATAGGGAAACATGTGTTTAATTTCTTTGATTTCTTTTTAATAGAACACAAATCTAGACGTCACATTTGGATGATCCTATATAACATTTTTATAAAATCAATAATTCATGTCATTATGAATAAAATTGCTAAGTGAAAAATAAAATGTATTATTTTTATTTTTCATTATTCTGGTGTTTATTAATTGATATATTTATTTATATCTCATCTTTATTTTTTTTTATTAATTTTCATTTATATGGTCATCCAAATGTGACCCCTAAATTTTTGTGTTTTATTAAAAAGAAACATTTGTATAGGATGGTGTATAATGAAATATGTGTATAATTTCTTTTATTTCTGTTTAATAAAACACAAATCTAAGTATCATATTTGGATGACTCTATATTTTAGTGTACTATTTTTTAATTAATATTCATTTATAATTTTTTTCTTATTAAATAAATGTTTTTTAGTACCTATATTTAAAAATTATGTGAGGTTTTAAAACTGGATTTAATTAAAAAAATATATTTTTAAATACTCAAAAAAAAAATTTTAATATAAATTTATTGTACTGATGATTTGTTTCAATGACTTCTGTTTGTAGTTGTCCATAATTCTGATAAAATTTTTAGTCAAAATTAAGACAAATTGATCCACGCCAAACATTCACTCTTATACAATTTTTTTTTATTTTAAACACTTTATTGACGATTCAACACAACTTTTATGACTGTTGTCATTACCGTGTCCGTCGTCGTCGTCGTCGATGATGATGATGTGCGTGTCATCGCGTAATTCTGAACGCAATATGACGCGCTCGAGTTTATTTTCTACTAATAGCCAGCGGCTTGACACGGACGCATTGTGACAGATCTGGGTCGACGGTGACACACTGCCAGTTCGCGACGACCCGGCTTCTTGTGTTTCACCACAAGTTCAGATATAGACTCCACATAGCACACTCAAATAAGCACAACAACGATACCATTAATGCCGCCACCGCTGCGTCTGTAACGTGGACAGTCGCTTATGAGTCAGCGGTTCTCAATATAAGTACATTGTACTGAAAAAGATTGCGTTCTATTGATCACAACATCCGATTGTATCATATGCTGTATCAATTGTATCAGTAATGTACGTTTTCTCCAAAAAAAACCCGACCAAAATAGCATTTCTAATACGTTTCGTTTATATACAATACCCATAGAATTTTTCAGTACAGTTATAATCTAATATTTCATATCAAAAATAAAAATCTATAACTAGAAATTAATAACATTTAATAAGAAGTATTTTTTTCTAAAAAACAACCATAAATAAAATAAATTTCTAATCAGTGTTATTATAATAAAATAATTAAAGATCCTTATGAAAAATCTTATGAAATATTCTAAATTATTAAAAAGATTTTTAAAAAAATGTTTTCAGAAAAGCAAATTTATTAGAAAATATTTATTTGACAATAAAATTCAGTCTTGTTCTTAGTACTATTACTTTTTCTATGAAAATCAGTAAGAAATAAAATATTGTCAATTCAAAGATGCTTTTCTGAACAAGTCTCTATTAAAGAATATTTCTTAAAAAGACAACTATTCAATAGAAATTGAACTATAAACATTTCATTAAAAAAAATCGATCATTAAAAATATCATTGATTCATTCTCAACGTTTTATCCCTTGTAAGGTCTGATGATAAATACTAGCCCATTAGACCTTTTTTATCAGAGCTTCACGATGGTTATGTTTTATACGAGATAATTATTTATCAGCTTTATTCCAAACTTCAAACTTTGTGAGTTAAAAATATAATTATTTTTTTTATTTTGAAAAAGAAAACAAGACAAACTAAGAGAAATGTATTAAAAAAATCCTTATTTGTAAAAAGGTTTTCTAAACAATATTTATTCTTTCACATTCAAATTTATTTTTAATAATAAGTTAAATTATTTTTTATTTTTTAAAAATCAAGGAGATCCATCCCTTACTCTGTTCGCTCGTTTACTTGGATTTTTTTTCTATTTAACAATGTAAATAAGTTAGGAAAAATAAAACGTTTAGAAATCTATGTTAATGCTTCTATGTAAATGATGTTTATTATAATGTATATATATATATATATATATATATATATATATATATATATATATATATATATCTGTATAATAGCAATGAAATTAAAATTTATTTGTCTGAAAATCTGTTCGAAAAATCTGCTTGAAAATCTATCTTTTCCATTTTTTATTAATTTTATTATTTCATAAAATTTGTATTACAATTCGGTAATTCTTGGAAAATTTTGTGAAAGGTACGAAACAAAATTTTCATGTCAACCTGGAGATGGAGACAGAATACCATTATTTTTTGAAAAAAAATTATTAAAAATATAATTCACTTAACATCAAATCATATGTATATATATATATATATATATATATATATATATATATATACATACATACATATTTGTGAGTGTGTCTGAAAATATCTACCCTGACTTGCCTGTACGTACTCGAGTATATCGTTCACATATTTTTTTCGCAAGCTACTTCGTTATCTCTCTTTGTCTCACTACTGAAATTTCTACAACATGCATCAATCTTTCGACATGCGACATTTTCTCGTCGTATCGTCGACAACCACCTAACGCCGAATCATTCCCCTTTCATATCAACCTACGTACACCTCATGTTTCATCATCATATCACCCCATCACTGTTTATAATTGGATTTTGTCTACACTTCTTGTTGTTCTCAACATTCCCGGACTAGTTTCAACGGCAGTCGACTCGTAGGTGTTTGTGTGTTATGTCTTTGCTTGTCATGAACGTGTATGATATTGTTGTGTGTGCAGGTGTGAATGAATGATTTAGTCTGCATAATGTTTGAATATTATGTCGGCTTCCGCGTTCACACGCGCCGCTAACTTTAAATTAACGCAAATTAGCTACGCTCTGAAGTAAATGGTACGTTCTGTGTATGAAATACCATTTACATGGTTTCGAATTTTACTCGTAGCAATCGTAATGATTAAGTTCAGTTTGTTCTCTGTCTCAATTATTTATCGTGTGATTGTTATGAATATTTTTAAGTACTTTTTGTTCAAAATTATTATTCCTGTTCACTAAGAATGATTCGAAATCTACACACAAATTTATATTTGATATACAATATAATAATTTTCTTAATCGTAGGAGTAATATGTATTACTATTAATATATTCTACCTTTTTGAAAAGTTTGCAGAGGCATTATTTCACCTCAATGATTAATATGTGATAATATATTTATTCTCTCTTTTTGAAAATGTTCAATAATCATTTAATGTCCATTTAATTTATTAATACATATTTCAATGATCATACCATCAATCAATTTTTAATACAGAGTTGTAATTATGATGACATAACCAACAAAATGTGCATCAGCAAATAAATTGAATAAATTAATTGATTATTGAGGGGGTAAGTGAATCATTTATTTTAAAATAAATTTCAACTAAACCTTACAACTACAAAACCTAACACTAGGGTTCATTAATTACCTATTTTTATTCCTTATGATTTTTTCAATATTGTATTTTTTTAGAAACTACATTATATTTTGTTTCATATAATAATTAGTTCAAATAGTTTAAAAATTTAATACTTCATAATTATGCCTGTGGAGATAAATCTCTTTATAAAAAAGATTCTTTTCAAGAATAAATTCTAAAGACTCTTTATAAAAAACTAGTAAAGGGTAAAAATATGACTGAAATTTATTTATATTCTCTATATTTTATTTTAAAATCAATTAGGTCTGGTTCAAAAATATACAATTTTTATTCTTTTTAGAAAATTATTTCATATATATATATATATAT
The DNA here is from genome assembly GCA_029203775.1 of Neoneuromus ignobilis. NCBI lineage: Eukaryota > Metazoa > Arthropoda > Insecta > Megaloptera > Corydalidae > Neoneuromus > Neoneuromus ignobilis. The sequence continues at coordinate 6,144,283 of CP092092.1, forward strand.
ATATATATATATATATATATATATATATATATATATATATATATAAACCACTATTAATCCATTTAACATTTATAGAGTTTGCAGAGGCATTGTTTCACGTTAATTATTAACAAGTAATAATATATTCTCTTTTTTCGAAAATGTTAAATAATCACTTAATATCTAATTTATTTACTAATAAATTTTACAGTGGTCATATCATTATTATTATTATTTAATGATGATAACAATTAACAAAATGTACACCAAAAGAAAAATTAATAATTAAATTATTATTGATTGATAAGTGAATCATTTATGTGAAATAAATCTTAACTAAATTTATATAAAATCTTATAAAATTTAGTAATTACCTATTTTCATTCTTTATGATTTTTTTATTATCTTATTTTTTAGTAACTATATTATATTTTCTTTCTTATAATAATAATTAGTTTAAATAGTTCAGAAATATAATACTATAAAATTATACCTGTGGCAAAAAATCTTTACAAGAAAGATTCTTTGTAAGATTTAATTCTAAAGACTATTTATAAAAAGCTAGTAGAGAGTAAAAATATGAGTTAAATGTTTTTATATTTTAATATTTTAAAATCAATTAGGTCTGGTTCAAAGAAAATAGTTTTTTCTTTTTAGAAAATATTTTCTTTTCAATTTTTTCATTTATATTTATATATATATACACACATATTGTTAATGTTACTTTATATATAAACCACTATTAATCCATTTAACATTTTTGTAAAATTTACATAGGCACTATTTCATTAATATATGATACACACACATTAATTATTAATATATGATAATATATTTATTCTGTCTTTTCAAAAATATTCAATAATCAATTAATATTCATTTTATTTTCTAATAGATTTTGCAGTAGTTATATAATTATTATCATTTTTATAATACAGGGTTGTAATGATGATCACAATCAACAAAATGTACACCAAGAAAAAATTGAACATTAATTGATTATTGATGGAGAAAGTGAATTATTTATATTAAAATAAATCTGAATTGAACTTGTACAAAATCTTTTAGTTTGGTCAGTAATTATATATTTTCATTTTTTATGATACCTTTTTAATATTCTCTTTTTTAGTAACTATATTCTATTTTATTTTATATAATGATTAGTTAACATTTTACTTCAAAATTATGCCTATGGTGAAAAATTTCTTTCTTTTTTTTGGCTCTGTATAAAAAAAATATATAAAATAAAAATACAAGTCAAATATATTAATATTTTTTTATTTTAATGCTTTCAATTCAGTTAGGTCTGGTTCAAATAAAATAATTAATGTTCTTTTTATAAAATCATTTCATATATATATATAGAAAAGGGGAAGGGGGAGAGAGGGGGAGAGTTATCCAAATGTGATGCCTAGATTTGTGTTTTATTGAAAAGAAACATATGTATAGAGTGGTGTATAAGCATTTTATCGCATGTGGAGAATCCGAGTGAATGCGCAAAAGTCCGTGGCGGTCTTTTTTCGACCTCCTCTGCAGCGGAAACACCGTGAGCCCGACCCGCTCGTGCTCAACGGTGCCGATGTGGAGTGGGCAAAGGAGACCAAGTACCTTGGTGTCATGTTAGACAGAGGTCTGACCTTCAAGAGTCATACTGTTCATGTTCTTGCGAAGACTCAGGCACAGCTCTGCAGGCTGTATTCGCTACTGAATAGGAAGTCGAAGCTGTCGCTGAGGTCTAAGCGCTTGCTTTACCTTAGCTGCATCCGACCGATCATGACGTATGCGTGTCCGGCCTGGGCATACAATCACGTCAATGTGAAAAAGCTACAGGTGTTCCAAAATAGGTGCGCTAGGTTAATGACCGATGCGCACTATTTTGTTCGTAACACTACCCTTCATCGTGATCTCCGACTTCCTACGGTCGACGAGTTTGTTCGTGAACAGGCTCGTCGGCTGTATGCGCGGTCGGAATGTAGCGACAACCCCCTTATCAGGGCTTTGGGGACTATCGACCTTGTCGATGAATACTCTAAGCGCAAGCGGCCCCGTCTGCTTGCTCCGCTTGGAGCTTCATCGTAAAGGTCCGTGCGACTCTTGTTAAACTTGACCAGCAAGAGCCACTTCGGTGGCTGGAGCTCCCCCTGGTCAAACGTTTGTGCAACAGTTTCAGTGGAGCACTTTGTTCCACTGGAATTTGAGATAGGCTCCTATTGTGCATCCTTTCTATCCCTGCTACGTTCAGGTATTTGTGCGTCTAGAGGCATTACCCTTCGGTACCCCTCTACCAACTGACCACGTGGTGGTCGTTGCAATTCTTTGAGTGGTGTATAAGGAAATTTGTGTATAGTTTCTTTTTAATAAAACACAAATCTGAGCGTTATATTTAGATGACTCTCTTTCTCTTTGTATATATATATATATATATATATATATATATATATATATATATATATATATATATACTTTTATATTATTGTAATTTATTCTAAATGAATAAACGATTAATAAACATTAAATAAGGTATAATTAATATTTAACTTGTTCAATAATAATCGTATTTGATATCAAAGAATATCTGAATACATAAGAGAGTTTAAAACGTAATTTAAAGTAATTCACCTCTGGAAATACACCACGAAAAACATAATAATAAAAACTTATTGAATCTGATCAACTTAAAGTAGTTAAACTGCTACATAATAATATATCCTCGAGTTGTAACCGATTTAATGAATGTATTCAAATGCAAACTATCTAAATTATACTGGAATTAGAACGTTATGTAGAACTGAGTATGGAATTTAAAACTTTTTTAATAATGAAAAAGTTCTAAAGATAATTCAAGGTACGGGATTATTCCAATCAAAATGCAGCCAGCAACATTGTGCACATTCCGTTGCACCGCATGCATGACCTTTTGCGGTAAGTTACGTAACCTGACAACCGATGTGCTGAATCTCGATGCATTCGTAATTGAATCGATTCACAATAATTTCATATTCTGCAAGTCTTGGTTCGGATACGAACCGACGTCGACGACGGCGATGTTCTGTTTGTAAAATCGACGCTAATGTACGTGTGAACGAGGCGTCGTGTATTATTATTTGATCGTTGTAACTTTTCTACTGTAAAAGTAGCACTCTATCTCGACGAATGTATGAGAAAAGTTCTGTTTTACGTTAGGTCGAAGACGTGTCAAGGAAAAGACCGTTTTTGAATTTTAAATTCTGCGAAAAATGTATTTTACCAAGAATGTACAAGTAATATCTAAGAGTGGGTAACACATAAACTGTATATTATGGCGGTAAAATACCTATATATTTCGATTTTTATTGTTTAAGTTATTTTGAAATTATTGATTTACACTAGCTTAGAAATATTCTATATATTTTATTTTGAATGAGAAAATATTTATTTCTCGATTTTCAAAAAAGAAATTTTTGTCAAATCAATCAACATAAACGACAAAAATATATTTAATGTTTAAATAAAATATCATTATTGGATATATTGGGTTGGGAAATAAGTAAATAATTACGGTTTTTACTGATATATGCCCTTAGTTGTGTACTGTCGATAGTTTGATCATTTTGAATGATTTATTGCAACTGAAACGTCCATAATTAATGAATCGTTGTTGTGTTCCACCATTACAATACAAGACCACATACATATTTGGTCATTTGCCAAAAATTATTGACTTGATTAGGATGTATCATATTCACCTGACCATGCATCATCAGATTACCATTTATTACATTTATTGCAAAACTCTTTAAATGGTAAAATTTCACTTCAGACCATGTTATCAAATCGTACTTGGATCAGTTTTTCGCCCAGAAAGATTAAAAGTTTTTTGAGCATGGGATTATGAAAATATGTCAAAAATGGCAAAAGATTATGAAACAAAATAGTCAATATATTATCGAATAAAATTATTCCATTTCATAAAAAAACTTTTTTCGTTTACTTTAAAAAACTGCAATTACTTATTTGTCTACTTAATATTTTTTTTATTATCTTAATAAGAATAAAATTTTATTAATTATTATTTCTTTATCAACTGAATTTTAATAAAAATTATAGATAATAATTCCTGTTTTTTGACTAATTTAAACAGACAAATTTTCTCAATGTATTTTAAAATAATTTTTAACTTAATTTTTTGATAATAAAAGAGTTTGTTATAAAAATTATTTATATATAGGATGATCCAAATGTGACGCATAGATTTGTGTTTTATTAAAAATAAACATGTGTATAGTTTCTTTTGTTCTTTTTTAATAAAATAAAAATCTAGATGTCACATTTGGATGACCCTATATACTATGCAAATGGATTATTTTTAAAATAAAGATAACATTTTTTCACTCATTGAAGTTAATATCACAAGTATAGTTTTTTATCTCGTAAACTGAATATATATTTAATATCAGAGAAAATCTGTTGATTTTCCAAAAAATATATATTAATAGCTAATATGTTTTATATGTATATATAAAAGAGATAATAGTCTTAATAAAATCAAACAAATTTAAAATATTAAACATCCAATTCAGTTTTTAATCAAAAAACATCCCTAATCCCAAAACCGTGGTCGAGAAAAAAGTTTCAGTACAAGCTTAGTGTAAATTAGCGATTTATATTAAAATCATCTCTTATTTATCCTATATTTTCATCTTCAACAGTATAATTTCGCCTGTTAAATGCCGCATAGAACGTGTATTACCTTATTTACATTTCCATTTTTTCCCTCGACGTCGCTCGGTACTTTTATGAACACAACCAATTTAAATCACTGTCTGTTTTTGTCATTCAGATGTCTACAATTTGCATGAAATACGATTGTCTTTAATTTATTATTGCAGACGCGCTTTCGAATCTATTAATCATAACATTTTTGGTTTTGAAACTTTAATTAGCAGAATATTACACTGGTTCTACTCAACGATTTTATGTCTCGGAACGAATTAATGTACATTTTAATTTGAACGATACATAAAATTAAAAGACAACGATTTTCATACAATTATATATATATATATATATATATATATATATATATATATATATATATATATATAATAGTGCAAAATTTAATATACTTGAGAAAATATGTCTGTATTAAAACTTCAAACAAGTCCAGAATTAAAAATCCATTTAAAGTGATATACATTTATCTATGAATTTTATGTCTTATAGTTTGATATAAAAACATATATATATATATATATATATATATATATATGTACTAATTCAAGTATCATTTCAATAAAAACAAATAATAATAATATCATACGAATAACAAAACGAACGCTACTAAATTTTAATTAGGCGATCAAATAAATTCCACAGAAACGTTTTATATTTGACAGTTCAATTTACAGTGAAACTGAAAAGAAAAGAAGTAAAAATTTAAATCGACTCGACGTAGTGTTGGGGTCTCGGGCGTAAAAAAGCCAACGCGATTTCAATATTTTAAACGTGAACCCCGTACTGTTCTCCCCTTGACATTCTAACACACAAACAAATAGAAACCGTACACATTCACGCACACACATACATCTAAAATACACAGATACATGTTTAACAGTTCCACTTGCGGTACGAAAAAAAACATACACAGAACAGAAGTTATTGAGGATGTTTGCAATATTTTCTGTTGTGCACAACACAAATTTTCTAAGTGAACTTCGGTGCGTTTATAGCTTCAGGCATCTATTTTGAAAAGGTATGACGTCCCTGCGCTATTTCATTGTAAATTTGCGGTGAATTGTGACATTTCACGTCTCTGTGCCGGTATCTCTTACACACATGGAATATAAAGTAACGTAATGTTTATCTGACCAGGAGTACGGTTTTTATTGTAACTTACGATGGTTAAAAAGAATTTATATTAACATTCTTTGTCAGAAAAACAATTTTTAACTCATTAAATAATTATATATATACATATATGTGGATATTAAAATTATTATAAAATAAAGAAGAAAAGAATTCAGTGAATAAATAAATACTATCCAACATTCACTTAATATAAAAATAATTTTTCACATAAATAAAAAAATCTCTGTATAAAATATTTGATTTCCTTAAAATAAGCTCGAATGTTCCTACATCTAACTTTTATCCTCAATCTCACACTGTTTGGTTAATTAAATAAATCGCTAAAATTGTAGTTGAAAGGAAAACAATATTAATATTATAATTATATAATTTAAATTATTTTTTATTGAGTAGTTAATTAGAAGATTTTTTAAAAAATGAATTTATAACTTTTGAAAATAATTATACAAATATTTTTTGCTTGATTAAATATCTTTAAAAAAAATTCTGTATTCAATGAGTAAAATATTTCATTTTAAATTTAGTTTATATTTGACATCTATATTTAATGTACATATATATATATATATATATATATATATATATATATATATGTATAATGAAAAAAATACAAACAGGCACGCAAACATATACGCATATGTGTGTATTTACCTTTGAAAATATCTTAATAGGCTAGAAATAAACGACATGTCAAATTGAAATGCTTTTCTCTTGATAACATATGTTATCTTGATGAACATTTATAAGTTGTATATTTCAAAGACAACATTTCACAGTATACGATGACAAAATTGAATATCGTCCAAGAAAATATAATAACTTCAAAGAAAAAATGAAAAAAATTCACAAAAATGAATGAAAAAAACATACCGTAAATTATTTTTAATGAAAACGTAGTGTTGATATAAACATGTAAAAATACATTCACACAATCGGAAAGATAAAATAGAAAGGGTTATTATTTTTTATCTTTTGGGAAAAAAACGTTATTGAGTTTGCATTTTGTGTCATTCGTGTAACAGTATCTTTGACATGAGTAAAATAGTATTTCTGGCAGAATAACTTTTAATAGTGCACGTAACGAATATATTTTTCAATAAATCTTTAAAAAACAGTATTTTAAAAAATACAACTTTATAAAATATATTTTTCGCACAAGATTCTAGTTTATTTTAAATAAATTTAATCTGCTTGTATATATATGGTTTTCCAATAAGCGCTTCAAAAGTTTAAATGGAAATACAACAAAAAGTATTTAATTAATTAGTTATTTTTTTAAATTTTTAAGAATATTCTATGGCAATAATGATGGAATACAATTTCACTCATTTGACAACGTTTGCTTGACATAGTGTATTCATTTAATCAAATTTTTAGGCACTCGTTCACATAATTGTGGTATAATTTCATGAATTACACGTTAAATATTTATTTTTAATATTTTTGTTGTTTGTGGTTTATTAGCATAAATCAATTATTTCACATAAACTTACAGAAAATAATCCAATGAAGTTAGATCACATGATCTTGGTGGCCAATTGATAAGTCTATTTAGTGAAATAATAGACTCATTAAACTTTTATTTCAATAAGTCTGTTGAAGTTTTTTACAATTTCTAAGCGTTGTTGAAGTGTGAAAGTTCCACAATAATTTTCCAAACTATATTGAGTTGAAATGTCAAAATGAGTTGAAAAAATTCAAACGTGGCTGACACTAACTGTCAAAGTTCTGAAATTCTTATTGGAAAACGCTATATTTAAATTTATAAATCTATCTCCTTGTCTGTTATCTATTTTTTAAAAATTTAAAAAGTTAAATTATGGTGTACATAAAAATATTCTGTTTTAAATTTTAGTATACATTTATGAAATAAATGAGTACTTGTTTTCTATAATAATTTCTAACTGTAAAAATATGTAAAAAAAATTAAGACATTGAATTCATTAAAAAAAAATTGAAAAATATATCATTTTTTTATTAGTGAATAATTAATTTATGTAAAAATATATAACTGGAAATGATTAAACACTTTTATAATTGGAATAGTAATTCATTTATAATAGTAATATATTTATTTTAATAATGAATATTAATGATAGGTAACAAAAGTGTCGGTTTCAAAATATAGGCTTTTATTGTTATTTTATAATGGAAATAAATTAAAGCGACTTAATAGATTCAGTACTTCGCGTATCGTATTTTGTATTTCGAGGAATAATTTATTACGTTTAATAAATATTCTATTTTCGGTTATAACTCAATAACCCACTGAACGACTGAATGTTCAGAAATAGCGTCCCGAAACAATATAATACACATCGGACGTAATCTATTCTATTGTCGTATAGATAGGTAATTTATATATACAGTCGAATTCGATACTCTGTAACTAATTGATCCTTGGTTATTTACAAGTACGGAAGATTCGGTCCGTCTGTGCATCCAGTCGCGACTATAAACCACCGTCGTTCGACTGAATTGGATAAATCCAACGCAGACTCTTGCAATCGTTACGTGCCGATACACGGCACATTTCGCAGTTATCTTGGTCTACGGTGCCATCTAGAAGATTTAACTCGGTTCACTTATACGTGGTCGTCGCACCAGCTAAATTGTTCGGTTTGTTTAAGTGAGATTGTGTTTGCAATCAGAACTTATAGTGTTTACACGGTAAATGAGATATCCTCTTAAGTGAACGACAAGTGCTTTTATCGACGAAACAATGCTGTAGTTGTTAATTTTATAGCTGTTTGCGTAATGTTTGTTCTGCTCAATAACAAGGAAATGATATTATGGCAGCATTTTCGCCAGTTAGACAAATAAGTTGGAGGAAACGACGGTACTGATGAATTTATACACTTTTAACCTCTAATTTGTTTAACAGATTATAAAATAAGTTTTGAGAGTATAAATTGTTTTATAGTATGGAAATAAAAATATAGATTTATACATGTAACTAACTAGAAAAAATTAATTAATATGAAATTTTTATAAAGATTTTTCCTGATAAAATTTTCAAATAAATACAGATCAATTTTAACCTCTTAAACTTTTAAACATTTCCAATTTTATTTCTACATAGTATCTAAATAATCTATTATATTTTCATAAAATTGGTTGACTATAAAACAAGTCACATATATATATATATATATATATATATATATAATATCTCGAATGTTGGCATAAAAAAGCTCCATATCAATTCTGAAAAAACTTAAAACAAACAAGCAACCATCGAACCTTGCATCTGCGTTTCCTGATCTCAACTAATATAGTACTATATTATAAAATAGAGAGAAGCGATCGACTGACTGGTTGTTTGCTGTTCTTGGAAAAAAGTTTTTGTATCGAATTTATGAGAACGCAGTAGTAGTAGGTAGTTAGGTGTATCGCGTTCGTATCGACTTCCTGGAGGCAACAGGACTACACTACATATACTTTATATTTATATTCAGGTTTTTTCTTCACTAGTTGTTAAAATATTTCTCAATCTATGACAAGCTTCGGGAATAGACTGGAATTGTACATAAAAACATGTACGGATTTTTTCACTATCGACTAGTTGAATCATTAATTTGAATTTTTGTAATATAAATTTTTAGTTTCGATGAATATCGAATGAAAATGGTTATGTGCCAATAAATGATTCAAAAAATTGAAATATTTTAGATTTATTGAAAATATCAAATATAAATAAAACATTTTTTTATTTTTAATTTTTTAAAAAAATCCTAATAAAATCGTACATACTATATTTTTATTATATTGAGTAATCCAAATGTGACACCTAGATTTATGTTTTATTAAAAAGAAACATATGTATAGGGAAAATCGTTTTATTATATATATAAACCACTCTTAATCCATTTAACATTTTTTAAGAGTTTACAGAGGTACTATTTCACATTAGTTTTTAATAAGTGATAATATAGTGTCATCAAAATGTGACGCTTAATTTCTGTTTTATTCAAAATAAACATGTCTATAGGATGGTGTATTAGGAACCATATGTATAGCTTCTTTTTAATAAAACATAAATTTAAGTGTTACCTCTGGATGACCCTATATATATATATATATAAAAGTAGATAGATAGATAGAAAAAATATATTAATGCAAAAACAAAAAAATAATTAAATTACACAAAAAAAATTAAGAATCTTTTATTCAGCAATTATTTCTGATAATAAAATATATACATTCTAAATTCTATAAAAATATTATTTTTTATAATAGAAAGATATTAATAAAAATAAAACTGAATAATAAGTTTGAAAATATTTTATTTTCGTACAAGAAATTTTCAAACGAAATTTGAAACTTTATTTTTATTCTAAGATATCCACCTAATTTCGTTTCAAGTAAAGCTGATTAACATATATACTGTCCAACATTTACTCTAATGACTTGTTATTTCAATGATTATAAGCTTAAATTTCACTTACTTTGTCACTGTTAATTAAAAGTACAACTAATTCAAATTCCTTAAAACAATTTATGATGACAACTTTCTAAAAGAATTTCAATTAAAAAATAAATAAATTGACTTTTCGCAGAAAATAATAAATAACTGATCACTAAACGTTTATTCACTACTAAATATCGATCAATCATACAAACACACACACACACACACATATATATATATATATATATATATATAGAGAGAGAGAGAGAGAGAGAGAGAGAGAATTGTTTTGGCATTGATATGAAATGAAACATTTTAATACATTTATTGTTGTAAAGATTTAAGAGTCAGTATTAATTAACATCGCTATTAATTTAATTTCAATATTGTATACATTTTATATATATATATATATATATATATAAGTGTGTGTGTGTGTAATGTATCTACGGTGTAATATTGCAGTGCGACTGCATAAATTGCTTTCAAGAAAGACACATAGTACCTACTTGATATCAATATGCAGAGCGCATGTAAATGTAACGGAGCCGAGACGTTGTTTAACCTCGAATAATTTAAGATCTAATCCAGGCTAATGCACGGTGACAGGACGCCGAGGTCTTATCGTAACGAGTTAGGACCTGTAGTATAAACATTGCACAGACAGCTTTCCGAAATCATAAGTAATAGTTATCTCGTTTTATTGTAGCAAACCGTGCAAATGTAGAAATTTATATAAATATGATTATTTTAAATAAAAAATTATACAAGTTCATATTGAAAAAAAATATTCAGAAATTAATATATTATTGTAATGTATTTTGTAATAGCTATTTCATCAATAATTATATTTATTCACATTGAAAATTAAACAATATATATCATCGTCATCGGTTCCGCAGGCTATTTCAGTCCCTGGCATCCTGAAATTTTCCCGAGACTAGTTTTCAGGTTTGTTGATTGCCATTTTCGAGTATGCAGGTTATCAGCTCACAGTACCTTAGTTAACTGGTGGAAATGCCACCTTATGGTTTTGCAGACCAGCCATTCTCTCTCCCTCGTCTGTCCCTGACCCTGATTCCCACTGGAGTTGGAACCCAGTCTTCCTCAGGGCTGCTCAGGTTAACAGGATCCACCACTTGAAGGTGAGTGTAGAAATTGGATAGGAGAGACTAAGTGGTGTTACCTAAAGGCCACACCATGTTTTCCGCATCACTATCCTCTTTGGATCCCATATATATAGATAGAGTGTTTTTTAAGCGTGATAGAACTTAAAATTAAATTTCTATCGAAAATTATATCTAACCTAAAAACACTCTTTATCATACCTTTATATATACATACACACACATGTATATATATATTCACATTTTCAGACTCTAATCCTAGGAATCCATATAACTGTTCTTTCAAACTATAAATAGTTGGTATACAATTTTATGGGTTCATTTCAAATATACGACTAGTATCTATCAGATTCTGTGGATTTGAAAACGTCATAAAAATTTAATGGTTGCTCTTGGTATGCGATCTAAAAGCTCGAAGATACAAAAGCTATAAAATGTCCTTTTATTTTGATTAGAATTAATATACAATATATTTTCTTATATATGTATATATATATATATATATATATATATATATAAAATTACATTTTAATTAGTTAATTGCTTTGTGAAGTTATTTATTTTACTGTTAATTGTTTGTCTGTTTATAATGATTTATAAACAGATAAGTAAATAATTAACTTACATTTTATCTAAATTTATTTAAATATTAGTCTGAAAAAATAAAATAGTTATTTATATAATATTATTTTCACTATACATAAAAAAACAATATTTCTTTCCTTTTTATAAAACAATCTTAAAATAATAATTCATTTATTTTTCGTATTTTAAATTACCAAACAAATAAATTCTATAAATTGTTAATAAAAACTTTAAAAAAACTTGTAAAAAAATATTTTCTTGGTATATTATCTAGATTAATTTTTCATAGACTGTTTTTATATATACGTTTATACTAAAATATATTTTTTATTAATACATACTTTCATTTTTAATTTCAAAGTATGTAAATAATTCAGTATATATATTTTTTTATAAAACGTTCAAGAGAAATCATCTGTATAATATGCATTCGTGTTTTCTCAGAAGCAATCTAATGTAGTGTGTGAAATAAAATGAACTTTATTTACTAAATGAATATTTAATGTTTGGAGAAGTAAAATATTCTTCGAAAAGTTTCATCTTCTACACAACTTGCTATTTAAATTATATAGATTTTTAAAGAATCGTAGTGTTTTATTTGAAAATAAGTTATAAAATCATCGGTAACATATTTTTTTTATTAAAATGTAATTGAAAATTTAAATAAGACTGAATATATTTGTTTAAATTAATTTTTATAATTAAATTTGAATATTTTTTATAGGTAAAAAAATTCTTTAATAAAAAAATTGTTTAATTATTTTTCTTTTAAATAATTTCGTATACATTTTGTTTTGTATATTTTAATATTTTAATTTATTTAATACATCTATATTCATAATATGAACAGTTATCACAAATAAAATATTTTTCTCGATAAAATGTTAATATCGACATGTTTTCTATTTGATATCAGATTAAATACTCATATTGTTGTTTATACAAACAACTATATTTATGATGCCGAAACTGTAAAAAAAAGTAAACACCAATTTATCAACGCATTAACGCGCGGTCCCTACTCGAAACAATAAAAATAAAAATCAAGAAGAAATAAATAAAACAGCACGGTCGGGACAGTGCTTTACATCCTGTAATATCTGCGCAATCTAGAAAAAAATCTACTACCGAAACAACATAAAGCATTATCCGTAATCCGGAAGTAAATAAACGGCCGGTTTTACAACGCGGCCGTATGCCCTAAAACCGCATCGTGAAACATAAATAAAAATCTAGGGAAATCCAGCTAACAGAGTCAGCTTACCGTCATTACGAAATTACCTTCCCGTACTCGTCCTTTTATCCTTTTTGTCCTATGCTATTCACGCGTTGCCTTCTTTCGACTGGTGGCGGCGCGAAAATAATACAGTTGTAAAAAAAATCACGCCAATCTTTACCCCGGTATTCATGGACGATATTCGTGCAGAGTTCTTAGGAGAATAGAGGTTGACTTGTGCTTTTTTTATATGTTCGAAACAGATTCGTCTAGTTATTTATGACCGTAGACATTTCGACTAAACAAATATTTGGTCTGAGATTTTTCACTTCACTTTTTATTAAACCAAGTGAGAAAAATGGCTATAATATAATTTCGTAACAAATAATTTCAGAAAATTTATCAATAATATTATTATTAAATAATAATATTATATTATATAGATATTTAATGAATAAATTTTAAAATATCAAAAAAAATAAAAATTATAGAATTTAATTTTCGGTGTATACATAAATTTATATTTTTTTTCAAATTGTTTTATTTTTGCTTACAGATATTTTCAAGTGTAATAAAGAAATATCCATTCATCGACCAAATTCTCATGATGTTTCATCTCTTAGAATTAAATAATATTTCATCGAGAGAAAGGTAAGAACATTTTTGAATTATGTTATTATTTTTACATTAGTATATATTTTTTTTAAAAAAATATCATTTTAGTTTTCACTTTTATTGTTTTCTTAAAATTAAATACAAATTCTGATAGTCTGAATATTTTTATATTCTAAATGTTATAACATTAATGAAATAAATTAAATAATTTGCATTTATTTGACATGAAATCTCTATTATTATATCTTTTATATCAATATTTAACACAGTATTTAATTTTGATTTAGATGTATTAAGCAGAAAAAAACATAAATAATAATAAAATTATTTATAAACGATAGACAATTTTCAAATTCTTACATTTTTCTAAATAATGAAATAATTGATTTAGAACTGAATAATAATTTACTATTTCTGTTCTTGTTGAGTTATATCCTAGTCTCGATTTAATTTACCGAGTAGAATTTTCAATTATATTTACAATCTATTTTTAAAATAAACATCTATTTGAATGAGTTTAGCCTTCACAACTGAACTGATCTTTATATTATGAAATATTCCAGACTTAGTTCTGTTCATCTACTTCAATACCCAATTACTTGAAACGCTGTCCATCTGTTTACACATAAGAGAGTCAACAGATGTACAAACACAAAATCGTATCTTGTAAACAGTGATGGTCCGCATAATGATAAAATATCTCTGTACACATTTCAAATATAATCGAGACAACTTAATCTTCGACGAACATAAGCTACACAGAAATATAGTTAAACGTATATATTATTTCTTATTTATGGTAGATTTAAGAAAAGAGGCCGGTGTAGTTTTATTGCACCGCACTGAGGACATTGAATTCGTGACACAGATGTTTGAAATTTTCTTACTTGCGCTACACGTTTTTGTAAAATTATTATATCCACAATTGTTCATTCCCTGAAACCTGACAGAAAATTTTATTCCGAAAAAATACGGTAATTGTGTCGGTCGATGTATATTATTTTTTTATTTGTGAATTTAATTAAATAAGAAGTTAATTAAAAAGTTTTTAGTTATTATTTTTAATTGCATTATATATATATATATATATATATATATATATATATATATATATATACACATACATACACTACTGAGACAAAGTCTGGGCACACCCATTCTCTCTTTATTAATATCGCCTATAACATAAAAACACTATTGTTGATAACAAAGTAACTATTTTTTATTTTTTCTACAAAGTCTTAAAAATTAAAAAACATCAACAAAACACTTTTTAAATATCAATAAAGTAAAGAAAAGCAACAAAACAAACGAAATTTTAAAAAATTACGTGAGAAAAAGTCTGCGTTATAATTCATTTTAGTATACAAATAATTATTGCCTAAAAACCAATTTTTATTTGATACAAAAATTCGTTATTAAATTAAATGAACAAAAATACTGAATACACTATTTTATAATAGATTTAAAAATTACAATTTGATTCTAAGAAAACTTATAAATTTCTTTTCGAACTTCTAATGTTGACCTATTGTTAATTTATTTCAATAAGACCAGCTATCAAACATATACTATTTTCAATCACCTTAATAATAATATTTTGATCTTCGTATGTAATTTACTGAGATCTAAAGTTTATAATATATTATTAATAAGTTAACAATGAATATTCAGAATGAAAAACACAAAAGCGTTTATACAGACATAGAAAAACAAACAATTTTAAGTAAAACTTAAAATATTTAAAGCTTATATACAAAACTGAATTTATAACATCCATCACTTGATTTTAAATTTATGATTTTTTCTTCTTGAAAACATTTGTCATAGTAAACATCGGATATGTTAACGTGTCTAGTGAATTTCAAACCAGATATAAGTACATAAATCATACATCAACTTTTATTTAAATCACTTTATACTCTCCATAAAATTATAATAACTGTTAAAATGAAATTTTAACGCCATAATTTTTATTTTTTAATGAATTCAGTAGATTTGTAATTTAAAAAAATTTAACGAAATTTATACATATTTCTCTCTTAAAAAAAGAAAAAAATCTTTATGTATATATTTGTGTGTGTATGTATGTATCTATCCCCAATAAACAAATTTCGTTCAAATATCAAAAAATATATTACAGGCATATATATATATATATATATATATATATATATATCTGAGTGTGTGTATATTTTGTAGGTACAGAAGTTGCAGAGTCAAAACGTTCAAAACACATTCCATTTAACTGAAATCGTAAAATTTCATTTTCATATATTGCAAAACTGAACATACATAAACCAAATTACTGTTTCATATGGACGTCAACAAAGGACAAAACAGCCGGAAGGCTTGAATACAACTCTGGACTGGACAAAGAGACTGTTCGACGTTAACAAAAAGAAAAGAAAATGTTATGCGCGTTATACTAGTAACGCTTGTAGGCACGAAAAAATATACACTGTGCTGTTTATACATACATACATACACATATATATTTATATATATATATATATATATATATATATATATATATATGTATGCATGTATAATTTTGAAATATAGAATTCTTATTTATTTTCATTTTACAATTGGATATTTTGTAATTATATACATATTTCTTTTATAAATGACAAACATTTTTTATTCTATATAATTTGTTGCCAAATAATTTCAAACATTAAAAAAAATTCGTTGACATAATTTAAGAATTTATTCGTAAAAATCATATTTTCGTTAATTATAGTCTAGCACTGTAATTAAATTCACTTAAATGAATTAATATCTAAAATTTTAAATTAAAATAAAACCTTTTCAATAACCATTTATTATTAATTTTAATTTCATTTTATGTATTACGAAAATAGTGTTATTATTAAAATCTAAAATCCATCCTCCAGATATAAAAACCTAAAATATTCAAAAATTAATAATAAATTATTAAATAGTTATAAAATAGTTTGGAATGTACGTGTAATGTTAATAATTAAAATTAAAATAAATACATATTCCAGATGAGAATCTTTCATAAATTATAAACAGTTATGAAAATAATTAGTCGACATTTTTTAAATAACTTTAAGCTTTCATGAAAATTACGTATTTAATTGTTCTGTATTTAAAAAATCTGACATGTTTTTATTAAAAATAATAAAATGATTATTTCTTTTAAAAAATCATATCTATTTATGATGCTCATTATGTTTACATAATATAATATTATTTTTTAAGATTGTAACATTTAAATTGTCTTGTAACGTAGTAAATTTTAATATTTTATTTTTTTCAAAACATTTATTTAATGAAAGTGTTAAAGCGTGTTTATTTTACAAATGAAAAACAATTACTTGTAAATGAAAACAACCAAAAGAAAGATACAACTCATTTTCAACAATGTTATTGTGGGTGGATGAATTTTAATAATCTATTTAAAATAATTCTTTCGTCGAGTTCTTCAAGCGAGCTTCTCTTCTGTCCGAAATAAAAAATGTACTGATGAATATATTTATAAACGGTTGCTGTCGAAACATTAGTAAAAAAATATACGTAATTTGTGTCCCATTATTTGTTCTACACATGTTTCCTCTTATAATAAAACAAGTTACATAATATCATATAGAAATGAACAAACCGCCGAAAATAGACGGCAATAGCAAGATAGGTAAAAACTAATCCGTTTAAAATACATAGAAAGAACAACACAATCGCTATAAAAATAAATAGCTCTATCAGAAGACATATGCGTGGATACGAGCCAAGAACCATGTGACATAACTACGACTGTCATCTCCGTTGACGGTCCATAACTTTTCTGAATATTCCGTGGAATTCCATATTTCTGACAGATATCATTACGACGTGCACGCTCTTCGGTTCGAACACGGAAATATGCTACTGTGCCCGGTGGATCCTGTCACTGACCGAGATGTCTTAGTAGAGGAACGGACACGGAGCGATGGGCACTCGTTAATCATGACGTCACGGCGGATGTACTCGACTCCCGGACGAGTCGAGTCCGGGACGAGCAATTTGTTGTTTGACAGATGGGATACTATTAATTTTCCTTTTTAACCACCCACCGTCGTCATACTTCTGTGCACAGAGAGTCAGTTTCTTATATCCACCTCGAATATTGTAAGAATTTGCATTGTGCACAGATTATATTCAGCGTCTTTGTCCTTCTTGCTATAATTGATATTGGTCTATTATCGATCGAAATTAAAATCAAGTGATTAATGTAGGCATTATTCAATTTTCGAAAATAATATTTTTACTTTATATAACAAAAAGGATTTTAGAAAAAAGATATCGATTTTCAATCAATGGAAAAAATATTTTCTTCATAAAACCAAATAACTGTTTTATAAAATATTATCTTAAGATTATAATTTTTTAAAAAATTATCCAATATAAATATTTCAATTAAGTACATACTTTTTTTCATAAAGATTAATTATATTTTAAATTTATTTAAATGTTATTTAAATTGAAATACATACATAACTATTTTTTACAACAAAACATTTAACAATTTAATATTCCACTGACTTTATACGAATATTTCATATATATGAACGTGAATTTTTCAGTGTCGACAAAAATTATACGATAGATATTTCTACAAGAGGATTAGATTCAAATATGAAATCGTAGTTGAGCACTCTATTCAAAATACCAAATATAGCTTTGTGCAGATGAAATTGTTAATAATATATACACGAATGAAAGTGGTCCTAGGTCATTTTGTTGAAATCCCTGCTACATATTGCTAGACGTACTGTAATGAAACCGTTCATAGATGTTCCTTTCGCCGAGAGGATTCATTCGGACCAAAGGTCAATGTGGCTTCAACATTAAAGCCTTACGACTATATATATATATATATATATATATATATATATATATATATATATATATATATAATACTACATACACATACATACAAGAAGTTTCATTGTATATATTTATCTGTATATGTGTGTGTATCGTTGTAAAAGACTCGGAAATTGCTTCTGTTGATTTATACGTTGTGTGTGCACAAACGCGCGACTCAAGCCGCAATAATTGTCACACTAAAAAAATGTTATTCGTATAAAGTAGAACAGAAAAAAATGTACCGAAACTTTTTAGTCAACTGAATAAATTAGTTGATGGTAATTTAAATGGCTTCTTATGTGAATATTTGTCATTTATGTATATTTATTATATTTTAATTTATATATATATATATATTAATAATATCAAATTTGTTTTATTTAAAAGATCATGTTCAGTGATGAGGTTAAAAAACGTAAATTTTGGATTTTATTTCTAGAATTATAACACGTTTCTCAACAAATGTTCGTGTATTTAAACACGTAAATTTAATAGAAGTTTACATATTTTTTTAAATAAAAAATATTTAAAAATAAAAACTATATAGTCATTCTTCCATAGGTCCTTAAAAAATAACGTTTGCCAGTGACCACTATTGGTCAGATTTGAGTCATATGAAATCAAAAAATGAAGACTTACTTAAATTAGAATATCCATCATTTTGATCCAAATCAATATTTTGAAAACCTGATTATTCAAGGAATAAGTAATTTAAAATTTCGATTTTAAATAAAAAAATCGCTCGTTTTCAGTTAACAAAGAAGAAAATATGCAATAAAAAAGTCCTTTATTCAAAGACTATTTTTTGTATCTATAATAAATCTGAAAAATTTGAAATAAATAAATGCAGCCTTTTTCGAAATATTTTGGTCGCTGATTTTTAAAATGTGATTTTCAAAAAAAAATGTTTTTAAAATTTAAAAACAATTTTACACAAGTATTTGCAAAAAAACTAGTATGCCTATACCTCTAGCAATTTTAATTGGATTCATTTAAAACTTTCAGGGAATATTTTTAAGATTTTATACTTAGAGAAAATTTCAAAATCCAAAAATCAAATTTTTCGACCTTCTAACTGAACATGATCCCTTTATTAAAAATTGATCAAATAATTATTTAATTTGCGCTTGGATAAGCCACAATTTCAAAAAAATATATATATTTAATATTTTATGTAATATTCTTTATTTATTTTTTAAGATTAAAGATTTTTTTATGATAAATTACAACCATTAAAATATAATTAAAATAGAATTTCAAATAATAACAATTTAGAATATTGAATTAATATCTATAGTAAATTATTAATGTATCAAGAAATTTCAAATTTCAAAAACTCGTTCATATCATGTGCTGTTTAAAATCTTGTTAGAAAATTTCACTGAGATTTAATAGAATTAATAGTTTACAATTTCAGTGCAATGTAATCTTTTGTACATGAAATCTCATGCTCTTTTGACATTCTCTTGTATATATAATCAACAAACAAGAACGACAAACTTTGAAATTACAAAGACTCTTTTTCAAAAACTATTATTTTATATCTTAGTGTATGTTTTTGAATACCGAAATAAGTTTCTAGGTTGAAAACGTGTTAGTAATATAATGTTTCTTGAACATTAACTTACAAATAAATACAAGTGTAATTAACTTTATATAAAGAAAAAAGTTAAAATATGTAGTTCAGTAACGAAAGTGTATTTTAAGTAATTATAATTATAAAAATTGGAACTATTTTTAATAGAGTTTTTTGTATTGAATCCTAAATTCGTAATTGATAATTTTATGATTTAAAAATGATAAAGAGAAAATATTGATTATTTTTATTTATCAAACTAGAAATCTAGAATGATAATCTTAAAGGATATACAAATTCAATAAATTTAATGTTAATAAAAAAATTTCTAGATTATTTTTGTATACTTTTTATTGATATTTTTTTGAATCATCATTTAGTCTCCGAAATGATTTCAAAATCACTAGAAATCAATTCTATCGTATATTGTAAACAATAAAGAACATTATTTCTAATTAATTTTTAAATTTCAATAAAGTTAGTGTATGATTGATTGAAGTTTATGAATTATTTTTATATATTGTAATAATATATCAAAATCAATTATTCTATTAGAATAAACCAAAAAAAATTTTTTACTAAAGGACATTGCACATTATTATTTTGTCAAATCTCACGTCTTATACATTTTTCAGTGTTTTTTTTTTTAAATATTTCTTTTATTTATTTATTACATATAATAAGATATCTATTTGATTTGATACAGTAATATAAATGAATGTAGTTTTTTATGAAGTAAATAAAAAATTTTGAAACACTGTTTCCTTTTATATATATATATATATATATATATATATATAGAGAGAGAGAGAGAGAGAGAGAGATTTTTTTTAAGTGTGATAGAACTTTAAATGGAATCTTTATTGAAATTTCTATCTAACCTAAAAAATCTTTATCATACCTTTATATACATACACACACATGTATATATAAAACGTGTTTTTTAGATTAGATAGAACTTTCCATAGGAATTCAATTTAAAGTTTTATCACGCTTAAAAGACACGCATATATATATATATATATATATATATATATATATATATATATATATATATATATATATATATATATATATATATATATATAGGATGGTCCAAAGAGATTAAAAATATAGACATACATTTACTTTCTTGTTATCTTTAAGTATTATTTGGGGCACTTTATAGAATATTCTCATTTAAAAATCATAAAATCGTTATAGGAACAAAATATAGATATAACTTCGTATTCACATTCTATATACTCTATTAAAAAGTTCTACGAACCATTTCGTCTTACAAAAATTATTTGTACGTACAGTAAGACACGCTTGACAATTTTTCTTTAAAAGTTTATAAGCTCTTAACAGAGCTATGACAAGTTGTGACTTTACTAAATGTACGTATTATGTGAAACATACGTGGTTTGTAAGTAGTTTCCAACTTAAACGCCTTCGGGGGCCACGAGTTCGAAATAACGTTGGCTGAGATGTTGGTTTTCGAGTAGTAAGACATATATATATATATATATATATATATATATATGTATTTACACAAACGTATATGTGTGTATGTGTACAAAAACGTCACGAGACGTATGTACCTGTCTGCGGTGTGTTCCAGACTGCATAAAAACAGATTGTGTCCCTGGAGAATCGTTTAACTCGGCTTCCAACCGACACGTCTTTTGCTTAACATCGAGCAATATCTTTTTACGTATCCATTGTTCATGATGAAAGACTGAAAATATTTATATTAGCGGAACGTTTATTTAAACGATGTATGACAATAAAACTCAAGTCATTTTTAAATTGTCTTCTATCATACAAATGAAAATACTTATGAAAAAATGTAGTTTTTTCTTTTTTGTGTCTACAATTTGACAGTGAAATACACAAAAGATTTTCTGAATTATATTATATTTATATATATATATATAAAAAGAGAGAGAAAATGAGACAGAGAGAATATTAATTGTACATTATTATTCTGTATATATGTTTATTAAATTAAAAATTTGTTTTAATATTTTGAATTTCTATTGTGAAAATATGTAGTTTATTATTATTCCATTTCAATTTACATAAATATAATATCTTTTATTTTATATCGTAAATTTTTATTTGTACGTCTAAAAATATATCTCATATTCAATCTTATTATGTTTTGAATTTTTAATTAAATTATTTTTTTATAAATTCATATTTATATTAAATAATCATATAATAAGTGTATATCTTACTAAATATTTTATTAAAATTGAGTATTCATTTCTTATATATAAACAATAAATATTTTTTGTAGTACTGACCAACAGGAAATTAACATTTAAAATATTACACAATATTTTTCATATTTTTTCTGATTTATTTAATAAGTTTCTATATTATTTATATATATATATATATATATATATATATATATAAGGTTGGCAAATATCTCCCTTCCGCCTTCTGGTCTTTTGAATTTCACAGCTATGTACAAAAAAAAAAAAAAAAAAAAGCGGAAGGGAGATACTTGCCAACCTAATATATTTAAGTAAAAATATTATTTTTAACCAATATGCTATTATTTATATATATATATATATATATATATATATATATATATATATATATATGCATACATACATATATACATACATAAAAACATCTACATATCATGTCATAAAATCATTATTTTTTATTGAATGTGAATTTTTAAAACAAAAATGTACATACATACATACACATATATATATATATATATATATATATATAAAATATTAAACAAACACATTGTTGGTAATACAATAATCATATATGTAGCGAGATACAATTTCCGTTCCATTTTTTTAGTTAGAAACGTAGTGTTCGTTTTAAGCACTAGCATCGAACATAAAAATATACACCGTTTTTCTCCACTGGTCCAACATAACTAAACTACAGTTTTCGCAACAACAAAGAACGAGTTCGGTTCTCTTACGTTTCAGTTTTGTTCGGTCGTTTTTATGTTGCGGTTCTTGTACGCAACGGTCGAAACATATTTTCAACTTTTATAGAAGTGAGATAATGTTATAAGGATTTTATTCCGTCAATTGAAACAAATATATATTTTTTGTCCATATTTGGTTGGATTCTTCAGTCGTGTGCATGTCATTCGACCTACATGAATAACACAATGGACTGGAAACTAAAACCTTAGTAATCTTCGTTGAAAACTCTTTTCTATTTTTTTTTTAATCATTGGCTGAAGTTTTGTCGAAATGTTTTATTCAACGTGGCGAATCTGGAGATCGGTTTTTTCTTTGATTTTTTTTGTTTAAATAATTATTGTATTGATTTCACTAACTTCATATATAAATATATAAATATATATATATATATATATATATATATATATATATATATATATATATATATATATATATATATATATGTATATATGTATATATAGGTCGAGAGATAGAACCGAATAAATCAAAAAGAAAATAAAAGTTACAAATGCTATGTCAAAAGTAAAAAGTTTGAAATAAAAATTGACCAATCATATAGTAATAAAAGAGGACCACCGATCGACAAGAAAAGTTACTGATTGAAAACATAGATAAATAAGAAGATCCATGAAGATACTCATGAATAAATAGGACACAGATATAATAAAAACCACTAAAAGAGAACTGGAAAAAAAATATATTTTATCAGTTGAAGTGGAAAATTTAGGAAAGGTCTTTATCCAGCAGTGGATAAAAAGAGGCTACTAATACTACTTATATATATATATATATATATATATATATATATATGTATGTGTGTGTGTAAAGAAAGTAGAATAGAGGAAGTTCAGTAAAGAGATAAAATCTTCTGTTCAATTTTTATATATTTCAGAAAAATTAATTGAATATTTGAAAAACGTTGAAAAGAAGGAAAAAAGAATAACATTAATTAACTAATATAAACTAAGATTAAAATAATAATGAAATTTTAATTGTGAATATCATTTTATTTATAAATAAAATTTTAATGAGCTTTATAAATTATGTAGAATAATTTTTTATTCATACAGTACATACATACATACATATACACATATACACACACACACACACACACACATATATATATATATATATATATATATATATATATATAATATATATATATATATATATATATATATATATATATGTATTATATAGAATAGAGAGTTCAGTAAAGAGATAAAATCTTCTGTTCAATTTTTATATATTTCAGAAAAATTAATTGAATATTTGAAAAACGTTGAAAAGAAGGAAAAAAGAATAACATTAATTAACTTATATAAACTAAGATTAAAATAATAATGAAATTTTAATTGTGAATATCATTTTATTTATAAATAAAATTTTAACACTTTATAAACACACAGAATAATTTTTATTCATACAGTACATACATACATACATATACACATATACACACACACACACACACACACATATATATATATATATATATATATATATAGAAAGAGAGAGAGAGAGAAGGTAGGTCTAGTATTTTCTCTTCAATGTATTTATATTTGAGAAAAATTAATTGAATATCTGAGAAAACACTAGAAAGAAGAATTGAAAAAAATTAACCTATTAAATAACTAATATAAACAAAGTTTAAAATAATAATAAATTGGAAATATCTTTAATTATAAATAAAAATTTTAATTATGTAGAACAAATTCCTAGTCATATATGTATACTATTTTTTTTAATATAGACCATATTAAACATCAAAAATTTTCTAAAATATAACATGTAATAAAAAATATATCAATATCTAAAAAACTAAATGTTTAGACTAACTTGACTAAATTTATCTTAAAAATAATTAAGGAATTAAAATATAATTATGACAATTAACTTATCGAAACTTAATCATACAATTGCATATATTTTTCAAAAAAAGTTCCTCAATCTTTTTTAGAATACTTCTTGACATTTTGTTTTTATTTCTTTATTATTCTATAATATTTATTTGTTGTTTTGGAACTGTGGCTGATTCACTTTACACAAATGAATTTTCACCCCAACGCCACAATAATTTAAAGTGTTCAATAATCACTTATTGTTCACTTATTATTTATAATTATATAATCTATAATTATATCGGCTGATGCATTTCGATGGCGACGCCATCATCGTCAGAGCCTTTCTCTATAATACTTATTTAAATAACGTCTTAAAAATATTATCCTGAAGACGCAAAGAAATATTGTTTAAAATTTTCCCTCCAACATAAATAATTCTTAAGTGCTTACTAACTTTTCAAAGCAAATTTATATAATTAAAAAGTCGAAAACTTTCCCTACCTTGTTTTTAATTTTATATATACATACATATATATTGTGTGTGTGGGTTTGTTTGTTTATATATACCTATATACATATATATATATATATATATATATATATTTATAATTGTAATTATCTTTTGTAAATGAAGGCATAAAAAATATTAATTTCATTAAGAAGAACGGAAATAAACATTTTATAACACATTATTTGAAGTATTTGCTTGAATGCGCGATAAAAAATATTTACAAAAGTAATTGCAAAAACAATTTTCACAAGCAAATTGAAAATAATATTCACCGATCGAATTTTTAAGTATTAATTATAACGAGAAATGTACAGTTCAATAGATACGTTTCATTTTCAAATATCTCTAATATGTAAACGATTAAATATCACAAAAAAATCAGTCGAAAAAACACACAAACTTGAAATCGATTCTCGGAACAACAACGTTGAAGTATGTACAATGTATTTTTTTAGAACTGAAAAAAGCAAAACGTAATTTCATTTCGCTGCCAACATTTACACATTATGTAATTAATAAACACATGGTCAGTGTGCAATTTTCAACTGTGGTCATTGTCAAAGTTTCTGATGAGGGGTAACTTAAATGCGCCACACAATGCGACTGTTCGTGCCGCAACGAAATCCTCACAGAAAATTGAAAAAGGTTGCAAGGGACGTCATGGAAAAACAAGTAGCCATAAAACGTTACGGGTTCTAGTTTTATGAAAAAATCCCTTCACAAAGATTATATACATACATACATACATACATACATACATACAAATACACGCACACACATACATATAAAAGTGTTTTTTTAGGTTAGATAGAACTTTCGATAGAGATTCAATTTAAAATTCTAGCATGCTTAAAAAAATACCTGTATATATATATATATATATATATATATATATATATATATATACATATTCACACACATTTATAGTATATAGATAAATCATTATTTAATTTTGTTATAGCAAAATAAATAATAATTTAAAATTATTAAAATATTTGTTTTAATAAAATTTATTTTATTAAAATAAATGTAAATAATAAAAATCTGCGAAAAGATTATATATTATTCCTAGATTATATAATAATTTCATTTTTACAGTTTTAATTATTTTTCAAAATATGCATATTGAAATTTTATTTTTTCATCTTTATAACGAAATTTAGTATTTAAAATTCTACAATTTGAATTTATTTTAAAATCCATAATCAATACAAAATAATATTTAAATTAAATAATATTTACATACACAATAATAATATATATTTATAAATCATCTTTTAGACCAAAATCTATTATAAAATAAAAAATATAAAAGACATCATAGATTATATATTTTTTGTAGTTATTTTTTCTCATTTAATTTATATTATATTTTTTTTAGAGATATAATATGCCCTAATAATATTTTATTTCCCTTTTAGATTTCTTTCAAGTTATTTTACATTAATTCTGATGTTTGTACAATTTCATTATTTTTTATATAAAAATTATATATATATATATATATACATAATGTGGAAAATCATATTTTAACTTTTATCAGCAAAAACAATAAAAGTCAATATATATATATATATATATATATATATATATATATATATATATATATATGTAATTTTGTATATATAAATGCTAATATAATAAACTTTTTTGATGAAGACCGCAAAAACACCACAGTTCAAGCACCGACGCAGCAAAAGCCTAGTGATGTATATTACGAACATTTGTGTTCCGCTTCGGAACAAGTTATTTATAATTTCGGTACATTATTATTTTCCTTTGAGCAGCGCGAACATCTAGAGAAAACGTAAGTAGGTATGCAGACAAGTGGGTAAGCAGACAAGCAGGTAGGCGCGCAACAACTTACTTACACTTTCCCCATTTTCATTTAATAATCCCCGTTTTGAACAATAATTTAACTGGCGCTGTTCTGCAATCGACTTTTATAATCCGCAACCGTCTTCCTTATCCTCATTCCTTCTTTTATCGTCGTATAACAGCTAGGTGATATATTTTTATCTTTCACGCAATGATCCGCGAACGTATCTCATATTACGGATCTTTCTGTTCGTTCGAATGCAATGACGTTGTCGAATATACGTTTGAAGTTAGGCGTCCGGAATGAAATTGCATCGATGACAATTAAAAAGTCTTCCACATTTCCGCAATACGAGAAGAGTGTTATGAACGAAGTGCTCGAATACGAAAAATCAACTGAGTGGCGCGGGTGTTTATCTAAATGATCCAATTCAAATAAGAAACGGTCCATATATTTCGTTATTATTTAAGAACATTTTTCATGTACAGGAAAGTATCATTTGTTCACGACAAAGTACTTATTAAAAAAATTAAACGATTTTATACAATTACGTTCTGTTCCTTTTTACGATCGTTTAATTAAATATAATCGGAAAAGTTTTCTTTAAAAAATGGTTATTTTATTCAACATAAAATATAATTATTCATCTCGTACTTGAAATTCTTTAAAAATATATGGTCTAACAAAAACTATTATCAAAATCATACAAATTAGTGCGTTTCCTACATTTATCATATAGATTTCATTAGTATTTCTTATTAATGTTTTTAAAAAAAATTAATACTGATATATATATATATATATATATATATATAATTTTATTTTATTTTAAAAATGAAAATATATAAACATTAAA
>CP092092.1:6175000-6245000 GCA_029203775.1 Neoneuromus ignobilis
ACGATATAACCGGTACTGGAGTCTAAGAGAATTTCGACTATATGTGTAGTAGCCCCGTGCCGTCCGCTGTTACGTAAACGACGGCGTGCCCCCCTGAGGCCGTGAAAGGTGTTCATCATTTTTACGGTTTATACAAATTACCTCTCGCGGGTTTGGATCATGTACCAACAACGCCGTGGCCAATGCACACGTTGAATTCGTTGAACGGTCATTGTCTTACGTTCTGTGAATTTTCGACGGTGCGACAAAGAAACAACATTGTTGCTATGATCGTACTGGACACAGGCGGTTTACAGATAATGACTTGAATTTTACGTCCGTTCAGAGTAACCCTCGTTTGAAATTTGCCTGTAGATAACTGCGGTCTGGAACGTCACGTACGGCTATATTTTTTAACGTAACGTATCGCGTCGTTAAATGGCTATTTAACTTCGATGCTAAAATAAACAATATACGAGTAGAACTCGTATGAGTTTTTGTATGTTTTAGAGAAACAGTGCGTGTATAATCAAATACAGTCTATCAAATATACATACATTCAACCATTTATATTGACGTCTAGAAATATTACGAATTTCTTACATTTTATAGCAAAAGAATAAGAGAGAAAATTTTATCTATATAGAAAATAATCAAAAATAAATTGCTACCATCTTTAAAATTGAACATAATAGAAAATAAATTTTCTTCTATTTTCAATATATATATATATATATATATATATATATATATATATATATATATATAAAATATTCATTTATATAATACACCTTTCTATAACTGAAAGTCTGATAAAAATGATACCAGTTTTTAAAACATTCATACTTAACTTTTTTCAATTCGATTTTTAAAAATTTCATTAAAAATGCAACTATTTGAAAATATTGAAATAAAGATCATTCCAGATCCGAATATCTCTACAGTAAATTAAATTTTTACTAAATTATTTTTTTAGTTTTCCAAAAAGTAGTATATCTTTGTATATTGTTGATTGATCATTTTAATTTAAGAAAAGACAATTAATAATTTAATGTAGACTGATTACAAATTTTTATTTTGATTTTTATTAAAGATATAATAGAATCAATTTTTATATAAATAACTTTTGTATCAATTGAATTTTTATTATTTTATTTCTATTAATTCTTATTCAAATCCTTATTGATTTTATTGTCATTTTTTTCCATTAACTATTTATATTTTTATAAATACATATTTAATATTTTTATATCAACTTTTTGCTGGTAAATAATACAGCTTTTATTTTGATTATAAATGATTTGTCAGTATGGTGTAATATATATAGTAAATATAAAACCGTATGAAAAATTTAATCGCATTTAAATAGAACAGAAGAGTTTGTATAAAAGGTCATATTTATATACATATATATATATATATATATATATATATATATATATATATATATATATATATTACTGCAGTATTTTCCGTAGTATAAACACGTACGTTTTATCTCGTTATTTTAGACAATGAGAAGAAACCGAGCCTCTGTCCAAAAATAGAGATCAAAAAGCGTAATGGTGGCTCATCATCAATTTTCACGGTCGAGACGAAATGTTTCAAAAGAGGAAAATGCGGCATATTTTTTTTACTCAGCAATGCCATTAGGAAGCACAGAGAAAGGTCAATATTTTGTCCGTTGACATCACTAGTTAACGCATAATTACTACATGGTGTGTGTGTGAGAGAGAGTTATTTTATTTTCGAGAAAAAATGTAGTCATGTAGGATACGTTTGTGTTACAACTTAATTGTCTCGGTGACTTATTCTTTCGGATAATATCTTTAAAGGTATAAATAAATATGTGTGTTTAATGTATTTTGAAAAAGTTGCAGTTTTATGTCTTTTTTAGTATGGAGTTACTTTGACAACAAGAATATTAATGAAAATTGTAGTAGAATTGATGTAATTTTTTATAAATGTTTTATAAAAAAATATTTTTCTGATAGGATTATTTTTAATCTGAATATTTTAAATAGTAAATCTTTATTTTAATATTTAAATAATAATTCAATACAACAAATACTATTTAACTGTAAAAATGTCTGAATGTTTTTATAAATTTAAAATATTTTTATATATTTCTTTAAATAAATATTTATTTGAAATTAAAATAACACAAAAATCTATTATTAGTTTTAATAATAAAAAAGCCTAAAATATTAACAAGATTTATAACTTACAAAAATCAGTCATTCTTCAAAAATCACCAATCCTAAAGTAAAAAATGTAGTATTTATTCATGTTAGAACGGTAAACCGAAATCCGATTACGAACATAAAATGAAATAAACTAGGCATTCGCATTTTTAAAGCTTACTCAGTCTGCAAATAATGTTTTATATATATATATATATATATATATATATATATATATATATATATATATGTAATATTTTTAGTGTTGTTATATTTTTACTTAAACATCTATTTATAGATATAAAATTGACATTCATAAAGAATTTAAAATAACCGATTGAAATAAAAATAGTAAAAAAATGATATAATAACATTCTCTTACAATTACTGTAATTTGATATTCATGTACGCAAATGTATGCGCGTGGGGGGTTTATTTCCCTTGCGTGAAATAAAAATACATTCTAAAAATAAATAAATACACAAATGATATTATAACGAGATCATTTGATGTAAAAAAGCACTCTACATCAATATTCTACTTGTAAAATGGAACAATAAATAATTCATAACCAGAGAAATTCAAACAGAGACAATATAATTAAGACCGTTAGAAGATTTTTAGTAACAGAATGAAGACTATATTTCATAGAGTAACTTTCCATCTTATTATTAAATTTATATATATATATATATATATATATATATATATAATAGTAAGAAAGAAAAATATTTTTTTTAAAAAAAATATTCTAACAAAAGACACAAATTATATTTCATACTTTCTTTTTTATTTTAAAATACAGAATAAACAACATTCTCATTATTGAAAGTACTTTTGAATGTTCTTCTCGTTAGAATTGTTAAAGATTTTTTTTTCGTTTACTTTTCGAAAATTCTTGTTTTAATTTTTTTCATTAAATCAAAAAATCTTTTTAAAAAAAAATTAAATTATGATATTGAATATTTAAGTATCGATTTTATCTGACACACACACACACACATTTATATATATATATATATATATATATATATATATATCAGGTGACCAAAATAAAACTGAATACTACTAAAGGATAGTAAATAATAGTTAGAAAGTAAGTGTATGTCTAAACTCTTCAGTCTGATTTGGGCTACCTTATATAAATCAAAAAATATAAATCAAAATTTAAAAAGTGGATTGCTTCAAAGTAGTTTTTAAAGAATAAAAACCAGTATAAATAAATGTTAAATAAAAATAAAAATCATATGCAAAATAAATGTTAAATTTACAGTAGAATAATTTTTCTGCTATCTAAAAGAATATTTCACTAAATATTTGTAGAGAAATGCGTTGTTTTGTTAGAGAATTCAAACGTTTGATATAATGTTGGTCAATTCTTCCTTTTACTCACTCCTAGTTTTACTAAAAGGTCTTTATAACATTTTTATTCGATATACTTTGTTCACATTTTCATTCATTTTTAATATGAAGTGTCGACCAAAAAGATAATTATCATTCACTTCACCTTTTTTACCTTTCATCTATTTTATATAAGGTGAATAAGTACCTTCATTTCTATGTTGTGATATATGAAAATATTCAGTATATATTTTTTTCACTTTTATCAAAACGTTAGTATCAGTTTTCTGTTCGAATTCAATGTTCAATATTTTTCAATTACATTTATTATAATATTGTATTTACATATTTTTATATATATTTCTTTAAATAATTGTAATAATCTGTTAAATAACAATCTTTCTAAATGTTTTCAAATTATTTTATCAATTTAATCACTTTTAGATAAATTATTTTGATTTATTCAAGTTATCAAACTTACAAAATAGTAATAACTTTTTAAATGCTCATTTAGATAAATTATTATAACATATATAGCACTTAAAATGAGTAAAAAAAAACTATAATAAATTTTCATTTATTTAAAATTCAAGCATTCATAAGGCTTTCGTAAGTGTGTTGATAAAAATGTCAACATTTCAATAAATGTTTTTTTTTAAAAAAAAATAACGTTATATAAATTTCTTACTGAAAACAATTACAGTACATTCCTGAAAAACGTGTTGACAGATCTTAGACGATGCTTCTCATACAAATAACGAAATTAAACATTCTCACAATAGAAGTATTAAGTAATAAACATTAAATTATTCAACGTTCTGTTTACATAACATTTAAAGTAAATACAAAGAGAATCTATATACTTTAAGTACAAAGATGTCAAACACACGCATGGCACATAAAAGAGTCTTACAGAGCATGTTGGTACTGTTAAGGAAATGAAAACAAACCAATGAGCTACAACTTCGTACAATTCATACAAAGTTGAGTATGTAATGGAAAATATACCAAGATCGAGTGCTTCTCAGGATGACTTCATTACACTCGCGAGTTAAATTTAATTGGTCGAAGCATGTGCATCGAAAATAAGTAGTACGTACTTTCTGTACACTGAGTATTTAAACTTTCCACGTGCATGTGAATACAAAGTTTAGCAATGCATACAGATTTCATGTATGAATAATTTATTTCAATTATGGATGCTTTAAGTATGTAAGTGGATTTACTGCTGAAGAATATATATATATTACCATGTTGTTAATTTGATCTAGCCCTAATATTAAAAATGACAATTTTTATTTTTTAATTTACATAAAAAAAATGTAATAAGGAATTCATTTTTATATACGAAAAGTTAAGGAAACAAAAATGCTTTATCGAGTCGAATTCGATTCTATTATAATAAATGTGTATCACAAAGGAAAACTACGAAAAGATTTATCTATTTAAATAGAGATTTTTTATGTGACGATAAGAGATCATACGAATCAGGAAAACCTTCGACGTCAGTGTTTGGAGATAATTTGAAAGAGGTTGAATGTACAGTATGATAGAAATCAGTCAAATCACAGTGAATGAAATCGTAAAATTCTTTAAAATCCAGTCAGAAAAGAATTCGATGAAAAAAGCATTGATGCATAAAAATTGTTTAACAGTGTTAACTATAAATTGTCTTTCTGATCGAAACGAACGAAATTGATTGAAGATGAGATTTATATATTAATACACTTTGAAATCGATGGAAATATATAAAAAAATATTTGATATCATTATTTTTTTTTCAATATTTCTTATAAAATATATAATATATAAATTATATGAAATAAATTTTGATAATATCTCTATTAAAATCATCAGTCGTTTTTTAGAAAAAAAAACTTTATAAAAGTAATTAGTCTTGTTTGAAAAAATATATCAAACAATTAACAAAGTAAATAACCTCTCTTGTTCCAAATCTCGTCTGATAACTTTTCCCATTTAAAAGTTGCATACGTTCTAAAGATTCTAAAACAGTTACTATATCTTTATGACTTCTCATCGTGTTCATAAATACGGCCTTGAATGAAACTGTAGCAGTTTTCGATTTTATTATTATGTTTTCAGTTCATTTATTTCAGTATGAATACTGCTACAATTGAAGTAATGGCAATAATGAATCCTTTCTTCGAAACGATATGAACTCATAATTTACTTTTCAAACTGCAATAAGAGAATTATAACGATTTCAGTTCATGAGTCGAGTTCATAGTTGTAAAACTTTTCAATACAGATATTTTTATTTATAGAATGTTGACAAGAAGTATTATGTCTAAATTTAATTTGAATTATTTGTTATAAAATTAAATGCATTATTATTGCACAAAGGAATTCAATTACCTGTTATTATTTTTTTTCTAAAAAAATATTTAATTCCAAATCTCATTAATATATTTTAAATATACATATATATATATATATATATATATATATATATATATATATATATATATATATATATATGAAAGTATACAGTGTGTGGAAAACAGTAAGAGGCGGAATAATTTAAATTCGCACTTGTCAACGACGACTGGTAATGTCACGTCAGAACCATATGCCGTCAGTTCGAACCCCCGACGGACATGTGATGGTATTGCAATATATATGTATTTGTGTGTGAGTTATCCCATATGTCGTTTTAGATGATGTCTGTAAAAATCATGGATCTTATATCATTGGATAATGGTTTGTACTTAAAAATATAAAAAAAATATCTGTACATCGAAAATTTTATTATATATTTTTTCTTTAGATTTTAACATTAAAAATAAATATTAGCTTCAATATTTTTTTTCAAAATAATAATAGATCATTAAAAGTATTTAAAAAATATTTAATATAATTGAAAAAATATATTTTAAATATATTTTAAAAATAATATTTTGAAAAAATATTTAATATAATTGAATTGAAGGTTAAAATTGATCAATCTGGGCATATTTATTTTGTTATGGTGGAAAATTTATTTAAACACAAATAAATCACTCATCTTAACATTATACTCATCTTAATGTACTCATCTTAACATTACAAGAATTTATAAAAGTGAATAATATTTATTGTATTAATTATGTTTTCACTTTAATTTTTTTCCAGGTATATAAATTTATATTCATTATATTTGAGGAATAAAATTTTAGAACGTATAGATATTTTTTAAAAAAAAATCATAGATTAATTTATTAAGTAATAATTTTATATACATTCTTCATATTAGAAATAAACATAAGCTTCAATATTTATTTTAAAAATAATGTTACTTCATTAAAAATACATAAATTGAACATAAATT
The DNA here is from genome assembly GCA_029203775.1 of Neoneuromus ignobilis. Taxonomy (NCBI): domain Eukaryota; kingdom Metazoa; phylum Arthropoda; class Insecta; order Megaloptera; family Corydalidae; genus Neoneuromus; species Neoneuromus ignobilis. Next base: position 6,181,832 of record CP092092.1, read on the forward strand.
AAAAAGTATTTAAAATGATTGAAAGGAAGAGTTAAATTTGAATATAGATCTAAGATTATTTATTTTATTACTGTGGAAAACTGAAAACAATAAATCACTCATTTTAACATTACAAGATTTTATAAAAGTGGATAATAATTATTTATTATATTTTCATTTCTGTTTTTTTTTTAGGTATATAAATTTATATTAATTATATTTTGGGAATAAATTTTTAGAATGTATAGATATTTAAAAAAAAAACAAATTAATTTATTGAGTATTAATTATATATATATATATATATATATATATATATATATATTCTTCATGTTTTAACATTAGAAATAAATATTAGCTTCAATATTGATTTAGAAAGTACTATTAGTTCATTAGAAGTACATAAATCAAATATAGACATTATTTTAAATGATTGAATGGAAGAATTAAATTTGATAGATCTGGGACTATTTATTTTGTTACAGTGAAAACTTATTTGGGCATAAATAAATCACTGCTTTCAACATTACAAGAATTTATAAAAGTGTATAATATTTAATTATTATATTTTTACTTTTATTTTTTTTAGGTATATGAATTTATATTAATTATATGTGGGGAATATTTTTTTAGAATCTATTGATATTTTTGTAAAAAAAAACATAAATTAAATTATTTTGTAATTGTCATTATATATATATATATATATATATATATATATATATATATATGCGTTCTTGAAATATTCAAGTCAATAAGATATAATTCAAGTCTGGGTTTTCATAAGAAAAAGTACAAATAATGATGACCAATAATTTCCTATCAAATCGTTTTAGTATCTTTAACAATTCCGTTACATCAAGAGAAAAGAATGATTACACTATCCATTTAAATAGAACGGATCCATGGTCACGACCGCTACCCTGATTTTAACACACCCGTCTCATCAAAATCGTGGGTTTGACCATCCGAAATCCGTATGTGATATTTGCGGTACGAGCGGGCGTGGGTGATAGATAGATTTGCGACGGATGTTAACTTCGAGTCATGATTTGTTCCGAAAGATGGATTGACTTTTGTCGGTCGATAAACACGACATTCGATTCCGCGTGTCTACTTGAATTCTATGCTACCATATGGATGCGATTCACATCCACATGCGTGCGTGTTTTGTACACGACGAGTTATATTATCTACATTTCACATATTTATATACACCAACACGCGTATATATTTCCAGTGAAATACGACGTAGTGAACAAGCGTAGGAAGACAAATTGTTAGAAATACAAATATATATATATATATATATATATATGTGTGTGTGTATATATAGATATAATACATGGAATTATATAATAGAGGAGTCAAATAATATGATATATATTAAAGTAGATGGTGCAAATATAATGTTATCAAATATATAATACTTATATACATACCTACTCGTAATTGAAATAAATTGAGTGACATGATTGATTAAAATATTACCATTTTTATATAAAATATCATATAAATTCAAGTGGAATTCTAGTTCTTTTCTAAGTTATTTTATTTCAAATATTAATATTAACTGTATTTTTCCTACAATAATTTCCATTATTATACAGTTTTTCTTACAGAAAATATGTTAGAAAAGTTGATGGTAGATACGCTTACTATTGTTTACATTTAAAAAAAATATCTATTAAATATGAAAAGAATGAAGTAGAAAATTGATTAAAAAACTTAAATATTTATGATATTGTCTACGTATCTGATATTTTTTTATATCATATTAAATTCAGTCATCCACAAATTTATAACACGTAGTGGTTGTATTTAAAAAAAAATAATAAAAAACAACATATATATAAATCGAAAAATATATCTGATTATTGTACTGGCTGTGCAAGAAAAAAACACTTGATTACATTAAATGGTAAATAAAATAACATGTTTTTCTTTTCAGATTTAATCATCTTAGATGGAGAGTGACTTGTCGACTCTCGCGAGCCTTCCGTCCATCCGTTCCCAGTGTTCTCGGTCCGCAGTCGCTCTACTCTATTGCCAGCCTGTTGGAATATTTAAATGTTGGCGTGTCTCGCGTTTTAATACGTTAAAGTGCTTTCTGTGAAAACAATCAACAGTGGATATAGTCAGTACGTACGTGCGATGCTAGTGCTGTGAAATTTCAAGAGTGGTGTGTGGTTCGTCGTGTGGCAACTCGCTGTAAGTTTGTTTTGTACGTAATTGTTTGCGTTTACATTTATATGTATTAAATCACGCAAATGTTGCTCTTAAGCTCGATTGTAGAGAAGAAATAGACTTAGATATCAATTCGGAGCCAATGTTTTTATTTAAATATTTTCAATTCGTTTTGTAAATAAATTTAAACGTATTTAAATTCGAATGGTCATGAAGCGAATCTATACATACATACATACATATATATATATATATATATATATATATATATAATTTATTATACAATTTTATACTCAAATATAAATACAAATTCAATTACTTGTTATTTTATAAAATAACAAAAATATTCAAATATATTCATTACAAAAAAAATTCGTAATTAATTTTCAAATTGACTATATAATTTAAATTTTATTTACATTTATTGAAAATATTAAAGACTTTTTAATAACGGATTATTTTAATCTAAAGAAAAATTCGTACTAAGAGCTATTAAATATGCACAAAATTTATTTTATTATATGTTTGAAAATTTCTTTACAACATTGAAATATCAAAAATAATATTTTAATTTTCATAAATTTCAATATTAAAAATTGTTGAAAAATATTATCTTAAAGTAAAATAAAAAATTCAGTTAATATTTTAAATAAATTAAAAATTATTTTTGCAATTTATTACTCTAAAATTAAAAATTATTTATTTTCCATTATTTTAATTAGATATTTTTTAATTATTTTAATCATGTACATAATTCAACATCATCATCATTCAAATAGTATTGGAAATAAAATGTATCAAAAAAGAATTGATATAGTTATTAGACTTAACCATCTTCTTTAATAAACTTTACTTTATATCTCAGTTATTTCTTAATAATTATATAAATTTTATAAATGCATTATAAGATTTAGTATCTATAAGATATTACAAAAAATCCTTACTATCTAATTAATTCAAATGAGTATTGCGAGAGATTCATTAAATAAATATCTTGAAAGATATATTAAAACAGTAAACTAGGAACTTATTAAACAACAAGAGTTCATTTTAACACAAAATATTCTTGATTAAAAAAAGTATTACAAGATGTTTACTGTATCGTTGTATCTTTCATTATGAATAGTAGAACGAGTTTTGACTTCGAAAATATAAACACAAGACCGATGTCTCCATGAAACTAATTCCATTTGTTACAATGAAGTAATTTGTCATCAGTTTATTTCACATGCTATCTCATCTTTTGTATTTACTAAGAAAATAGTAACTCAATTTTAGTTTTCAGTCATCAACTGAAGTACTTGTGATATGTTGTATATTGCAGAGCTTTTTTATTTGTTTCGAACTTGAACGATTTATATATTTTTTTATTCATTTAAAAATATTTCTTACGTTCTTTTATTACGAGCTATTAAAAAGTTTTAATAATATTTTTTATATAACCGTATAATTTGTTAAAAAAAAATAAAAAATTGTAATTACTTATACCAATTCTTAAGTAATAATATTTCCTTTTTTAAATAAATGAAACTATATTGTTATTTAATTTTTAAAACTCATACTAAATTTTCTCAATTTTTAAATTACATCCTTCTTATTTAATTCTTTCAAAATCTTAATCTGATTGATTCTTAATGAAAAATCTCTTGGAATAAATCATGAATTATATCTATATAATTTCTGGGACTTTATACAGTATCAAGATTGTTTTAAGTATCACTTTTTCTTTAATTCTCAAAGAAATTTCCCATTCATAAGGAATAATGAAAAGCTCTTCAATCAATAATCACTCGTTTCAATTAAGATCAAATTTATAAGATAATTTTAAATGAGTCGATATTTAACGTTATATAAAATTGTACGTTAAATTTCAGTATATAAAATTTTACCATGACTGGAAAATATCATTTTCTTTAAAGATATTTATATATAATTATTCATAATCCAAATCAATATTCTTAATTATTTTTAATAAGTGGTACATTATTTTATAATTTAATCTTTTAATAATTTTCTTGGAAATTTTTGACACTTAATTTCGATAATAATATGAATTACTTCTATTAATATTTCTACTATTTTTTGATTCGTGTTAAATTTTTTTTTAAATATTATCTTATATTTGCAAATCTAATCAATTGTGTTTAAATAACTAAAAGTTAATAAATATAACTTCTTATTTTTCTGATAAAATAATCGTCCTAAAATTATATTTTATTAATAATTAATATACTCAAATTTTTGTAAAAATTAACGTTAACTAAATTTAAAAATAATAAAATCTTGTAATATCGAGCCAATAAATAAATTTGGCCACAATATCAAATTTTTATGGTATTATAATTCATATATATGTATATATATATATATATATATATATATATATACATATATATAAATGATTTAAAAAAGGTCTATAAAAATAATTCATGTTGAAAACAGACAAAACTGAAGTATTATTTTTTCGTCTGAGTCGATATTAAATTACACTAAAGACGCAGAAATGAAATCAAAAAATCAGATTCACAGAAAAGCTTTATGTTGACATATACGTTAACATAAAGGGCGTTGTTGCGAAAAGCTTTCTCTTTTGTCCTTTATACTTGATGTTAGGAATAATTTCTTAAATAGCTTTCTCTTCTTAATTTTATTAACTTATTTAACTAGCATACATATGCACACACACACACATACATACACACACACATATATATATATATATATATATATATATATATATATATATATATATATATATATATGACAAATATTTTGAACAAAAAAATGATAATAAAATAATTTTATGATATTTAGTAAAAACTAGAAAAATATATTGTACAAATACAAAAATGATAAGTTAGGAATATGTATATTTCAAAAAAATAATTTTGAATAAATGATAAATATATTTATGTAAACAATATTTTTAAATTAAAATATCATTTCGTTATTCTAGACAATTTTGAGAGTCATTTTTAATATATTTCAATATAATTTTACGAATATACACGAATTATAAATCTAGAAAGAATTCTATTAGAAATATTATTTGCTTTTAATGATATATTAGTATATTTGTTAATTTCATAAATGAAGTTTAATGAATGAGTAAGTTATAGTTTGTTAGAGTTTGTTATATTCACTTCTCGTTAGTGAGTTTCCTATGTACAACTTCATCGTATGTTTATTATAAATGATATTTGATATCCTCTACAATTCATATACTACTCTATAATTCATATAACGAAACTTTGATAGTTTATAAAAATTGTCAGTTAAAATAAAAATTATTTAAAAAATATGTATTTATATATAGAACATTCTTTTTGTTATTTCTTTTGAGATTTTATCATTTTGAATATCGACTTAAAAAATTAATAATCAAAAATGTTAAACTGAAAATATTTCATAGTAAATATCCAATTAAAAACCATTTTAATTTCAGAATTAATATCGTTTGAAACTTTATTTTAATTATATATATTTTTAATAATTTCTTTGTAATTACATATATATATATACGAGTATATATACAATGTTGAAAAAGTACCGAGAATTGTTAAATGAAACACAAAATATATATTTATTTAAGTAAATCTATTTTGTCCCTTTTAAAATATTTCCCATTAAATGTAATATACATATGGCAACGTTTAATCCAATTCTGGAAAAAGTCTTCATAAGCCGATTTAGGAAGAGTCTTCAGATCCTTTACCGAATTCCTTTTTATGACCTCTATCGTATCAAAACTCTTTCCCTATAGTTGTAATTTAATCTTGGAAAGAAAAAAAGTCACACTATGCTATATTTGGTGAATACGGTGCTTGGACAATGACATATGCTGAATATTTGATCAAAAAATCGATGTGTACAACGGTGCATTATCTTGATGCAAAATCAATGTGTTTTTTCCACAAATATGGTCTTTTTTGGTTTCATAAAGCCTCAATTATACTCCTTGTTGACTGTTGGGCCCAACGGAAGGAATTTATAGTGGACAACACCTCAATAATCAATGAAAACAATTAACATTACCTTGATTGTTAAATGACTTTGATGTGTTTTTTTTTATTTCGGCTCATTTTCAAAACGCTACTCAGTAGATTATTGACTGGTTTCTACATCATATTCATAAACTTACGTCTTATCACCAGTAATAATACGTTTCATATTATATTATCATTGATGTTTAAAAAATCATCTCTTTGGCTACCAATTTTTGATAGTTTATTTTCATGAAATTCAAGTGTCCGAAAATGGAATAATCCGTGTTACATACCAAAATTATCAACTAAAATTAAATGAACGGAGCCGAGAGATATTTTAAGATGTCCAGAAATCTCTCTTTCAGTCATACAACGATTTTCAAGTACTAGTTCATTCACTTTCTCAGCATTTTCTTCAATGGTTGATGTTGATGGACGTTCAGAACGATTTAAGACTTTAATGACTATGACCTTTTTTGAATATATTATATCACTTGTATGCTCATGTTTTTGACATACAATTATTATCATAGGGTTTTTAACATTTTTAGCGCTTTATCACAAAAAATTGCATTCGAAACACCAACTTTAATGCAAATTCTTTGCTCAACAATTTTATTCAATGTAAAAATCGATTTTCCTACCTGAAATCGATTTATATAAACAGATAACATAAAAAATACATAATAGATTACGCTCAAACTTGACATAAAATTCAATTGCAGTATTATCAACTTACCAACAAAAAAATTAGATTTCTTTAATACACGTTTTTTAGTTTTTTAAATAAACAATTCCCGTTACTTTTTGAACAGACTGTAAATATATATATATATATATATATATATATAATACAATAATATAATATGAATTAAATACATAACAATTATTTTTTCCAGAATTTCACAACGAAACGGATTAAATAAATCGACATATACGTAAATCATACTTGATAAATCCATATATGAACAACTGAATTATAAAAAATATATTTCAGTTAAAACAATAGTTAAATATAATCGAATGTATATTAAATAGATTGAAAAACACGTACAGTGGATTAATAATATAACAAAAAAAATGTTTACGGAATTGCAAAACGACGAGTGAAACAAAAATGTGATATTACAGATAAATAAATGGTAATAAAGACTGATAAAAATATGTGTTCGTTTAAATATAATAATAAATAGTTGTTAGTTAGTATATTTCAAATGCGTGATTTAAACTTGAGTTCAGTGCGACATTCAATACGGGTGAATACGGGCGTGTCGGTGGTTCAAGTTGAAGGATCGACAAAGTGACGCAGAAAAAGTAAACGAGAATGGATCGAAAACGGTCCGTGAGACGTGGCGGCCGACGTGGCCATTACAAAAAGCCGCTCAGCGAAAAGTTGAAGGATTACTTCCGTAACTTCATTGCGTTCATGTTTAGCAATGTGGGTATCATCGGACTCGTCGTCGGCTACACAATAGCTGGAGCGTTCATCTTTATCGCTATCGAAGATTTGCCAACCAAACAAAGGTAAAAAAAGTTATTACGTCTTTTAACCTTACCTCTTTCTATCTTACACACACACACACACACACACACACACACACATATATATATATATATATATATATATATATATATATATGAATTAGCTTCATAAACATTAACAAATAAATTGCAACTAAAAAAAATTCTTCATTTTCAAATAATTTTTTTCAATATATCTATATAATTATATATTAATGATTTTTTAAGAAAATTAAACTTTCATTCTCAACTAAAAACTTTATGTAACTCTATTTCCCTCCAAATGTTCATATTCTCAGATATTAATATTTTGATTAAGATTAAAACTTTCATTAAACTCATTCATATTTTGTAATTAGAACATACATGCAGTAAGTGAATATGAAAACAAAGTAATATTTATGTTTTTTGTACAATTTGGCAACATAAAGTTATTATATATTCCGACACCCACAGTTTACTTATACATCAGACAGTTAATTACTGTTTGCACGATATTATTTTTCAGCAAATCATGAGTTACATTTATGAAGTAGTTACGTATAGCTTCTAAACCATGTTATAATTACTCGTGAAAAATATTATTTAATTTCGTGATTAATCTTTTATTACTTTTTTAAAACTGGTAAACTCATTTTTACACGTATTTTCACTTCCGTAAAATATTAGAAAATGTTCAATAATCATTTATTATTTACTTTGTTGTTTATATCAACAATAAACTAAAACACGTTTCAATAACAATGCCATCATCATCAAAATAATGTGTTTTAAAATTTTGTATAAAAAATAAATTTTATAAAAAAATTATTATATGAGTAGCTGATAAAGAATTAACATAAAAATTTTCTGATATGTTTCAATTTCCTGACTTTTTTTATTGTAAATGTTTAATGTATTTTTTCTAAATGATTTTGAATTTTCATTCATCCATTTTGTTTTTTTAAAAAATAATAGATATTACAAATTTAAAATATTTTTTTTAAAAAAAGTAAGAAAAAGACACTAACATTAGTCTGAAATATTACAATTTCTTACCACTTTTCTTTTTATATTTACACCTTTTATTACGAGAGTTGAATGTCTTTAGTGTCGGAGTACGACTATAAGTTTATTGTTGTAACCCTTACTATGAAATCTACGCAGATAACACTTTTAGTGTCCGAGATTAACGTTACTATGATCTTAATTTAGGAACGTTTCAGTGCCCGGAACGTGCACATTACTATAATTCACTCGTAATATAATTAAATGAATTATCATCTTTCTGGAAAATTCACCTACGTTTACTTACAAATTATTCTTATTTTCCAGACGAGTACATCTACTAACTAAAAACACAATATCATCTAGAATTATTTTCTATTTTGATATTTTTTTTATTTCCTAATATTTATAGTAATTTTAATTATTTTTTTAAATTCGTATAAAATTTAATAATTATTATTTTTGACTAGATGGACGCGTGTGGAAAAATTACGTTCCGCAACCGCATTCCGTCTTTGGACTTTAACTCAGAATGTAAACGTATTTGATGAAGAACATTGGCGTACCAATTGTGAAATGGAACTAAACGCATTCCAAAAGTCAATCGTGGAAGCCATAATCGATGGTTACACACTTGACTGGTCTTCGAATTCGACACAGTGGTCATTCAGCGGTGCATTCCTATATTCATTAACTGTTATTACGACAATCGGTAAGTTTTGCATTATTGTTTTTATTTAAGTGCACTTTTATTCATACAAACATACACTCACACACACACATATAAAAATAGGTTATAATACGTTAATTATTTTAAGTGAATATTTTTTTCACATTGTAAAATAATTTTTAAAAGTCCATTTATTTTTATATACATTGCAGTAAAAATTATTAAATACAATTTAACAAATTATAAACTATTAAAAATAATATTTCCTAATTAGAAAGAAATTAATAGATATTATCAAATCGTACATAAGAATAATTAATGATACATATTTTAATCTACTATAATTTATAAAACCAATAATTAAAACGAACACAAAAAAATATTCATTTTAATTATTGTTTTTCCTGAATTATATTAATAATTTATAATCGTTTTATTATTATTATTTCCTAACGCTATTGACAAGCCAGATAATAAACATTTAAAAATTACATCAACATCAATTATGTATAATTAATTATAACAAATGATACATATTGAACAAAATTTTAATAATTAATACCTTTATTTATGATACGAGCTTTAAAATTATAAAAAAGATCATTATATTAAAATATTAAAAAAATATTTTATAAACAATATATTTTTGTAAAAAATAACATGATAGTGTGTTAAGTAGAAAAAAAGTTTGAAATAATTGTAGAGAAATATTTTTTATTTCATTCAGACATAAAAATAAAATATAAAAAATATTTAACATCAAATATATTGCAAAGAAAAAATGTTTTATTAAAACCCGATGTTAAATAAGAACGAAATATTGAGTTGTAAAATAAATCTGAGATTCAAAAGTGTCTATTAAAATAACGATTTCGAGACCGTAATGCAAAGCGTGTCTATATTTCACAGCGGCAAGATTATAATAAGACATCAGTCTCGGCAATTTTACATTTATATATACAACAATAACTGACAAAATCGAGCGAGTTAAACAATTTATACAAGGTGGAATGCCATCAGGAAAGATAATAAGAAATGATATTCTTTGACTCCAGCTGCCGGATATTAAAAACGAGTGACGGCGTTTTAAAAATGAACTTCATTTGTAAAAACGTAATAAGTCCGTAAAACGGGACTGGCGCGGTCGTAAACGACCGGCCAATGATTCCACTCTCATCCACTTTCGTATCTTCACACGCCAACCCACTATCGAACCGACTAGCCCACTCGACGTCGTCAACGAACCCATCATCGTCGACCGGCTCGGCATCCAAAGTGACTCTGGATCCGTTTACCCCGAACAAGAATCGAAGCAAGTCTGTTCACGATTGCAAAGAAAAACCATTTCATTCGGTGGTAAACGAGAAAAACTGATTCGATTTCATGATCTTTATACAGTACGGTTTTTACTGCTATGCCATTAAAATGTATAATCGCTTTATTAGCTGCGGATTGGAACTGTCTTCGAAACGGGACTAATTGAATAGACTAATTATGCGAAAAAAATATGAGGGGACGCGTTTTTTTTTTGCCGTCTACTTTAAAAGTTTCGGTCGAATTTCGTACGAATTTTATATCAGGCTTGTTTGGAAGATTTGATTGAAATTGGAGAAAAAGTTAATTGAAACAAATATTCGAAGTTTGAAAATGAAGTATAAAAACAGAATAGTTTTTAATCCCAATTTACAATTGAAGCTTGAGAAAAAAAATATTAAGAAAATTTGATAAGTGAATAATATTATATTAACTGAAAAATATAATAGCTTTTTTATTTATTAGATTATTAATACATATTTTTCAGTCAAACTTTAAATAATAAAGGTAATTAAAAAATATTTTACAAAATACTCTAAATACAGTTTTGAGTATTTTTAGTACTTTTGTTTTTTTTTAAAAAAATCATGATCAGTATATATTAATAAATTAATTATTTAAAACATATAATAAATATAAAATTTACTCTCTAAAATTTAAATAAATATTTTTTTATTATTATATAATTATTTTTATATAAATTCTTAAAATTGTAAGGTTTATCATATTATAATTGATTTATTAAACATTTTCAACTACAAACAAAATATTGTTAAGCACCTTTTTGCTTTTCTTCGATATTATTAGTCATACTAATAAAAAATATTAATTACGTACTACTAAATGGAAAAATAGAAAAATCTATACGTGTTAAATAAAAATAATAATTATTCAGTATTAATTGTCAGTTCCTTTTTTTAATTATTAAAACATCAAATGTATAAACAACTTAATTAAAAAATAATATTGTCTAATTGAATTAACATTTTATAATACATTTCATTTTTAAAAAAAATTCTTTAGAATAAAAAGTTGTTTCTAAAAATAATTCTTAATTAAAATTTTTAACTCACTATTTTCTACAGTTATTTGTTGAAAAAAACAATTTAGGTAATATCCAATCATTTTATTTTTTATCGGAATGAAATATCTCTTATAGATATCGCTTTTCACTTTCGATAATTAAATTAGATTTATTTTTCGTTACATGCATATCAAATGAATAGGTCTATTATTTACATTTTATTTGTTTTCTCGATTGTCAAAAAAGTCTCAAGAAAATCAAATGGATAAAGATATGCGTTGAAACTAATCTTAGAAAGAAGAATACACAATGTATTTGAAGAGAATTGAATAGAGTTGCTACATTTACTTTCAAAGTGAATTTTCTCTTATTTTTTTTCTTTGTTGAAAACTTTGTATATATATATATATAATATTGATTAAAATTTTCACACTAGCAGTTTTTTCCAAAAAAAACTACTAAGTTTAAAACATTCTTTCATTCTTAAGATTACGAGCACTCGTACAATTTACGCTAGTATAACCAGACGAGCGTTTATTATTTATATAAAAAAAAACATCATAAAATATGAGTTGTGTATGTCGAGGTTTGTCTGAATGTATTTCAATCCTCGTTGTATGTAGAGAGAAAGGTTCTTGCTCGGCGGCTATCGGTACGAAGGCACGTCAACTTGAATATCCTAGCAATACGTTTCATCCAACCATTACTACCAACGTTGTATACGAAATGTAGTTTATGTATGCATGTGTGTAGGGTTTGTATTTGCCTTTATGCCTTTCACATACACGCACACACGCAGAAGCGTTACGTATGAGTGAAATGGCCGGTGTATGTGCATATGTGAAGAGTCTGGAGATCAGTAACAGCACCAAGTTGAGTATATATGTGCTCGTGTACATACGTACGCACATCTACGTCATAATCCGTAGGATTATTTTCTCAAACATAGGGCGAAAACATAGTCAGGAGTCATCACGTCGGGAAATTGCGTTGCGGATTATCATACGTTGATCAATACTCGAAAATATGCAGATTGAGAACATATTGTTAAACATAAATATGTTTATAAACTCATATATATATATATATATATATATATACAGAATGATTACAAAAATAGAATATTTAAAAGAACAACTCATACATTTATTTATATCCAAGAAAAGTGAAAATAAAAAAATATATGTAAGAAAAAGTCAATATTAAGATTTTCTAAAAAAATCTAGTAAAAACTATTTAAAAAGTCCATTAAATGAAATCTCCCATAATGAATAATATTGACACAGATTGTTTTTAAATAAAAAAGTTTAAATTGACTTTGATTATTCGTTTTGATGTTGTATCAAACTCAACTTGATCCAAACGAATCAATCACTTCAAGGAAAAAAGGAAGGGAATATACATTTAAAGGTACGTTGTATGAAGGGAACTTAAAATTAGATATATTAATAAATTACATCTAGAAATACAGTGCTCTTAAAATAAGTATACAGCCGTTGAAATACACATCAGCGAATAAAGTGAATAGTAAGTGATTATTGAACCTTCTATAAAATTTTACATAAAATAATTTATTTATCATAAAAACGTATTGGGTGTTTTATGATAATTAAACAAGTTTGATTTTTTGACAAAATTCAAAAGGAATTGAAATTGTACATCAAAATTTCTATTAAAAAAACTGTAGAACTTTTTTTATAAAAAGTACAATAATGATATTGATGATTATTGAACTAAACTAAATGACAAATCTACATTTTTTTTGTCTATAATGTAATAAAATTATTTATTTTGACTATGACTATATCCAAATTCTAATCATTTAATAATGCTACCAATTTATGATAAATAACTTCATATACTCGTATCTGTATTTTATATTTTTTTTATTATTTTTAAATAAATTATTCTTTTTTTATTTTAATAGTTTTTTTTTAAATATGAATTTAAATAACTAAAATATAATTATTATACACAATATATAAGGATTTTCAATAAGCGATTTAGAAGTTTAAAAGGAAAAGAAACAAATATTATTTAATTAATTAGTTATTTTTTAATTTTTAACCATTAATGATGAAATACAATTTCACTCACATGACTACTACAATTTTGTTTGACATAGTGCATTCGTTTAATCAAATTTTTAATCATTTTTTCCCATAATTGTAGTCCAATTTCATGAAATACACGTTCAATGTTTATTTTTAATCCTTCTGTTGTTTGTGGTTTATCAGTACAAACCAATGATTTAACATAACCCCACAGAAAATAATCCACTATCCATTTCATGAAATAATGGACTCATTAAACTGTTGTTTCAATAAGTTTATTGAAGTTTTTATAATTTCTAAGCGTTGTTGAATTATTAAACGTTCCACGATAATTTGTCAAACTATACTGAGTTAAAATGTCAAAATAAACTTAAAAAATGTCAAACATGGTTGCCATCAGCTGTTAAATTTCTGACATTATTATTGAAACCTTATATATATATATATATATATTTATTTATGTATGTGTGTGTATGTATGAAATTCCATTTACATATACATCCCTTTAACAAAATTCCGTATTACAAGAAAAAAGAAATCGACCCGTGTTGCTATAAATAACAAGACAGAAATTGCTAAAAAAAATATACAATAATTAAAGAGAGCCTCGAAACCTGTTAATTAATTATAATTAATGATTCCGATGACGGCGATCCTACCCACTTCCTAAACGTGAGTTTAGTCGGCGTGTAAAGCGTACAACGTAAAGTTGGCCCACCGGTCGGTTAGGTTCGCAGTAATGTATTTTTCGCGGTGCATTTAAAACATAAAATGGATTAATTATGGACAACGGTGAGTGCGATGAGCCCGTCATCCGCTAATACAGGCAGTGCAATTAATTATAGTCTGAAATGCAGACTGTATAGTCTATTATGAACACATGTGTCGTACACATCAGTGTATATGTGGTGTGAATATGTGCATCATTACAAAAGTTAATTTCATGTGGCGGCTCATGAAAAATTGCTACGATAATACAACGTTGTTGTAAATTATGTATAACAAATTACATTCTAAATAGGACAATTCGAATAATAGCTGACGGGCTCCCCGTTTCTGTTGCACTTTGCAATTATCGGGTACATAGTTTCATCAAAATGTGACAAACGTTCGGTTACTTTATGACACTTTTTTGGTATATGGTTCGATTATTTAATTAATTTTTTTTATACGTACGATAAACAATATTTGTAATCAATTTAATATAGGATCATAGAAATGTGACATTTAGATTTGTGTTTTATTGAAAAAAACATATATACCACCCTATACATATGTTTATTTTTAATAAAATACAAATTTGGATAAACCTATATATCATTTAAAATTATTCTACTTCTCAAAAAAATTGAATATAAATTTTTAATCGAATTATTTATATGATATATTTAAATAAATAAATAATTGTAGATATTTATAAAGGGCAGTCAGAAAATCCAATTAAAAAATTATAGGAAATTCGTTGAGATAAACTGAGGGGAAGTAAAAAATCCGTTCAATTTTCGTACGCTTTCTTGCAGAAGAACATTTCCCTATTCGCTTTTAAATACCAATACGGCCGTTTCCGTTCCAGACAATTTTTCATCGGCCGATCATTTATCTCCGTGTACGCGCGCTCACACTTTTCACATGGCGTCACGATACCAGGTTTTAATGTCGGGTTATTTAGATACGCCGTGTCATTTCACGGCTCGAATGCTCCTGACCATTAGACGCGACGTGGCCTTGTTTTCAATGACTGATTACGTTTACTAGATATTTACAGGACGATAAGTCACGGCGTTTTGTCCGCAGATTAAATGTCAACTGCCTCCCTGAAAGCGACCCTTCCTGTAAACCGGTTACAATTCGCACGCAATCTACCACGAAAGTGAGTTTGTTTTTATAAAGCGTTCCGTGCGTTGTACATTTTTCAGCTCGTTTTCGAAGTGAATATTTATATGAATTTTGTTTAAAAAACTTGATTAATCCCTAGACTGAAAATATTCGATAAAGAAAGAAGTATTGTTTAAAATGTGAAATATTTTTTGCGTGACATATAAACGTATTAAAACCGTTCCTTTTTTTATCGAGTCTTTTTATATTTATACATTTTTAAAATACTATTTTTTTTTAATCTGTGTTATTACTTTAATACGCATACGAGCTTTTAGATAAATTACTGAAAATATACACAATTTATTACTAAATTATCAACAAAAAATATTTAAAATAAATTGTCCATATTTAAAATATATTTTCATAAGGTAACGTTTAAATTAAAAATTACTAAAATTATTACTTAGTAATAATGTTTATAGATTTTTTTTACGTAAATTAATTCACTCATTTGATTTTAAATGAATAATCTAATGTTATGTAAATAACTCCAACTAAGAAATATAATACACTGTTTTTATAAAGACTATTCATGAATTTCAAATCTATGAATATGTACATATCTATTCATTTATATAATCACGAAAGAATGTACATACATATCATACATTTCTGTAATATTCAAACGTACATATGTACATGTTTACAGTTTTGCAAGCTTTTGATACATTCGATAATATTTGAACATGTTCACTAGCACTAGTATAAATATTTCTATAGAAAATACTCAGTACGTCGAATAGGAAACACATGCCGAACATTCCAGTCAACCGTGTAATACGAGTGCTTATCTTCGTGTGTTAATCTGATTATTATTTCATTTAGTTCACTCGTGAATAGTATAACATATTTACATATTTTACTAGAATGTTTTGATTTCGATTCTATTCTGTATGTATTACTAATTAGATAATTTTATTATATGCACTATGTACGAAAGTTAATAAATCTATTTGGTTTAGCCCTGAGCATAAATAAAATCCATTAAAAAATCATTACAGTTTATAGAACACGAAGTTTGTTATTTGGTACGATTTTTATTTCACTGTAAAAATGTTTTTATTTGGACAATTACAGTGACGTACGTGTCAGAAATGTAAAAATATGTTTATTCCATTTTAAATACAAAAAGGATAATTCTGTTCAGTTTATTTAAGTTTAAATAAAATGTGATTGATGCGATTAATCTGTCAATTAACAATCAATTCAAATTGTATTAATCCATTATTCGTTTAAAATATATAAATATTTTTTTATATTCCATTATTTACATATCTTTTATATATTAAAGTTTTTTATATAATATTCTTTAAACGTTATAATTTTCAATAAATTTTAAATTTTATATAACTATTTTATATGCATATACAAAGAAAAAATAAACGATAGTTTTATATACCTTTTACATTATTTCATTTTCTGATCTTAATTTAATAACCATTTATTTTTACTATAGAAATTTAAATTTATTAAAAATGAAATATTTAAAAGGTGAGAGAGTCTATTATATTATAAATTAATTCCTATCATTTTACTGATTTGGATTAAGTAAGCATAATCTATTATTGTTTCTTTGATTGAATATTATTTACAAAACTTATAAAATCTCTGAAGTAATATTTTATTATTATTTTTATACATTTTTGTTTCAAAAAGTGTTGATATTTTAGATAATCACTTGTAGTATCTTTCATGAATTCTACTTATAAATTAAAAAATAGCTTAGAAAACTTATACAATATATTTTTCTGTACCTAAAAAAACGATTTAAAAAATAAAAATTATAAATAAATAAATTGTTAATCTTAATATTTATTAATATAGTTGGAATAATGACTTTTTTAAAAAATAGGAAATATAATCGTTTCAGTGAATTGAATAATTATCAATAAGATAAACAAATCGAACTGACGATATTTTAAAAACATTTTGATTTTATTTGCATTGACGTGTAGTGAATGAATTGATTTTCTTCGGATTTTATAACAATAACATTGTATGTTTGAATAACGAATGCAATTAAATTTACTGCGGATTTTGTACCGCCAATCGGTTTTTAAATCAATGTTTGTTCAACATGAAATATTAGTTTTTGAATGATGTAAAATATTGTTTCGGTATAATGTAATCTTTTATATACTATATAAATAACGTTGCTTTTAATTTATTTTTAAAATATCATATACACGTGAGGTATTCAAAAATTCCCGGAAAATGATTATTATTCGTAAATGGAATACTATTTTTATAATTAGTTGATGCGAGTGTAAACCTGTTTAGAATTGTGTTATCAGATATTCTCAACAATGCTGCACGATATTTATACATGGTGTTATGTCAGATTGAAATCACCTTGTATCTATTAACATGGACTCGGTTAAAATTGAAGTGCACTTTAATAATAAATTCCCAATTAAATTAAGTAAAAAAATCATGATATTATTGAAGCTATTACAGATGTTAACAGAGTCAATGCACTAAAAAAACACTCTTTTTGAATGGATAAATCGTTTTACTAACAATTAATAGAACACCAAAGACGATAGTCGCGATGAAAGACCATCAACTTCCATTTCTGAAGAAAATATTCGTGTTGTGGAAATTTTAGTGAAAATAAATTACCAAATGATAATTTAGACTCTAGATATATCTGTAGAATCAGCACAGATCATTCCGAAAGATAGCCTGAATCTAAACAAGCTCTCACCGCGATAGGTGCCGAAGTTGTTGTAGAAAAATCAGCTAGCATTGCACGCTGACTTTTTAAAAATTTTAACGTCACTTCTGATGCTTTTCTAAACAGGATTGTTACGACCGACGAATTTTTTTCTTGAAAGCAAGCAACAATTAAAGCAATGGTTACAAAGTGCTCCCATAAAGACCAAAACAGAAAAATTGACTAGGAAGGTAATAGCCACCATTTTCAGTAATTTTAATGGAGTGTCACTCATAAATTTTCTTGAAGGCCGAAAAAAATAACTGTAAATTATTATGAAACAATTTTAAGAAAACTGCATGCAGCTTTAAAAAACGACCCAGAAAAAGTCATCAACGCGTTTTGTTTCACCATGATAACGTGTCAGCTCATTCTGCAAGTTTCACAAGGGCATTTTTGCGTGAATATCGATGGGAAATTTTACCATATCCTCGATATTGTCCTGATTTAACTTCATCAGCCCTGTTTTATTCCCAAATATTAAAAAATACATTAAAGGCATTCTCTGTGAGTCTAAATATGAAGTAAAACATTTTGTAGAGCAGTGGCTAGATTCATAAAGCTGAAACTGATTTCTACCAAAGGTCTTACGAAGATCGGGACACCGTATGAAAAAATAATTTAACTTAAATGGAATATACGTTGAAAAATAAAGCGCTTAATTTAATTTGTTTTGTTTTTATTTACATTTTCCGCGAACTTTTTCAACGCTCTTCGTATATATAAATGTTTTAAAAAATAATTTCATGTTTACATCACATATTTTTGTCTACCATACGTAGTACGTATGTAATCTGCAATTTAGTTTAATGCCGAATTTATTACAAACTGAGTCTATTTACAAAATGATCAAATACAAGGAAGTAATAAACATACATGGCGGAGCATATTGAATTCATATTGCCATACTTATAGACCATTGTCACAGTTATTTGTTTTTATCTTTTGTACGCTTCTACCTGTTCTGGAAATAACCATTAAAGCGCTAGATTTCCAAATGCAGGTCACATAAAGTCGGTATAAAGTATAATCTAACAACATGCGGACAATATCTGTCCTCATAAAATTATCAATCGACTAGATTTTATGTTCTTCGAAACAATTTCGTTTATTTGCTTTGCAGATAAGTTATAAAAAGTTTTCGTATAATATTTTAATATATTGGTTTACAGGTTTCGTTCTATTTCTTTTTATATTGATTTGTGTAATTTATATTTTTTGATAAAGATACTTAAAAATAATTACACATATACTATGTGTTGGTGACTAAATCAACTTTTATAAATATACATATATAAAACATATTCTCATCAAAGTCAATTTCTAGACAAGAAGTTGTAACTAGAAGTTGTCTGTTGATACTTTTTTATTATATTTTTTTATTATCATAAACTTATATTGCTTTAATATTTTTTTTCGAGTTTTCCATTTTTTAGCATATGCCAGACAGCTATAAATTTACTTTAAAGAAGATTACTTTTATGAACATGACGAGAGTTCTGAAATGAATACATTATAAAAAAAATCTCATATTTTTTTATTACTAGTGATAACAGCAAATATGAAACAAACTATTTTTCTTAAACATATGAGTTTTATTTTATGTTTTAATTTTTATTTCATATATTATTTCAGAATTTTTTATTTTTAATATTTATAAGATTTTTAATAGACCATCAATTGAAATTTGATAATATTTGAAACATTTACAAATTAAATTAAAAATAAATCTTTAGAATGGCCCTATTGACTTTTTACATATTACTTAAATACATTTTGAATTGAAAGAATAAACTTTAAGTATAATTAAAAATATTCAATCTATTTTTTTATTAATTAATTTTTAAAATATTTTTAATATACCTTCAAATATTTTGTAACTTGATATTATTTATAATATTTTTAATATTAATTATTGGTATTTTTTAAGCATGATAGAATTTTAAACGATGAAGATTGTTTTTAGGTTAGATAGAAATTTCGTTAGGGATTCAATTTAATGTTCTATCAAGCTTAAAAAAACACCTTTATTTAATTAAAAGAAAATCACTGTATTTATTTTTTTAATTAATTTTCATTCATTTCTTAAAAAATATATCATAACTTATTTAATTCTCTGATAATTACAGTTTAATAAATGAAATTTAAAGATATATAATTGAATTTTATTGAGTGGAGTAATAAATTTTGATCCATAAATTATTTCTGAATACGTTAATAATATTTCGTGGATGTAGAGTAAAATGTAAATGCGTTTTTCTCTCAATATAAAAAACTTCTGTTTTTAAATTAAATACATTTATTTACATACTTTTATCTGACATTTAGAGAACAGTTACTTTGAAATTTTCTATTTATAGAAAAACGATTGTATCTTTCATTTTCTTTTTATTAAACGTTCAAAAGTGTAAAGTATAATTTATTTAATTAGTATGAATAAATTATTCTAACATTTAAAATTTAAATGTTCTGTATTTTAAATATCAATAGAATGGAAAATAATTGAATTGTATTACAATTTCTATAAAACACTGCCAAAAAAATGATATTCAGTATTTTTGAATAGCACAAAATAATTTATTTAAAAGTACACAATAATCACAATATGTTACGTATAGATGCACCTCATTTCCATATACACAGAATAAAACAAAGAACACGTAACAGCGACGTGTATTACTGTATTTCTTGTACTCGGCTCGACATTGTTAAAGAGGTGACTAGCCAACACGGTAGCAGCAGTTCATAATGCATGTCAGTAAGTTCATTGCAGTTCTGCTGCAACCACTCAACGGAATGTACGCGCTCTTTAATTAATTCCCATTATGGCAACAGAGTGCTTCTCGAGTGGATTCTGCTGGATGTACAGCTCTTGGCACTTGGTACCTACGTTCAACGAAACGAAATTTCTAACCCAATTCTCGGTCTTTGTCACTTCATGAAACTTTTCGTCACAATAAACTCACGATCTTATTACGTTCGTAGATGAATCTTTACGAAATCTGATTAATGTTTACTGCTATTTATAAAAGTTTCGTTCATGAATTTTGCCACTGTATTCTAATTACAATAGTGTTGAACTAAAAGCACATTATATATATATATATATATATATATATTGATTGCACTATAAACTAATTTAAAACTTTGTTCTAACTTAAAGTTTCTATAATAATATACTCATATTCTTGATATCATTATTATATACTATTACCATATTACTTAACTATTATTTAAAGATCATTAAAGTAATGAAAACTTGAGAGTGATATAAAATAATTTTTGCTTTGTTAAATATTGTCAAGAAAATTTATAAAACCTAATAATATATAAAAGCTATGTGTAAATCCTTTACTAAAAACTTTAACTATAAATATGTTATAATTCAATGCTGTGATGATGATGTCAGAATGAAAATTTAAGACTTAATCGATAATAATTTATTTACATCTAAAAAAAATATTTAACAAATAAAATATAAAAATTAAGTAATGTAAAAGAAATATAAAATTATAGTTTTTTTTGCATATGCATATAGTTATAAGAAATCTAATTTAATTAAATTGATTAAATATTATAATGTATAAGTAATTCAATTGTATTAAAATTAATTTTTGTATTAGATTTTTCATAGCATTATTTATTTAGAATTTGGAAATCGTCAGAAATTAATTTTAAAATCCTAATTGGTAGCTCTTAAAAGTTTTAATGCTAAACTAGTTGTTTTATAAATTTATTAATTAATATTTTTTTCCGATTTCAACAATTTTGTGTTAAAAATATCAATACATAAAAAAACTTTATTCAAGCACTCAAAACCTGATCATTATCAATAATCAACCAATATCACTAAATTGTAATCTTAATTGAATTTTTCATTTAATTAAACAATCATGATCTATTTCTGATATGATTTTTTAGAGTAAATCTTTTTTAAAAAACTCATAAAATACATTTTAACAATATTTTTTTCATATCATATAAAAAAAGTAAGTTATTGATATTTTAGATTATCACTCGTATGTTGGATGAGTATGTTTTTGGTTATATTCTTAAAGTAGCTTTCGTGAACTCTTCTTATAAATTGATAAATCGCATCGAAAAACTCGCACGATACGTCTTCTCCGAGTCTACAAAGAATATGACGACAAGCAACGACTTGAACGTTATCGCGAACGATCTGAACGCGCTATTCATGGAGTCGACGGGGTTACGGGACGCGAGACGTCGTAAACAAAAAGATCATAGTTCACGCGAATTTATGAGTTCGTACCCAGGCGTGCACACAATGCATTTAAATCGGCGAATTAGGCCGCCTCGGCGTATTAATTGGACCGTAGATACCAGGAAACGATAGCTATCTATATATAGTTAGCGAGTACAAATATCTATGGTGAACGAGAAAGTCGTTATCGATAACTTATTTTCGTCGGAGGCGTTTATTAAAAAAAGAAAAAAAAACAAGAATAATCACTTTCTATTTTCAATGAGCTCGATTGAGATATGAACGGACGGCAGCGTTCATCGATTATCTTGTTATATATTTTTTTCGTTTTCTTTTGCCTTGAGTCTTAATTAATATATACGTCATTTTCAAAATATTTTGATTCATTGTTTTAACGATCGTTCGTTGATAGATTGCTAAAAAAATATCTTTACAAAAATAAAATAAGAAATACTATAACTGATAAAATCGTGATCGTATTATAGTCTAATTCAAAGCTTTTATTTATTTAGAACCAAAGCTTAAACAAATCGCAATTAAAATAGTTACTCTATAATTATTATTATTTAATAAAAATCCAATATGATTCTTTTTTTATCTTCGAAATCAAAATCACTGGAGAAATTGGTTAGAAATAATTTTATATATTAAAATATTTTTATAATACTTCAATGAAAAAATATTTTTAATATAACATGAGGCTTCCACCTCTTACTCATTTTTTTCGTTAACCCTCAAACTTGCTTCTGTTTAACAATGTAAATAAGTTTTAAAAAAAACGTTTAGAAAGCTTTGTTAATGCTTTTGTGTAAACAATGTATATTATATTTATTGATAATCTGATGGGCATTCAAATCTAATGCCAATATAATTAAAATTTGTTTTGTCTGAAAAACTGTTCGAAAAGTCTATTTAATAATCTATCTTTTTCCATTTTTTGCTAATTTTATTAGTCATAAAATTTGTAAATTGGTAATTTTCGAAAAAAAATCAGGAAAATTCGGAAACGAAATTCCTCTCTCTCTCTCTCTATATATATATATATATATAATAATTCAATTGAAAAATTAATTCCATTAATCTACTCCGAAGATGAACGATTACCTCCGAAGATTAACAATTACAATTGTGGAGTGATGTGAAAATTTCAACACACTCACATCACTCCAGAATTGCAATCGTTAATCTTTGGAGATTAATGACATTAATTTTGTGATGGAACTATTTTTTGTATAAAAAAATATTAATAAAAATTGAAATTGAAAATTTTACATTATTTTAAACTTAGAGAAAATTGTTTTTCTTCATTTTGAGTAAAAATTTCTATATTATATATTTACAATAATTTAATAAAAAATATTTCAAATTTAGGTATATTTATATATAAAGATGTACAGTTGAAATTACCTGAAGTCGTTAAAAAAAACTCCCAGACAATAAAAATATTTTAGAAAAACAGTAACTTTTCTATCAAATTGTATGGCCGGTTATATCACATTGTTTTTCATACAACGGGAAAGGAAAAGCAGAATGTAAAAATCTCAATGTGCTACGTCTGAACGTGGCGTTAAAAACCATTTCCTGTTCGATGTTGCAATACAGGAAGCGATCGACACTTCGTCGTTATTAAATATTCAACGCTTTACCATGACGCCAGTGGATGGTGTTCTCGATTTCGAACATCGCCTGTTAACTCCTCTACCCTCTGAATACGTCTCATCCCGTTACATAATTCGTCTACGGTTCCTTTGACACGGAGAAACTACAGAGAGAGAACACTTTATATATATATATATATATATATATATATATATATATATATATATATATTAGTTGTAGAAAGCTCAGTGATCAAAAGCTTCACGTAACACGTAGCGATATACCGATTTGTATCTCGTCTTATGATCAGATTTCGTTTGAAATCGAAAGCTTGTACGCAATCTATATATTCGACTTAAAAAGATATTTTATATCTAGTTTTGGTACAAATGGTCAACTTATTTTTAGCACCCAAAAGTATGACATGCTTTATTTATTTTATTCGAATCATTTCAGTTATATACATTTATAACTTATTTTTTATGGAGTTGGTTATATCAGTTATCAAATTTTATGATTAGATTATATTTTACAATACTTTCTCATTTATTCAATTACAACTATAAAATAATTTAATAAACTATATTTTTTTTTATGTTGAAGTATATTTTTATTTTTCTAATATAAATATTTTGAAATAATTTATTTCATTGAAAAATATATAAATAGGTGTCCAATTTGAAGCTCACACTTAAATATCGCATAGTCAAAAAAAATTGTGTACTCCTGATAAGACACCTTACATGGGGTATTTTTAAGCATGATAGAACTAAAAATTAAATCGTTATCGAAAGTTCTATCCAATCTAAAAAAAACACTTTATATATATATATATATATATATATATATACATGTGTGTATGTATATATAAAGTTATGAAAAAGTGTTTTTAAGTTAGATAAAACTTTCGAAAAGAATTTAATTTTAAATTCTATCACGATTAAAAAAAAGCTCCCCATATATATTTATTATGATAAACATAAACTGTTTAATTATTGAGATATTTGGATTCTATAAATGTATTAATTTCTTAATATTCTTATGTTATTAAATAAATCATACAATGAACTTCTAAATTTTAATTAAATAATAATTAAGTACTTTCATTCATTCAAGGACTAACAAAATGAAATTAAATAAATACATAATTAAATAAAAATGATTTGCAGTTCTAATTTTAAACTCATATGTATGAACAAGCATATATATTGCTAGACAAGATGTATTTTATACGTATTTTTGTGTATATAAAAATTTAATTTGGATCGTAAAATTCAAAATAGTAAAGTTGTTGAAAATAAGATAGAAATAAACACAGTGGAAAAGAAAACTATCTAACTTGAAAATAACATAAAAATGAGGATTTGTACAAAATAAAGAATTGGGAATGTTAACAAACGAATTCTTTTATGATTAAAAATAGAAAAGTAAGTTTAAACCAATATATAATTTAATGAATGAATATTTGAATTATAAAAATCTAAGAAAGGATAGAAAATGTATTTTTATTTATAAAAGAACGAACTAATTTAATATGTAGAACCATGAGTTGTTATTGTAGAATATATATATAGAAAATATTGAAATAGAAGTCGTTATTTTTATAAGTATTTTTTTAAATATATCTTTTTCTACATTCAAATTTCTTTTAATTTTTAATAACTCTACATGTTTCATTCAATTTTGAAACATTTTTTGTATAAAAAAATATCCCTTATATTAAATCGAATAATATATCCACCCAATTCTCACTTTATTTAATCTTGACTGGTTTGATTGCACTGATCATAATCTCTGGTCATGTTATATGACGTATTTTTTTTAAAAAAAATCTTTTTAGTATTTTTTCAATATTTTATTCTTATACTGATTATAATCTTTATATTATAATGATAACAATTATGAGAAAAATACATCTTTATTTTATACGCAGTTAAGTAATAATGATTTGAGATTAATAATAATTCAATTTTTTAAAAGATCTAAATTGATAGAATGAATAAAGATGATGATTGATGAATGAAGATTAATTTTATTGGTGTTTGATCAAATTTATTGATTTTATCATTTTTAAAAACATACACATTTCATTGTGTCTAGTAGAAAATATTTTTAGATTATTATGTTTTTTATTTTAAATGCCATTTTATAATTAACTCCAATGGTTATACTTTTAACAAATATCAGATAATTTTTTTAGTTAATGTGCTATTATTTCTAGCTCGATGTTATCAAGTATTCATTAAAAACAAGATTCTTTAATTTATCAGCTTCGATAATCAAAATAGCCTATATAATAAAAATATTCAAAATCGTCGATTCTTGCTAAGTTAATTTCCATCATTGAAATAAAATCTATTCTTATTGCGAAGGTGAATCTGTCTCCATTGTTATTTTCGTACATTACTTTTTATTTTTCTTTTGCGACAGTCTCGTCTTAGTTGCGTGACACCACGAAAATGTACCGTGAACGTAGCGACCGCACACCACGACGATGTTAAAATTATTATGAAGTTCGATGTAAAACTTGATTATATTCGCCGGCACTGTATTGGCGTGTGCGGGCAATTGTGATTTTATGTGTCGTGAATGTCTCGGAGTGCTTGAAAGAGGTTCTCGCTTGCGGCTCCGCTGTGGCTTCACTGTGCGGCTCGATGGCTCTACGGCTCTTGCGCTGACGTGACGCCACCGCTGCGACTTTCATCGCGGCGTTGATATGACTCTTTTTTTATTGCTGATGACATATACGATGGTCTCGGGGTGTAATATCTCTACTCCGTGCTTTATTCTTTTATGTGTGCAACGTCTTACACGGAACGTGAACGTGTAATGGTGGTCAGGATGGCAGGTAGCATTTTATATATTGTTGTGCGTCGAGATTCTATGTCTTTTATGATATAAAAAAAACGTACCGGATATAAATTTTCAAGTTGATGCGATAAAAATTTAATTGCGTATGCGTTATAAATTACACAATATTTTTTTCAAAATTTATTAAAAATTATAACGTAATTAATATTTTTATTAGGGTATACGAGTAGAATGTTTTGATGCCAATTTATACACACACACACACACATACATTTATATATCCAATTCAATTGAAAAGGAACATTTTTAAATCTAATCTTTCGATTTTTCTAAACCTTACATAAATAAGACAAAAATATTTTATTGTATTTATTATTTTATATCATTATTTCTTTCTATTTTGCTTTGAAGAGGTACATTTTAAGATTATTTTTGTTAGTGTATTTTTTTAAAAAATTATACATTTAATAAAATCAATTAAACTCACTTTTACAATAATAAATTTAAAATTACAATTAATATTTTGAGAAAAAATACTGAATATTTCTGTACATTTTAATTTTATACTAATGCTTTTATTTTTTTTCCCCCAAAAAATATATTAATTAAATGTTGAACGAACTTGAGAGTTTATTAATTAACATTTATTTCACTTCACTGGAAGTTGTATGAATGCATTTAAAAGTAATTATAGAATTGTTCCACGGTAATGTCTTATTAACACCAGATCTTAATCCTAAACACAGTTGCAAGATGTAACGATAATAACATTCCCGTTGATATATATCCAACTATTAAATATTCCATTGAATGAACGAGCGAATAAGAAACGTACACATGTGCGAGCGAGTGTGAGATAAACGTCACGGGTTTACGGGAACGTATATAAATACCGTACGCACTAGTTGGCCCTAATGTAATCTTAAGGCAGAGACCTTTTCGCATCCAGTGCTCTAGTGTCACCGCGAACGGATGAAATATGACATTAACTGGATTTTATTTCTCAGACACAAATTTCATTAATTTGAGTGCTGAAGCCATTTCGTGCTTGCGATGAGCTCGTATTCGGCCGCACAGTGGTGTTTTCTTTTGATCTGTAATCTCGTTTGACATTTTTAATTGAAATTGTAATTTAGTTAAGATTTTATGAATCTTCGGCACGAATCCTAGCCACTCGTATTTCTTACGTGCCGTGAACTGTCGACATAACAGGTGCGTCGACGTCCATGTCTTATTTTAATCTATCTGAAATAACGCTGTAGGCACGTTTTTGATAAGAATGATAAAAAATCAATGGTTATGAAAATTTATGAACTTGAAAACAATTATGACTTCAATCATAAAATTTTATAGTTTCTTTTTGAATAAATTTGTAAATTTTTATGGTTTATTGAAGAAAATTTACGAGTAGTTGAGATTAATTTATCATTAATGAGAAATATGAATAAATTTGTTTATTAAAGATTTATTTAGTTCTATTTTATATATGTATATTAGTTTCTTGATATTTTGAAATTTTTCAATTGTAATAATAAATATAAGTAATTATTATTAACTTCTATTATAGTAAAGTAATTTGAATTAAAAATATTAATTAAAACTATATCATTTATAAAAATAAAAGTTATATATTTAAATAAGAAACAATTTAATAGGGCTTTAATATTTTTTTTTAAATAATATAATAAAAAATAAGTTACTAGCAAACACATAGTCCATGTAATTAAAAATTAAAATTTTCACATGAATTTATTTTATTTTAATTAATAATGAATTGAAAATGATATGTACTTTTAATAAATTTTTCAAAAAAGATATAAATTTTAATTAAGTAAAATATTAATAAAAATATTATATTCGATTAGAAATAAAATATATTAATGATTTTATTTAGTATTATGTATTTATATTTAATATATAAAATTTCAGTGAAATTTTCAACTATTTTATCTTTTGTGATTTATTGTACGTGACAGGTAATTGATTATGTGAAAAGATCTGCTTATTTGAAAATATTATGTAAAGTTTATTTAAAAGCTTATTTGTTTAATTAATTTTGAAAAGCTAATTAAAATCAGTTTGAGTCGAGAACCAATTTAATATTGATAAAAGTAACACTTCACTGTTTACCTCCACGTAAATGTCCATAAATTATTTTTGTTTTGTTTAGATATTCTCATTATCCTTAATAAAAACAATTTCTCGCACGTTGTTTTCGTTAATAACCATTTTATCAACGTGTATGGATCCTGCACACCATGTTACACCAACCACCGCAAGCGAAAACCGTACGATACGATACAGGAAACATCGCAATAACATACATTATCTTCAACAGCGATCAGTTTTCAGTGTGGGCGCCCAGTGTTGAAATTACGCGGCATAACGCATGGCACTTAGTTGTAATCTTTAGTGCAAGAATATTAAATGCGGTTGCCGCCGCGACGGTTCAAATTTATTAGTCAGGACTATAACACATATACACGCATACATGTATATCGAGCTCGTCTCCTGTTCCTCTGACGTCTCGTCGTCACAAGAACAACCCTTTGCCCTTCAGCTTTCAGCCATCAGCGCGCCAGTGTAGTTCGGTTGCGTTTTTGAACGACATGGAACGGCGCGATAGTGGGTAAAGTTTCGAGCGAACGTTATGATGCGTTGATATATGTATGCTTTGAGAACGTAGGGAATCGTGTTAGGAACTCCATACGCATTATATTCGGAATGTGCTATTATGGGCTCGTGTGATAAAACTTTAATATATGTTCGAGATGAGGGACATGTAGTACGGACGAACATATTAATACTCGCATAGATCTTTCTGTAATTAAAATATAATTTGTATGTTTAAAGTTTAGATTATTAGGCTTGATGTTCTCGATATGGATCTTTCTCCTTTTCTCTATTATCTTTCTCTATTATGTACTACATTTCATACAGAAGTTATTTAAAACAACACATACTACTTTTGTAGATATTTACATAAAATATTTTTCTATTTTTTTATTGTTTCATACGGAAATAATAATAATTAAAAAATAATATTTCATTGGAAATTTTAAACATTTTAGATTAAATTACAAATTTATATTAAATGTCTATAAAATTTAAAAAAATATAATCTCAGTTAAATTACACTGTTCTATTATTTATGACAAATCGATTTTATTATATATATAGAATCATCCAAATATGTCGTCTAGATTTGTGTTTTATTAAAAAGAAACATGTGTATAGGGTGGTATATAAGAAAACATGTGTATAGTTTTTGTGTGTTTTTAATGAAACAAAAATCTAGGCGTTACATTTGGATGACCCTATATATATATATATATATAAAAGTTGCATAGCAAAATTAATATCAATTATCTACTCCAAACGTGCATGTTGGAATAAAGTGAGCATTAATGGCATTAATTTTATGATGGAACTATTTTATATATAGAGAGATATAGAGAAATTTTGTTTTTGAACTTTCCTGATAATTACAGAAAACAAATATTGTGACATTAAAATTAACAAAAATGGGAAAAAGATAGATTTTCAGGCAGACTTTTCAGACAAAGAAAAATTTCATTGTATTGACATTAGATTTGAATGTACATCAGATAATCATCAATTTATAATGAACATTTTTTACACAAAATCATTAACATAGCTTTCTTAAACGTTTTATTTTTCATAATTTATTTATATTGTTTAACAGAAGCAAATTTGAAGGTTGACAAGCGAAGTAAATAGGGGTGAAGCCTCCGGGTATATATATATATATATATATATATATATATATATATCAGCTCTATACAACATGCAACCCCTCTGACATTTTTGTGTGATCCTCGTACAGGATTGAATTTTTTAAAAAAATAAAAACAATGTAAATTGAGGTCATTAATTTAGATATACAATATTTGTCTCAAATTTATTTCTATTAAAAAATGTAACAACGTCTCTCTGAACAAGCAAAAAAATACACCATTTTTTAGCAATATGTACAAATGTTTATTAATAACATTTTTCTGCAATATTTCTACCAAAAAAGTGTTTTTTGATAATTTTTTCTATAATAAAATTTCATGCCTCAAGATCAACGCATTTGGATTTAATTAATTAAAATATTTCGAGACCTACCACACCTAGAGAACTCCATATCCCCCGCTTTTGATAAAAAATATAATGCAACCCGCTAAGATTTCACAAAATTTGTAATTGACCTTTTCACTCAAAATGTTGCATAGACCTAATATATATATATATATATATATATATATATATATATATATATATATATATATATATATATATATATATATATATATATATATATATATATATATAATTACAAATAAAAATAAAATATAAATTTTATTTTTCTAAATACATTTAAAATATTTAATATTACTTTCTATTACAGATTTTAAAATTTTTAGTAATAAAAATTAATATATTTATATTTTATCTCAAAAAGCGTTATAAAAATATTAAATATACATTTATAAAGTACTTTTCATTTGATAAAGTAATCAGTTTATATTATTTTATAAGTCTATCTATATAGAAATGTTAGATTAAATTTTATACAGTTTTGTTCGACAAACAGTCAATTTATATCAACGATAAGACAATTCATTAAAAATAAATGATAGAAAGTTTTGATTGTAGTTGCTATAATAGTTTTAACAATTCGATATATATATATATATATATATATATATATGTGTGTGTGTGTGTGTGTGTGTGTCGAAAAAGGAAAGCAAGTAAAACGAACCAAAAGTACAATTGCAATTTCCTAATGTTACTATCGGTGTGTGTCGAGTATATATGGTTGAATACTTACGAGAGTGCTAGCGACCTCTTTACATGTCTTGGAGTCGAAAGAGTGCTCGGCCAATCAGTATCACGAGCCAGGCGGGATCGTGTTACCCGTCAGCTTTAGACTTTAAATCGATTTCACTATTGTTCTCGAGAGCCATTAGTTTAGTTTAGAAAACTTTCAATCGTTCACAACAACGTTGTTGTTAGTTCACTTCACTATGGCTACTTTTGTAAGATCCGTCGATGCCCAAATACATGTTTGGTTGTTACATGACTGACCGTATTTATTGTTTTTGTACAAAAAACAAATATATATATATATATATATATATATATATATATATATATATATTATGAAAGAGAGAAAGAGAGAGAGAACTTCATGAAATATATTACAGTTATTGTTGTTATCAGAGTCTCATATTTTAAACTTGATATTAATTACAATTAGAACCAGTGTGCATTTATCACGTGTGAGAGATCTTCACACTAATTTTGTATCTGTGACTTGTACAACACTGATCCATCACAAGCAACCACCGTGTCCATCCCTTCATCTGTCAAACTACCAAACATCTATCTATCTATTCATTCGTCCATAGATCAGTTGGATATCAAATAGTGTGTATCATGTCGTTTAAATAAATAATTTTCTTAAAACATTCATATTATAAAAATGAATATTTTAATAACAAAAATAAATTAAGTTTTTTAATATTGATGCAACTTTTATGTATTAAATATATATTGTATTCTGTATAATTTTAATTAATTACATATCTTTGTTCAGTTATCCATTTTCAACTTTTTGAAATTTACGAAATTCTGATATTACATCCAAATATAATTTTGAAGATCATTTACATATTTTTATTCAAAATAAAAATATCATTTTTTCAAATATCATTTTATGTCTTAAATTATCAAATACAATTTCATTGATAATGTTTGATTTATTTAAAACGCGTTAAAGAAGTTATTCGAAAAGGAAATTACTTCTTGGAATGAAACAAAATTGAACATTCTTAAAACTTATAAATAATCGAATTTGTTTCCAAATTAAACATCTTGTTGGATTTTGAAGCTAAATGTATTATTTAAATATTTTGAAACTTTTTTTGATTCGAAATAAAAACATATATTATATTTATTTTTATGTATTTTTCCAAGAAATATTTCAATGTTTTGTTATAAATTACTTATATATATATATATATATATATATATATATATATATATATAACGACTTTATATTTTCTGAATGAACAGCTCACTTTTTTATATCATTTTCTTACACAATCATTTTTATTCAACGTATATAGAAAACGTGTAGGCATGAGTAAAATGGCGATAAAAACCGCTTTTTAGAATAACAAAAAACCGATCATATTTATGTAGATGTAACATTATGCTCTGTGTAGACAACAGTGGAACGATTATGTGACAGATGAATATAAACATACGGTCTTTAGAAAGACGACGACGACACTGTTCGACGCGTGCCACCGAATGAAATATGGTCAATGTCGTGAGACAGGTGGTGATTTCTTGTCTCGGCAGACGTGCGTTCGATTCACGTCCAGACGATGAAAAATGACTAAAGGTTACACGTTCACGGTGATACAAAAAAGTCTACTTACATATACATACACATTGTATCACATATAGAAGTTTACATAAAACATACATAGGCATCTTATATATATATATATATATATATATATATATATATATATATATATATATAATATGCTGATGTGTTTGTTATACCCAAGGATATTTGAAAACTAAAAAAACTGTCAAAGAAAACATTTGTCAAATATATATATATATACACGTTTTATACTACAGATTGCTATTAAAGAAATTTTACTTTTTACATATTTTTTGAATGAGTGTTAATAACTGAAAAATACTACATTATAATAATATATTGTACATATCTGTGTACATATACACACACACACCCACACCCACACATATATATATATATATATATATATATATATATACATATACACCCATACATAAAAAGATTGTTTTTTTTAGATTGGATAGAATTTTCGATAGGGATTCAATTTAAAATTTTATCACGCTTAAAAAAACATCTATATAATTATATAATTAAAAATAAATATTCGGTTCTTAGTAACACAATTATGTTATTTAAGGCATATTTTCAGATATAAAAATCAAAAAATAACAAAAATCACTACCATGAATTATAGTGTCCTAAACAAACTTAATTATTGTTAAAAAAAAATCGATTAAAATTTTTTATTAGATTATAACTGAATTAAATTTAATTAAAGTATAAAACTATTAATTTTTTTATGTATATATATATATATATATATATATATATATATATATATATATAAATGTTTTTAATTCATTTCTCTTGCTTAAGAAAATAAAACATCAAATAAACATTCCCTTAATTGTTATTTACAAACATTGAAATAATCTCGAGAACTCGTTATGTCTTTATTTATGTACTGCAAACTAAAATTAAACAACTCACTTAAACAAGCACGCATAAAATATTGAAATAGTTAAAAAGAATTTATGTTCCCATCTCATAAGCAATACAATAGTGACTGTGTCTAGTAAATGACCCGACACATCCGGATCAACGACGAAACACCAACAATGTTCGCCACAAAAGATGGCGTAAAATAAGAGAAAAATGGCTGAAAGGCGATGTGGTTAGTTGTGACAGGGTGGCATGCGAAAAAAGTTACGGGTAGAACAGGAAATATAATTGAGCCGTATCCCCCCGAGATGGGCGCACGCTGCGAACGTTTTGTCGCGGCGCACCTATTGGGTTTTTTTTTCTTATTTTTATTTTATATATATATATATATATATATATATATATATATATATATATATATATCTTTTTTATTTTATTTTCTGACACGAGTTTGGCATTTCTCATTTGAACTGATATTGACTTTTGTCACTTGCAGATACATTTCAAAATGACAATGTTATTGTGTCCTGTTATTGTATGACTTACGTTTGCAAAATACTTTGTTGTGGTTGTGGACTCTTGTATTGAAATTTAGTAAAGGATATTTAAAAAATTATAGTATTCAAAACAGGCATATTTTTTAATTTGAATTTATACAAATTATTTACATTTATAGGGTCATCCAAATGTGGCGCATATTTGTGTTTGATTAAAAAGAAATATGTGTACAGTTTTTTTACTTTTTAAAAAACACAAATCTAGGCGTCACATTTGGATCACCCTATATTTTGTAAATAGATATTATATATATATATATATATATATATATATATATATATATATATGTATATATATTATTCGAGAGATAAGTAGTACAGGATGAATTTAATCAAATTAATCAAATATGTTTTTTTTATTTTTATAAAAAAATCTATTATGTACTAAAATTAAATGTTTAATATGTGTAAAATTTTGTATTGAAATGAATTATGTTACTGTATGTCGAAGTTAGTGATTTATTCAATAAAAACTTTTATGTACGTGCATGTATTAATAAATGTATAGTATGAACGATTCGTATGAAAATAAAGAATAATAAAAATTTCAACAATTAATAAGTTTCAAAAAATTAAATACAATTTTACATTCTAAATTTTTAATTATAAAACACATTATATATCTCCCACAGTCATTTCTCTTGTACGTATATAAACACGTTGTTGAATTTGTAGCTTAATATAGATTTTCTTTCCAGGATACGGAAACGTATCTCCACGAACTGAATGGGGCAAAGTGACAACAATAGTATACGCTATAATCGGCATGCCCTTATTCCTTCTGTACCTAAGCAACATCGGTGATATTTTAGCACGTTCATTCAAATGGACGTACGCAAGATGTTGTTTGTGTCGTTGGTGTCCGAACGTGGCTCAGCGACGTGCGCAGAGACGCCGTCGTCGCGAACGAGCGCGGCGTCGACAACAACTTGCAGCTGTTGTCGTCGAAGGCAGTACAACACCGTCATGGCAGGTTAGTCTCAACCAATCAATATTCATCCGAGCATACGTAATCTTCATTGAAAACAACTCGTGTCATCTTTTATACTCATTCTAATACGATTCGATCAAATATAAACTGAAATATATATCGCAGATTATAGACAGAATATAAATGCATCTAAAACATATTTATTTCGTTTTATTACGTACTATTATTTCTGTCGTAAAATATATGAATCATGGCGTTTACGAAATCCAGTCGTTCGCTGAACGTATTAGAACCGTCAGGAAAATTAATGAGATACCATAAGTATATTTTGATAAAGATTAATATTTGCTGAGATTTGATAAAGATGAAAGTTTGTCGTGAACGATGTTAAGCCTGATGTGATACCTAATTACGTTGATAGACGAATTATTCAATAACATTAGTTTATAGAGCGAATCCATTTGACAGTTTTAGTCACTACTGCCTGACACATTAAATTTTAAATAAATCTCTTTTCGTACCATAAATTATATATATATATATATATATATATATATATATATATATATAATTACAAATAAATGTTATCAAACATAATCTTTTTTTAACCAATAAATCTTAAATATATTAATACATTATTAAAATCTAGAAAGTTTTTGTATATAAACTATTAAAAATATATTTAATAGGTTTTTTAGAAACTGTTTTTATTGCATGATTTGGAGGTAACACACACACACACACACGCACACACACATATATATATATATATATATATATATATATATATATATATATATACACATATAATGTTGAGCAAAAATATGTATAAATATCTTTATTATCAATTTTTCATTTTTATAACAATTTTATGATATTGTTTTAATCTCATATTTTTACTAATAAAAACAATTTTCAACACATAAATATATACATATGACTAATAGAATCACATTAATTAAGCTATCAATAGTTATTAATGAAATATTGATTGTAAATATATAATAATACAATATATTCACAATCAATATATAAGTAATGAAATATTAATTTTATAACTATAAAAAAATGAGGAAAATGTTTAAATTATTTTTTTATTATTAATTTATTACTATACAATAGAAATGGAAAAAGTAGACAAGTATTTTAATTAATGACAATAAAAAATATTATATACTGTTTCAGTTTAAATATAATTCTTTATTATACAAATATTTTTAAATGAAAAAATCATGGCAATACAAAAAAAATGTTTTGAAAATAGTTTTAAAATAGAATTTCAAATTATTTTAGAAATCATTGGATGAATGTAATTATTTTTTAAATAGCTACCAAACAGTCCTGTGATTCATTTATGATTCACACCAGATATTCATGATCTACAGTGATTCATATATAGGGCGAGTGAATTTATAAAAAAAAATCAAAAGAAATCATAACATTTGATATTGCAGAAATAAAAATCTACTGACTAGAGATATTTACGTAACGTTAATATATTTTCAAGTTAAAAATACCGACATAAAATATAATACAAGACGTTATTTAGTTCGAAAAAAATATATAAAGAAATCAAAATACCACACACAAGTATAACGTAATCACTATATTGTCGTCAGTCCGATCTCGTGTTCAGAAAACCAGAAATAACTTCTGCTCGGCGACGTCGAACGAACCTAGAGAACAACAGCTCCATTAATCACGACGGCCGAACTTAATTAACGCGCCACGCTAATTTTCCAATCATAACAAGTTTTCATGACCGCCACAAACACAATGCAGGCGCGTCAAATAATAAAAGAAGGAAAAAATCTGGTTTGTTTTTTCTGTCCCGCTCTGTTCGTTACGTATAGTATAATATTACGACGTCGGGACGTTCAGAGAGTCGAGCTGACTGAGTGACGGCATCGTCGTGCCCCCGGGATCGTTAAAAATACGATATTTTTTCTTATAATGTTCAACGATGGACCGCAACAGCAACGCGTGGAACTCAAAAAGATAAGAGGCGTTCCATACTATTTCTTCTTTATATACGTTTGTGTCATAATTTATTAAAGATGAAGAAAAAATATCTTTAATAGTAAGATTTCTGTGCGGGATACGAAGAACGTTCTTTAGATATTTTATTAAACGTTTGTTCTGATTAAAAAGTTTTGCACAAGTCTTTAGTTTTGAACTGGAAACGAAAAATATCTTTTTATTCATACAGAAATACGACTTTGATTAATCCTTTATCTTTCTAAACATTTTAACTCTTTATCAAAGAAAACTATTAATTCTTAATGTCACTTTGTTGAAAATCGTTTTAATGAAATTAAAACAATTAAATAGTTATTTTTTTAATCATTATATATCTATCAAAAGACCAGAAGGCGGAAGGGAGATATTTGCCAACCTAATATATATATATATATATATATATATATATATATATATATATATATATAAATTTTCAAACGAAAATACATTTTAAAAAATAATTATAGATTTCTAAATGAAGTATATATTAAATTATTGTAAAAAGTATTTTTTTAGATTAAATAGATCTTTCAATAAGGATTCAATTTAAAATTATATTACGCTTAAAAAACATCCTATCAATATAATATAGGGTCATCCAAATGTGACTACTAGATTTGTATTTTATTAAAAAGAAAAAATATATATATGTTTCCCTATATACCACTCTACACACATGTTTCTTTTTAATGAAACAAAAATCTAGACGACATATTTGGATGATCCTATAATATCAGATTAATTCATATATTTTTAATGGAATATTTACTAAACACTATTATTTAATTATACGGTATTGAGATATTGATTTTTTTGTAAAAAAAAGAATTGTTTACATAACAAAATTATACTGATAATATAATTTCTTTATCTATTTTAATTTTTGCAAAAGCAGTTAATAAAATAAATATCTTCATTTCTGTGTGAAAATGTAATTAATTAAATATAAAAACATGTTAGTAATTAATTGATTTTTGAAATATCGTTAATTTTTTCTAAAAATAATGTGAAATTATTTTCCAATTTTCCTCATAAATTTATTTATAACGAAATATAGTTAAATTTTGGATTTTTTGTTGTTTGATATAAAAGTAATATTTATTCTATAAAATTATATATATATATATATAATATATATATACATGTTTATATACATCTTCGAAAAACATCATAAATTTTTCTTTAATACTCATGCTTACTAATATTGACACAAATATATATGCTTCTCATTTGCCCAGATTTACTCAACACATTTTTATTTGCAATGCTATCGAAAATAGAAAACAAACCAATAAATAACAAACATATAGAAGTATTATATTATATATATATATATATATATATATATATATATATATATATATATATATGAAGTGATGAAAATAAACGCGATAATTAAAGCTCTACGGACACGATACGAAATGACTACGATCTGACGTCATCTTCAGTACCGACTATGACATAAACAAAGAGAGATTAATAATCATCTGAGTCGACAAGCGGATCGTAATCAGAGTACACGACAGGCAGGTCGACGAGCAGGACTCGCGTTTTACTCTCGCGAGTTTGGCGTACCTCCAAAAGGCACTGCCGTCGTGGTGCCCTACAAGTGGAGCGTGGCGACGAGAAACAAGACTGACATAGACATCTGTCTGTCACTTCTGACGACAGATTTTTTTTTCGTCACGCAAGTTACTTTCAAGTGAGGAACGCTTTTGTGTGACAGTGTCGTCGTGCCGACTCCACCACTGTTTTACTGTCAGTGTGGAGAGCGCAAACTAAGATACATCACTTGTATCGTTACATGACAATGCTTTACAGAAAACATGCACACGAGTACTTTTTTTAGAATTCGTATTCTTTGTTGCGGACGTACGTGTGTTTTAGAATTTTTTTATGATATTTGTATTTATTGTATTATTCTTCCGGTTCTGTTAATTCGAACGTTACATTTTCACAACTTAGATAGATTAAATATCTGTCTATAAGTATTATTTTGGATATCTCAGAAATTTGAAAAAATCAAATAAATATCAAATTTGTAAAACACTTAACAATAAAATATCTATAAATAATATCAGGTTTTGAAAAAAAAAATTCATCTCTCTTTTCTGGTATTTTTTTATAGAACTATCAAAAAAATTCTACTTAAATAATTAATACTATTTGAAATTTATTTATACTTTATTTAATATTATAGTATAACTAACAAAGTAAAAAAAAAAACAAACAAAAAGAATATTCGAAACGAATACCATATATAAAAAATGATTAAAACCAATAACGAATTCTGTATAAAGAAAAAAATCAATACATAATTTATTGGGGTCCGTTCCGTTCTATACAAAATATTCGACGCGTGATAAATGCATCAATAAAACTAAATGATTGACGAGATGAATAATGTGAGCAAATACTTTGGAACGTTTTTATCGAGATCAGCGCAGTGAACGGACGTGGACGGCAACATTGCGACAGATGAAACGAATACCGGATAGATCAAAAACGAAAATAAGAAATATGGCAGAGGACATTTTATTGCTTTTACCGTTACCAGTGTGTCTTCCAAGAATTACTCAACACATTCATTACACGTCAACTTTGAAAAGAAAACATGTACGATCTATATTATTAACTGATGGATCGGCCGCGTATTGTTGGATGAAAGTAAGAAAAAATGTATATATATATATATATATATATATATACAATTATATATATAAGGATTATTGACAGGATCAAAATGGAATCATTATGTTATAATCATTGTCACAATTTCGAAACAGCAATTTGTAACATTACCACACACGAACATGTTTTATACATGGACGGAGATGAACATATTGTACTGGGGTTGTAAGAATTCGCATGAATTAATCTCATATGAGAATACATTTATTAGATTAACAACGTTGCCAAGATAATATATAATTTAGATTCATTTAATCAACCTCAACATAAAATCCTTTTTAAATGTTGGCATTAACTTGTTCATTCAAACATTTTTTAAAAAATAAAATTTATATTTTATACATAATTATTACATAATATATTATTTTAATAAGATTTTTGTGCCAAATTTGTTTTTAATAATTCTCTAATTTCATTCTTATATACTTGTCATTGTTTTAATTATTTAAATATTTTTTCCATCAACATCAAAAATACATTTAACAAGTTTTTCTAATAGAAATTCGAATGTGCTTACTCTGAGTCAAATCAAAACACTGAATAATTTAAAGAGATAAGCTGGTATCAGAGGATTTTTTAAAACGTGATAGAACTTTAAATTGAATCCCTAACGAAATTTCTATCTAACCTAAAAACACCTTTATTAGTATCTGTATATATATATATATATATATATATATATATATATATATATATATATGAATTTTTTTAAGTATGATAGAACTTTTGAGAGGGATTCAATTTAAAGTTCTATCACGATTAAAAAACTTCGTATACTTATAACATAATTTAGAGTTACCCAAATATGACGCCTAGATGTGTATTTTATTAAAATGAAACATGTATATAGAGTGGTGTATAAGGAAACATGTGTATGGTTTCTTAAGTTTATTTTCAATAAAACACAAATCTAGGCTTCATATTTGGATAACCCTATATATTCTTCCACAATATTTATAATTAATACTAATCTCACCAATTGTTAAAAAAAGGAAATTAAGATTAAATTAATTAATTCCAAAAAATAAGCTTCAATCTTATAATAAATATTGAGTTTGTGATTAATGAAATTTTTGTACCGAAAAATCTTTATCTATTTTCAGTAGTGAGAGTTAAAATTTTATCAGAACATTTTTATTTTTATTATAAAGTTACAATAACAATTTTCAATTCCTTTTATTTGAGTAGAATCTAAAATTAATTTTTTATGAACCTTAAACTTGCATTAAATTAAAATCGAATCACTCAATCTGATCAATAAATATATGTTCCATCAAAATCCCAATATATGACTGAACATAAAATCAAATTTCCTTGTTATTGTTTTATTACCAACTTAAACGCTTCCAACTAAATTATTATTAAGTTTACTAGCTGAAACTATTGTCTAGTTAAGGTTTATGATTAAATTAAATTTTGAAATAACCTGCTTCGACTAGTATTTACGATACTCGACACTATTCTATCGAACGTTTATTGTTTTGAAGCATTTCCATTACGTCCTTTACAACAGAAACGGTTCAGTTTAAATTGTCTAACAGCTACTAACTTTATTTGCTTTTTCAATTTCAAACTTCATAGTGAAGTCCATGGATATCAAAGCTCTTCACAAAATCAATCTAGACTCTGATTTATTTTATTTACTAAGCAATTTGTTCCATTTGTTGGAAATAAAGTTGCTTTTATGTATCTTTTTATTGTGGGAATTTTTCAAAATAAAATAATTGTAAATAAATCTTTAAACATATTTGAATAGGATATTAAACTCAATCAAATTTATTACTTACAGATAAGGATTTTAAATTATTGAATTAAAGAACAGATAAATCTTTTAAATAAGATTTAAACTATGTTTGGATTTTACCAGGCAATGTAAATTTATAAAAGTTTCCTATCATATGGTTTATTTTATAAAACACTAAAAAATATTAATTTTTTTTATGTATAGTTAATTTTTATGTATAATTAATAGTATAGTGTTTGATAGTAAATGTAGTTGAGTTAAAACTTAAATTAGAAATACTTGAAATTCAGAAAACAAGTATAATATTTGCCAACTTGTAAATTTTATTCACCAATATAAATCGTACGCTTCATTTACAAAGGTATAAAGGTATTTTAATATCATTCATAAAAAACAAGTTCAAACGTTCCAATTGTATTTATTATATTCGTTTAGACATACCGACACGAAAACTAATGGATGTTTAATAAAAGCCACGTTATTTTTTTGTCGGATTCTTGACCTCTAGAACGTGTAAGATAATCAAACCACCGAGGACGAATTTTCGCATGATTACAATACTTCTGTCGTATAAATTTTGTAAATAAAAATAGATTTGGCATCGATTGTTCTACAAATGAAATATGTTAAGTGAATTTTCACGTGGACAAAAACATATTGGCTAATGTTAAATGTAAAGTCATATAATTTAATATTTATGATAGAAGTAGCATTTAAATTATAATAGAAACAACTGTTCTATTTGTTTGGTAAGAAGATTGATTTTGATTTAAATTAACTTTTCTGACGATAGAAAAAATGTTAATAAATGTTTTCATAACATTGTATTTACAAATTTAATAAAAACTATTTTAAGTCATAAAAATTAATATATATTTCATCTTATACATGTTCAATATGTTTTCATTTATATATATATATATATATATATATATATATATATATATAATGATACATTTATTGCATAAATATGTATCTGAGACTGATATTATTGTATTGATACATAAAAAGTTTGTGTTGTATTGATTGTAAGATAAATACTTGTCAGTTTATACTTTGAACATGTTTGATAGCAGACATATGTGTGTATAATTTTCAATCTTTGTGAGTGGAATCCTTTTCACAATTGTATATCCAGTTTTCTTTAAAATGAACTATTGAAGAAACATCTCCACGTTGTTTTTATTTAATATTTCTCATATTATTCTCAGATTCTTTCTTTTGAAATACAGTCTCTGATCTTCGGTTATACTCTTTC
This sequence comes from Neoneuromus ignobilis, assembly GCA_029203775.1. NCBI lineage: Eukaryota > Metazoa > Arthropoda > Insecta > Megaloptera > Corydalidae > Neoneuromus > Neoneuromus ignobilis. The sequence continues at coordinate 6,225,274 of CP092092.1, forward strand.
ATATTTATTGATATATACTTACATAAATACAAACACACACACACACACACACACACACACACATATATATATATATATATATATAGGTGGCCTAAATGAAACTGAAGAATTTAGAAATTCATTTACCTGCCTACTATCTCTTACTATTTTTTACTATCCTTCAGTCTTATTTGGACCACAATATATATATATATATATATGTATGTATGTATGTATGTGTGTGTATTTATCAATATTTCTTTAAATAAAATGTTTAAGAATTTCATTGTTTTTGTTTTGATTTCTTAAATATATATATATATATTTCTTAGATAAATTTTTAATTTTATCTTTAAGCTATAGGCACATGAAAAAATAATAATTTTTTATTATGTCCTCGTTTTAAAATATTGCAATTATAATCTATTTGTATATAATTAAAATATTAATAATTGATTAGTATTTTAATTAAGAAATTTATGAACATTAGTAAATATTATTTATTTTTGAAATTTAATTAATGATGATGCTAAAATAAAATTCTGATATTTTTTCCACATAGCAGCTAAATCTGATAAGTTTAAAAATTTAAATAAAAAATATTATAAAAATAATAACGATGTAATTTGGATTACTTTTAAGATTTTAACTATAGTGAATTGATATGATTTTTTGGTAAAAATATTTACTCAGTTTCTCAACTAATGGACTTTTAATATATTTTTTTCTTACTTAATTAAATACTGATTATTCTTAACTATACTTTTAAAGTCATGATACAAAAATTACAGATAAAAATTACAATTTTTGATTTATATGTTATAACTTTATGTAAAAGTAAAAATAAAATCTCTATAATCAATTAATGAATTATACATATTCTCAGTTTAAACCAAAATCTAATTAAACAAATGTTATAATGTGATATTATTTAACTGCAATGAAATTATATATCAAGATAAGTAGTTGTAATATAACGATAGAGTAGCTCAAGTGGGAGAGTTTTGAAAATAAACGGAGACTCACGGCTTTAATTTGCATTTTTAAACGTTATATGGGATACCTGATATGTGAGGATTTTAATTAGAAAATAACTTAGTCTTCTTTATGTGACGTAAATGATCAATTACTAAAAATTAAATTTGAAAATTGCAAAAAAAAACTGGTGGAAGTTTAATCTTGTAAAAGTACTCGAGATTAGAATTTTATTAGTCGTTATTCATTTTAAAGTAAAGATTTTCTTTCGTGAAAGTTTATATATATATATATATATATATATATATATATATATATATATATGTATATAAATAGATTTTATTCAAACTTTTAAATAACTATCTTTTGTATAGAAACTATTTTACATGGTTTCAAGCTTGTTTATATTATAATTCAGTATTTTATTATTTAATTATAAATTGAACATGTTTTGTGATATATAAAGGCTTTATATTGGTAATAATTGAAAAAATAAATGTAAATGTTTCTGTATAAACATTTCTTTATTTTGAAAAAAAATATTTTCTGAAAAAGTAATGTTAGGAAAGCAAATATCGTGCATATAAAAGAGCCCCTACGGCCATGTTTAAACATGTGCCAATGATGTAATATTTCACATTGAAAATACTGTACAGAGATATAATATGGTCGACAGTCAGTGGCCGACAACAAAATGGACGACATCATGACAAATAGTTACCGGAGCTATATGACAGGTCATAGAGCAATACGTGGCCTTTATGAAAATTGAAAAATTTTCCCTAGCAGTTCCATTCATTCAATGCAATGTATGTCCATGCATGTGTACGTATGTATGTATGTATATATGTATAGCGTGTACCTTTTCGACAGTCTTTCATTCACGGTCTAGCAACATTATCTCGGGATCCGATAACTCAATTACTTCGAAACAGACCGTTTTATATGTTTTATATAATTTGTATGAATGTAAATTAATGCGTTTGACGTCGATACGTCATCCGATTCCGCGAATGATTTATGAAAATGGCAGGAGTTTGATTCGAGTCGTATTGTTTTCCGATTCAGCCAAGTGTAGCCGCGCGTCAGCGACAAATGTTATTATCGAAATTAAATTTCAATCGACAGCTCTATTTGTACATAACAACGATTTAATTATTTTATTAAATATTTGACCATGCCTTTTCAATTCTTTTATTTTCGATATCTACATTATAACTCATATTCAATAATAATTACTCATTCGGACAATTTTTTTCAGTCAAAACAATATCGGAATTTTATTTTTAATATCAATTCTTTTTTATTATTTTTTAATGGACATGAATTATAAATAATTTTATTTTTTATGAAAATTTGAAAACATATTTGTAAGTTAATAAATTTCTATTGAAAATAATTAATTCAGTTTAATTTATTGTATATATATTTTCATATTTGAAGCAATTTAAGAACATGTCTTTCGTTTTTTAAATCCATTAGTTAAGTTTTATCTTTTTTATATGATTTTTCTTCATGATGATTCAAGTTCAAATGTTAAAAATACTAATTTAATTTTGTGTAAAATACGCAAATATCGACATTAAATATACACGTGTGAAATAAATATTTAATATCACAAGCACACACCTAACATTCTATATATAATTCATATTTTTCAAAACACTGCGTCAGCCATTAACGTTAAAATACCGCTCTTTAGAAATAACATTAAGCGTGCAGGATTAGCGTTGTCAAATTTTCAGCAATTTTGAATAGATTAAAGCGTGTAACACAATTCCGGCGATTTAATCTACGACTATTACAGCAACTGTAGTAAATGTCACGTCGCCTGTATGTTGAATGTACTGACTAGTTGAGGTAGTCTGCTTACACAAGAAGACAAACAGCGCCCGGGTGCCAACAGTCGAGCTGAGTCCGACATTAATTTACGAGTATTTACTGACCGGGGCCAGCAAAACCGGCGATCGGAGCATCCGACACACACCAGATAGTGTCACGCTTTTTAATATGTGGTCATGGAGCTCTGACTGCACAAAAGGGCTCACATCGTTTTCAGAAACGAGCAACAAGTCACCCTGACAACGATATCGTACAATGTCGAAAGATTGAATATTCAATGAATTTTCTGCTGGCTTAGATTTTTTTTTATTTTATATATATATATATATAAAGAGGGAGAGAAAGTAAACACATGGAAATAAAACCAAAAGCTTTCCAAAAAAGTAAAATATTCATCTATTTTACTATTATATAAAGAAAAACTAAATTCAAAATACAATTTAAATTTCAATTCAACATATAGGATTGAAATTGAAGTCTTTTTTTTAAAAAAAAAAATAATAATAGAAATATAATAATTATGAAATAATATAGAGTAGATTATTAATATATTATAGATTAAAAATGAAAAAAAACTTATTCATTTCATTGACCTTTTTATACGAACATTCGAACAGGAATACTATTTTAAACACGCCGTCGAGTTACCAAATTTTACTGATTGTATAGTCGTGATGGATTTTATCAAATGGCCTCGAAAAGTTGTGCAATAAAGTATCCATTTACCTTTCATGACTGAACATTTAGATTTGTCGATTTCAACTTACAAGAATATATTGACCTCAACCCTTATTGTGTATATCAATTCTATTTTATTCGGGTTATTTTAAATTGTTCAATAAAACCAACTATTATGTTACAAAAAGAGCATTTTATTATGGTTCATTTATATACAAACACACACACATTATATATATATATATATATATATATATATATGTGTGTGTGTGTGTATGTATGTGCATATTTTAATTTAAAAATTTTAACACAAATTTCAATCCTAATATTATAAACACTAATAATATTTTATATACTGTCTGTTTCAAAATAATTTCTTAAAAATAGAATATTTGCTATGATACTTAAATGTGTTAAGTAAATTTGTAAAATTTATGTAGAATATTATTAACAATTAATAAATATAAATATATGAAAATGTTAATCTAAAATTCAAAAATATTAGTTAAATATTAAACAATATTCTTAATACAATTTGTTGCTATAATTAATTATTTTTTTAAAAAATAAATCATATAGTATTTTATATAAGTGCTGAGTAATTACTTAGGATTATATTTTAAGTATGAATTTTTAAAAATATAATTATTATTTTTTAATAATATCTTATAATAATAAAATATTGAATCTAAAATTTAATTCCAAAATTTATAAATAAAGATTAAAAAATAAATTAATAAATAAAGATTGGTTGTATAATTATTAAAATTTTTAAGTTTCATGTGTTAATCAATTTATGAATTTAAAGTTATATACATTAATTTGATTAGAATGAATTGATGATTTTTCAATCTTCAGTTTATTTTCTTTACATATTCTTAAAACTTTTTTTTATACTACAGAATCTCTATTTTAGTTATTTTAATTTAACAATTACAATAAAATATATAGCATTTATGAATTGATCTATTTTATATTTTTAATTTTATTACTGAAATCGATAGAAAAATTAAGAAATATTTTTTAATATATTTTGATGCCATTATGAAACATATGAACCATAAAAAATATTTAACATATAAATATATATATATATATATATATATATATACATATGAACAATTTTTAATGTGAATCACGTAAAAATCAAAAGTTTGTTCACGACAACAGCGGTTTTCGACGAGATTTATGACTGTGTAATAATATGTACGCCGAGACTCACACAATGCACTGATCCGAGGATTTTTTTACTTTGTTTTCTTTAGAGACGACAGTCTCGGGGGGAATTTTTGGATGCAGGCGCTATGCATCTACAACGTTTGGATGCGGTGAATGAAGATGAAGACAGTGAAGATGATGACAGTGAAGATGTGGCGACAATGGCTGAATATGATCCTCAGCAGGTTACAGTTCCTGTCACAATTTGTCTTGCAATGATGGTCGGGTATGTAAATGTTAAAAATATCACGTAAATATCATAAATGTATTTACTTGCTTTTTAAATACTGACAGTGATTTAATTATTGTTAGTTATTTAAAAAAGAAATACAAATAATTTATATAAGATTATTTTTTTATAAAAATTTAGTATTTTATTACAATTTTCAATTACTAATTAAATTTTTGTTTAAACATGGAAGAAAATATAAAAATAATTTAAAATTATAAATTAAAATAATTTATAAAGAAAATTTAAAAAGGAAACAATTCAGAATTTTTGTATTAAAATAACCTTTAGTTATTAATTAGAAATTATTTTTCAAAAAAAGTCATAGAGATTATTTTATATTATTTTTTTTAATTTATAAAATATTTTTCCACCTTTGAAATAAATTAATTTTAAAAATTTATAACAGTACTAACAATTTTATAATTTTACTAGCAATAAATTATCTCCAACCGATTTACTTTTATTATCCGAAAATGTTTAAAATTTACGAAATGGTTGTAAAGTAATTAGTCGACCATTAATGTGTATATATTTTTTCCGAAAGGTATGTATGCGGGGGTGCCATTCTATTCTCGCGATGGGAAGATTGGGATTTTCTAGACAGCTCGTATTTCTGTTTTATATCACTGAGCACAATAGGGTTCGGAGATTTCGTTCCCGGCGACAAAATCTATAGCAACGACAGAATTCAATTGAGCTTTATTTTTTGCTCAATGTATCTCTATCTAGGAATGGCATTAATCGCCATGTGTTTCAATTTGATGCAGGTAAGTCGTTAACAAAAAAGTCCAATTATAGTACTTATTTATACATTTTATTCTTATATATATATATATATATATATATATATATATATATATGAGTATAATTTTATCTGTCAAATCTGCTATATTTTAAATTATAAAATTTTATTTTCCGATATTTATCTCTTAATAGGAAGAAGTCGTTCACAAAATACGCAGTATCTTAAAAGGTATCAAACACATATGTCGTTGCAACAGGTGATGAAATGTTGACATAGCCTCGCCCGCACAACATCGGGGGGCATTATTACTCACCAACAGAAACGCGTCAATCTGGAAGACGTGACCTGTCTTGTGACAATAGCCAAAAACAGAAGTTCGAACGGTTGGCAGAAGAACAGCTAAAAGAACCGTAATCTTTGGACGATATCCAAATAATGCCATCATCATTGGCCATAAAAATATAACGTGATTGTTGTTCAACAGTTAAATTCTGCATTGAGACCAAGCTGGTAATCAGAAAAAAACGATACAGTCTAGAAAAGAAATATAATCTGGAATTATCATTAGATTGAAGCGGTGATTTAACAAATAGCAAATTTTCATATTAATTTGCAAATTTATTTTTGTTCTCAAACGAAAATTCAAAATTTCTATTAGATCTATTTACAGAATATAAATTTGAAATTTTAATAATTTTATTTAAAAAAAAACAGTATATTATCTCAATAAAAATGCCAGTTCAAGTAAGCAGACTATTTTATAATCTAAATAGAAGAAAGAAACTTGTTTAAAAACACATGAGATAAAAAATCAAAACATGATTAAATATTCAATTATCGTAAAATTACGAAAATAATTAAAACGAACAAAGACAAGTAATTACACACACACAAGAACCATGAACATTAAAATTTAATATACTTCGAATTGACAAGCTTCATATAACTTTTCGTCCTCTAAGATTTTTTAAGGTTATGTTCATGTGACTGGAAACGCTCCAAAGAAATGAGTTCCCGAAGGAATAGCGTCAAGGAATACAGAACGAAACGTCTTGACCGTTTCAGACACATAATCAATACGTTGTTAAGATGATTTTATTTTAAAAATGATAGAAAAAAAATATACGTATTACGGAAGAGAGAAAAGAGGAAAGGATATAACGAGTGAAAGAGATGTTGTTTTTATATTTTTCTCTCATGTATTTTTCAGATTGGCGAATTTACGTTTTGCTCTTTTTTATTATTAAGGAAATGATTTAAAATAATTATATATGAAGTAGAATGTTTATCGTTTTTTTTTTCTTTGAATATATTTATCAAAAATGAATGAAGACACTTTTTACGTACAATATATGTTTACATATAAAAAGTTACAAAGAAAACTTCTTTTGAATTAGTACTTCAATGATTGAAACTCAGAGAGGGAGTCATCTCACTAAACGAACACAGAGAAATCATCTGAAATACAGATGGTAAGTTTTTATTTTTGATATTAAAAAATAAATTCAGACTTTATAATAAAGATACAAATGAAAAAAGCTACGAGCTTTTATATTACAATGAATAACAATGTAATCCATTATTTTTATAAAAAGTTACATTTAATACATATAACACTTTATTCATAAAATAATATTGTTGTAATCAAAAATATTGATATTTATTTTAAAACATATATTATTTTATTAAAAATTAAGAATTTAAATTATTTAATCCTACCAACTTTTTAGTAGAATAGTTAATAATAACAATATTTTTTAAGATTAAACTCTCTGACTATTCTTATTCTATACAAAAAAGTAAACAATCATTAAATGCTTAAACTTCTTAGTTTAACAACAAAAGATAATTTCTAAAACTAACTACATTATTTAAAGTTTAATGCTTAAAACTATTATCAAAATAATAGTTTTTTTACACATGGTTTATATCCTATTGTTGTCTCAAAAGTTCGTCAACTCAGGTATGTTTTCAAGTAAAGTAAAGACCATTTTTGTTCTTTGTTAAAAATGATATATGTTCGTCTATGAATTCAAGTTCTTTTAAAAATATCTTAAGATATATTTCTAAGAGTTAAAATATACTCCTGTAAAATGAAAATATATATTTATTATTAAAAATGAAAAATGTTAAATATTTTACTATAAATATTATTTTTTAAGAAGATTTCTAACTTGAACTTTTTAAATATCATTACATTACCAATTTATAAATTATTTACCATTTTGCAGTACATATGATAAAAAAGTATAAATAAATTAGAAAGATATTTTTTTTAAAAAAAAACATAAAAATTAGATTTTAATACATTTATAGTATTTTCTATATTTATGTATATTTTTCCTTTTTGTTTTAATTTAAAAAAAAATTGAAATTATTTTGAATTTAATTTTAATTCCTGAAAAAAATTTTTTAAAGTTTAATAAAATTTATATTTCATTTTCGATCTTATTTGGAATCAATCGAAGAGATTTAGAACGTTTAATTCTAATACAAAACGTAAAAGAAAATATTTAAGATAATTTTCATAAACGCAACTCACGTAGATATAAACAGCTTGTATAAAGATCAATCCTTTTGTTCAATCAAAACTGAAAATACCATAAACATCAGTCACTTGAACAAATGGCCGATCTCGGCTACAAGTCTCAATGCGTACACACATTACCCTCACCCTGCACGTATAAATTTATCGGCCATTCCATTGCCATATAAATTATTTGACATCACCGTTATGGTTTTTATGTTTATCCGGTACATTATTTTGTTATCAGCAGGAGCGTGAGAACGTAGACGAGGAGACGTTACGTAAAATAGAAAGGGTAAGAACGCCAGTATGAGATACTATCCGGCGAGATGTGGAACGACGAGTCGGAATTTCGTAAACCGGTCACGAACGCCGACCAACAAGCGATCTGAACGAGAAAGTGTTTCGATGCGAAGTGGCGTGGAATAAATATTCGGGATATTGTTTAATCCTTCTTGGACTCTTCTTTAACTATTATTGTACATTCATCAGATGCATAACACTTAGACAACTTATATCTAATACTTATCGAAATTCTATAATGAAATTTTAAAATGTTACAGATATCTTGTATGAAAAATATTTTACACAAAAAATTATTAGCTATAGCAACAACCACTATTTTATTAATACAAAGAAATATATGAAAACAAATAAATTGAAACATACATCTCTTGAAAAACAGAATAAACTCCTTTCAAACATATGAATTTTCTAAACTTTTCAATTAAAAAAGTACAACTTCTTTATTTCATAAGACATAAACAGTAGATCATAAAATGTGTCATTTTCAACCGTAATTTTTTTACTTAAAATTATTTTAGTTTTGAAAGAACTTTTGTATTACTTTTCAAACAAAATTATGTTTGAAAGAATTTCTAAACATTAATTTACTGACTTCACTCAACTAGAAGACATTTTCAACTCTTTCAAGTGTATTTTCCGAAATGATACAAAAAGGATATTCACAAGAAAAACAGTACACATGAGTAAATTTTAACGATTTTTCATATGAATTTCATAAATATTTAACTTGTTCAAAAAAAGAATAATTGTCTTATGTGTAAAAATATTTTTCAAAAAATTTCGTTGAGATATTAATTTATTGTTATATCTGTATTTATCCTGATTTTAAAATAAAAAGTTATATTGTTGAAATTTATTGTTGTATTAAAAATACACAATTTTCAACACATCCATTCCCTTTTCTTCACATATAAAAATATTAATTGTTTATTAATTAACTTATTTATATACAGAAATTGTTTATTTTTTTAGTCAAATTAAAAGTATTTCAAAAAACATCTCCATTTTCAATCAATATATTTATTTTAATTCGAAGTTATTAATTATTTCTCAAAATAAAATTCGTATTTTATTTTATTCTATCAACGTACCAAACCTAAAACCAACACACAGATAAAAATTAAAATTAAAGAGTGTTTTACAGGATGAAACTCAAAAGGTAAGTTCAATATAAATATTTTAAAAGCAACAATAAAAACCTTACTATTTTCTCTTAACAAATATTATTTCTCCATTATTTGATTTTTACGAGCGACCTTTCATCCTATTTCATCAATCGTAAGACTCACTGTTGAATTATTAAAGTAGACTACTTACACCTGAACGATATTCAGAATCTGAGAGCTGAACGGCCATTTCCGTGATGAAAAAAATCTTTTAACACTTTAAATTATTGATTTTGTAACTATTTTTATTGTATATTTAATGACATAAAAACACTTTGCAGAAAATTGCTACGTGTTCTTTAATTTCAATTTATTTTATTTCTTGTAATCAATGTTAATAAATATAAACAATATTTTAATATTTTCTACTTTTATATTATTTTAATTAAAAATATAACGAAAATTATTTCTCGTATGAAAGATTGAATATTTATTAATAATTTATTTTCTTTAAATTTTTTTAATATTAGTTCATTCTTGATTGATTAAATATACAAAGTAGTTTTATTTTTATATTATTTCACTTATATTAAAATTTTATCATAATATTTTTTAATGATAATAATTTACCTTAAAATATATGTTTAACTGTATTTTTTATTATTTTAACTTGCATAATACACAATTATATGAAGGAGCGATTGAAAGTCCACATTTATATAAACTTACACATATGTTAATTCCATATGTTAAAATATAAATTTTTTTTATAAAAATTTACAACAGATTCTATGCAAGTTTTGTTGGTAGCCATAACTGTTTCGAAGTTGTAGCAAGTGTTATTGCTACAAATACTTACCATCCAGTTTATATTGTCTTTTGTAAATTGCTGCCATATAGTATTTGTTTTATTACAGCTATTGCAACAACTATTTTCAAGTCTTACAAAATATCTAAGTTTAATACATTTCATAACATTAAATTAATACGATTTACTCCATTATGTTTTATTATCATCAGAATTCCTAAATGTATGTACATTTTAGTAATCTCATGATTTTATAAACATATATATTTTTAAAAAATAACGTATCATAATTTACAAATTTAATTCAATTTTCTTAAATAACCTATTTTAAAATATTAATAAAATTTAATTATGTTATTTACTAAAAATAATAGTAAAATTAAAATAGCAGAAATAATAATTAGAAATCTTTTTTTAGACTGATTCGTCCACAAATAAATTGAATGAAAATAAAAATTATTAAATTATATCTCTATAAACACTTATCATAAATTTTAAATTAATGATATAATAAATTTATTTGACATATATAGTTACATATATTTTATATGAAATAGATTTTTTATTAAGAATATGTCTTAAAAACATTTTTCCTTCAAGATTTCCTATACAACTCTCATAAATATATTGAAAATTTGTATCTACTAATATAAACAATAAATAAAAATTTAATACTGAAATATACACATAAATTGAATTTATATCATTTATTATTATACACAAACACATATGTGTATATAAATTTATATGTATATTGTTATATCTTTATAATAAAAATAAATAACCGTCTTAAATAAAAATATATAATAAATTTTCGAAACGTAATATATGTTCCTGTTGGTTTTCGTATATAAATTCAAAAAGCAAAGTGCTCTTGCTACTTGAGAATAATAATCCGATGATTATCGATAGATGATATTATATACGACATATTATGATCGGAAGCTTATTTTGCAGCCACCATATCAGACTACAAAAAAGTATCAAAGCTTCAATTCCAATTTCTGATTTGGAAAATGTAATGCGATCATAAAGAAGTATTTTTGATACGTATATGATAGATATAAATATAACATATATATATATATATATATATAATTATTTTTATGCTTCATCAAATTCATTTGATATAAAAAACATTCAAAAATTAATTTTCAAAAAAATGCTTGTTATAAACACAAATAAGGTAGGTACTTAAAGATAAATGATTTGAAAGTATTAGTCAAGATATATCATTAATATTTGTTATAATTTTTCTTATTAAATCAAAAACTTTTTATATATATATATAATTTATTATTTATCATGGACATTTTTAAAAAAATACTAAAATATATACAACTAAAATAAGTATCTGAAAATGTATTAAAATAGTATGAGTCCGTATGTATATCTGATTCATTTTGATTATGTTTACTGATGAAAAACTTTGTCAATTTATTCTTTTCGTGATCTTGTTTACCTTTCTTGTTCACTGTTCCATCACAGATTCCGATATCAAATATTTTCTTATTCTCTTATAGAGTATGTGATATTAAAAAGCACCGCGGAACTGGAGGAAAGTTCTAAAGGTAAATTAATGTCGCTGAATAAAGTGTACGTCTGCTTTGATTTACTGATATCGCTTTATATATTTCCACGTGTAAGATTTTTTTTGATTTAAAATAAATTTCATATCGATTCTTCGGGTTATTTGTAGGCGTATCAAATTATATATATATATATATATAAAGACACCTCAAAATCACAAAAAATAAATTTTTATATTATAGAAATATATACTGTTTTATATATATATATATATATTAAAAAAAGTATCTTTCAAATTATTATGGCATTTTCCATAGTATGGTTTACTAAATAATAATAAATATTTATAATTACATAAGGTAATACAATTGAAATTTAATATTTACTAAATCATTCATTTTGTGTAAGATATTAATCGTTGTAAATTTAGTTGCCTACCGAAATAAGATTTCTGCAGTTATATTTACAAATATTTACAACTTAACGAATTTTAAAAAATGTAAAAATAATCAAATATTATATACAACTAAACGCATTTCCTTAAAAGTTGTTTACCTTTTACGACTTTTATATTCTTCTCAATATTCTTGTCTCGTGGCTTCGTTATCCCTAGGGATCTTATCCCTACTAACAACATCTATCTTCATATGTCCTCCGCATCTCAACATATGTTTCTACTTCATGTTTTCGTAATTTGAAAAACAAATTTTTTAGAAAAACTTAAAAATGTTTACAACAAAATTAGAACATTTCTTTAATTTTTGAACAATTTTTATAGAAAAAAAAGTTATTTAAGTACAGTAATATATTTTTCACTCAAAATTTCAAACTGACGATTCAAGAATTATCAATTTTATAAATTAAAAAAATCTCTACTACTAAAAAATATTTCTCTTCTAATTAGTACTGATGAAATATTTAACAAGTTAACAGTAAACATGTTTCATGGGCATAATAAGATAACTTACAAAGGACTAATAAATACCTGCTAGTTACAAATATCATATAATACTCAAAAATTATTATTAGTTCTAATTTTGAATAGACAGTATGTTTCATTTTTAGTACAATTTTGCTCTTTGTAACGGATCATATTAGGTTTAGCTCAATATATATGGTCATCCAAATGTGACGCCTAGATTTATGTTTTGTTAAAAAATACATGTGTATAGTTTCTTTCGTTCTTTTTTTAATAAAACACAAATCTAAGTGTCACATTTCAATGACCCTTTACAATATATTACAACATTACTTTGCTTATGATGTCAGTTTTTTATTTAAATTGGCTTATTCACGATGAGACTGCTTATCAGTTTGAATTAGACAACACGTGTTAGACGTGTCGTTTTCAATTCGAAAAAATCAATTTTACGATATCGTAAAAATGTAAAATAGTACGAATAATTTTTGCTACGTATGTGAAGAAGTGGCATTTGTATGACAAAAATATACTATTACTCTATTATTAAAAAAGAAAATATCTGTTAGTTTAGTTGTAAGACTGGGAAGTAAAATAAAAATTGGTCATCACATGTTTTACATCAATTTTGAAAGGATAGTAAGTAAGTAAATATGACTTAATCCTTCAATCCATTTTAGCCACCACCTATATATATATATATATATATATATATATATATATATATATTATTTCGGAATACCGTTTATGTAATCTTAATTTTCATGTATAATTACTTATTATAATTACTATACAACAGTTGAAATGCATAGAAATTAATAATTATGAAATAAACGACATATGCACTGTTTATTTGAAAAAAAAATCAAATTTTATATACTAAATATGAATTAGTGATAAGCATTATTTTTAATATATATTATAAAACATATAATATTTCTGATATTCTGGTTTGAATTTCAGTTTGTGTTTGAATCACCTTCGACAAATGGAAGATTCCTTTTCAACAAAAGGGTAAGTCGTATTTATTTTATACAATCTTGATAATTCTTAATTTTAAATATAATATAATATGTTTATTTCCTTAATATAAGATTTTATAAGATAGAAAGGTAATTTAATTATTAATAAATTTAATTATTGAATTCATATGAAATAAACAGAATAACTATAACAAGCAGTTCTTAATTTATCAATTATTTGAGAAATTCTAATCATTTATTTAACAAAATTGGAATATTTGACATTATTTGTATCATTTATTTAATAAAATTATTGAAATAAATTTATTTACGTTTACGAATGTCAAAATGAGAAATTAGAAAGTAAAAATGAGGGAATTAATTTTAGAATTATTTCAGTATTGATTATTTGAGATATTTATGAGAAGTTCTTGAAATTTTATAAATATTATGATTAAATTCATTTATATTCTGTCGAAATGTTTTGATCTAAGAATATATGATTTATTAAAATAACAAAGAATAAAATTAATTTAAGGATATTTCAGATTGTGTTAATATATATAAATATATAAATATTATTGCATTTTATAATTTACCTCTCCAATACTACTATTATAAAATCTTTTGAATAATTTTCTATTAAAACCTACAGAGTATTCAAAAAAAATCAAGAATAATTTTAAATGAATATTATTTGAATAAAAATGAAAAAAAAAACTAAAGAAATCTTTTTACTATGCCTTTTCTATTTAGATAAATTATAATTTTTCAAAAAGTTTATACGAAATATATACTTATATATATATATGAAACATCTTAAATTATGTCTCCTAGTTGTTTTTAAGAACTCTACAAATAAAAACAGAATTCCACAAATTTTTAATCTTTAGATAATAATCATAAATCAACTTAATGTTCTACATAACTTAAGCTATTTACACATAAATTACAGTTGGAAATATGTAATTTGAATAACATTAAAATCTCAACACACCTACAAAGAACACCTTATGTTTTTCGCGTGTGGTCTATTTTCTTTTTTGTAAAAAACACATGTCATTTATAAACACTTAATTTTTTACCTTTGATATTTTAATTATTTCCTGCGTGTTTTAATAATTTGATTAATAACTTTTTTACATAAATCCATGTGTATATATATATATATATATACTCGTATATATATATATATATATATATATATATATATATATATATATATATATATAAATAAATAATTATCGTCATATACACCTTATATCAGCCCATTATTGGGTGAAAGATTCAATGAATGATACCATTTACAAATAGTTTGTTATGCTTATTACACAAACCAGACGGGTTGGTGAAGATTTGTTATTCAGGGTTTCTCTTTATAAACATATTGCTTTCATATATCATACTATATATATATATATTTTCTATATATATATATATATATATATATATATATATATATATATATATATATATATATATATATATATATATATATAATCGACTTTTTACAGAATTTTATCGTTTATTGCATCCTATTTTCCAACCATTTAAACTATATTTCTAAGTTTTTTGCAATAACAATTTATCATAAGTTGATTGCAGATCCATTACCTCAACTTTTAACCTGGAAGAGTAGGCAATTTTGATCCGTTCAGAGTACATCAATACGCGATACCCAACCATATTTTGTGAACGTTTCCCCTATTTTCTAACTGATAAGGCATCCAATATACGACTATCAATCCCTCACGAGAATATTTCTTTATAAAATATTAATCACTTGTTCAAAAAATAAAGATTGAGTCAGTTTTAGTCTTCAATTCATGATTAAATTGTTGTTACATATTTTAGTATAAAATAAGTTTTAGTTTTGGTTGATTTATTTTTCTTATCATAGATATTTTAGGTAATGTAATTATATTTTTGCTATATTACATACATAAATTCACACACACACACACACACACACACATATATATATATATATATATATATATACACACACGAAGGTCGTTTGATAAGTATGGTAAATTTATTTATTGTTTAATTTAATTAAATTTTTCAATTCAGTTTTTCTTACTTTTTTACCATACTTATCAAACGACCCTCGTATATATATATGTATATATATATATATATGTGTGTGTGTGTGTGTGTGTGTTTATAACTATGTGTGTAACTATACAATAGTTATTCAATTAATGTAATTCATTATTAAAATAAAAAATAGGACAAATCATTATATTATTCAGCATCTATGATTGTTAGAAATTATGTGTATTTACATATAAAATTATTTTTTTCTATTTATTATAGAGATATTTTTTAACAAATATTATCCATGTATAGTTTATATCTTGAAAAACTAGATTAAATTAAAGATTTATGGTTAATATAAAAATATTTTTTTTTAAATATTTATTCTTATTTAAACATATATATATATATATATATATATATATATATATATATATATATAAATATATATAATTTTTATTACATTATAAAAGTAATAAATTTATTTATAAAATAAATTTAAATGTATAATATTTGTCTTTAAACCAATAATATTTTCTGGCAATAATTTCAATTTAACTATGTAATACAAGAAGATGCTGTAAAATATTTTTCATTCATATATGTAACAAAATAAATTACAAGACTAGTATATACAGAACAAGTAGAAAAATTCAGTTCAATTCCTCAAAATGACAGGCTAGAAATCAACTACATATACTTGTACACACACACACACACAAACACACACATATATATATATATATATATATATATATAAATGTGTGTTTAAGTTCGTTATTCATACATATGTACGGTTTATATTACTAAGTGTATTGTGTAGTCTATAATTTATTTATGCAAACACAAAAGCTAGAGCGAAATAAACGTATCGTGAACTGCGTGTCGATGTATTGACAACGTTATACAGCCGATACACAGTGTTTCGCAGAGGTTGCCAGATGACAACCTTTATTGTTTTTGTATTATTTATTGCCGGCAATTATTTAACCTCGCGGCGTTCCCGTGTCGGCGCGTTATACGTTTGTATTGATGGCGTCGCTATAGCGAACGCTGATCGGCTCGTATATAAAATAGTGATAGGGAAAAGTACACCCTCGTGCCACATAGTGCAGAATCGTGTCTCGCCTAACGTCGTCCTATACGAAGACAGATATTATAGTCTACTGATCCTGTGATATCTAACATACTCCGATGTCGTGTTTATGTTCCCATGGCATCGATTTTTAAAAAGCAAAGAAGTAAATTTTATATATACGAAGGGTGTTGCAAAACTTGTCGAGTGGTTTTTATTCGATCATAAGTTTTATGTTTGGGAAACCGATAGTAACGGATTGACGAAACATTTAAACATATTCAATATTTATATAGTACAACATTGTATCAAATTCTCGTACATCATTTTGAAAATATTATAACAGGTTGATCATTACTGTATTGAGATTTTATATCATTTGAACATTTACAACTACGGGGTCGTTTGATAAGTATGGTAAAAAAAGTAAGAAAAATTAATTTGAAAAATTTAATTAAATTAATTAATTAATTAAATTAAACGATAAATAAATCCAACAAATATTACCGTACTTATCAAACGACCTCGTATAAAATCATTAACATACATAAATTAATCACTCTAAACCACAAGATTTTCTAAAATTGTTCAATAATTACTAATGCATATTTTGATTATAATGATTTTATAATGCAATAATCTAATAATGACTGAATGGTCATCGAAAAGCTAACGCAAATGAAAGAGCAATATGTGTTTTTTAAATATTTTTTTTATTATAATATAGTCTTAAAACGAATTAATCAATTATATTAGTCAATTTGACATAGTACTAAAAAATAGTTATTATTTTGATTTATTCGTTTAATTTCATTTTATTGCGAAAAAATATAAGATTAATTTACTTTAGAAAATTTCAACCAGTAAAATCTAATTTAAATTACATACAAATATGTAATGATTTCAAAAATTTAATTATAAAATACACAAATAATTTATTATCGTTTTATACTCAATTATAATAGTGTCTAATATAGCTATTACATATATTAGAATTTAAGATTTTCTTCTATATAAATTATAATAAACATATATTAGAAGAAGCTATAACTTTTTAAAAAAATATATTTTATTTTGGTTTATATAAATGTATGCAACTTTCGTAATCATAGTAGTTTCACAATCATATTATTATTATTAAAATGTCACTCGAAAGTACTGCATCGTGAAAATCATATCAGATAACTTAAATCACGTCCAAAGTAACGAATAGGTGCACGAACTTGTAAAATATCGTTCTGTTTCTTCGACTTTCTTTGCAAATCATAATTGTACCTCGGAGACCTCTCAACACTGTGGATATTCGTGCTAGTATGAATCAGACGGAAGAAATATGTATGAATTATGTACAACGTCTCTATATAAATAATGAATATCTTCAAGATGATATAATTATATATATATATATATATATATATATATATATATATATATTTAATAAGGTACATTAAAATGCGAGTTCTTAAGAAATGATAAATAGTCTCTACGGGTAATTAACTTTATCACTTTGCATAAAATAATATAAAATAACAATCAAAGTAGCATAATGTTTTTAACAAACAACATAAAATAATATTCAAATAATAAAATACATTTTTTATTTTATTTTAATAGAAATATAAAAAAAATACTTTTAAATGAAAAATTATAAATTAAATTGATTGTTTATAGATGGCCTAAATGAGACTAAAGGTTTAGACATACATTTACTTGCTTACTGTATTTATTATTCTTTATATATTTCAGTCTCATTTGGATCACCCTATATAATCTGTAAAAAAATTTATTCTTTTTAAGGACAATATCACAAAATATAAAAAATAGAAAAATCCATAATGACTATAATAAAAACTCAATATAGAAAATAATGTATTTTTTGTTTAATGTAAATTTAAATTCCTTTTAATAGTAACTATTTTTTTTATATATTTTTTTCCTATTCACATTAACACTAGAATCTAAATAATTTTATAGAATGGTTCATTTTTAAAGATAGATAAATGAATTATTATTGTTTAAATTGTTTTATTTTAAGTGATTAAAAATTATATTTGATAATATATATTATTTCCTATATGCATAAATAATTAAGAATGGAGAATGATTTAATTTTTAAATAAAATATTTATTTAAATAAAGTATCAATGATTTCATTTATATAAATGTAATTTTTTTTTGAAAAAAATCTCTTTCAATATTACGAAAATTCCTATTATGTTGAAGCGCCTGAAATACGAACTAAAAAAATATTTGAATTAAAAGGTAAGAAAGTTTACAAAATCTGTTATTTATTTTATGAATTCGTTAATTGGATAATTTTGTACTTCAAAAATATTTCCAAGTGAAAAAACGTAAATATCATTCTCGCGATAAAATTTTCGCACATTTTATTTTTTCGAATTCCACATAACACACCGCCTGCAGGTAATTACGTTTTTAATTCTTAAAAATTCGCCTGTGTTTCGTTTACCGAACAAATAGAATTATACATTATTTAAATCCACATCCACAAGATCATCGTTTTATATAGATTATCGTTTAAATTTCGATTTATTTCTCTCACTCTCATGCAAAACGCCATAATATTACCGCTATACATTATTCAAACGTTCCAGACAAAGTGAAATGAACAAATCGTGTGTATAAACGTCGCGTTTGTATAAATATCGCTAGAATATGTCCTGTGTGGATGGCACGTGTGCGTGTATGTATGTGGTTATGTACTATTCACAGTACATACATAACACACGTGTGCATGTGTGTGTGTGTATATGCGTTTCTGAAT
>CP092092.1:6250000-6257500 GCA_029203775.1 Neoneuromus ignobilis
CTTTACGAACACGACTACAGCCCAATAACTGCGAGATAAGCGCTGCAGCTTTATTTTCTGTTACATTGTGTGTGCATCGTGGAATGTGAGTTGTCGACTCTCGCAGTGTTGCCAACTGCACTGATGTGGGGGTGCGGCGGACTGCTGCGATGAGCACAGCTAACATTACGCTTTAAAACTTTGTCTAGCGATCATTGTTATTATGAGTTTAGTTATTGCATTGTTTCTACATACGTGCCGACAGCGACGTGGAGCCCAATTTTCGTACGAAACTCCTCCGACTGGAAATCGGCTGAAAATCAACTTGTCCCGTGAATAAATTTCGCAGAGTTTTACAAATTAAATTAAATGTTCGAAACCGGTATGGAACTATTAATATCGGATGGCAACTCATTAACTAGTTAGTTATTCAATTATGTGATTAAATAGGAAAACTTTTCTTTCGGAAAAGTCTGAACAGTTCATTGTGTTAAAACTATTGACAACTTTTATGCAAACATATTTCACTACTTTTTTTTCAAATCACTGTTTGAAGTAATTATCTTTCTTTCATCAATTATTATTTTCACTTTATTATTCATTGAGACTTTTTTACATTTGAAAACAATTTGTTTATTTAATCAGATTTTACAGTCAGACAATAAAAATTATTCACGTTTTTACTATTTAAATAAATTATTTATTTTGTATAACTATTGTTTATAATAATACCAGAAGACTCCTTCCTCTTTACACAAATGAATTTTAACCCCAACACCACAATAATTTAAAGTGTTCAATAATCACTTATTGTTCACTTATTATTTATAATTATATAATCTATAATTATATCTGCTGATGCATTTCGATAGCGATGCCATCATCGTCAGAGCCTTTCTGTTAAAATCTAGACTAACTTTTTTTATATACCTATACTAATTTGTGTTTTGTGTCCTTATTCAATCCATCTACAACTGGGGGTTGTATCTTTCTTTTCATCATCTGGTCTGCAAGCATGAAGTGCTTTCCCTTATTTATTGTCTTTGCAACATGTTCTTTTTCATAGATTTGTGACCTTTTTTGATGACATGAATTGACTTATTTATTACTTGTGACGGTATTCGAAAATTTTTAACAATTTGTGAGGTCTATTCTAGATGAATTGAATATCTGCATGGGTTAGTTTTGTGATTTAATTTTTTAAAAAATATGTTAGTATTTTTTTTATATATATATTAAATTAGTGTCATGCATATATTCTAGTTGCGTTTTTTATATAAAATATTATTTACGGTAATGCAAAAGGGTAAACAAGCTCGAGTTTATTGGACCATTATCAGAGTTCATTACAAGCGATTTGTTTTTGTAAATTTCCATGCTCTCTTGGCAGTCTAGGTCTCTTTTATCGGTTATATGTTTAATTAATTCTAATTTCCCTAAACTGTGTCCGATTTCAAGCATGTGTGTTGCTACACTAGATTTATTTATTCTTTGATATCGTACATCAGCTTTGTGTTTTTTAAATCTGATACCGATCGCCCTTTTGCTTTGTCCTATATAATATTTTTCACAATCTTCGTAATTTATTTTATAAATCACAGATTTTTCTTCCATATCAATAGGATCCTTTGGATTTCCGTGCATATCCTTCCTAGCAACGATCCTTCCTCTATTTGTTTCACTCATCAACCCCAAAATGTACTTTTTTACCAATATAAATAAATTATAAAAAATAAAACTTTTAAAAAGCTATGTTAATGCTTCTTTTTAGACCCTGCTTGTGCAACCTTTTAACCGAAAGGGCCAATTACAAAATTTGTGAAATCTCAACAAGCCGCACTACTTTCTATCAAGCCTACCCTTGATAGAATAGATCCTACCCTGGATATGGTATCCCCTAGGTGTGATGTGTTTAGAGATATGTTCAATAATTAAATACAAATTTCCTAATCTTGAAATTTGTAATTTTATTATAGAAATAATTAACAAAAAATACTTCTTGCACAAAAATATCATCATTGAACACTTAAACATTTGTATATATTGCTAAAAAATAGTGTATTTTATATATAGCTTGTTGAGAGAAACGTTGTTAATTTTTTTAATAAAAATAAATTTCAAACAAACATTCTATATCTAAATAAATTACCTCAATTTACTTTGCTTTTATTTTTTTTAAATATTCAATTCTGTGCCGCGGGGTGTATAAAATATAAAAAGGGTCGCAGGTTATACGGGTCTGGTGTAGACAATATTTAATTATAAATTTGTTGTCTGATGTGCATTTAAATCTTATATTAATACAATTGAATTGTTTTCTGAAAAACTGTCTAAAAATCTATTTTCTCTCCATTTTTTGCTAAGTTCAATATATCATAAAACTTGTCTTTCGGTAATTCTCAGAAAAATTTGGAAATTAGATTTCTCTATCTCTCTATATAGAAAATAGTTCCATCATAAAATAATGTCATTAACTCATTACCTTCCAAATTTTTTTTTATATATTTTTGGTGTATTAGGGTTAAAAATGAAATTAGATAATGGAATTTAGGTTACTTTACTTGTATATTTTTTAAAAAATAGTTATTTTTTAACATTTTTTATTGATACCCATTTGGGGTTCATGGAATTTCCAACTAGAACAATTTTGAAAAAACAAAAAGTATTACAAACACAAGAAAAACTCATATTCTATGCCAAACAGGAAAGCATTCGACATGTAGTCCTATATTACATTTTCTACACTGCTTGCTCACATTTGTGCCACATATGGCACATTTTCTTTGTTTTCCCTCACAGGTCCTTTCCAATACATGTCCAATTGGATCAAATATAACACCTTCAGGTACAAGGCTTTTCCTTGTT
Source organism: Neoneuromus ignobilis (assembly GCA_029203775.1). Taxonomy (NCBI): domain Eukaryota; kingdom Metazoa; phylum Arthropoda; class Insecta; order Megaloptera; family Corydalidae; genus Neoneuromus; species Neoneuromus ignobilis. Next base: position 6,252,845 of record CP092092.1, read on the forward strand.
ATGCTTGAACTGTGTCTTCCAGTGACTTAAGGATTGGATAATGATTCTTTTTTCATAAATGTTCTTGCAATATTGCGTTTGAAGTCTGATAACGAGATGTTTTTATTCGAAGCAGTATAAAGAGCATGGGTGTTAACAACAGCAACATAGGATATTTGTAAAAAGAGGAAAATACCATTTCTTACCTCTAAATTTAATGCGATTCTTTTGGATATTCCAGTCCAGCTTGTCAACTCCACCCATATATTTGTTATATTGTCCTACAATGTTTGGTCTAACCACTCGACATTCTTTCTTTTCTTTCTTAGAATATCTTTTCATTTTTTCTAAAGGTTATAGTCCTAAATAATTTGACAGAACTTTGACGCAGTTATTGTCATTCCAAATCAATGCAAAAATTTTATTACTTTCATCATAACAATAATCGTATGCTCCACGTTCTCCTTTTTTCATTATGCTATCAGATTTCAAGGAACACTTATTCATTCTATTATACGTGCTGTTCCAGTCACTTTTATATTACGTTCTTTCAATTTCAATAATAATTCAAAGCTGGTAAAGAAGTTGTCAAAAAATATTTCATTTTCTGATGGATACTGCAGAAAATAAGTTATCTTCATTATTACAGAGGCTCCTATACCACTTACACCTTGTTCTTATTCACATTTTCCTTTATAAATATCCATATGAAAACAATACCCAGATTCAGAGCAGCACATGGCCCATTGTTTGAAACCAAATCTGATTGGCTTTCCTCTTATAAATTGTTTCAAAAAGTGATGTCCATAATATCCTATCATTTGCTCATCGATTGAAAGCTTTTGAGTAAATATTCTGAACTTTTTAAAATTTAAATTCAATTTGTCAATCACAGGTCGAATTTTAAATAGCTTATCTTTCTTTTCCATGGCAATTATGGAACTATTGTCGTTAAAATGCAAATTTCTTTTTATTTTTTAAAACATGTGCTTTGGCATATAGTTTCTAACGCAGGTAAGATTCAGATCTTCATCTTCACACCAGTATAATACTGCCCCGAAAACTGCAAAAGTAAAAAAAAAACTATGAATTACTAAAATAGTTAAATATTATCAATTTTATATCATAGCACATTCCATGAGCCCAAAATGGAGATCAATATATTTTATAGTATATTTTTTATAATAAGTATTATATATACTTATAAATTATTTTGCTATCAACTAAAAGGATGTGTTAGTAATTTCACACACGAATCTGAAAAAAAAGCAAAAAAATACGAACAAAAAGTTCACTAGAAAACAATGTAAACATTAAAACATCATTTTACTGCATCGGTTATAAATTTATATATCAAATACTTTTACAAGTTAGGCAACATCAAAACAAAAAATAATTTTGAAAACTAGAAGGTATGTGTGTTTAACGAATACAAATTTTATTTAATATAATTCTATTGTAAATGAAAAAAAATATTCAAATTACCATTTGGGGATTGTGGAAGAGAATGGGTTAATGATCACTTTACTCCGAACATGAACGATCACTTCCGAAAAATAAAGATTGCAAATTGTGGAGTGATGTAAAAATGTTAACACACTTGAATCATTTCGCGATTTCAATCGTTAATTTTTGGAGGTAATCATTCACGATTGAAATAGGTTAATGGTATTAATTTTTCAAATAAATTATTTTATAGAAATATTTTCAACAATAAACAATTTTTTTACATAGAAAACATTAATTTATTTTTAAATGAAATGAAACCCTTCTTAAGATGAAAACACTTCTTGAAAATTAAGTTATTTTTTATAAAATGTATTGTAAAACAGAAAATGTTTTTAAAAAAGTCACTAGTAGTTAGTAGTAAATTATTCGGATATATTTCTTTTTATGAATTCAGTACTAAATTGAAAAACTTTTCATCGATTCCAAGCTTAAATTTAATCACTGATAATAAAATATTATTTCATCAAACAAATTCCAATAGTTGAAACCGATTATTAAGTCGAATCGGCTTAAATACAACATAACATAATACAATACATTGTGTTCATTCCGAAGTTCCTGTATTATTCGCTAACGTCCAGTAGTACACACATTCGCTGGTCTTATTTCATTCTACGTCTTTTATTTTATTTATTTGATAGCGAGTGTAAATGTAACTATACGAGTGTGATGTTTCGTTTCGTTACAATCATTTCACAATTGCGTTATTGATCTCGCGAATGAACCAATGCTGACCTATATCTCTCATCTCACCGTTTTCAGTATTTCAGCTACGCCGTTACATCTAACCGTTTTCTTCTTAAACAACGGATCGTCGTTTCGTTATTAACGTCAAATAGTGCCGACGCGTGTTTATCGCAGATACGGAAACTATTGTGTTTTAATATAAGTATGCTGCTTTTTGATACCATTGAATTTTGTTATCGTTTATATCAACAATGTCTTATTTATTATTTAAAATGTCAATTTTCATTTTATCACTATATACCTCATTAATACGTTTATACACACACACAAACAATATATATATATATATATATATATATATATATATATATATATATATATATAACGAGAGTAACGACGAGAGTTCTGAAATGAATACATTATAAAAAAATCCCATATTTTTTATTACTAGTGATAACACCAAATATGAAATAAAGTATTTTTCTTAAATATATGAGTTTTATTTTATGTTTTAATTTTTATTTAATGTATTATTTCAGAAAATTTTATTTTAAATATTTATAAGATTTTTAATACCATCAATTTAAGTTTGATAATATTTTGAACATTTACAAATAAAATTAAAAATAAATCTTTAGAATGACCTTATTGCTTTTTTTAAATATTACTGAATAAATTTTGGATTAAAAGAATAATCTTTAATTATAATTAAAAATATTCAATCTATTTTTGTATTAATTAATTTTTAAAATATTTTTAATGCACTTTCAACTATGTTGTAACTTAGTATTGTTTATAATATTTTCAATATTAATTATAGGATATTTTTTAAGCATGATAGAACTTTAAATTGAATCCCTGTCGAAAGTTCTATCTAACCCAAAAAATCTTTATATACAGTAGTTCTTAACCTGGGATGCAAGAAAGCATTTCCAGAGGTATGAAGAACTTTTTAAATTGAAAATGAGAAAATAATAACTATACTTGAAACGTAATACACCTGCAACAATTGAGTGAATCATTTCATGGATACTTTACCACGGGAAATATTAGCAAAGTTCAGAAATGGATACTGCATCCATTTCTATTTGATCCAGATTCGATGTACGACAGTGATTTAATAAAAGATGATCTTATTGAAATTCGAACCAATGCACGTATTCAAACGAAATTTTAAAAATTGAACTTAGAACAATTCTGGTATACACAGTTAAAATCTTATCCATAGCTGTAAAAAGCAGAATTGCAGAAACTTTTACTATTTGTCACCACCTACCTGTGTGAAATGGGATTTTCATCACTTTTGCACATAACAATAAAAACCAGAAATCGCTTAAATACAAGTGATAACTTACACGTGGCTCTTTCAAAAAAGGAGCCTCGTTTCAAAATTATTATTATGAATAAACAACAACAATCTAGCCAAAAAATTGAGATATTTTGTATGCATTTGTAAATGTATGTGTTTATTTTTCAATAAAAAAATTATCTTGCAATAGATGTAATTTCCCAAATAAAGAAATAGAAACACATTTTTCAGTGTGGTGCGAGAACTTATTTTTAGATTCAAGGGGGTGGCTATCACTAAAAATGTTACGAACCACTGTTATATATATATATATATATATATATATATATATATATATATATACACATGTATATATAAAAGTATGTATATATAAAAGTATAGTAAAGATGTTTTTTTTAAATTTGATAGAATTTTCGATGGGGATTGAATTTAAAGTTCTATTACTCTTGAAAAAACATATATATATATATATATATATATATATATAGAGAGAGAGAGAGAGAGAGAGAGAGAGAGAGAATGAATGATAGGTGGATAGATAGATTTATTGATATATCAATTAACTAACTAAACAGAATTAATTTCAACTTACATTTATAACACCAACTATCTTACAACTATAAAATAGACACATTACAATAATTATCCTAATATATTGTATGAGATAATCTCTAGAGATATTAACATCTCTTGTAGACAACTGGAACGCATAAATAAATATTTACTATTTAGTGTATGAATATAGTAGATCATTTTGATGATAATATTATATGGAACTTAATTAATTACGCACATATTAACAGTCGTTATCATTTCATATAATTAATTTGTAATTAGTTTTTCAGAATACATATACGTAATAAATATCTTTAAATTCAACAAGTCTGTATAAAATTTGAGATTATATATATGAATATATATAATTCATTCATGTTTCAAAAATTAATTACAAATATTTTTTTATTTATATACTTGTATAATAAGAAAATGAGAAAAATATGAATATTACAACAATGAAATTATATTATTATAATGTGTATTATTATAATTTTTAATTTATTCGAAATAATCAGACCATTACCATTAAACATTATTCAAAAATTAAATATTTGGTTTTGAAATTAATTTAAATGTTTACTGTTGCGAATCGAATAATTTATGGGAATTATTTA
>CP092092.1:6262500-6822500 GCA_029203775.1 Neoneuromus ignobilis
ATACATACATATATATATATATATATATATATATATATATATATATATTCATGTTGAATTTAAATAGATTACTCTCAATCCATTCATGGAAATGATCTAAATTAAATTAAATGGAAACTAACATCAGCTTAATTCAAAATTTCTAATTAAACAATATTATATTTAATACAAACATGTTTTCTACTTAATAACAATATTTGTAATAAATTATTTTTTAAAATTTTATTTAAAAATATGTGCGTTACATTTTATAGAATTTAAAATTTTAGCAGTATTTTTAATTATAAAATACCAAAGAAATATATTAACCATGTTTATATTTAAAACGTGTTATTGAAAATTCCTATTTTTCATTATTTTAATAAATTTATGTAGAGAATAAAAACTCATTTTATTATTATAAGAATATATACTTAAAATATTTTAATACAATTTTCGAATGAAATATGAAAAATAAATTTAAATTGAATGATTTACTTTTAAATGTTATTATGTGATTTTAAAAAATATATTTCTAATAATAGACTTTTATTTAGAAAAGTGTTCAGAAATAAAAATAGTATAAATTTTTAAACAATGACTAGAAACATCAGTTTTTCCAAATAAAGTTCATCTATATTAAAAAATAAGGTTTTAATTATATTTTCTCTTAATTTTACAATTTAAATTTGGTTTTAAACAAAAAATATTTTTTTTTGTAACTTTTACATACAGGTTATCATTTTTTAAATCAAAAATTATATATTTTAAAATTGACTGTAAATTAATCTTTTTTGCTAAATCGATTACTTTTACAAATATCTATTTTCTTACAAAAATGAATTGTTAGTAGAGTGAATATTTTTTATAAACGTAAGTTAATTTTCACAAAAAATTGAGAAAAAAATATTTTTTCAAATATAAGGTTTTGATTTTTATAATAAAGTACAATTGTTGTTTTTTTTTATTTTATATAAATTTAAACTTTTAACTCAAAGTGATTATAAATAATAAAGGATATAATAACCAATGTGGCCATTTTCTTGAAATATTTTTTTAATAATTAAAATTTATTTAGAAATTCTACACTATGAATTAAAAATTTGTTAAATATAATGCATATTTTTAGGATTAAATCCAATTTATTAAAAATTAACCACTAAGTAGTACATTGATCACAAGGACAAAACAAATCTATTACACAGTTATAGTTGACTACATATGCCTAAAACTAATTTATCAAGTTAATAAAATCGTTATATGATTTTTTGACGTTTACAAATTTTTGGTATGTTTTATTATTAAATTAAAATAATATCGAAGAATTAAATTTTATAAAAATAATATATTCTAAATAAAAATGTGTTTTTTTAAAAAAATCTTACTTCTAAAACTACTTTTTAAAAAAATATCATTTCTGCTATCTTATTTAGAGAAAAATACATGGAAAGTGTTTCTATTTGAATAAATTTTATTTTATTTTAAAATCCTAATGTTTAGGACATACAACGAGTATATATATATATATATATATATATATATATATATATATATATATATATATTGGTATGTGCGTATTTAAACTAAAAATAAATCCAGATTTATTGTAAATATTTTCAAAACTAATTAAAATTTAATTAGAATTTAAATTAAATCTAAACGTAATTACAAAAGTAATAATTGTTTCACAATACATATTTGTTTTTAATTAGCATTGAAATGGAATATAGTATTATTTTAATCACTCTTCAACATCGTTTATATTTAATTATTAATAAACTTTGAATTAGGCTTATATTATACGTATACATTTTTTTAAACAAATGTATTACTATATATATATATATATATATATATATATATATATATGTATATGTATTGTTAAAAATTATATATATATATATATATATATTAAAAGACAGAAATGCAAAAATAATTTCATACTTGTACATCTTATCAATATTTTCAATTTAAGAACTAAAATTAGTATTTCACTCTGAAAATTATAATTTTGCTTATCTTTCTAAATTTTTTCTTAATTCTGTACTTATTATATTCATATAGAGTGTTTTTAAAGCATGATAGAACGTTAAACTGAATTCCTCTCTCTTGTTCTGTCTAACCTAAAAACACTATATATATATATATATATATATATATATATATATATATATATATATATATATATATATATATATATATATATATATATATATAAATATATATATATATATATATAAATGTATGTGTGTATATATGTATATATAAAGGTATGATAAAGAATATTTTTTTAGGTTAGGTAGAATTTTTGATAAGAATTGAATTTAATGTTTTATCACACTTAAAAAACATCTCTATTTATAAAAAGTGAATCATTTTAAAATATGTAATTAAAACTTATTTTCATTATTATAATTTAACAAAAATAAAAAAAATAAAAATTTTTAATTTCTAATACGAAGTTTTATTTCTATTCATTTTAATAGATATTATAATTAATTGATTAACGTGAACTCTATTTTTATTCGAATTTTGTATATATCGATAAAAGTATTTTTTTAAGAAAAATAAAAAATTATATTAATCAATGAATAAATAGAATAACGACAAAATATATCATTTTAATTTATCTAATAATAAAAAAAATATTAAAATATATTTTTTTAAATGTATATAAAATATTTTTTTACTCACTGTACGAATTTAAACATTCGTATAAATTAACAAATATATATATATATATATATATATATATATATATATATATATTTGTGTTTGTATGTAATTCTTAAATTAGTGTTGGTTGACAAACAATTTTAAAATATTAATGAAAATATTTTAAGAATGTAGTTTCCAAACACAAATTTTCTCTAAAACTATCTAGTATTGTCACTTTGATGTGTTGACATCAAACGAATATTTGGAAAACTTGTTTAATGTTGTATACACTTTTTCATTTCGAATTCTCGGCTTTTGTTGAAGAGCAGAAACGTCTACTTATATATATATATATATATATATATATATATATATATATGCATTCATTTATACAAGTCTATATAATAGGATGTATATATCTATTAAAACATTTAGAGACATTAACGTTGGAAAACGTGACACGCCCAATGCTTCTTACATTATTCACTATTAGACTTTAAAATTACCAAGACTCAGAAGCAATTATATCCGCCTGTTCTACAGCTTATAATTCTTTTATTCCATGTCTACAAAGAAACGTAACTAAAAGTATCAGTTTTTTTTCTTTTTATATTATTAATATAATAGCATTTACATAAAATAGTACGTAATCATCCTTACTAAAAACTTTCTAGAGTTTCAAGGAATAAAAATCATAAAAATGTACAAAGATTTATTTTTCATTTCTCGAGAGTCTTGCTTGAACAGCTAGAAAATCTTGTTTTTATACTGATCTTCATTTTTAAATACATAAATATTTTATATAAACAGTTTTTATATTTTTATTTAGATGAACTGGAATATAGTTTCATATTTTTTAAAGATAATGAAATATTAAAAATTAAGTGAATTGAAATAAAATTTTACTTTTTACTTTTGATTATAATTTCTTTTTTTCAATTACTTCTCAGTAGTTTCTGTTATGATTTTTAAAGTAAATATTATAAATCTGTCTAACTTTTTATACAAAAAAATCAAGAAAAAGTATTTCAAGTATAATCTTTACATTCCTATATGAAATATGTATTTAAATTTCATACCCATGTCAAATAATGTAAAATATAATATATTCGAGTTCATAACTAGTTATTAGTTTGTTAAGCAAATTCACATCAAAATGTCTAACGTGTCAAATCTATTCTACAAAGTTTAACTGAAATTGTATTAAGAATTCGATGAGAAACTCGAGATAAACTATTTGCCTATTTGTAAATATTATATATGTAATAGAATCAAAGTTTGTGTACAAAATTCAAACGAACATATTTATTATTTAAAAATATGTCTGGAATTTATTTTAATGATCTATTTGATAATTTTAATATTTGATTTTTACTTGAAGTCTTCGAATTTATATAAAAAAAATAATTTTTCACAAACTATAGAACAGTTTTTCTTTATCAGTATTTCATTTTCAATATTCATAACTATTTACATAACTTTTATTTTTAAAATCTATGTTAATTTTTCTTCTCCTCTACAAATTATTAGTGCATATATATTATTTTTTAAATGTTAATAACTTTGATATTTGAAATAATTAAAGAACATTTTGACGTATCACCATTTTTAATAAATTAATAAATTTCATACGACCAAAAAGTTACAAAATTCGTTATAACTGTTTAACTCAAAATTCTGAACTCGTCACGCTAATGAGTCTCGAGTGAGTCATTAATTTCCAAAGAGCAAAGCAGAAGATTAAGATATTCTCTGTGATGCACCATACAATGTTTTAGACGCTCATGTTAAAACTGACATTTAGAAAAAAAAACGTAGGTTGAAGTATTTCGTTAATAGTTGCACGAACCTGCAACAGAATAACACGGATGCCACGAATATGTTTCACTAAATATGTACATATCTCATGAAAGTTATTAAAATTAAATGGAAACTTTAACGTTCAAATATATATATATATATATATATATATATATATATATATATATATATATATATATATATATATATATGGTGGTTCAAATGAGACTGAAAGATAATAAAGAGAGTAAATTATGTCTAAATCCTTTAGTCTTATTTAGGCCACCCTATATATACAAATATGTATGTGTGTGTTTGAAAACACTATATTACAAAAATATCATTACAATATTTTTCATAATTTCTTCAGATTGTATTTTATATTTTTCTGTAAAGAATTTTTTTAACGCATTCAAAATATATTATTTCAATATTTTTAATTTATCTTCATTAAATATCAAATATTTATCTTTGCTTGAAGTACCTATCTAAAAAATATTTTATAGTAAAAATACTTTGATTAAAAAATTAGAATTTGTTGTAAAAAAATATTCGTAATCGAAAATAATTTTTTTTGATAACAAAATTATCGTTTAAATAAATAAATCAGTTTCCTTTACATAGAATTAGTAATGAAATTTGAATACTAGAAAATTATTGTTTTATCCAATCTTTAAAGAAATAATTTTTCACAAACCATAAAATAGTTTTTTTTCTCACTGATTGAATAAACCAAAATTATCTTTACATATTATAGATTTAGTAATTAAAATTTAATACTAGATTATTATCATTTTATTCAATATTTTATTTGATAAAAAGTTATTTTAAAAAATATTAATTTTCATAAAATTTCAAATACTATGTCATCCTTTGTTTAGATTCAAAAAAATGTTAACATTAATATGAATTGATATTTGTTTACAAAAAATGAATAACTTTAACAAAAATAAATATTTTTTAAAAAGAATTCTTATTGTTGATATTAACGTCTTGTAAAATCAAATATTTTTTCAATCATAATGAAAATGTTGTATATAAAAGTATTATCATTAAATATTTTGATTATGAAATTCAAAATTAAAATATATAATTGATGTTTAGTAAACTTCATATTTTAAGCATTCTTTTTGTGATGAACTAATATTACAACTAAGTAAATGTAACTAAATTAAAATTAAATATCGATATGAAAAACAAAATTTCTCTTCTAAGAATATCAGAGACAAATGTAAAACAAACAAAAAAATATTAAATATTCATTTTTCATGAAAAACGTATAAAATTATATATATATATATATATATTCAGAAAAATATTCCGCTTCAAATAAAATATAATTAAAACGGACAATGACATCAAATATTTAAATAAGAATAATTTATATATATATATATATATATATATATATATATATATATATATATATATACACACGTTAAAATGGATTAGATGTATGGTTGATACATGTTTGGTTCAAATATTTATCAACCCAAATCAAAATTTCATTACGTTTTAATCTAATTATCTGAAAATTTTATGTCCTGGAAAATGGAAAAGTATAATTAAGTTTTAGGAAGGATTGCAGCTTTGAATTATATATATATATATATATATATATATATATATATATATATGATTTTTATATGTGAAAATTATTATATATGCATATTTTTAAAGTATGAATAATACATTTAGGATTAAACATATAAACAACTCATTTTGTATTCAAGCAGGTGCGTACTTGAATATATAAAATATGATTGGATCAAATAATTGCGTTTGAATCATCAGTAATAAATAATAACCGTGTCGCATTCTCTATTATAATATGACGATGTAACAATGAAATTAAACTGAACCAATAATGGTTAGTGTGAGCTTTCGAATGGTTTCATTATCGGAAACGACACAGACACGCGGGTACATGGATTCACGAATCCTGGTATGAGTAAACGGTGTGGGTCGAAACGCGTTAATAATCACTAATTAAATATTTGTTTTTCCGTGATTAAAACAGTCGAAAATAGGGCAACGGGTCCGATTGTCTCCCATATTGCGTGAGATTGCGCATATGACTGATTATCGTACGCGAAATGGGGTGGCGTCAATTATGTAAAAATGATTCGTTCGTTGTTTAATATATTTATCGACTTTGAAAAATCGGAACGTATTTATTTGTTAATACGGGTGTGATAAATTGTGGGAAAAAATAGAAATCAATGAAGAATAGAATTTAATAAAGTTGTTTTGTTATTTAATAGAGGAATATTAAAGAGTAGTTTATGATTTTTTTTAAATATTATAATATCATTATTAAACTAACTTTTTTATATTCTGCAAAATTTCAAATATTTTTTTAAATAAATAAAACAAATAATATAACTCTTTATATAATTTATTACATAAAATTATTTTAAAATAATTGATTTCTAAATATTATCATCCTGTTAAATATATAAATCAATTTAGCTTAAATAATTATTTAAGCTTATCATTCATGATTAACAATTTTGTATCAAGTTGATAAATATTAATAAATGCTATACAAGTTAAATTTTACCAAAATTAAACACTTCATAAAATATAATTTAATAAAATATTATTTTCACCAAAATTAAACATTTAATTAAATATAAACGACAATTACAAATATTGAAATTTACATACTTGAAATGATTGAAGTAGAAAATAGATTTATTTAACTATATAAATCTTTGTGAATATATAAGTTATATATATATATATATATATGTGTGTGTGTGTGTGTGTGTTTATATACGTAGTTGCTTAATAAATACGAACAACAAATTACATAAATTCATTATACGACATACAACAAATACCCTAAAATACACAGAAATTTCTACATATTTACTTTTTAGTCAGAAAATTATCAGTAAACTTTACCTTTTAAACGTAAGCTATTTCTGCTATATATATATATATATATATATATATATATATATATATATATATATATATATATATATATGGCAATTATTTATACTTAGTTTTAAAATAATACATATTTGTAACAACTATAAATTAAATGCAAATTATTCTTATTTCACATTTTTTTCATTAGGAATTTAAAATATTTTTTTAAAATAATATAATTGTTAAAAAATAAAAATTCAATTATATTTGTATTAAAACGAAAATTATATTGTACAAAAATATAATACAATTTTTTAATAAAATGTCATATTTATTAAACAAATAAATATTTACAATTTCGTCCGAAATTCAATAAAAGTAATAAAATTTCATAACAGTATAGTTTAAATAAAAGATGAACTGAATTCAATATTTAGCTGTAAAGTCAAACACTTAAAGTCTGTAAACAGAAAATTAATAAAGACGTCGATTGCGATATAAACTAAAATATAATATCCTCTGTAGAGCGAATCAACGACGGAATATTGCTCGAGTGAAGAAATTTATGATAATTTATGTGAATATACAATTTGTAGATTGCACTGTATTACTATATGGGTTATATTCGAACTGGTTCACTGTCAACGTTCGCCAGTTTCCATTTGCCAGCAGTATCGTACCGCTCTCCCGATTATTTCCAGCCTAGGAAATAACTCTGGCAACTATCGTTATCGCATTGTCGCGAATAATTGAACTATGAATCAATTATACCAAATCGACTACACGCATCCTCGTACCATGCGTTATATTATCTTCTTCGGCGCGTCTCTCAGCCGGGACTTCTATCTGTGCGAATTACGACGTTACAAGAACTTTGCGCAATGATTAACGACAGCACTTGTACAGAGAATCATTGATTGTTGGTATTAAATTATATGAGTAAATATTTAATATATTCTATATAATGCTCCTTTTGTTTCGATAAATATTTTATTATACAAGGTTTGCCTATAAGCGCTTCAGAAGTTTAAATGGAAATAAAACAAAAAGTATTTAATTAATTAGTTATTTTTTTAAAATATATTTAAGCATATTTTACGGCATTAATGATGAAATACAATTTCACTCATATTACTACCACGATTTCGCTTAACATAGTGCATTCGTTTAATCCAATTTTTAATCAAATAATTGTGATCCAATTTCATGAATTACATGTACAATGTTTATTTTTAATGCTTCTGAAATCAATGATTTCACATAACTTAACAGAAAATAATCCAATGTTGTTTGATCGCATGATCTTAGTACCCAATTAATGAGTTTATTTCTTGAAATAATGGACTCATTCAACTTTTGTTCCAATAAGTCTATTGTTTTCGTAAACCGTGTTGTTTAAACCACATATCGTGAAAACCATTTTTAGAAAAAAATTCATTAATCATGGTTCGGTTGCGCACTCCTTTTACTGTAACGTGATCTCCAGCTTCATTTTGAAAAAAGTATAATCCGATGGCCACCAGCATATAACGCACACCAGACAGTTACTTTTTGTAAATTCAGTGGTCTTTGTTCAGTGACTTGTAAATTGCTTTCACTCTAAATTCTTAATTTTTTTTTATTAAGTATTGATTGTAAATTTTGCGAAGAGCAAGATAAGTTTTACGAACTGAACATTGATTTTTATAATAAGTTTTTATAATTTCTAAGCGTTGTTTAAGTATTAAACATTCTATGATATTTGCCTAACTATACTGAGTTGAAATATCAAAATGAGCTTAAAAAAATTCAAACACCGCTGCGACCAGATGTCAAAGTTCATTGAAATTATTTATAAATAATTCATTGAAATTATTTTAATTGAATATATGGTTTTTATTACTTTACTCAATATGGTTTGAATATTTTTGTTAATTTTGTTATAGTTTAATATAAATAATCTTGATTTAATTTCTACAAATTAGTACATGTCCTATTGTTAGCTTTAGTTTTCAAATTACTGCATTATTTAATATATTTTTCAAAAAAAAAATACTGAATAATCAATATATCAAGAAAAATCAACAATTGTTATTATCTTCTATAAATTTATATTTTTCAAATGAAATAAAATTTCAAATAAAATTCAAAATTACATTTATTTATAATATATTTTCCTAATTAAAAAGTATATCTTTAACTATTTAACTATATTTATCATGAATTATTAAAAGTAACATTTTTATTTCAAAGTCATAAAAATCTGTTCATTCATTACAAATTTAAAAATAGAAAACCTATACAAATTAATATATATATACGATATTATTACATCAAATAAATAATAATTGAATTTCTTTTAAATTAAATCATTTCATAATTTTATACTATTATGAATTTTCAATTATTTTCTAGTATAAAAATTGAAAAATTTATATATATATATATATACTTATCTCTAACTTGTATACTTATTTAATGTTTCTTTTTAAGTTTACAAAATATTTCAAACATATATTTACACTAACACATCCAGCGACATTTGTTAAACCCATATTTGATGCGTTAAAAAGTATTGAAAAAACGTTGCGGAAACTTTAAGAACATGGAAATTCGTTCAAAGTGACACACCACTACTTTTCAAAACATATTTTATATATATATATATATCTACATACATACATACATATGTATATATTTGTATGTATATATGTATGTTTGAAGGAAGAGAAAGTTTAGATACTCTTAAAACTTTTTTAAGTAATATTGAATAAGTTGTTCGTACAATGTTATATAGGTGACAACAGAAACGAAATATGTCGAAACCCACTGTAGGTTTAAATTAAGTGTAGAAAATATTTTTATTTTAGATTACATCAGTGTGAAACTTTTAAGTGATTTCCTTGTTGTTTCGATAAAAATGTTGGTTTTCTTATCAATTATTAAATCGAAAATGTATCATAAAAATTCTATTACTTTCTTAAATATTTATTTATGAAATACTTTTTTTATGTATAAATTAATTTATTTTAATTTAAACATAAATGACTGAAATTTATGAAATATTTTGCCTTATTTCATTGAATAAAATTTATAAATTAATTTATGAATATTGTATATTAAAAAATACCATACTCATTTATAAACAATTTTATAAACAATTTTTCGTAATAGAATTTTAATTTAAAAAAGTATAACGCTTTTAAATTTTACATGTAAATCAGCTTTTAAAACATCAATTTTATCAAATGAACCTTTATTTAAAATTACAAAAATTAACATCCTATACTATATGTCATATGAAACAATAAATATTTTAATATTTTGTGACTAGAGTAGTTACATCTAATTAAAATTTTTACATTTCTCTCTTTTATTTAATTTATATTTCTAAAAATGTCAGATTAAATAATTATAATAAATCAATAAAGTTTAATTATTTACTAAAACATGTGCATACTTTATAAGAAGTGTTATTTACTGAAATTGTGTATTTATAAAAAGTTTTTGTTCTCATATATATATATATATATATATATATATATATATATATATATATATATATATATATTCATAAAAGTGAATAAAGTGACGGAAGTGTACTTGTATGTTTTTTATAGTGCATCGTATAGAATTATATACCTTAGTCCCGCAAGCTTTTAAATAAGCTCCCTTCATTGCCTTTCAGGATGACTGCGTCAATATTCACGAGCCGTAAATAACTTTTACTCTTGTGTCCTTTACCCTACTTGCACCCAAATTTAATCAATGTTTACGTTGACCTAATACCCAGTCTGTATTGACGATTTCAGGGTACATATTTAAAGAATATGAATGTCCGACCTCATAAAAAGCACAGATTCAATGTACATGTCATTACAAACCTCTGAAATAATTTCATTAACTTTAAAAGTTATACAAAAGTCCTAAAGAATTTTTAACATTTTGATATCCTGATTCTTTTTAACATCATATAAATTGCGTTACTGTTTTATAGAGTACGGTCTTTATTTCTCATTATATATTCGCGTTTAATTTATCTTATTATCAGTACTTGTTCTGACGTTTTAACTTTTAAAAGTTATTCGTTACTTAAGATGTAAATAAATTCGCGTATTTTCACGTTACAACACGTCGTACCTAATTTTTGGTGATCTTTCAGAATTTAATTAACTAGTGTTCTCTCTACGTCTTTTATTTTATAGCTGATGTTTTTATAACTCTTTTCTAACTTGTTCGAAAAGTATTTCTTAATTAATTGTTAAAAAAAGTTTTATAAGTACATCAAAGAAATTATTTTTTTTAAAATATACAAGTATTTTAATAATATTAATGTTTTCAACAATCACCAAGAAAAACATTATTAATGAATTAAAAAAATATATTTATTTAAATTTTAACAGAATAAATAATTCAAAATATAGAAAATAACTACATTGTTTAAATTGCTTTAAGAATTTAAATTCTACAATGCCTAAATCATATTTACTAGAATTGACGATTATATCATTGGAACATATTTTTATCTTAATAAAAAAAATTTGTTCGTTTCTATGAGTTTGTACTTGTTTTTTGATTAAATTTTCTATAGACTGAGACTTTGAGTCATATTTTTTTTCTATATATATTTTTCTTGATAAAATACATTATTGATTGTATTATATTTCCCCGTTGTCATTTACAATGTATCCTTGAATCGACATACAAAAATAATTTCAAATATAATAATAAAATAAATTAATACATAGATAATGTATATTATTCTCCGCGGCTAATGTATAACTAAAAACTTTCTTAGACAACTAAGATATCAGTTATAATGTCGTTCCAGTCGATCTATGTCAGTAGCTCTTTCCTCATTGCTCATAAAATATAGTTATACGACATTTGTGCGAAGTATGAGTACAAGAAGGTTAACGGAAAGCATTTGAAAGCCTCCCGGGCCCACATTTAGAACGTCGCTAAGACGTTCGAACACGACATTCTACTCAGGACGACGTGTAGCAATGCGCTTTGTGAAGATCGAATTCAATACGTCTCATATATGTACGCCACTGAACGATACTAACGTTTCTTGTGTCGTTGAAAAATAGGTTACTCGCAACGTCGATTCTTAACACGTTATAGGAAATATTATTAAACGCTTCGTTTCATATGTACTTTTTTTTTGATTTATTATGACATTTTGGGAACCACTTTCTATTTGTTTCTGAATTTATATATATATATATATATATATATATATATATATATATATAAAATACATATTGAAAATGAAATTATTTGGTCAGCAAACCGAGAAGTTGAATAGAAATTAAATTTATTACATGCTACGTCAACTATACAACGTAACCAATCGTTTATAAGTTTCAAAAGTGTCGTTAAAAGTTTTCGGATAACATTTATTAAAAATATTTCAAAATTAAATAAAAATTATACTCGTGTGCTACATAGTTTATCACAAGTGATGTTTTTACAACTTCTGATTCTACTTTTTCGATTCATGCAAACTTATTTCTTGAAATAGTTATACTGTCTAAAAATAAAAATGAAATGTTTGTGAATTCGCCAGTAATTTCACAATTCGTTATTGTATTATAAATATAAAAATATTGAATTTCGATTTATTTTGTAAAAAATACATTTTTATTCTGAAAATAAATACAAAAATAAAATATATTTCAAAAATAAAATAGTTTTTAGAATTTTATTAAAATAATTTAAATAAAAAAGATTAAAATATGCTATTGTCCAGAAATTGTGTAATTATTTTTTATTTATTTTTCAACAAGAAAAAAAATTTTTTTTTAATTTCTCATTATCAAACTCTAATTAAATATCTGTATATTATTAAAATAAAATTAATTTATAATTGATAGGATTTTTACAGAAAAATAATAATATTTACAATGAAAATTTTAATTTAATATAAAATAATTATATAGTTGTTTCTTATACGTTTAATATGTTAATTTTTTATGATGACTTATTTTTTTGCAATGATATAAAATTATAAACATTTTTTAAAAAATAAATACGTCTTTTAAATTATTTACTGTATTTTTTTATAATGCTCTATATTAAAAATTATAATGAATTAATATTACCTAAAGATTTAAAAGTAAATCTCTGGAAAAGAAAGACTTTTTCAAAATCATTTTATATATATATATATATATATATATATATTGAAAATGAAATTATTTGTTCAACAAACCAAAAAGTTGAATAGAAATTAAATTTATTATATGCTTCGTCAACTATACACTGTAACCAATAATTTAAAAGTTTCAGAAGTGTCGCTAAAAGTTTTCGGATAACATTAATTAAAAATTTTTCAAAATTAAATAAAAATTACACTCCTGTACTATATAGTTTAACACAAGTGATGTTTTTACAGCTTCTGATTCTACTTTTTCGATTCATTCAAACCTATTTCTTGAAATCGTTTTACTGTCCAAAAATAAAAAAAGAAATATTAAAAATATTTGGTAATTCGCCAGTAATTTCACAATTCGTTATTGTATTATAAATATAACAATATTTAATTTTGATTCATTTTCTAAAAAAATACAGTTTTATTCTGAAAATAAGTAGAAAAATAATATATATATATATATGGTCATCCAAATGTGACTCCTAGATTTGTGTTTTATTAAAAAAAATGTGTATAGCGAAACATGTGTATAGTTTTTTTTAATAAAATACATCTAGGGATCACATTTGGTTGACCAAATATTTCAAAAATAAAATAGTTTTAAAATTTTATTAAAATGATTTCAATAAAAAAGTTGAAATGAAATATTTTATTATATAGAAATTTATAATGCTGTTCTATTTATTTTTATATAAGAAAAAATATTTTTTTTTGAGTTTTTGATTATAAAATTCCAAATAAATGCTTATATATTATAAAGCTATTATTACAATATTTTTAATTTAGTAATGATAAAATTTTCACTGAAAAATCATTTTTACACTGAAGATTTTTAGTATAATTTTAAATAATTACCTCGTTGTTACTTACGGGTTTAGTAAGTTAATTTTTAATTATTATTTAATATTTTTTACAATGATATCAAATTATATACATTTTTTTTAAAAAAAAAACATACGTCTATTAAATTGTTTACTATATTTTTTATATAATACTCCTTATTGGAAATTATAATGAATTAATATTTTATAAAGATTCAAGAGGTTAAAATAAATCTCTGGAAAAAAGTCTTTCAAAATCATTATATATATATATATATATATATATATATATACATATATATATTTAATTACAAAATACATTAAATAGAAACTATAAAAAGTATTTTAACGATCCAAATGCTTTTTTTATATTGCAATTAATTTCTCTATTAAGTGTAATGTCGAGTAGACA
Organism: Neoneuromus ignobilis; assembly: GCA_029203775.1. Classification (NCBI taxonomy): domain Eukaryota; kingdom Metazoa; phylum Arthropoda; class Insecta; order Megaloptera; family Corydalidae; genus Neoneuromus; species Neoneuromus ignobilis. The sequence goes on from CP092092.1 coordinate 6,277,187, forward strand.
TTTAATTGTTTAAATTACCGTTAGTTAAAAAGTATTTCTCCGTTTGTCCGTTCGAAGTAAATCTTATTAACTAGCCAAAGCTCAAACTACTACTCGAACGAAATCAGAAACCGTGCCATTACGACATCTAACACTAAAAGGCTTCTTCGGTTAACAAATCGATGTACATAGTCAGTCAGTGAAAACAGTACAGTCGCGAGCCGAAAGATTTGTTGCCCGCTGCTTGTTTAATTGTTACAATGTCCTGTGATTTATTGTTCTCTTTTGTAAACAACCGTGTCGTACATTTCAGATTGTTTGTTGCTTTCCAGTACGCTGTTGTCACAACAAATACTTTACAGTTTAATAATCTAAATGGATTTTATTAATTCATTAATTATCTACGATGTTTCCCTTATATGTTATGAAAATTAATTTTAATATATTTGTTACTGATTTTTTAAATAATATATTTTAATGAATTTCATAAAAATATTCGAATACAATATTTAAAAATTCAATATTAATTATGAAATATATGATTATTTTTAATAAAAGAAATTCTTTAAAATATGAAAATATATTTTTTGTATAAAATATGGTCTAAAGCAATGATGTTGAACACTCGAACCTAAATTGCGACTCGTGGCCGGAAATTTGCAGTCAGTTTTATTAAAATAATAAAATGGATTTTAAGACGAATGAGACTTCATACAGAACGAGATTATCAAATAAACATTTAATATCTATATTAAAAACATCATTATTACAAAAATATATTTAATATCGATAAAATAGTTTCTAGTAAAAATATTAATTTTAAAAATTTCTCTAATTTGAAATTTTGTTGAAATATTTGATACGAATACCTAAATTTAATATATTTTTTAATTTTTGTAGATTTATTAAAGAAAAAATACATATAATATTCAAATAAGTTATTTTTGAATATACATAAAAAACATTTTTTTATTTGATCAAATTTTTTGAGAGACTTTTTTATCTGTAGTCCGCAGATTTTTTTAAACTGAATATATGAATAACTTTTCATAAATTAATTTCACACTAATAATCTAAAATATTTTCTTTTAAATTATAATTAAAAATATATAGGGTCATCTAAATGTGACGCCTAGATATGTGTTTTAAAAGAAACATTTATAAAGGGAAACATATGTATAGTTTATTTTTAATGAAACACTAATTTAGAAGTCACATTTGAATAAGCCTATATAATAATTACATACAGTTAATCTTGTAAAAAAAATGTTTGAATAATGTAAAGAATTTTATAAAGAAATTACTTTTTATTTTTATTATTTTTAAAAAAGACATGTAGAGTTTTTAAAAATCTAATAAATAAATTAATTTGAATGAAAATATATCTTTTTTTATACAAATAACAGAATTTGTATTTATACAAATATTTCCAATTATTCAACTAGGAAAATAAATTTTCTGTTTTAATTTTCTATGACAGACAATAACTTTTTGCAGATAGAAAAGATGATATATTTATGTAATCTATTTACGTTAGTTTGTGTCTTCATGCACATATAAGTTTGTGAAAGCATGTAGAGTCGTTATTTTGAAATCACGTCACATACATATTCACCAAACACTACGTTTGTCGTCCGTGTTTAACTTTCCGCCTGTCGTCTGCCTAATCGCGCGTTCGGACTCTGGCTGATGACCTTCCGTTCGTTCTACGACATACGTGTTCGTACATTTGTGCAGACGCACACATGTCGAGGTGCGTGACCTATCTTCAGCGTGCATGGCTTCGTACTGACCCCAAATGGGATTAGGGTGGATAATTAGTTTTCTGTGGTGCGCAGGTAAACAACGGTCAAGCGGCGCTTATGTTTGATCGCATACACCAACTGTGGACTTATATAGTAAACATGCTATTTCCACCATTTCCCAAACACGAACTAGATTCTCTCGCTTGGTACACACACCAACATCATAGACCATCTCACTTCTGGATACTATTATTAAGATAATCGCACATGAGATTATCACAATTGCAACAGTTAAACCTGAATATATCCATTACTCAGTGCAGGTGAAGAAAAAAGTACTAATTGTCTAACAATTTTATGACTGTACATATCCTTTTTTTATAATTATGTAAATAAATCCAACCTACCTATCAAGACTATAATTACTCTGTGTATTGTTCTTAATTATTCTTTTTAACACGCACATTTATTATTAAAATATACTTTGAAAATTTTCAAAATTATATATAGTCAAGGAATGTTAATTGTTTAAAAAATAAACATTTTTTTATAAACTTCAAATATTTCTAACAAAAAAAAAATACTTAATCACAGAAACATTACAACTGAATGTTATAGTATTTAAAAATAATTATTTAAGGCTATACTCTATGGAATTTTCAAATTTTGGTTATTTGAAATTTGTATTAGATTAAAATCATAATAAATAAATTTTCTTTAATGAATAAATTTCTATTGCTATATAATACTATACATTGCTTTACAAATAAATGTCTATTACTATTTTATTGTCGTCTTAACAACCATACTAAATGGAAATCGTTTCTATATCTTTTATACAAATCTACACAAATAATTCTTTCTGAAAGATTAAAGATAAATAAGAAAAGCAGACCAGTATGATTGTAGCAACAAAATAAAATTCCTAAAGATTGTAGATATCTAAATATACAATTTCTAAAATTGATTATTTTATAAAAAAGTAATGTTCTGTTATTAACATATTGAAATAAAATAACTAAAATTAATTTTCATCCACAATATTTCAAATCCTTAATCTAGAAAGTATGATGAATATTTTATATATATATATATATATATATATATATATATATATATATATACCTAATTTTTTATTAATGGTAATAAATATTAATTTCAAAAATATATAAAATTAATATTCATCGCGTATAAAAATACAATAAAACAATAATTTATTATTTTTTTAAAATTTAAATAAAAAATAAAGCATTATATTCACATTAAAATTTTTGCACCTCATGTACAAAATTCAATTTATATATATATATATATATATATATATATATATATATATATATATATATATATACACATATGTGTATGTGTGTATGAGTATTAACTTGTATACAAACAATTAAAAAACTTTTGCATACATTATTTTTTAAAAAACATATATAATAACTGTTAATAAAATTACAAAACAATAACGTTTTCACCACATTTTATGCAGGAAACCACACGATTATAGAATATAATTAGAGTTGAAATTACCATTTAATATCCATACATGAATCTACGCACATATATACACACACACACACACACACACACATATATATATATATATATATATATATATATATATATTTCGAATACATATGCAAAATATTTTGGTTTAATTAATCAAACAATTTTTAAAGCCACTTCATTTCCATTTCGATGAAAATAAATAATATATAAAAGTATGAACAAACAGAATTTATTACAGATAATTAACGAAAAATGAAAATTTATTTTTTGCTAAAAATATTTGTAATTACTTTTTTGTTCGTTTAGTATATAAATATTAATTAAGTTTTTGATAAATTTGATGAATGTATTATTAAGTTAATTAAAACTATCGTACAATGAAAATTGTAACACCATTGAATACATTAATTTATAATTTGTTGAAAAAAATATGGACTTAATATTTAATTAAAATTATAATTGGAAAAGTAAAAAAAAATCAAAAATACTTTCATTCGTTGCTTGTAATTACATTTACTTCTATTCGATACCAATTCGTATTTTATCGATTCAATTTCTTTCTTCTGCTACGTTTTTTCGTCCAATATAGGACATTTCAGATTTCGTTCACCATTCACTAATTTCTTTGGTCAGAACAGAAACCATTTACACGAGAAAACGACTTGCTAAACTATATGAAACACACCTACACACACACAAGACTATATACACTTTGTTTGTTCACACCGAGTGTTTATTATGAACCAAAACATATAAACACATTTACGTTCTACATTTCACTGTACTATTTCGTACGGTTTCTTTTCTACATTCGTTCTATACAAATATAGTTCACCCACTCTGTTTATAAAACGCGTACATATTTTTCCATTTCCCGATGTGGAAATTGCAAGCACTTGTCGCTTCGTTGGTTGTTATTTAGTTCATATATGGAACAGGCACGGAACCAGACCTTTTATTCTATATTAATATACATATACAACTCTGGAACTTTTCATCATTATATATATATATATATATATATATATATATATATATATATATATATACGTATATATGTATTGTATATAGCCTTTCATTTATTTTAATGTTAGCTTTTTGTACTAAAATAAAATACCCTTAAAGAACACGAAAATAATATCAACATTCTATAAAAGAATATTTGTAATTTATTCTTATATATATATATATATATATATATACAAATACAGTGTCCTCCAAAATTTATTTGAATTAAACACTTCTAAATTTTTAAGTAACAATGTTAAAAACTTAGTTTCTCGTCACTGGTTTGTATAGTCCTAATTTATAATTACAAAGCATCATTGTTTTTAAAAGAGTATTCCCCAAAATTCATATCGTCTGCATAACTAAACAATAAATATTATACAATAGAAATTTACCACGCAAGATTTTAGTTGAAACCGAACACTCACAATACTCAAATTGAAAAAGGACGTATTTGTTTAGGTTTAATATATTTTCGTAGATATTTTACGTACATCAAAGTCGTAATATTCAATCTTCAAAAACAATTAATGTTCATTTTTAATTAAAAAATGGCTGTGAGGCGAAAATTTTCTATAGAAGAAAGATCAAAAATTGCAAGTGAAATGAAAAACTGAAAAATTATAGTGCGGTTGGAAAATATTCAAAATTAATATCGAAAGAGTAAGGAAAATCAAAAAAGATCAGAGAAGTTTCAATACTTGCAGATAAACTACGTTTGGGGTGTCCTAGAGTCACTATTGTTAGTGATGATTGGCGTATAGAACGACAGTGCAAAATTAATCCTAAAAGAAAAATTAAGAGAAATTCCAGAACCGAATAAAACAAGGACTTCAGTTTTTAAAACCACCATTAAAAGACATCTTTACGATGCTAAGTTGATAGGTCATGTGATCAGAAAAAAACCCGTATGGATATCAACCCATAAAAATTAATATTAAATTTTTGCCAAAAATATGTAAAAAAACTACTGGACTTTTGGAAACGAGTAATTTTTAGCTATGAGACTAAGTTTGAAATATTTTAAAATTGATATTGATTATATTAACAAATTCCTATAACCAAATGTAAAACATACAGGAGAAAATTTGATAGTGTGGGCATGTTTTTCTCGGTATGGTGTAGACAGATTACATATTATTGAAGGAAAAATGACAGCACAAATGTCTGTAATATTTTACAAGAAAATTTACATCAAACAATGGAATTGAGTCTAGCTTTTACTTTTCAACAGGACAACAAACCGAAATATAGGGCTAGAAAAACTAAAGAATTTTTTACAAACAATGAAATAAATTTATTTAAATGTCCATCGATGTCGTTCAATTTTAATTCTATTGAATATTTGTGAGACGAATTGGATCGCTGGATCATCACATCTTCAAAACACAATTATACTCAATTTAAAAATAAAATTTTGGAAATGTGGTCTAATTTTCATCTCAGTGTTTTACAAAACCTTGTAGAATCAATGCCTATAAAGCTTAACGCTCTTCTGAAGAGAAATGGCGGTCATACAAAATATTAAAAATTAAAAGTGTTTTAATTTTTTACATAATTTTCTTTGTAATTTTCATCTAACTTTTGGCACTAGACCTAGAAGTAGTTTTTGTATAGTTTATGATTCGTTTGAACCATAATTGCTATTTTTATCAAAATGACTACAAATAATAAACAGTATTTTATTTAGTGATATTTTTATTTTTTTATATTATTTTCTAATTTCAACTGACTTTTGGAGGTCACTATATATACATATACATATATATATATATATATATATATATATATATATATATAAATAAATAAATACATGTACATATATATGTATATATTTTACTTACAATCTCAAAATATAAAAATATTGACATACAAAATGAAAAATAAACTCAGCAGAAAAATTCTTAGTAATTAATTCAAATTATTCACTGAAATGTCTGTAATTGTAGGTAGTAGTTATTTATTTAATTTATCCAATTATGTTTTTACAGTATATATTATATATATAATATTATATATATATTATATATTTTTACATAATTATATATATATATATATATATATATATATATATATATATATATATATATATATATATATATATGTATATGATAATAATGAATATTATTTACTCCTAATACAAATATTTAAATTACACAAAAATATTTCAGTTATGTTATACGCTTATATTTATAATTATTTAAAGCTTGAGAACACAAATAAAATAAATAAATAAATAAAATATCTCAATTTCACAACTTCGTATCTAAAATAACCATATATAATAACTCTTTTATATATTTTTATTTGAGGAACTTTCAGGTCATATCTTGATATATTTAGTTTTATTATTAATTTCTAAAAGTTATCCTAAGATCTAGTAATAAAAATAGGAATAGAGAGGATCATAGGAAAAGGAATATACCATATAAACACCTTACAATTATTATTTTTTTATTTATTTAAAATTAGTCACAATTTGTGTACTATTTTTTGATGAAATCATTTTAATAATTAAATATTTTTATGAAAATTTCTGAATCAAAAAAATTATTTTCAATTGAAATATTATTATTAATTATACATTAGTATATTGTAAAATTTCAATTGTAATTCTTTTTTATTTTCTCTATAATTATTTATTGATTATATACGTACTTATAACTTTTTTCTCTTATACTTATTTTTTATTTGTATGTATATATACATATATATATATATTTCAATTTCGATTTGTTATGAATCTGTACAAATTGTTCTCATACAATCTACTTTTTGAATCTAAAATGTCCAAGTCCGACCATTTTTATATAAAACGTGGCGAAACAAAAACGGAAACGTATAAAGTATATATGTATTCATAAAAAGATTTCTCTCGGGTATGTGAATCGCACGTTCAGTACTCTCTTCTCCACTTTCGATTCTCTACAGAATACGTTCACGACTCAGGTGCATTGACTTCACCCATAACGGCCACGTGTCACATATATATCGACAAATACAAATATCGTTTTTTTTTTTGGACTGGCATCCTAATTGATTCTGCGAATCTGGTTTCATCCGCACCTTTGTTATTCGTGCTGTATATTTTCTGATACGTTTTATCCACATATATTTGGTTTTATGATGCTGTAATATCTGTCGTGTCCTGTTTGTTTTTGTGCTATGAAAAATTTATTAGTGAAATTGTATTTTTTTTATTCATCGAATATCGATGTTATCGACTGTACGTTGTAGAAATTTGTTTCTGGAATCACGCATTTCAGCGGAAATTATAATAAAATGTATTGGAAAGAAAACATAAACGTTTGTTTATCATCTATCATATCAATTTTTATAATTTAATTAACGTCATTTTTATTTTAATATTTTTGTTTATACACGTTTGTTTTTATGAAAAAAATTTAATTAAAAAAATATTGATCAAATATTTAATAAATGATCGGTACTATTTCAATTTTATATCAATATATGGTTGAGTCTAAAATAATTTCCTTTTTTTAATGTTAACTTTAATTTTTAATAAAAAAACAATTTTACTTAAATCAATTATATATTCACCATTTTCTAGATAGCTCTTTTATGCTTTTCGAATAGAATTCCGATAGTTTTGACTTGAAAAAGTTTTCGACGAACTTCGAACCTAGTTCGAGAAATTTGTGCCCATCAAAGCGTTCTGCAACGATCTAAAAAAATGATAATCGGATGGTGCTAGGTCTGGTGAAAATAATGGATGGAAGATACTGACCAGCCAAGCTCCAAATTTTTTCCTGCGTTATTTTTGCGTTGTCATGAAAGAGAACAATGTTTTTCTAGGACATTTTTTGATCAACACTCTGCAGCTATTGGACGTACAGTTCTGCATCTATTGTTTCATTCCGGTTTAAAAGCTTAAAATGAATAATTCAACGTTGATCCCACCACATACACAACATTATATTTCTTCCATAAAGCTTAGACTTATAAATAAAGTATGATTCGCATCTGGAGGTTTCTACTTATCAACCCACTGCTTTTTCTTAGAACATTGTGATATAAAATCCACTTTTCATTGTCAGTATCGATTTTATTCAGAAATGGATCGTTCTTCTGCTTTGTTTTTTTCACTAAGATCATGTGGAACTCAAACACCTAGCTGACTTTACCCATCTTTTCCAAAGAATGTAGCGTGATTAACTTGTCTGATAATTTCCGAGTGATTTGGCATGGATTGCATTCCATCAAAGATTTTAGAATTTCTTCATTAAAGTCCAAAGAGTTTCCTGGTCTAGATTCATCTTTCAATGACGTATCTTCGGAATGAAATTTTGCAAATCAGTTCCATATTTGTCGGTCTATTAAGATTTCTTCATCATACACACTACATATTTTTCCACTTGCCTCCATTGCATTTTTCCCTTGTTTAAACTCCCATAATATTTCGATCCATTGATTTCATAACCAATAATTTATTATTTGAATACGATGTATAAGCTACCACTATGGTAACAAGACTAAGCATTACTTACTTAATTCAAATAAGCAAAAACTTGTTATATGCAGTGAACCATTAAAATGAGTAATGAGTCATTAAAACTTCCTCTCAATAATGTAAATTAATTATGACTCAACCCAATATATATAAATATAAATTTTAAGAATTTTGTATATAAACAAATGAGATTGGTAGAAATCAAAAATATCATATTTTTATATTTTCAGAATAGTCTGAATAACAGTAATAAATTTTGTATATCAAATTGTGTATAGAAATTAAATGTCTTCTTTGTATAAATTAACATTTTAAAATGGCTGTATCTTATTTAAAAAAAATATAGTAAACATTAATGGTAATTTAATTAAAACAATATCCATTTCAAGTCGTGTATCTATAAATTAAAAAAAACGCTATGCATGCAGAATTTATAATTCAAGCGAAAAAAGCGAACCATAACGATAAAAACGATTTACCTTTTATGTATATTAATGACTCGTGGTCATTATGTAAGTAAATACATTGAACAATAATAATTACACGCAATTATCTGTATCTGTGTAAAACCGAGCTTGTACTCCTCCGTGTATTGCGTTTTGAACAGTGCCATTATTATTGTTGTTGCCGGTTACTGTAGAGTGAGTAAAGTATGAATTCGACTCCCACGCGAGAAACAATTTTCTACTCGGATCCTTTACGCTTGTTGCGTTTTGTTTTATTTTCTGCATGAAGGCACCTGGCGACGAATCATAGTCTGTAGGGATTCGAAGACGCTTACGATATACACACACATTTAGACTATAAATGTTTTATTCGAACGGTTTTTTCATACTTGCTTTATTTCACCAATATTTACACTGATTTGATATAAATAAATAAGTAAATTGTTTTGTGTTCCTACATTGAAGAATGATTGTCGGAAGACTTAGAGAAGAATTCAAGTAAACACAAATAGTTTACTAATCTTTGTTTTAGTCTCTTACATGTTTGTATATATATATATATATATATATATATATATATATATATATATATATATATATATATACATATATTTAATTTTTAATCAAGTAAAAAAAATAAATATAAAAAATCATTAAAAGTCTTATCATAAGTTTTAGAAAAGTATTAGATTGAAATAAGTATCTGGATAAAAAGTAGTAAAAAATATTAAAATTATGTCAACTTGTGAGTTACAAGCATTATTAGAATTTAATTAAACAAAAAATAGTTACTGCGTAAGTCATTTTAAAATATTTGAAGATAAATAGTAATCAAATTTTTAAAAAGGTAGCTATAGAAATAATTTCCGTTTTTGGATCGTTTTTATAAAATAAATTAATTTTTCTTACTTCATAATACGAGGATCGTTTGATAAGTATAGTAAAAAAGTAAGAAAACTAAATTGAAAAATGTAATTAAATTAAAGAATAAATAAATTCACCATACTTATCAACCATAATTATTATAACTTTATAGTTATACGACTTAACTATACATGAGGAAATTTAAACAATATCTTAAATTTAAGTAACAATAAATTTCATGAAATTTAGTTATCATTATTAAGTATTATTCATTAATTCAAGTAATTATTAATAAAATTTAATTTCATAACAAAATAATATAATTAATAAATATGTTTAATTTTTTATGAAAATATTTCTTACAATTATTTTAAATTTCTCTAAAAAATCATTTAATTATTTATTCAAATTTTTAAGTAATTTATTATCAAAATTAAAAATAACTTAAATAAATAAATCAGTTTAAAATTTAGAACATTATAAAAAGTATTATATAATTTTCTATTGAAATTTCTTCCCTTAGCTGAAATATTTTGATTTTAAATGCTGAAAATTCTCCTTTCACCCTTTCTCGTTAGCTACAGTTTGTTACAACTATAGTCAAGAGACGAGGGAACGTGGGGTTAGAATTTGCTGTCAGAACTGCTTAGAGGGTTATAGTGGCATTACTCGATATTTAATGGACAGTGCTTATTCGGTATTAGCACCTTTGTTGAGATCATAAGTACCATTAAACTCATAATAATAATCTTTTTCTACTTCTAAAAATTTAAATATATACTCGAAATATTTTAAATTAAAAAATGGTAAAGAATTCCAATTTTATTAAAAAAAACATAATTTTCACATGAATAATTATTTTTACATTATTTATACTCATTAATTTTTAGTAATTTCATAAAAAAAATAATTTAGATTTTTTTGTCGTAAAAATGTATATATATATATAGAGAGAGAGAGAGAGAGAGAGAGATTGTTCATAAGCCAAAATATTTTTTAAATTAGTATAAATATTTTTTAAATAAGTGCATTTTTAAATTTTAATATGAACGCACTTAATTGATGCTTAACTTTGTACATTTAAAAAAATTCTTAATATTTATGTTTAACACCACCATACGACAAAAACTTTTTTGACCGTGGAATAATAAAAAAAAAATTCAGAAGTCAATATTATTAACTCCATAGTAAATTGTTGCAATAAAGCATTTTAAACGCTTATACAAATTTATTTAGTTAATTTTTTAATGCAATATTAGACTTAATGCATAATTTTTTAATGTATATATTATATTAGTCAATAAAGATAAACTATTTACGAAATACTTTCATAAAAAAAAAATTAAAAAAAATATATATTTAATACATTAGGCGCCAAAGCCACTTTACTAACCATTTTTTTACATAACACACATTTTATTTAAAATATTTTATTTGTAAGAAAATATTAAAGAAATATTGACTTGTTGAAATTTATTCCTCCTATTAAACATGGTTTCTTTTAAAAATGTAAGAACAAATTAGATGACAGATCCCTGAATACGTCTAATGAAGACATTGTTTATGTTGATAATTTAGATATGAATACTTAAATCTAACCATACTAATAATAATAGAATAATTATCGTTGATTTTCTCTAGAACTAATATATAGTAATTAATTTTTCAGTAATAATTGTTTTTTTAATGTGAATTCAATAGTATTACTTATGTTCTTTTTATTTTCATTTGCTAAATCGATTAACTCTCTTTGTTAAGCGAAAAATTATAAAATAATAACGATTATTCTAAGAATATACTATTTTATGCATTATTTATGTCGTGAGATAAAAGTTATGTCTGTAATAATATATTCTACAATGTTTATTTGAATTTAAATATTAAAAGGAATTTTAAAAAAGAATGTAAATTATTTTATCAATTTCTCTCCTTTTTTATTTTGTGGAACTAATCGATTTGACTAATGAGCGGCTCATATATATATACATATATATATATATATATATATATATATATATATATATATATATGTATGTATGTATTCATGAATTAAATACAAATGGCTGAAATGTGACAGCCAACAACACAACCAACTGATATGTGTCAAGTTTTGTACTCAATCTGCAAATGAATGCGATATGACTTCAATGAATTTTTTCGAGTACTTTTTCCCAACTAAAACGACATTACTGTCGAGCAATATAAATATCTTTATATATACATACATAAATACATATAGAACGTTTATATTTATTTTCAAAACACGTTTATTCCATGAAAATAAATGCCACAATCCGTTCATTTTAATTTGATGCGCAGGATTTTTTCTGTAACCATCGATCCACACACACGCACTTGCATTTATATACATATATCGTCTGTACACGTATATATGTACATGAACATAAACGTAGAATGTTATGTGTGTACATGCGGTCTAATTATTTCAATGAAACGTACATTAAAATGTTTTTGATGTCGAAAGCATTAAAATATACGTGAAAAACGCTCAACTCTTCAACAATGTCTGTTGACTTTATAGATGGTATCGTTTAATGTTGTTTGTTGTCATCGTTCTTTCGTCGATATACAAAAAAAAATCATAATCACATAGCGTATATTACGTTAAGTGTTTAATTTGTACCACCCGTGCTGTTTAATTTGTCTACAAATTTCTATTCAATTTGTTTAGTGGTGTGTTTGCATATGAATTTGACGTATCATGATTATATTTAACGATCAAATTTTTCTTTGATGTTTTTAAACAAGAACTTTTATTCCTCTATTAACTATTCAATACAGATTTAATTAAATGGAATTTTTCATTTCTGTATTCATACAATTTTCAACTTACAATAAGAAATAATGGAAAATAATGTTTTGAATTTTCATAAATATTATCCTGTTATAAATTGACTGTTATAAATTAAACTATAATAATAAAAATGTTGCTGATAAAAATAGTGAAAACTATTTTAAAAAATTATGTTTACTAACAAATTTATTTTATAAAGTCATAACAATGAATACTTTTTCTTATTCTCATTTGTATCGATTTATTTAAAAGTCATATACTTTTTTAAATACAATATCACTTTTAAATAAAAAAGCTTTTAATATTTATGAACGTTCTCTATAAAATCAATTAATAATAAATATTTATTTGCAATGGCAATAGAGGGATGCTTTTATTACGGACCGTACATTTTCTCATTGAGTTGAGTGCTAAGTTCAGAAACATTATTACCAAAGATAACACATAAAAAAAGTTTTATTAGCACTACAATACTTACGTGTTCTGTTGAGCCTCTACATTAGATGGTCAACGTTCTTCATGTTCCACTATGAGTAAAAAACGTTGACAACAGACGCAAACGGACGAGCTTAGAGAGGCTTAGCGTCACCGGCTGATGTGACACGTCCTCTCACACCCCTTCATATTGCTCTGCTCTATTAACCCTCGTCAAATGTTTACACACTTCTTCTGTGTTATATATATATATATATATATATATATATATATATATATATATATAAATATGTGTATGTGTATGTGTTTGACTCTGTAGATTCAAGTATTTGTTTTGTACCTATCTAAAATAACTTGACAACTCAATGTTATAAATCATTACATTGGATTATCAAATCATGTTTTTTTTTTAAAAAAAAAACAGTAATATTTTTCTGGAAATTTTGAAAAGAGATTAGTGCTTGAATGAAACATTGAGATTTTCATTAAAAAAAAATAACGTTTACATTTGTATTATAAAAAAAATGTATTATGAAAAAAATCCTCAAAAATATATAAATTCTTTTATCAATAATTTTGTATTTAATTTTATTTAACTAAAATAAAATAATTTATTGAATATCTATTTTGTGAAATCTACCAGATTAAATGTAATAATTTATTAGATATTATAATTTATAATCCATAATTAGTTATCGAGTTTATCATTAAATGTATACATTTATATACTGTTTAGAAATATTTTCAAATTATAATCTGTAATTTATTAAAAAAATAGAGGAATATTTTTAATATAATTTTATTTTTAATTTTGATGATAGAAATTGTTCAATCATTTTAACTACTTTTTAATCAAATAGTTTTTTAAAAAATTCACTCTATAATTAAATATATAAGAAAATTATTTAAATGATTAATAACATATAAATTCAATACGTTTTAAATTCAATATATAGGGTATTTTTTAAGCGTTATAGAACTTTAAATTGAATCCCTATCGAAAGATCTATCCAACCTTAAAAAGCACCTTTCATTATACCTGTATGTATATAAAGATGTTTTTTTAAGTTAGATAAAATTTTCAATAAGGATTAAATTTAAAGTTAAAAAACTCTATATTTTTTAATATAAAATAAGGGTATAAATTCAATTCCCTTCAAAATATAATTCCAATACTATTACAGTTTTAATTAAATTTTGCAAACAATAACTGTTATTCAGTATAAATAATAATAAAAATTGATAATAATTTACAATAAATGAGAATTAAAAATCATTTGTATTGTTTTTACTATAAAACAGTGAAAAAATACAGACAATTTTTATAAAATTTCCAAATAATAAATAAATTTAGATTATTAAGTAAAAAATAACAAAATATTTTTTAAATGCAAACTGTTTGTTTCTATTATGTATTTTTTAATTATAAAATAATAAAATACCGTAAAAATTATCAACTACAGTCTGTATTGTAGATTTTATAATGGAATTGCACCGTTGTACCAGAAGCTACAATAACATTTTTATTCATTTACAAAAATTGATTAAAAAAATAGTATTTATACAAAATAATTAAAAGTCTGTAAAAATATATTTTTATAGCAGTCCACAAAACGTTATTACACTTTTCAAAATATCATATAAAAAATTTAATTATTTATCTGTTTTAATTACTGTCGATGAAACTAATTAATTCTGTTATTTTCAAAAAAAGTATAATTGAAAATTTTGTTCAGTGTAATTCTATTAAAACTTTTTTCACAGTTTATTTTATTAATTAAAATTTATTTTATTGATTCTATGATTTTTAACAGAGCACTATTTTGTAAAATAAAAATCGATATTTAGAAAACCTAACAACGAACAATATAATAAATTACTCGTTATAATAATTAACTAAACACTGATATATTTTTTTGTATCTAACTTGGAATATATTTTAACTATCATCAAAACCAGATATAATATTTGACTCCCTTTCAATATAGTTATAAATAGAACCGTTTTTGGGAACGTAAAATGGATATTTTGTATTTTACACTTAAATTATATAGTATAGCCGGGAGGTACATTTAAAATCAGTATCCGGTATATATTTGAGTGTATTTCATATGCGTCACTAAAGGAAACCAAGTAAAACATTAACAGCTTTTCAATACAATTGAATGAAAGCACAAATTACCATTCCATGGTAATAAATAAGAAATGTAAATAAAAACCAACGATATGAAACGTAAATAAAAATCTACAAACATTTCAATTGAACTGTATTAATTTCAGTATATTAAATTATTTGTAAAAAAAATGTACGTCAGTTTTATCATTACAATACAATAAATATAATTCAGTGACTGTTTCATTTGTTGAATATTCCATAAAGGGAACTCTTAAAAATATGTATTTAAACTGAATTATGTATGATTTTTCATACATTTTCGTTACGACGACAACGATGATGATGATGTTGATGGAATGAAGGCAGGCAACGTTGATGGCCCGTTCATTTATCTCGTCAAAATGACACCATATATGATTGTAGTTTGAAATACCGGACGCAATGTTTCCAAAAAAAAAAAATACGTACATACTTTTATATATATATATATATATATATATATATATATATATATATATGTATATAAACACATATTACGTCATAGTTGGTACGAAGCAAGTATGCATATATGTATGGATGATGACGATAATATCCTATACGCCATGTTTGATGGTGATGATGTGTATTGTTCATGTCCATTGTTTATATCATTACAATGGACATCTCGCATTCGCGGCGGTATTGTTGAACGTTTTGTGATGCGGCGTGAATAAAATTAGCGTAGCGATATTGTGTCGCTATCACTGGAAAAATCCAATTATCTTTATACCTACGTGTTTGTGTGCAGATGTCTTTAGTTGTTTTTTAATTAAAATATGTACATATACAACATTTATGTACACACACACACATGTTTATATATATATATATATACATGTATGTGTGTGTATTTGCGTCTGAACATGTTTACTACAAAAGCAATAAAAAACTATTAAATAAATATTTCACACGTTTCAATCGTAATTGTGAAACAATAGGTAATTAGAATTCATATAATATTACTATTATTTTTAATTATAATATTGAATAAATACAAACACACACACACACACACACACACACACATATATATATATATATAGAGAGAGAGAGAGAGAGAGAGAGATTGAACATAATAATAAAAAACTAAGCAATTCAACAATAAAAATATTTATAAGTGTCCAAATTTGAGGTTACAAAAGTTGGCTATTATTTGATGAAATGTCAAATATTGAACTGTCATTATTCAACATTTGTTTATTGAAAACTTAAAATTTTTGTGAAGGATTTTTTTTGTGTTGTATGTTTGTTAATTGGTATTAAGAAAAAAATGAGAAAAAGGTATTTTTTTAACAAAATCATCTTCAGTGTTGAATCGCATTTTTAATTAAATTGTTATGTAATCGAACTAAATTGTCCCATATGGAGAAGTGAAAATTAAAATTCCATTGTTAAACAATAATTGCATCCTCAAAAAGTCACTTTTTGGGGTAGTTTATGGGCTGGAGGTATCATTGGTTTATACTTCTTTGAAAATGAGCAAGGTGTTCGTGTTATAGTTAATTCGATCCATTACCAAAGCATGATAACAGATTTTTTGTAACTGGAACTTAAAGATATTTATATCAGTGATATGTCGTTTCAACAGGATGGTGCCACAAGCCATACAACTTGTACGGCAATCGATTTACTCGCAACTAAATTCAATGGACGTTTAATTTTTTGTAATGGTGATGTTAATTGGCCGCATAGATCTTGTGATTTAACACTGTTAGATTTCTTCTTATATGGTTATTTGAAATATGAGGTTTGTGCCAACAAACCAGCAATTATTCAAGAACTAAAGGATAAAATTCGTGAAAGGATGAAATACAGCATCATTTATTGCAAAATATGCTTCATAATTTGGATAAAAGAGTGGATGTCTACCGACATGGTAGAGAAGGCTATTTGGTTAACATTGTATTTTATTCATAATTCCTAAATTGATACATTTAGCTAGTTTTTTATATTTTTTATTTAAATAAATTTTCATTTTGATAAATTTTATCTGAATTATTTTTTAGTTAAAAAACAATTAAAATGACATAATTAACTTTTTAATTGAATAATTATTCAGATGAAAATTTAGTTATTAGATTTTCAATCATTTTTACTATTAAGAAATTATGACTGAATTTTTAATTATATTTTTAATCTGATAAAAATTTAGTCAGATAATACCATACTCTGGTTTAAAATAACATTATTAAAAATTTATATAATACATAAATCAATAAAAACAATATAAGCTAAAAGTAAAAATAGATAAAAATCGAAATTAAATAAAAGGATAAAAATGTAATACATGAAAACGGATTATATCTAAAAATCATAAAACTATTGCAGAAAATATGAGCACAAAATTTAATAACCATCTTGAAACACTTATTTTTATAAAAGTAATCTACCAAGAATTTTATAAATGCAATATATACACTTTATTAAACATAGAATTTTCATTATTTTAAAAATTCTTTTTAATAATATCATATTATTGATGAAAACAATTATTATGAGGATTAATTACTTTTTTGAAATTGTTATTTTTGATTTTATTAAAATGAACGGCATAAATTTTCGTTTTAAATGAAAATTTGATTTTATTGCAGATCATTTTTTTTATTCTCAATATTTATTTTGAAAAAAATTTTTATCTTCTTACATTATATTCTAGAATTTTCTGAAATCTTATAACTGCAATTTATAAAAAAATCTGTTCACAATTTTCTACTTTTATATTTTTACATAAAATTTTTTACTCATTTATATATATAATTCATACTTGTTTGGAAAAAATATACATATTCATATATTGAGACCTTTTTCGAAGACAACTACAAACGTTTTTTTCTAGGAAATATACATACAAAACGACCATACATAGAAGGATCATACAATATCGTTCCTCTTTGAGTCGCGTTTCCCTTTTACAAAGTTCTCGGATTAATTGTTCGTTGGTCATCCCGACCGGAAATGCTAACGTTTCCCGCCCACCGAGCTACATTTCACTCTCGGGACATGCGAGTTATTTGTTACAGTTGTACACGCAAAATCTCCCCACAAAAAAATACACATACACACACATTTGAGGTATAGAGACTCTCTCGTGAATATGAAATGATTTAGTACATTTTTTACTACATAGATTTTTTTTCTTTTTACGGCCATACGCGAAAACTCGTACTATTTTATAAATTAACTTAGTCACACACAAATATTTTATATAACTTTTATTTCTTGTTTGAGTTTAATGATAACTTCATTCAAAACTATGACTTTAATTAATCTTTTGTGATACATTAATAATAATGTCATATTGTATATATATATATATATATATATATATATATATATATATATAGAGAGAGAGAGAGAGAGAGAGAGAGAGAGAGAGAGAGAGAAACAAAATTTTGGTAGAAAAAACATAAAATTTTGAAAAGAAAAAATATATTTATATTTGAATTTATTGATAATTTTTAATTTAAAATTTATCTTGACAGATAATTTAAACATTCGAAAATGTTTTTAATCGCTACAAAAGTCATATGATTATAATTCTAAAAGAAATTAAATCTCGAGCCAAGAATACAATTTGTAATAAACTATGCGCGAAAAACTGTAACATCTGACCAAATTCTCTGAAAATGATTCTTTAAAATGTTCAAACAAGTTCGTTTCGAAAGTCGAATGACACGGACGCCGAGACACGAAACAACGCCATCAGTCTGTAACAGATGTTGCGCGACCTAAAAATGACATTGAAAGCCAAAAAGCTGTAACGTACGGCCTATAATAAATAAACGACGGGAGGCATATCGAAATGATTTTAATTATTCATATTGTGGCACAAGCTGCATTTGACAGCAGACGACGACAAGTAGAGGATTTTTTCCTCCTTATTATAAACTCTATTTTTTCAACACTTCAAAACACAAATCAGTCTCACATAAAAACTAATTGGTGACAATTTTTGTGCATAATTTCCACATTGAATTTTAATTATTTTTTATCAAAGCGACGAATAATAATAAATTAATTATAAGCGCAAAGAATATGTTTACATCATGTCTACGAAAACATAATAAAAGGAAATATACAAATATTTCAATACTTCTTTATTATACTTTACTAAGAATATAAGTTTTCGAGATTAATAGAATTTATTATTCACAAAGTGAAATTAGTTTGAATTTTCACTAAAACAATCTGATATTCGGTATATAGCAAACTAATAAATTATTAAAAACAGTTTTAATGTATGTTTCATTATATATATTCTAGAGTTACAAGAAAATTCGTAGAAGTGAACTGTATGAGAAAGGTATTGGATCGATCAAAGCAGAAAGTTTTGTGAAAGGCCTTCATCTGACAGTAAATAAGAGGACGAAGATAATAATATACATACATTTAATTTAAATATTTCTTCTAGTATTTAAAACAATATAGTAGTCTTTTTGCTTTTATTTCAATTTATTTATATATTTTCAAGTTCATTTTTTACTTATATTTTGGAAAGCATTTTAACAGCTTTTTTCTAAAATATTTATTAGAAAAATCGTATCTTAATATTTTTTTTCTTTTCTATATCAACTAATAATAGTATTTTTATATACTGTTCAGAATGATCGATTTCGACATTTTCCTATCCAGGAAATATTATCTCCTTCTACTTATTTTTTTTATTTTAACATTCATTCTCTAATTTCGAATTTCAACAAAGATTATTTTCACGTGTATATACGAGGGTCATTTGATAAGTATGGTCAAAAGGTAAGAAAAACTAAATTGAAAAATTTAATTACAATTAGTAATTAATTAAATTAAACAATAAATAAATTTACCATACTTATCAAAAGACCCTCGTATATATCTACTAACTATAAGCTTTATATATATAAGTAGCCCTCTTATAACACGGTTGTTAAGTTCTTAAAAAATGCCGTGTTATGCGAATCCGTATTATACGAAACATATAACTAGTACAAAAAAGGAAGTTAAGTACCAAAATTTTAAAAAAAAACTTACTATTATATTTTTATAATTAATAGAAATATCTTTATTAAAGTAATTTTCACTTAAAATATAACATATTAATATATATTAAATAATATTTTCTTTGTCATCATTACTAAGCACCATTAACCGAGGGCGTTTTTTTTTGACAAAATATCTTCAATCCTCTGAACTTTCTTCAGCTTAAACTTGACTTCCATTCTGTACTTTTTGTAAAAAATCTTTTCTTTTAGATTACTTGCTTTTATCTAGAGATCTTTATAAATTTCGTTATATGGTGCTAAGCACCTGTGAAATTCTCTCTTAAACTTTGTGTTTCTTTTAATGGAACGATCTTCATTTAGGAAATATAGCCCCAAATGTTTGGCTAAGTCTAGGTCTTTTTTACGCTTTTTAGAGTAAAATGTTTAACTTCTTCGTTTTCACCTGTATTATCGTCCCTGAATTATTTTGACATATTCCAGATGCCATTTCTACCAAATTAGCTTCCTCAGTTTCTTCTTCCACTAGTAATTCTTGGATATCTTCAAGATTTATATTATCAAAATTCTCATACTGTGTAGTAAGAATTCCATATTATACGGGAGTTACCTGTATATATATATATATATATATATATATATATATATATATATATGTGTGTGTGTGTGTGTATAATTTTTTTAATTTATATCTACATACAATGTAATTTAATAAAATTTAAAAGATAAATTAATGGAAAAAATAAGTGCTAAAAACTAAAATATTTATTAAATATTACAGTTATTAAAAACTATAAATGTATGATTTTTTTATTTATTAAAGACTTCAGTAATGACTATGTTTATAAAAAAATATTTAATTCTTATAAATATTGAAAGAGTAATGTTTAAATATTCTTTTCTGTATCAAAGGTCTGAAATCAATTTGCAACTAACTAGAAATTAATTCGTCGAAAGTATTCGTTCAAATATAACGGAGAATCGTTTGACTATTACACAAACTATCGAAAAGGATCACAAGCATTTTCATTTAATCTTCAACATGTACGAGTGCGTATACATGTGCTTTTTGTGCTACACAGACGCAAATTTTATTCACGTCATCCACTCGTTATACATGTATCTGTCATTAATTAAAATGGGATAAAAGTTCACTGGAAATTGCAGCTAATTAAAAACGGCAACTGTAGAGAATTGAACTGCTACAAAGAGATATTTAATTTTAGTGAAACTGGTTACACTGAAACGACAAATTCGTTGGACGTTTTAGTAGATGAGATCAAATGATCGACAGAGAATAAAAATTATTCATCAATATTGAATTTTTATCTATCGTATTTGCAAATAAGGGTATGCACTGTTTTGATTTAAAATAAAAAATACTTTTTTTAGTTTATTGTGAGAATTAATTTTTTTACAAAATATTTTTTGTTTTATTTCTGTTAAATTTATTATGATAAAATTAAATTAAATAATCATAAGGAAACCAAGAAAATACTCGAATTATTTTCATTTATCAAAAAGATTTAATATTAAATCTCATTTATGAAAATTATTTGAGAGAATTTTAATAATTTTAGAATATTCTATTTTAATTAATAAAATGATATAAGTTATTGTTATTATTAATAAAATATTAAATTATATATTAAATCGTTTTATCTTCAACCAGTATAGATATATTTGAAAATTAAACATTATTATAAGCAATTTTGTACAAAATCTATTTGAAAAATGACCCAGATATAACTTCTTAATAAGTAATATCAGATATGGTTTCGTACTATAATCAAATCCTTTTTGAAATGTACACATCCCAACATTTATTTAGCTTAACGTAAATCCTTTTGAACATCTGGCATACACATATTTCTATATTCACTTTCCTCCATTTTCAGAATTAAACATAACTATATTATGTATATATAAAGCAAATTTCACATATGCTCATAACGTATATATGTAAATGCATAACATTATATATATATATATATATATATATATAATGAGGGTAAATATTTATATAAAATATGTCTTTATAAAATCGTTAAAAATAGATAGAGAATGAGCAAAAAGAGGCACATAATTTTATCGACACACAAACCTAGAGAAGCAAATCATAAACATATAAGATAACAGGATCCTACTACTGAGTAGCTACATATCCTGCTGTAGTGAGTGTAGAACCACATCCGTAGCAGGATTACAGTAAACAGATTAGACTCCTTCTCTTCTAATATCAATTCTGTCTTCGTCATACATATTATTCACATTAATCCCTTTTAGTTATCAAGTACGCAAATAAATGCAGAGACATACACACATGTATATATATATATATATATATATATATATATGTTGTGTGTGTGTGTGTACATTGTGACAAATGTAACCATTTGTCACAATTTAAATATAAACAAAATGAATACCTATCTTCATCTGACATGTTATATTTTGAAATAACTGAAAATATTAATTCAAGTTACTTATTTAATATTTAAAATGAAATTCTTGAATGTAAAAATGACCTAGAGCATTATTTAGTAATGTTATTAAAACAATTACATTATAAAATTATAAAAGAGAAAGAACTTTATATAAAAGTTAAGTTATTTAATTAAATATTAGCCATGAATTTCAATTAAAAATGTTCCATTTTGTTCCAGAATGGTTTAAAAATTGTTATGTTCGTCTCTGAATATTTGAGATTGTTTAATATTTTAATAATTACTTGTGAAATATATGGTTTATTCATAAACGTTATTTTTTTATATTATTTATTGATAATGTTTAAGTTTGCTGAATTAAAATTAGAGTAATAAAAAATTATGAACGAAATATTAAAATATATTATTATATGCAAAATAAAATAGAAAGAACGTTTTAATTTTATTTAACTACAGATTATAAATATGTGATCATATAACATGATTTTTTTATTTAATATTTGAAAATGAAAACGAGTGTTAATAAAAAAAAAATGTTGATAATGAAATATTTTATTAGTCTATAAAATTTTAACACAGGTTATCAGTTTTATGTTTCTTTAAAATAAATTTTCATACCAGTAATCACCTCTTAAATATCTAAAATATATTGTAAAAAATTTAATCTTTCAATTATTATTTTCATTTAAAAAATACACTTAAAATGATTCTTTATGTTTACTGTTTGGTAAATGGAAATAATTTAAATAAAATGAGTTTTCATCCCAAGAGAAATACATATATATTTAAAAAAATTGATCGAAAATAATAAATTACTGTTTACACAATTTTATAAGAATTTTTAAATGTATACAAGTTATGAATATAAATACGCTGTTATAAATATTGACTCGCCGTACGATTGTTTTTAATATAAAATCGTGAACGTACATTTCACATTGAACATTATTAATATCATACGAAATTGTAAATGTTAAATATGTACAGAAAATAAATTTTGCATAAATCTCCAGTTTACATTTCTAAGAGTTAATTTCCTCTCGAAATAGGAAGAAGCGAACTGAAATGACTTCACTGCAAACATAATACGCGTTTCGACAATGACGAGAAGCGAACGCACGGGAAAAAAAGAAAACAATTTTCGACCGCGATCGAAGAACACGAATAGCGAGGTCCGCATTTGTCCTCTTTCGTCATTCCATTCGTTTTTCACCTTATCATGCGCCATTTTCTCTATACGAGCTAGCTAGTTCCTTCGTCTCTTATTATTATCATCTTTCTTCTGTTCTTAACCTTTCACATTTAACATTCGCGTACGACGTTCTCGTTCCGCTATTTATTTTTATCGTGATCTGTTTTTTTTTTCTTCAGATTAAATCCCATCACAGACGCGTAACGTCTTCCGCCTTATCCCGGCAGTCGCGACGCGCCTCAGCAACTCACTGCTCTACCACAATATCGCATTAAAATCCCGGCATTATCTGCAGTGTACAAAATATATACATACATAACATGTATATATATATATATATATATATATATATATATATATATATGTTTGCGGCTTCTATATGATTTTTTTTATCTTTCTTCCTTCGCTACAAAAAGTAGACATTTAAAAATGATAGTTTTATATCATTGTTGATTGTTAATGCCTGATTGTTACAATGGTTTTATATCAGACATTTTATACTCTTATTGGACTATGATTAACGACATCATAAATCAGTATTTTATTATATATTTATTTATATATATATATATATATATATATATATATATATATATATACTCGTATATATTTATAAATGTGTGTGTATATGTGTATACATTCATAACCTAATAGACTATATTTTTTATGATCAAAAATTACTAATTATTATAATTATTTCTTCTATGAATTAAAAAATAATTTCAAATATTTGTATAGGGTTTTCCAATAAGCGCTTCAGAATTTTAAATAAAAATAAAACAAAAAATATTCAATTGATTAATTATTTTTTTATTTTTATTTTTAAACATATTCTATGGCATTAATGATGGAACACAATTTCATTTATACGACCACCACGACTTCGCTTAACATAGTGCATTCGTTTAGTCCAATTTATAGTTTCTCTTTCACATAATTGTGATCTAATTTCAGGAATTACATGTACAATGTTTATTTTTAATGCTTCTGTTGTTTGAGGTTTATCAGCATAAACCAATAATTCCACATAACCCCACAGAGAATAATCCAATAGAATTAGATCACATGATTTTGGTGGGCAATTGATGGGTCCATTTCATGAAATAATGGACTCATTAAAATTTTGTCTTAATAAATCTATTGTTTTCGTAATTATATGGCATATATCATACGAACCATTTTTGTAAAAAAAATCATAAATCATGGTTCGATAACGAATTGAATTTACTGAAAAAGATATCTCCAGTTTCATTTTGAGATTTTTTAACAGAAGTAATATTGACCTCACATTTTACATTTATAAGTCTTAGAGCACTGCTGTGTCATGTAGAGTAAAATTGTTTTTAAATTTTTCAACAATTCGATTAATATTACGTTTATTTGAATGATTGTGTTAAGTTTCATGAAACGCACGATAAGTTTTACTAACCAAACATTGATTTTTATAAGTTTTTACAATTTCTAAGTTTTTTTTAAGTCCTAAACGTTCGATGATAATTTTTCAAACTATACTGAGTTGAAGTATCAAAATAAGCTTAAAAAAATTCAAACATGGCTAGCACGAGCTGTTAAAGATCTGACATTCTTTTTGAAAATCCCTCTCTCTCTCTCTCTCTCTCTCTCTCTCTCTCTATATATATATATATATATATATATATATATATATATATTAGGTTGGCAAATATCTCCCTTCCCCCTTCTGGTCTTTTGAATTTTGCAGCTATGTAAAAAAAAAAAAAAAAAAAAAAAGCGGAAGGGAGATACTTGCCAACCTAATATATATATATATATATATATATATATATATATATATTTGAATGTGGGTGTGTGTATATTCATAACCTATTAAATTATATTTTTTCATGATCAAAAATATTCAAATGATCAAAAATTATTTATTAATTATCGTAATTATTTTTTTATGAATTAAAAAAAGAACCTCAAACATTTGTATAAAAATAATCTATTGATTTATAATCTCATTGTTTAATTAAAAGTTTAATTAAAATTAAGTAAAAGTTCATGTCACTTTTTGTACAAATACTTTCTAAATAAAAATCCAATTAAACGTTTTAATTAAATCAAAACTTTATTCTGATTTACTCAAATATTAAGTCGTATTAAACTGGTAGTTCTGGTAGTTAAATATAGATCGAACTAGGAAAGTTTTATTTAAACAACTTATAACTAATACACATGTCTCATTTTATGAATACTATTAAGTAAGATATTAACACCGGATTAAAACTACTGGCATGCGTTTAATTAACATTATCAGTTTATACTCACTGCTCAGTTTTATTACCTCTGTTCAACTTCAATGCATATAAAGTGGCAAGTCACGAGTCAGTTACCGTTCTATATTCAAGTCAAGCTTGGCTATTTCACAGACTGGTTCGAATATCCTGACACACACATACATTGCTACAAGAGTACGGGACGTAGTTGCAATAGTATGAGCGAAGAGCAAGCGATCGGTTAATTGCGTGTTCCGGATGCCGGTGTCCAATCAGATGCCGGACGCCTGCTAAACGCATTCCTTTGCTAGCTGATTAGATCGCGGATTAACGATCCACTACCAACTATACCATACAAACGTACCAACACACACACACATAACATGACATTCGAAGAGGGTAGAGAGAGAGATACATGCACTTGTGTTAGAGATGTAACAGAGTATGGGTTTCTGTTTAGACTTGTTTTTATCTGATTAAATTGGTGATTATTTTTCTACAAGTCGATACAAAGATCCCATTAATGTATACATACAACATAGGTTGATTCAAATAACTGGAGTAATAAAATTCTGTAACTTACTAAAACTTTCAATATATTTTATTGTTTTTTTTAAAAAAATATATATATTATTTTCAAAATAGTTTTGTAAATAAGTGACTTTTACTATAATATTTTTCTTCAATAAATTCAAACATTTATAGGATTTTCCAATAAGGTCAGTACTTAAACAGCTATGTTTGAATTTTTTCAACCTCATTTTGATATTTCAACTCAATATAGTTTGGCAAATTATCATAGAACGTTTAACACTTCAACAATGCTTAGAAATTGTAAAAACTTCAACAGACTTATTAACCCTTTGCACTCGAGGGCTCCGGAGCGGAGCCATTTAAAATTTATCTTCAAACTCGAAGGCTCCGCTATGGAGACAATGCAAATAATTTTCAGTTCATAACATAAGGACAAAAACAAATCGTAATAACTTCATTTATTCTTTTAACAAATTGCAAATTATATCTGTTCAAGAAAGTTTTATTTATGTAACTGTAAAAAAAACTGTTACTGCGCTTATCATTTTCTTATATGTGAATATGATTTTTGTATTGAAATTGCTTCGAGTTGTTGGTAATATGAGTGAAAAAAAACTTCGAGTGCAAAGGGTTAAAAAATTAAGTTTCATGAAATAAACCCATTAATTGGCCACCAAAATCATCTGATCTAATTCCATTGAATTATTTTTTGTGAGGTTATATGAAATCATTGGTTTATGCTGATCAACCTCAAACAACAGAAGCATTAAAAATAAACATTGAACATATAAATTCATGAAATTAAACCGCAGATATGTGAAAAAGTGACTAAAAATTGGATTAGACGAATGCACTATATCAAAAGAAGTCGTGATGATCATATAAGTGAAATTTTGTTTCATCATTGATGCCAGAGAATATACTTAAAAATAAAAATAAATAAATATCTAATTAATTACATACTTTTTTATTTTATTTTCATTTAAACTCCTGAAGCGCTTATCGAAAAACCAAAAACAAGAAATAGTTTCAATAATATTTATTTATAGTACCATAAAAAATTAAATATGACGTTGTAAAATAATCTAAAAACAATAACTCAAAAGTAATATTAAAAGATGTTTTATTTAATTTTTCATTAAACTCTCCAGCAATATACTTAATGATTTTTTTAATTAGACAGACATATTTTTAAACGATTAATATATTAATATATAAGTGTATACAGAATAAAATTCACATGTGAGACAGAATATGAACATAACATCTAAGATTATAATTTATGGTAGGTACATAAATCACGTGTAGAGTTTAGCTCCCAGTGCAATCACTCAATATCTAAAACACATTAAGTACCGTATATCCTTAGGGATACGTGTGGTTCGACACAGAAGGGACGAGAGTAGAGTACAGAATTTCAACTCGACGGGCACTGACCGTTTAATGATCAGCGACAATGACGTCAGACGAACGTGTCTCCACATGTTTTAGATTGATCTAGAGGGAATATCTGACTCATATTCATATTTGTTCATATTCCTTTATTTTCGTTCGTAGTGTAAATTTCATATGATTTTGTTGAACTATGTTAGATTAGTTTTATTTCAGATATTTTTTTAATAAAATATTTTATGAATATAGTTTGAAAATACGTTAAGATGATTTTTAAATATTAACGTTTTTAGAAATAGAAAAAATTTAAAATCTAAAAAATATATTTTTTGAATTAAAATTGAAATCTCTATTCAATTAATATACTCTAACATATGTTATTAATTTATTATAAATATTTATTTTACTATACAAATGCTGATATATGAATCCACTTATAAAAAACTATATTTTTCTAAGATTTAATTATAAAAAAAATTTAAAATATTTATTAATAAAACGTAATGTGTTTTTTACAATTCATTATATTAACAAAAAACATATGATAAAGTAAATAAGAAAAGTTTTCAAATTTAAACTTGACTTTTAGAAATTTTATGTAAATACCGCTTGTTGAAATTCTGTAGAAAATTAAATAAAAAAATTATATTCTCTACGTTAAGATTATTTACTTTTTTGCTTATTACAAAGGTTGCAAAAAAAGTTTAAACAATATAAAAAAATATATATTCTGCTACAGTATTTCATTGAGACCATTAAATATTCGTACTGTGGTAACATATTCTTTTACATAAAAATTTCTTCAGAGGAAACAGGAAAAATTAGATTTCACCTTTTCAAAATAGCTAGTATCTTGGAACGATAAAATACATATAGAACGAAATAACAATACATCTAAAACTGATTCCATTTACTTTGTGAATAAAATAAATGTTATTCAAACAACCTTTTTTTGGTACGAAAAACTTATTGCTAACAACGAGTTCTATAATAAATCTTTCGTCGTTTGTTTTGAAGCTTTTTTCCCATCGTTTGTGTATAGACCGCGTAGCTTGCTTGCATGTCCCTGCGGGAAACGACCCTGCTATCTGTCGTATAAACGGGACTTGGGTACTACTATCATTATAAATTAAATATCTGGAAAAATAATTTATTGCATATATATATTATATAAATTTTCTTTTACAAATTCTTAACAATTAGTTATCTTATTATAACTTAAAAGATTTTTTTAATTTCAAAAGACATTCAATAACATTTGTAATTTAATTAATAATATTTGATTAAAAAAATATTTAATAATTTTTTACTTTAAATAATAACTTAAATATTATTTGTTTAAGGTAATGGTTTTTATTAATTTTTATTTTTTGACAATTTTTACAAATAATAAGATAATAATAATATTTTCTCATAGTTTATTCTGTATATCAATCTTATTTTATTAAATCTTAATTTAATATAAAATGAATATTTCACTCTCCCTTGTATTTCTCAAAAATATTAAAAAAAATTGATAAAATATGAATATTTTTATGTATGAAAATTTAATTTATTTTATATTAACATTTATTAACTATAAGGTTTTCCAATAAGAATTTCAGAACTTTGTCAACTGGTGGCAGCAATGTTTATATTTTTTAAGCTCATTTTGATATTTCAACTCAATAAAGTTTGGTAAATTATCATGTGACGTTTAATACTTCAACAATGCTTAGAAATTATAAAAACTTCAATAGATTTATTGAAACAAAAGTTTAATGAGTCCATTATTTCACGAAATGGACCCATCAATTGGCCACCAAAATCATGTGATCTAACTCCATTAAATTTTTTTCTGTGGAGTTATGTGAAATATTTGATTTATGCTAATAAACCAGAAACAACAGAAACATTGAACGTTGAATTCATGAAATTGAACCACAGTTATGTGAACGAGTTACTAAAATTAAACTAAACGAATGCAGTATGTCATATGAGTGAAATTGTGTTCCATTATTATTGCCACATAATATGCTTAAAAATAAAAAAAAATAACTAATTAATCAAATATTTTTTGTTTTATTTCCATTTAAACTTCTGAAGCATTTATTGGAAAACCCAAATAAAAACATTTATATAATAATTAACAATATATGTATTTTATCACATTTAAATGAAAAAATCCAAACTCAATATAATATTTTCTATTAAATTTATTGAAAAAAATCTTTAGAAAAAAATAAAACAAAACCTGATTTATTTTCAAAATTTTCTAAAAAATACATTAAGCTTGTTTATTTAAATATAATCTGTGAATTCACTATTATATTCTGATCTATAATTTTTTTTCATTGATACAAAATTTGCTGAATAATCCATTCGGTATATAATCGTTCATAGGTTCATATCTCACTAAATTCACGATCAGACAAAGCTTTCTAAATAATTGTGTTCGAACTATTTGCTCGGTCACTTTAATGCTCCTGTTTGCTTGCATGGTTCGCTAGAGTTATATGGAACAACAGGAGAACGATGCAAGTTCATATAAACGAATATATCTCTTTATCATTCGATAAACAATAAACTCGAATGCGTTAGTTTTATTCTTTTCATCCAGTTTCTCTAAACCGCATTCTTCGTATATAAATTCATATCAGTGATATTCATACAACAATTTTTTGCATAAATCAGTTTTAAATGTTTTCGAATCAGTAAATCAACGTTAAGCTTTATATAGAAAATTGAAATTGTTTCTTTTCAAAAAAATATAAATTTTGTTATTACACTATTTTACAATATATAGAGTCATCCAAATGTGACACCTAGATTTGTGTTTTATTAGAAAGAAATATGTGTATAGGGTGGTATATAGGGAAATATGTATATAGTTTATTTTTAATAAAACACAAATCTAGGAATCATATTTGAATGACTATATTTTATAAATATCACATGTAATATAACAATAATAATTTTACAATGAAATTGAATATTTAAAACAACAGAGTTGTAGTTTACATAAATGAATTATTATCCCAACATCATGAAATATTAAAAAACAGTTAAAAAATTACTTTAAACAATAAGAAATTATTGAATACTTTATAATATCCGTGGGGTGAAAATTCATTTGTGTGAAAATAAGTTCGCCATAACTCCAAAAAAATAGTAAAATAATATAGTATTATCAGAATTTTTTGTATTCTTCAGTTTTATGACGTTTTCTGATTATTAGATGATTACTGAACATTATTATTTATTATAAATAATAATGTTAATAAATAATAATGTTCAATAATTATTTGTTAAAATATTTTATAGAGTCATCATCTTCACAGGTTTATATTTTAATTTTTTTTTTATATTTTACGTTCTATAAATATCTCTCAAGTTAAGAATTCATAAGGAGCTGACAATCTCAATTCGTAAAAACATAATCGTCACATTTTTCGTATTTAAAAAGTCATTTATTTATTCTGTGTTTGATATTTTCAGTTTTAATATAAATTATTTTAAGTACTCTAAATAATACTATACTGCTGTTTCTTTAAATTTTTAATTTCTTTCTGTTTACAATTACGTTTAATCTTTATCATTATATGAATACAATGGAATGAATTTAAAAATAAAACCTACGCAAACAGATATCCATCATCAGAAGTCAGAGATACTGCGGACAAATATGTGCGCGGGCGAGTCATTGTTGACAAATTCAACATAGAAGCAAACGCCCTTCGGTAAATAAGATATTCCGTCAATTTTCCAAACAAGTGTTTGTTTTGTCGTATTGATGTTTTTATTGAAAATTTATACTCGTGTGTCGTATATCTGTCCAAACGACATTAAATTGATGGATTGATGATGTTGGTTGGTAGTGTGATGTTAGCTAACGGTCTCATATTTATTTGGTACGGCGCATTTGTCCATTATTTGATTTTCGAGTTTATTTACGGTTTTATTTTGGAGAAAACATCAGCAGTGGTTTTTTTCCCAATCACGTTTAAATGGCGAATCAGTTCAGTATTGAGACGAGATTTTATTTATTTATAAATATTTTTTACATATATATATATATATATATATATATATATATATATATAATAACTTTGTTATTTAATTAAATATATGATACATTATTTAAAAAATTCACTAAAATTTAAACAAATATCAAAGTTCAAATTAAAAATATCTAATTAAATCTATATAATAAAAATAATGTTTACTTTAATGTTTCGAAAAAATCTGGTCAGAAAATAGAAGCGTACATTATTAATTATTTTTTATAATTAAAAAAAAAATTTCAATGAATTTAATTCTTACTTTAATAAAATAATATTTATTCGCTCATTTTAAATATTAAAAAAACAATTACACATATGTATAATTATATATATATATATATATATATATATATATATATATATGTGTGTGTGTGTGTGTGTTTGTGTGTATTTGAATATATGATTTATTTTATTAAAGAAAAATTCATGATAAAACCTTTGAAAAACAATGTTAATTAAATGTTTCGAAAAAAATATGGTTCAAAATAGAAATGTTTATTATTTTTTTATAATTGAAAAAAATGAATGAATTTAATTCTTAATTTAATAAGATAATTTTTATTCATTTATTTTAAATATTAAAAAAATATTTCAGACCTACGTATATATTTTGTGTGTGTAGGTGTATTTATATACATAATTTAATTTCTTATAGAAGAATTCATGATAAGACCTTTGAAAAACAATGTTTAATTCAATGTTCTAAAAAAATTAGGTTGAAAATAGTCATGCTTATTATTAATATTTTTTTATAATTGAAACAGAAAAATTTCAATGAATTTAATTCTTACTTTAGTAAAATAATATTTATTCGCTTATCTTAACTATTAAAAAAATATTTTACACACACACACACACACACACACACATATATATATATATATATATATATATATATATATATATGTGTGTGTGTGTGTGTGTGTGTGTGTATTTGAATATATGATTTATTTTATTAAAGAAAAATTCATGATAAGACCTTTGAAAAACAATGTTTAATTCAATGTTTTGACAAAATTAGGTTAAAAATAGAAATTTTTATTATTCATATTTTTTATAATTGAAAAAGTAAACTTTTAATGAATTTAATTCTTACTTTAAAAAGATATTTTTTATTCATTCATTGTAAATATAAAAAAAAATATTCCACACTTATGTGTATATTATGTATATGTGTGTATTTATATACATAATTTATTTTATTAAAGAAAAATTCATGATAAGACTTTTGAAAAACAATATTAAGTTGAATGTTATGAATAAAATCAAGTTAAAAATAAAAGTGTTTATAATTAATTATTTTTTTATAATTGAAAAAGAAGATTTTGAATGAATTTAATTTTTTACTTTAATAAGATAATTTTTATTCATTTATTTTAAATATTAAAAAAATATTTCAAACATATATATATATTATTTATGTATGTGTGTGTGTATTATAACATAATTTAATTTCTTACAGAAAAATTCATGATAAGACCTTTGAAAAACAATGTTTAATTCACTGTTTTGAAAAAATCAGATTAAAAATATAAATATTTATTTTTATTTATTTTGTTATAATTGAAAATGAAATATTTGAATGAATTTAATTATTACTTTAATAAGATAATTTTTATTCATTTATTTCGAATATTAAAAAAATCATTTCACATATATGTGTGTGTTTGTGTGTATTTATATACGTAATTTATTTTATTACTAAAAAATTTTTGATCAGACCTTTGAAATTGTTCTGTATATATATATATATATATATATATATATATATATATATAATCGTATAAAACAATCAATAGCTCTATGGTTTTGTGAAGTTGGAAATGTACCGGTTTCATAATGAAGAGTGACTAAATCTGAGAAGGGTTTCTATCCCTTGACCGCTTCTCAAATTGTCTGGTACTAGTTCGACATGATAGCTACTAAACTACAACCCGGGCCGTTCATTATTTTATATACTCTAGTTCTGCACTGTATTGATTAATTATTTTCTCTTACGTATAGATATAATTACAAACATTATCCAGACAACAAGAAGCTACGTGGAAATGTAATACTCTAAAATTAAAATAAATTGTTCTCATAGTTTCCCTTCAATAAGCTAAAATATTATCATAAAATAGTGTTGATTTTCAATATCTCTTTAATTACTAAATAATGAATTTAAAATAAACCAAGTTTATTTCATATAAATAGATCTGAGAAAAAAACTAGAAAAAAATCTTCTAAATTCCACAAGATTTTATTTATAAATTCGGTAATTAATTATTTTTCAAACTTTTTTATTTATTTAGTTTGAAATACCAACGCCATTACATTCCGAACAAATACATATACGAGGGTGGTCCCAGAAGTACCCGACCCAACAAAGAAAACACAAAAATTTTGGAAAAAATATATTTATTTTTCAACATAATTCCTTTCAGCTCTATACACTTTTCCCAGCGATGTTCAAGAAGTTCGATACCCTTTTTATAATAAGAACTGTCTTGCTCCTCAAAATACCCATTAACTGCCGACATCACTTCTTCATCGTTGGGAAATCTTTAACCACTGAGCAATTTTTCCAAGTTTGGGAACAGAAAATAATCCGAGGGGGTTAAATCTGGCGAATAGGGTGCATGAGGTAGCAATTCAAACTTTAATTCATTAATTTTGGCCATTGCAATAACGGATTTGTGAGCTGGTGCATTGTCTTGATGAAACAACACTTTCTTCTTAACCAAATGCGGCCGTTTTTGCTTGATTTCTTCGCTCAAACGTTGCAATAAGTTCGCATAATACTCATCGTTGATAGTTTTTCCTTTTTCAAGATAGTCAATGAAAATTATCCCACGCGCATCCCAAAAAACCGACACCATGACCTTGCCTGCATATGAAACGGTCTTCGCCTTCTTTGAAGCCGGTTCTCTCTTTTCAGTCCATTGTTTTGATTGTTCTTTTGTTTCGGGTGTGAAGTGATGGACCCATGTTTCATCCTTGGTTATGAAACGGCGCAAAAATTCTGCTTTGTTGCTGTGAAACTTCGCTAAACACTCAATTGAAACATCTTGACGACACTGTTTTTGCTCGAGTGTGAGCAAACGCGGCACCCATCTTGCACATAGCTTTCTCATGTCCAAATTTTCAGATAATATGCGATGTACCGCACTTTTTGAAATGCCTACTATGTCTGCTAGCTCGCGCACTTTCAGTCGACGATCATCCAGTACCGCTTTGTGGATTTTCTTCACCATTTCTGGAGTCGTCGCCTCATTTGGTCGACCACTGCGATGCTCGTCTTGGCAGCTCGTACGGCCTCGTTTAAATTCTGCTACCCAATATTTCACTGTTGTAAACGAAGGAGCAGACTCACCCAGAGTAGAATCCAGTTCAGCTTTTATATTGGTTGGGCTGAAGCCTTTCAAATAAAAGTATTGTATCTCGTAACGATGACCAATTTTCTCCATTTTCACAAATTCATTGAAAACGTTCACTATTGATGGCTGCCAAACAAATACTAAACAACGTGGCGTCCTCAAACTTGAAACATATGCTTTATAGATTGTGTACTTTCTAATACAGTGATATTTTTCAAACAACTACCGCCATATCTAGGTCAGGCCGGGTACTTATGGGACTACCCTCGTAATATTTTATTTGATGATATATAAATTTACTTAAGCAAAAAATCAATAATACTAACTAAATCTTTCAATAATATTTTGTAACGTTAATAATGTAATTTCTTTATGAAAACCCTACAACTTCCAACTATATTAAAGGAAATTGTCATAGTGATATGCAAGAGTATGAAAATATCTTAATCATATAATTCAGATAAATAATATTAAAATCATAGTCTATAAAGAATTTAATTTCTTAAATAATTAATCCAGTTCTAAAAAACTACTTGTTAAATAATATTCAGAATAACACCCAAATTTCTGTTAAAAAATACGAATCAACATTTTTTTAAAATTTAAACCTTTAACCTATAAATCAGCAGTATAATTCTTATATTTTTTGTTTAATAGCTGTTTATCTTATTATTTTTAATATTCTAATATGAAAATACAGTATATTACAATATATAGATTTTTTAAGAGTGATAGAACTTTCTATAGGGATTCAATTTAAAGTTCTATCACGTTTAAAAAATTCCCTATATTTATAACATTGTAGTAAATTTACAAAAAATCTTTGACTTGAATGTAAATTTATATCTCTATAATATAGTTAGTTAGGATATAAATAAAAAATCAGAGTTGTACTAAAGTTTATGTATATAATATATAAATATATATATATATATGTATGTGTGTGTGTGTGTGTACATATGTGAAAGAATGTATTTATTTCTTCTTGTTCTTACAAACGTATGTATATATCAGTGTACACATACTTGTACGGCAACAAATGTAGAGTTATCGCTTTGTTCTCCACGTATAACAGCGAGCCTACCTATATCTTTTCAAGTTTGGCGTCTGCCACTAGTACCGTTACGTTGCATTATTGGATTCCTCCAGGTATTGGCTGGCGATAGGATCTGTGAAACATTTCACCCACTCTCCGTTATCGTTACGTTTTCCAGCTCATTAAGCGGGATGGCGCGTTAAGCACCTTTCTCCCGTTGTCTGCCGACAAAAGATGTTTTCGCTCGACTCTCTTGTTTTTCGTCGAACGCCTCACACCGTTCCAAAACGAACATCCGACCTAACTGAAACACGCTCCAACTCGTAGATACCGAACGACGGTGTGGATAGGAGGGCGGCGACCGTCTGTTTGTTTTTTCGGTTATATTTTCCGTCTGGTGGATTCGGAAGATAAAAAAAAGTTCACTTTGATGTGTGTTTGGTGTGTACTTAACTCGTTGCTTTATACAAATAACAGATTATTAATCTGATTTCTAGTTGTTTATCGATAGTTTGATATTTTGTGAATGGGTCGAAATCGTTACAGCCCTTATATATTTGAACAGAGATAAGAAAAACCGAAGCAAATAAATCATATAATATTTTTATACATTACTCAAAAGAAAATTATATAGGTGTTTTTTTTAAGCCTGATAGAACTTTAAATTGAATTCTTATCGAAAGTTCTATCTAACCTAAAAAACACCTTTATATATATAAATGCTGTTTTTTACTTAAAACTGTCGACAGGAATTCAATATAAAGTTCTATCACTCTTAAAAAACACCTCTATATAAGATTATCTACTTTTGGAAAATATATAAAATAGTAATCTTTTTTTATTAGATTAATTTCATAATTTTAATGGATGATTTTTTTTAAAAAAATATTTTTAATAAAATTTAAAACGATTTACCCAGTACAAATT
Organism: Neoneuromus ignobilis; assembly: GCA_029203775.1. Classification (NCBI taxonomy): domain Eukaryota; kingdom Metazoa; phylum Arthropoda; class Insecta; order Megaloptera; family Corydalidae; genus Neoneuromus; species Neoneuromus ignobilis. The sequence continues at coordinate 6,314,760 of CP092092.1, forward strand.
TTGTTCATTGACCCAAGAACTGTCTACAACAACTGACTTTTACTTAACAATTAAATAAATTTAAAAAAATAAAACCTTTAAAAAGCTATGCTAATGCTTCTGTATAGACGATGTTATTATAAATTAGTGGTCTGATGTGCATTGAAATCTAATGCTAAAGCAATTAAAATTGTTTTTTTCGGAAAAATTGTCTGAAAATCCATCTTGTTTATTTTTTGTTAATTTTAATGTCATAGAATTTTTACATCGATAATTTTTGGAAAACTCCAGGAAAATTTGAAAACGGAATTTCTCTATCTCTCTATATATAAAATAGTTTTATAGTAAAATTAATATCATTAATTTTCAGACTATTTCGAACATAAACAATTACCTCCGAAGATTAACGATTGCAATTGCGGAGTGATGTGAAAATGTCAATACACTCATATCACTCTATAATTTCAGTTGTTAATCTTCACGTTCAGAATAGATTAATGAAATTAATTTTGTAATTAAACTATTTTATATACACATATAGAAAGAAATATATTTATTAATCATATAAATTTGTATTTTAAAACATTTTTTTAATAAAAAGAAATATTATTTCTGTGCTATAATACAATTAATATTCCTTTCGTTAAGTTAAAACATTAATTTAATATAAAATCTAACCTGTACATTTGAAAAATAAGTTGACATTAAATTCAAGAACATAAATACGCAGAGTAGAATGCAATTTAATAAAACAGGTACAAGATCGTCGACAATGTACACAATACGCTCATAATGAAATATTATTTAAACAAAGGTACCAAAACAATGTAGTCGGATTAGCACAGTCATCTTTCAGAATTTATCAAAGGAAAATCATAAGAGAATGCAAAAATAAAGCAATAGAAACATGAATGTATGAATTAAATTTATCATCAAGTAATTGTTAATGGATCTAAAAGCACTTTAGTAATTTTTTAATGGATATAAAGACATTAAGTACTTTTCGAATTAAAATTAATATCGAGATTTAAATGACGTCATTTTCATTGAAATTATTATACATAATATATATAGAGTCATCCAAATGTGACGCCTTAATTTGTGTTTTATTAAAAAGAAATAAAATAAACTATACATATATTTCTCTATACCACCACTCTGTACACATATTTTTTTTTGATAAAACACGAATCTAGGCGTCACATTTGGATGATGATATATAATGAAGTTTATTCCATTTATATAAAATCAACGTGTAAATAATTGTAAATGTATTAGCAGATAATTGTTTTTTATTCATTTTCATCACCACAAAACATAATGTACAAATGAATACAACTAATAATGTTTCCATAATGCGTACATACGTGTTTTTCAAAACGTCGATAAAGATAAAGCAAACAATACAGTTCAGTTTTAGCGAGGCAGTATGTTATTCGGAAACACTAAAACGGCCATGTATGCCAAATCGTATCGACCCGTAGTTTTTGCGTATAACGACGAAGCAAACAGATCTCTAATGGTAGAGTGGTTCCGTTGATGGAGATGTAGTGCGTATAACGTACGAAGACGAACAATATGGGCAGGGAGAATATGGAATGGAATGCGATTTGAGGGCTGCCGGCTACATGTGGCCGTATCAGTGCACTCGTCCGCCAGTGTTACTTGCACGCCAAATGGTTTTCGGTCTCGTATGCTGATGGCGGCGCTGAAGAGTTAGTTGCGGATTGGGTCAGAGATCCCCGGTCGGCAGATTTAGCGTGACCACTTCAGCGGCCGCATGATTCGAATAGTTTAACGACGGTTAGTGGTGTTGGAATCGCGCTACTACCCTACATTACGTAAATACAGATGTTGCGTGTTCATATTCTGCACATTGTGTGCGTTTCCTCTTTATAATATGTCGCATAGGATTTGTCTCTGATTCTCTCTCGCTCGGGGCTCGAATAAGTTGATATAACGGAACGTTGAAATCAGTTTTAGAGACAACGGTTACTTGTCTCATACACACACACACACATACACACACACACACACACATATATATATATATATATATATATATATATATATATATAAACTTTAAAACTATTCCACTCTGTTACAATCCAATGTTCAATTCATAATAAGCACAAAACCATTTATCACATTTTGATTATACAATAATTTTCTGTTTGAATTATTAAAAGTTTATAGAAACATTTTCATATTTGGAAATTAATATTCTACATTTTAAAATTAATGTACTGTTTAATAATTTCATGTTACCTTAAAAAATATTACTTTATACAATACTTGTCTATATTTCTTTTATTAATAATGATATTTCTTTTTATTAAACATCGTTTTATTTCTCAGTTTATTTCCGTGAAACAGTATTATTTTTTTCATAAATTTAATTTCGAAGAAACAGACTAAATGTTTTATTAGAAAAATTCGCCATATTTTTTGAAGATATATTTTTAATAAAAAAAATTAAATATACAAATATGATTATAATCTACTTTTATTTTTTTCTACTTTAATTCTTAGTATATTGTATTAATGTTTTCATTAACCAAATATTAGTTTTATCAGATATCAATTATACAAAATAAAATGTTTATCCATTTTAAAAATTATATTGGTTTTTTGAATATTTTTTTTAAAAAAAAATTCCTAATAATAAAAAAAATATTTTATATTCAATTTTGTTGTTAGCAAAAATGTGTATTTTATACGTTAATTTGAATGTTTAATTAAATTATTAAACTGAAATTTTTAATATTTTTTTTACTTGATTTATGAAAATATTAAATAACTGTTGATTTACTCAAACACAAACTTTTAAAATAAATTAATTTAATACTTAATTTACTATTATTTTAAAAAAATAAAAAGAATCTAACATTAGTTATTAATTTTAATTGTTCTTCAAAATCAATATCAAATAAAAAAAATCAAATATATCTTATCCTTTTATTTCATATATCAATAAAATATAAAAATTCGTTAAAATAAAATCCATTTGATATTTTCAATAATTCCTCAATAATCTCAAACCATTACTGAATAATATATAAATATATTTCCACGTTTACATATAAAATCGAATATTGAAATCTTCCACTGCAGGAGAATCTTCATATAATAGAATTACAAACTACGTACAAATAGAATAATATACAAATCTCGTTTATATGAAGACCAGCAATTGGCATTCAAAACGTTAATTTACCTACGAATTGAATTTCATCGAATTCCGCATTGAAAAGACTCGTTTATCTCAGGTTATATGTGAATTGGAAAATCCATGTATATGTGTGAAAGTGAAACGCGTTTCCAAATAGAAACACATCGAGAGTCAGTCGTTAGATTTTATTCTATTTGCATATGAGATTCTGTATTGACTGCTCAATATGTGTTTTTTTTCTTTCTTAGAAATTTGCAATTTCTTTGCTGACATACCGATTCGATTTTAAGTTATGATTCAATATTTGAAAAACGAGATGGAATGTTTGACTTGTTCTTTTACGTTTATTATATATATATTTTTATGTAAAATCGCAAATATATATATAAGTCCTTACAGTTGTAAATAAAATTATATATTTTTTCCTATAAAACTGATAAAAATGGTTTAAAATGTAAAAAAATCATATAAAACTTAAACAAATTTCCATTTTATTTGTGATAAATTCATAGTTTAAATTAATTTTTTTTTCAAATCTAACTTTCCATTAATAATTATCTTATTATAGTTGAAATCTTTTACAAAAATAACTTGAAAATAAATATTTAACAAAAATTATGAAATTAAAATTAAACCAAATAAAAGGGGTAAATTATTTTTTAATTGCTACTGAGAAAATCTATTCTAGTTTTAATAAAAATAATTAAATTGAAATTTTCTCAACACTAAAATACTAACTACATATATATATATATATATATATATATATATATAAAGAGAGAGAGAGAGATATTTAATTTAGTTCTATCACATTTAAAAAAAACTTAGTGTTAAAAATTATACTGAAGGATATTTAAAAATAATCAATGGTAGTGAGGAAGTAAACACATATTTAAACCATTCAGTTTCATTTGTGCCACCCTATATATATATATATATATATATATATATATATATATATATATATATATATATATATATGAAAACTATGTACATTTGGGTTAACTCATTAACACTAATGAAATATTTATAGAAAAGTAAACTGAGAAAAAAATAGGATGTTTTCAGTTCGGAAGAAATTCGCAAATTATGAAATCTGATATTCATTTATGCTTAAGAAGAAGAGTTTTTGATCAATGTATCGTACTAATTCTCTCGTATGAAAGTAAAATATGGATCTTAAATACTTGATTAATTTAATAACTTAGACAATACAAAGAAGTAAGGAAAAATACATGTAGAGATAAAATGAGAATCGAAGGGATCAGAAAAAAACAAAAATTACAGACGTTAAAATTTGAAATGGAAATGAGTCAGTCATATAACAAGAAAAGAAAACTATCGATGAAAAAAAATTTATTAATTAGCAATCTTAATATAAAAAAGGCCTAGGATGAAATTGATAAGTAGATGAGATAAAAATATAAAAAAATTCGTTGGAGTGAACTGCAGGAGAAATGCATTAGTCATTCGAAATAGAAAATTTTGGAAGATGGATATGGATTGGAAAATAGAAAATTTTGGATTATAATACATATAAATATATAATTGTTTGGATTTAAATTATTATGTGTATTAAAATGCACATCAGCAAAAGTAAATAAAAATTACTGAACATTTAAAAATTCTTGTAGACTAAAAATTATTTGTTTATTAGAAAATAAAATATTTAGTATAAAAATAATTGTGACACATTGTTATAAATGCATTTTAGTTAACCTGCACCAAGAAAATTATTCACGAAATGTTTATGTCATTTTTTACATTTTCCTTTTTGCAATTTTGTAAACAAATCAATCATGTTACATTCGAATAGGTATACATGTATGAAATTCATATATATATATATATATATATATATATATATATATATATATATATATATTTGTATATATGTATATAAATTTTTTGTATGTCGGTGTTAGTAGTTATATACATAAAAGCGTTGGTGTGAATATTTGTGTATGATATGCAAATACGCGAATATTATTTTAAACTCGACTGATTTGAATTCGAACCGATCATCTTTAAAATAAAACTAACAGAGCTAATAAGCATTTGCATACCGAACAAAGTATTGGAAATATTTCTCTGTACATGTTATTGGCACAGCGTTATCAAACGGATTTTTTCCATTTCGCTATATTCCAATTTCGCAGCAAACGCCATTCGAATATTTATTTATATAAATATAACTAGATATATAAATGATTACGTTGGTGCACGCTTTAAACTGATTAAATTAATTTAATTTGTTTATTTTATTCGATATCGTATTATTTACGTTAATTTGCGGACGAATTCGAGGTTTAATCAAAAATATTCGATTTGAGAGAATCGTGTCGGTGTTAATAATATAATAAAATATATTTAAATTCACAATTTTCGTTCGATCAATATTTGTATAAAAATTATAATATATATATATATATATATATACCAATGAGGATATTAATTACACATTTCATAATTAAATACAAAGATACTATTATATTATATAGGTTTTTTTTAAGCGTGATAGAACTTTGAATTGATTTCCTATCGAAAATTCTATCCAACCTAAAAAAACATTTATATATACATGTGTGTGTATGTATATATGTAGAAAGAGGGGTGAGGGGAGGTATGATAAAGCTGTTTTTTAGATTAGATAGAACTTTCGATAATGATTCAATTTAAAATTCTATTACACTTAAAAAACACTCTCTATTAGCTCATTTTTGTTAAATATAATGATTTATATAAATGTAATTATCAATTATTCTAATTTAAAATGTACTCAAATTATTTAAAAAGAAATAAAAATAAAAATGTATTAGTTAGCCATATTTAAATTAAATTTCTGTTTAAAATTAAAAAGATGAATCCTTTATATTTTCAAAAAAATACTAACGAATGTCATTCTCAATTAGATTTTGCAGACTAGTCAGCATGCATACAGTATTCACGCCCATTACCGCTCGTCTCACACCCTCTTATCGTTAAACTCCCCCACCTAAACAAATTAATTTTTAGGTAAGAACGTGTGAAACGAATGGTAATGAGCCGTGAATACTGTATAAATGTTGACTAGTGCGAATAGGCCCATTAAGTATAATTTAAATTATTCAAAATATTAAATTATACAAAATATTTATACCAAAAACATATTAAGTCATTTTTAACAAGATAAATCGTTTATGTGTTTTAAAGGTACTAATTATTATGTAGATTAATTTCCAAGAATTGAATATTTATTTTCCTTTGAATTTAATTTCTTCACATTTTTACATATCAAAATTATTATAATATACTAATAAATAAATTGAAATTAATGATAACATGAATTTAATGTTATGAAAAAGATTTCTCTCATCTTTTTAATCGTAACTTTTTAATTAATTAAAAACGTTATTCTGATTGAAATTTATTATGAATTTGACACAACCCAGTTTTTAATTAAATAAAAACATATTACTTTCAATATGAAGAAAATATTTTTAGAATTTGTTTTGATATTCATTAACTCATTTAATGTTTATATTCGATAAAATAACTTCATTTCCATTAACTCATTACTTGACATATATTTTATTTCTTTATAATTTTAAAATAAAATTTATATTACTTTATTAGTATAGTCTTTTTGAGGTTTTATTTATAATGAATTAATAATTATTCTTTTAAAAAAATATTTTCATACCGTTAATAAATTATTTTTTTAATGTAAATTTAAATATAAATAACATCAGAAGATGTATTTGAAATTTTGGTATTTATATACATTTTGTACATATATATATATATATATATATATATATATATATATATATATATATATATATGTAATATATATATATCGATTTTTTTTAAGTGGAATAGAACTTTAAATTGAATCCCTATTCAAAGTTTTATCTAACTTAAAAAATAACACACACATATACATATAAATGGTGTTTTTTTGGATTTGATTGAACATTCGTTAGGGATTCAATTTAAAGTCCAATCATGCTTAAAAAACATCTCATATATATATATATATATATATATATATATATATATATAAATTAAAAATAAATAAAACTAAATAAAATAATTAATTAATACAAAAATAAAAAAATACATTTTGTTGAACATTTTATAAATAAAATTCGAATTTGTGCTCAAATTGCTACACGTAAACGAAATTTCGTTATTCTCTACTTTCAATTTTGTATATTCAGTTAATAAAAATGATTTGCCTCACATATTGACTACGAAGTAAAAGAAAAATCATACTTGCCATGTGCTTACCTTATATATATATATATATATATATATATATATATATAAGTATGTATGTATGTATATATAAGTATATACATTTTAACACCCTGGATGTTACCACACATACAAAGTTGTGCTTAGTATAAGAGTCGAATGTAACGTAGATGAAAGAAGCAGGGAAATGTCTTCCCAGTGGGAACTCTCTACAGTATTCCTGCATTCGCTACAGTTTTGCCGTTTTCGTCACGGCCCCCGGCTGAGACCGTTCGCTTTGACAAGACGAAATACGAAGTTTTGCTTCTTTCAAGTTTAGTGCGTGACTATATTATGCATGGCTATGAATACAACAACTTTGTGGCTACATGGCCAATAAGTCGTATATTATATATTATTGATCCGATGAAATCGTTTCATATTAAGATGATATATTGTTGACGCTTACCGCTGAAAAAATATATTTTATCACGCAAGCATCTCTAGAATATATTATATATATATATATATATATATATATATATATATATATTGTGTATATACATACACATACACACACATACACATATACATTATTCAATTTAGAAACGGTTTATTTTCATTTCGAAGTAATTGAAAATTCTGCTGGATACATTTCAATTAATATAATTCGTATTATATATATATATATATATATATATGTGTGTGTGTGTGTGTGTGTGTTTTATATAAATGTAAATTAATTTCACAGCAGTTGGTTTTCTAAGTTTTAGTGTATGATTTTGTTGGATATGGAAAATAATTAATTAATATTTCGAAATGAGATAGATTAATCTGCTTTATATTTCATACGATTCGATATTTTACATGGGAATTTAGGGATTTAATTAATATATATGTATTTTCATATATATATAAATATGTGTACAGTTACAAATATATATTTATATATAGAAGGGGGGAGGCAGAGAGAGTTTTCCAATAAACATTTTAGAAATTAAAATGAAAATAAAACAAAAGGTATTTAATTAATTAGTTATTTTTTAAGGTATATTTTATGGCATAAATGATGAAACACAATTTTACTCATATGAGGTTGGCAAATATCTCCCTTCCGCCTTCTGGTCTTTTGAATTTCGCAGCTTTGTACAAAAAAAAAAAAAAAAAAAAGCGGAAGGGAGATACTTGCCAACCTAATATGATCACTACGACTTCAATTGACATAGTGCATTCGTTTAGTCCAATTTTTAGTCATTCTTCCAAATGATTGTGGTCCAAATTGATGAATTACACTTTCAATGTTTACTTCTAATGTTTCTGTTGTTTGTGGGTTATCAGTATAAACCAATGATTTCACAAAACCTCACATAAAATAATCCAATGGAATTAGATCATATGATCTTGGTGGCCAATTGATGGGTCCATTTCTTGAAATAATGGTCTCATTAAATTTTTGTTTCAGTAAGTCTATTGAAGTTTTTACAATTTCTAAGCGTTGTTGAAGTTTTAAACGTTCTATGATAATGTGTCAAACTATACTGAATTAAAATGTCAAAAAAATTCAAACATCGTTGCCATTAGTTGTCAAAGTTTTGACATTCTTGTTGAAAAACCCTATATATATAGATTTGTGCAAATTTAATTTTTAATGTTTAAATATTCTTTAATATATATTAATAAATGCATTTTTAAATTATTTATTAAAAAGCAATAATTAAATGTTTTTTTTATTAAATATGTCTAAATTACTATTCTAGTATACTTCATGTTTATCGTAATAAATTTTGTAATATAATTCAAATACCTAGTTTTCGTTACTCAAAGAGCATGTTAGTTTAATAAACTGGCTAGCTTTAAAGTATTAAACCAATATTCGGTTTTCACTTTCAAAGTCTTTCAGTTGATGTTCGTTCAAATTATACGACGAGCTCATTTTATAGATTAAAATACTTGACATATTTTTCTAGACGCACGTATCCTCCCATGTTTAAATAATTGAATACCCTTAAAAGCCGACAGTAAATTGATTAAAACCTCAACGTGGCGGTTACCTTGTAGAACCCTTGACGCAATCCTATTATTAGAATTTTGGCGAGAAACGTAGGCATGTGTAGTTTTATTCTATGTTTACTTTATACAATCACGTACATGTTTAGACTTTTACACACACGCATATATACACACACACAATGCACGTGTGTTGTTTGTTGTTTATACACGAAAACATCACTACTGTACAAGTATTCTTGAATATTAAATACGGTAAAATTCGCGAGGAAAATGTTTTTAACAACGAGAAGGGAGAGAGCATTCGTTGGAACGAAAGGAGGAATGCATACAAAAGATCGTGAACAAAGAAAACCAGAACGAACAACGAATAAACAAACAAATAAATGCGAGCATGGAAATCTAGACAGCAGAAACTCCCATAACATATTTTCCCTCTGCAATGCTTCTCTCAGTTGTATAAACATTTATTGAAAACACCGACTGCTACAAATACGATACAGAGATATGAACATTAAAGTTTACACAGGACCTTATTTATTATTATACGATGAAAATATATATATTACTTCAACATAATACATCTTTTTGAATACATTGTGGAAAAACGAAAAAATACCAATTTTATATATTTATTTATATATGTATATATAAAATCATTACATTACTTCAATTGAAATTTGCATAGAATTGAAAATTTAATTATACTATTGTATATCTATACATTTCTGTTTAGTATAAATAATATAAAATTATTAAACAAAGCATGTACAACTTGTTTAAATTTATGAATAATAAAATATGAATATGCTTTCCGAACATATAAACTAGATTATGTTGAAACTCTATTATATTAGGCATTATTTTCTTCGGGTAATATGATGAAACATTCATTATAGAAAATGTTTTTTAACTTGTACATTATAAAATTTAATAATCACTATATATATATATATATTAGTTTTACAATGGTGTATCTAATTTTATTTGAACTGAAAGCGACTTTTTCTATTCCATTTATAATATTTCAAACAAAAAGAGTTTAATTATATTTCTAAAATAAGTAACTTTGTATAATATTCATTAAAGTTCGTTTTAATTTCAAACATAGATTTCATTTCCTCGCAAACAAATTTTTTCTGTTAGTAAAAACTTCCTATAGTTTTTTTATTTCAAACTTTATTATTAATATTGTAATTCTTGTTAAATTTTAATATAATAAATATTACTTTTTGTTGCTAACTGAAGCGAAGGAAATATTGTAAACTAAAAGAAAATATATAAACATTTCACGAACAGAAATTCAATTAGCTTCTATTATCGACACGATTGAAATTTCTTTTTTTATTTGCAAACGTTTCAAGTTTCTAGTCTTTGTACTGTACTACAAATACAGGAGTTAGTAAAATCGTTTATAAATAACTTACTTCGTTTATAAAGATTTGAATCTTGTTCAGTTATTTGATACTATCTGTTTGGAAAAGTAATAAATTCAATTCTATCAATCTCTGAATTAGATCAGCAATAAATTTATGTGTAGGATAAATGAATTTGTCATCTTATTTTACAAGATTATATATATATATATATATATATATATATATATATATAATCTTATAAGATTATATATAAATATATATATATAGGATGTTCCATCAGGAGCACACAATTTAATTTTTAAATAAAACGCATATTTTTTTGGGTGAACGATAATATTTTTTGAGCAATGATGAGTGTGCATTTCTGATAGAAAACCTATATATAGGGTCATCCAAATGTGACTCCAAGTTTTGTGTTCTATTAAAAAGAAACATGTGTATAGTTGTTTTTAATAAAACACAAATCTTGATGTCATATTTGGATGACTCTATATATATAAAATGACTTAAATCTAACTGAAATGTTCAAACCTACGTTTATCTATTATAATATAACTTACTTTTGTTGTCTTATTTAAGCTTCTCTCTCTCTCTCTCTACATATATATATATATATATATATATATATTTATATATATATATATATATATATATATATATATAACTATTTAGATAACACACACCAGTTTTCCAATTTTAAAATTATTGAACTTAATGTATTGTATAATTTTGGCAATTTATTTTAAACAAAAATATTCATAATATATTTTTTAAATGAATAAAATTAAGTTAATGTCATTTTTGTCAGATTAAAAAAATAGTTATTTTATTTTTTGTATTTTATAAATTTACTCCTATATAACGTTAAATCAATGAATTTTAGATAACTATTGAATTCAGTTTTAAATCTCATACTAGATTCATAAACTATTTTTTCGTACACATTAATGAATCATTCATTAGTATCAACATTAACCTTTTTTTACCCACTGTTTTTTTCAAATATAATCTTTTTCTTCTCATAGAATTAATATGTCATATGTCTAATAAAATTAAAATACAACCCTGTTCTTCCTTTGAAAATTTTTTTTCTCTTCTATATTAAATATAAAAAAGACTAATCTAAATTACTATTTTTATAGATATAAATATTTCAGTTAGGGTAGGTTTTTATATTCGTTATTATTTTTTTATTAATACCATTTTTTCTGAAAACTTGTCTATTTAATATTTTGTACAAATCCGAATATTTGTTAATTCATATATACATATACTTATATATACATATATATATATATATATATATATATATATATATATATATATATATATATAGTAAAATTAAAATTCAAAATTGATGAATGAGAATAGCAAACTCATTTCAAATTTAATACTTATTATATACGAATCAAAACGTTCCTGATGGAATAACAATTCAAACAATTATCGTACAAATAGTATCCATGTCTTCACAAATCATATCATAATGGAATAATTTACAAGGAGCTCTATATAACCCAACATATTTCCAACATCGGTATTTATTCAACGTACAAATAATGTCTTGTAAATATATATTGGTACGATCCTGCCTCCAGGTACATTTCATACAATACAGCATATCTGGCGCTGCTTGTTGAGACACAATGATGAAAGAGAAAATGTAATCTGTGACATGCTTGTGCAGATAAGAAGCTTCTGATTTTGATATGGTTTTTGCATATAGCACGAACGTCTGATGGAAGACAAAACGCTATTGAACGTCAGCCGAGATCCACACGGGGCTGTTTTCGATGCGAATGTCGCATTCAACGCGACGACGCGCTCGTCTGCCTTAGTTATTTTTTATTTTTTCATATATATATATATATATATATATATATATATATATATATGTATGTTTGTTTTCTCAATGTTTTCTGTTCTCACCCACATAGATTATTTGTGATGAATATCCTCGTCAGTAGTACTTTTTATTTATCTCAAGTGACATGTTCATCTTCAGTTATTTCATTTTCCTTGCATATTCATATAATATAATTTCATTTTAATATAATTTTAAATAAATCGGATTTCGTCTGTAATTGTTACTTTTTATATCCAAATATTATACAAATTAATTTATTAATTATTTATCTTAAATAAAATGTTTTTAAATGAGATAGAACTTTAAATTGAATCTCTTTCGAAAGTTCTATCTACCTTAAAAAAACAGGCTATATATATATATAAACATACACACATATGAAGGGTATTTTTAAGTTAGATAAAACTTTCGATATGAATTTTAAATTCTATCACGATTATTTTATTTTCGATAGGTACTTTAGATTCAATTTTTAATTCTATCACGTTTAAAAGAACATCTTTTATTACCAATATATAATGTTATCAGTAAATAAAATGTAGAAGTACAAGTTTCTGTATTACTAGCAACATAATTTGGATTCAATTAATTTAAATAAACATATTTAAATCCACTAATTTAAACAAATTAATTATAAATTGAAAAAAATGTCCAAATAAAATTATTTACATGATTGCTTTATATAAATAATATCATTTTTTTTATTAAATTTTATATATATATACATAGATGAGAGTGTTTTTAGGTTAGATAGATCTTTCGATAGGGATTCAATTTAAAGTTCTATCACACTTAAAAAACAGCTTATATAATAAATAATGTAATTTATACAACTTATTAACTGGTACATAATTCTAATTAATATAAACATATTTTATTGTTCTAATCAATATTATAATTCTATATTTGCAAATTAAAAAATTTTGAAATATAAACTCAACAAAAAATTAAACTTCAATTTGTTTATTTAATCAAGTTAAAAGAAATTTGAAATGATTGTCAAAATTATTATAAATACAATTCGTTTTTTTTTCAAATAAAAAACTGGAAAAATATTTAAAAATCAGTTTGTATTTCTTCTAACACAAATATTTTTTTTATGTTTTTAAAATGTTTGTATTTATTTCATGTTGAAAATTATTTTGAATTATTTCTCTCGTAAAAGATTATTGAATTTCATTTTCCATCTTCAAAGAACTCATTTTCAAACAACATTTGCAAACAAAACATTCGTCAAAAAATACATTCATAATCGATTTTTTCAAAGTCTTTATTAATTTAAACAGTATATACGAGTATATATAAACATTGCATTTCATCATTAGGCCTTGAATAAAGTAACATTTTTATTGCAAACGTGCCTTAGAGCGACTTCTTTTGAAAAAATATATAATATGAAAACATTTAATTATTAAAAACTCTCCCTTGTTATTTTAAAATAAAACAACGTTGAGATAAATGATTTCATTGTAAAATGCATGTTTCTTTAATACTAAGAATACAAATTGAAAATAATGTTTTGATTGGCAGAAGAAGAAACTTTTCTGTTATTTAGAAAACATTCCCTATTCTTATATTAATTAATGTTATATAAATCCATTCAAGATTTTTTTATACTTTCTTGAATTCTTTATTTTGTATTTAACAATATGATTTTTTACTTAGAAAATAATTATTTGTTTTCTTTGATTTCAGGTTCGACGCGTCGTATTTGTTCGAATCTTTTCATCTAAGGTAAGTTTTTTTTTATATATTCTTCATACTTTGTTATATATATATATATATATATATATATGGATAGATAAATTTTATACACAATTTATTTCGACCTCATTTTATATGTAATCGACAAGCAAGATATCAAATAAAAAAGCATACACTCTTGACAATAGAAAGACATATTGCGCGCATAGTTCTCACTTTTTGATTCGCAAAAAGCAATAAAGATATAAGGATCGTATAAATGGCTTTTTGAAAAGAACCAGTGGCACGGTATCTCCCCGGGTTGCTGTAAGATTGAGTCCTAAAGCGGATTTGTACTCCCGTAAGACGCCAGCATAAATTGGAAATCGTTCGGGAATCGTATTTCAACGTACAGTCGTTGTTACTAAAATACTCTATACCCACTATATATAAATAGTTGTATAATAAAAGTGATAAGTTCTCATTGTCGATTTTTTTTAAAAAAAATTGTTAAATTTTACAACGACTCGTTTTAATTGAAATTTTATATTTATAAAGAATATACAATTTAATTAAAAAAAGTTATCAGTCTTCACCTGTAAAATAAACTTGTAATAAAATATAAAAAGAGTACTCAACAAAATCAGTTTTGCATACGAGAACATCAATATTACACGCCGAGACGTACATTATTATAAAAGTTTTTTCATTTTAACTACAAGTACAACATAGTTATGCAAGTTTCAGTTCAACACCTATTCTAATTTACAATATATTGAAACGAACTCTCAGCATTCATAATGATACACATGATATGGTGGAAAATTCATTTAATGCATTTTATACATAATTGAAAAGATATTATAGAATATCTTTCTGATGCTACTAAAATATAGGCAAAAGTTCATTTACAAAATAGTAATTAATGTCTAATTACATATATATATATATATATATATATATATATATATTTACATATACGAGGTGTGATCAAAAAGTAAGGTGAATTTTGAAATTTAGCGGGCTACATCCGTTCGATCTTCGATTTTTTTATTTGGTTATCTTGGTACACTCGTCTCGAATATATGTTCCAAATTTCAGCTATGTAGCATGTTTAGTTTGTTGATGAGAGGCATAAAAGTTAGAAGTGTTTTGCAGGCTCTACGATTTTCCGCTGTCGAAAATCATGGATCAAAGAGTTTGCATTAAATTTTGTGTGAAAAATGGAATCAAGTGCTCCAAAACACTTGAAATGTTGAAAGTGGCATACGATGAGTCTACTTTAATCCAAAAAAATGTTTACAAGTGGTATAAACTCTTCCAAGAAGGCCGAGAAGACACCAACGACGAACCTCGTTCTGGACGCCCCAGCACGTCAACAACTGATGAGAACGTTGAAGAAGTGAAGAAAATAGTGTTGGGGAATCGTCGAATTACCATTAGAGAAATTGCTGATGATATTGGCATCTCGTTTGGTTCGTGCCAATCAATTTTAACGGGTGTTTTAGACATGAGACGTGTGTCAGCGAAGTTTGTTCCGAAATTGCTCAATTTCGACCAAAAGAACCGTCGCATGAGCATCGCCCAAGAGCTATTGAATGACGTCAACGACGACCCAGATTTACTCGACAGGGTCATAACAGGTGACGAAACATGGGTATACGGTTATGACGTCGAAACTAAGACTCAATCGTCCCAGTGGAGGCATTCCGGATCACCAAGACCAAAAAAAGCACGCCAAGTTCGATCAAATGTGAAGGTTTTGCTTACAGTTTTCTTTGATTGCAGGGGCGTGGTGCATCATGAGTTCTTGCCACAGGGTAGAACAGTAAATAAGGAATATCACCTGCAAGTTATGCGCAATTTGCGCGAAGCAATCCGCCAGAAACGTCCGAATTTGTGGAAGAACAAAAATTGGCTTTTGCACCATGATAACGCCCCTGCTCACACATCGTTGCTTGTGCGCGAATTTTTGGCTAAAACCAACACACTAATGATGCCGCAGGCACCGTATTCCCCAGACCTGGCCCCTGTGACTTCTTCTTGTTCCCGAAACTGAAGAGGCCCATGAAAGGACGGCGTTTTACAACGATTGAGGAAATAAAGACGGCATCGAAAGAGGAGCTGAACAAGATCACAAAAAATGATTTTTTGAAATGCTTTGAGGATTGGAAAAAGCGTTGGCACAAGTGCATTATATCCGAGGGGGATTACTTTGAAGGGGACAAAATAAAAATTGATGAATAAATAAACATTCTTTGAAAAAATAAAAATTCACCTTATTTTTTGATCACACCTCGTATGTATTTTTTTATTTCCCTATGTGTGTATATTTGTAATTATATAAAATTCACGTAAATGAGACCAATTTATAACTGGAGTAAAATATCCTGATTTTTTTCTGTACTCATTATCATTAAATGCATAGTACATTTAAAGTACTTTCATTGCTACTTTGTACATTGAAATTTCGTTTCATCTATGAATATTCAATGGTTCATTTCATTTGAATGTTAAATACATATTGACTACAAAGGACATACTATGTACAACATTATTATCATAAACTCACACACTTACATATATATATATATATATATATATATATATATATAAGTTAAAAGAGAATATAAATGGGACAAAACTTTTTAATGAATATTCCAGCTATTTATTTATTCCATAGGTTGATATATAATAGTAATTAGTGTTATAATTTTTCTACAAATTGTTTGATATGTAAATTCATGTGGTTTGAATATATGAAAATTTCTTGACAATGATTTATTTAATTTCGACTGTAATACAAAATATTTATTTTTATACTGTATGTTGTTATTTCCTTTAAAAATACGTATACAAATTTAATAAACCTCGGAGATGTTTATATTTGAAATATTAAAAATGTAATTACTTATATTAAACATTTTCATGTATTTAATAAAAGCTTAAAGTAATTTTAAAAAATCCCAGAAAATTGAAATTAAAAAAATTTAATATTAAATTTTATATAAAAATTTTAAATGAAAATAAACATACATGTTTATTGAAATATTAATTACATGTGTTTATCCATTATATTTAATTTAAATAAAACTCGTATATTTTTCTTGTAATAAAATAAAATTACAAAAGAACAGTTAGCACTTAAATTTTATTTTTTATAATCAGGTGTTGAAAAATATTAACTCAATTTTTTCAATATGTTTTCTAAAAATAATAATATAAATTAATTTCGATTAAATAATTTATTTACTCTCAATGAATATAATTTTATAACTAAACAGTGGTGGTTTATTTTAAAAAAAGTATACTTTTTTATGTGTATAATTAAATATTTATTAATTAAATGAATTTTACATTTATTTGTTAATAAATTCATTTTATTTTCAAATTATTTATATTTCGAACTAACAAAATGAAAATTGATTTTAATTTTTTTGTTAAAAATATTTTATAATTATTTATCTATATTCATACTTAAAAACAATTAATACATTATTTTTTATGTATAATAAATTTTAATAATTTCAAAAATATATTTTAATGAGTTGTACGAAATAGAATTAATCAATAATCGTTAAAAATATACAATACATTCAATAAACTCTAAAATCATAATTTATTAGTATTCATTTCTTGCTAATCGCGATTATTTTCTGTCATTATTGATAATAAATTATCATCGTTATGCATAACAGAACAGTTTATTAAGATTTCATACGTGCGAATGGTTTTTCACAGAAGGAATATTAAACGAGCACAGAGCATGGTCCAAACTCAATTGTATGCTATTTACTTATGCACAAACGACCCTTTTACAGAACATACATTCATCTGTACAGTTCAATAAATATTGATTGATGCATTGAAATAGAACAGGAAAAAATGTATCGTTATCGATAACAACAACAGGAACAAACACTTCGAGTTGAAGCATAATCGGACCCTAAATTATACTCAATAACGGTAGACGTGTTATCTCACCTCTTTGTTCGAGTTCGAACCGTGCTAGAAAAAGAGACACGTACTCGTTACGGTAAAAATTACACCTGTCAGTCTGTATTAGTGTCGACAGGAGCGTAGCCGTTCGCGATATATATTTTTCAATTACACGAGACCCATTATTTCTTCCGACAACTTATTTATTAATTCAATTTGTTTCAGTAACTTCGCGCTTTATTACATTCGTTATTTTTCTTTTTTACGCTTTCGTCGTTATATTCATTAGACTTTTGTGCTTTTATTCCTGTTGTATTACTTAAACTTAAAATCGAAACGTTTTCCAATTAATTGACTTTTTTATTAGCACTTCAATTAATAAGCAATTAAAAGTATGATATTATTATAATTTAAACCAATCACATCATTAAGTACTTATTATATTTGGATTTTTCATAAACATATATATGTAAAATTACATACATAAAAAAAGTATAATTATTTCATTTCAATTAAATCTTTTAATAAAAAAATTATATACTTTTATTCTTTAAATAAAATGAAATTAAAAATGAATAATCTATTATTAATTTTTTGTAATCAATTATTAAAAAATATTAACAATTTTTTGTGTGAATTTTCTGAAAAATAATATTTTCTCATATTCAAAAGGTGGTAAATAAAACATGTTTTAATAATTTAATTAACTCATTTATATGTTCATTTAAGGAATTTTAGAATTAATATTTTATTTCTTTACAAAAATTAAATAATGCAATTTTTGTAAAAAGCTTTTTTTAGAATAAATTAAATTTATTTATTTATTTATTCATATCTCAATAAATTTATTTTATGAGTATAATTCTAAAAAATTTGAACTCAACTACCAACAAAAAATTAAATTCTATTGAGTACATAAAAATATTTGGTAAAATATTTTACTTAATCATATGTCATTTTTCACAAGAAAATTTCTAACGCAATTTTAAAAAATTATAAATACCTAAACTGATATTATCTAACAAGTAGAAAAACATAAAATTTATGGCACTTATGTGTATACTCGAGAGACAATAGTAGCAATTATTAAAATTCGTGTAAGCAACAAAGTGAACATAAAGTAATTATTAAATACTTCAGTAAAATATTACTAAATATTTTTATAAAATCATTTTGATAGTATTTATTAATCTGTTAAAAAAATAATCAGTATAATATTAACGATATTAATTTAAAACTTCTGTTTTTATAAGTAAAATTTATTCAAATATTCAATTCAAAATTAAAATATATTTTAATATTTTTATATATTGTACAATAAAAACTACTAATCCACTTTTATTTACCCAAATATGAAAAAAATAAGTTAATAAAATATGGACAATTAAAAATAAATTAATTCTTAAGAAATAAATAAACAAATATATTTTTTACCTCTTTCATAAATTAAATGCCTAACTACACACACACACATACACAATATTTATATATATATATATATATATATATATATATGTATAGGTATTTTTAAATATAAACTTTAAATCAAATCCCTATCAAAAGTTCTATCACACTTGGAAAACACCTATATATGTATATATGATATCTTGGGTAATTAAATACTGATAAAATTTCTTTACGAAAAAATTACCATTTCCTTATTTTTAATAAAAAATGTATGTTGTTGTTTACTCTAATATTGAATTTTATTGAGTTATAAATCTTTTTTCAAAATCATTAACTACTACATTAAAAACGATATTCCTTTTTTTACTACTTTGAAATGTATTCGAATCACCACTTATTCGAATACCGACGTACTCTCGTTACCTAAATATGCAATATCCGTTAAAATTCTTCACCTGAAATAAATTGTATCTTTGATAGCTTTCATTCCAAATGAGAAAAAAAACGGAATAAGAACGACGATTTCAACGGCATAACATCACGTGATGCAATCCCTCGCTGATCATTAATATTCAAAATGGGACACGTTTCAATAAACATTTATTTATGTGTCAGTTTGTTTCGTAATCTCGATAAATTCAATTGGCACATCTTCAAGTTGTTTCTTATTTTCACTATATCCCGCTGCGCGAAGAATAGCCATCGTTTTATCTTACGGCCGCTCGTACGTCGTCGTTGTCGTCGTCTCAGCGCTATCAGTTCATTCTCGGTGATGCTATTCCGTATCTTTTTTATTTTTTCAGTTTCAAATACATACATATAAACACACACACACATACATATATATATATATATATATATATATGTGTGTGTGTGTGTGTGTGTGTGTATATGTATATACTCCAAAAACATCTAATATTTTTCTATGAAATCAATTATTTATAATATTTTATTGATAAAAATCTATATTTAAAAAATCTTGTCTATAATTAAATAAAATCAGATAAATACCCTTAATCTACCAAAAATTATTTCAACCGATATTTTAAATTTATACAAGCGTTGTAACACTTTTTGAATAATAATTAATTTTTAAGCTTTTCTTTATTTATTATTAAATATGATTATGTATAAAATAATTTAAAATCCCGTATTTTAAAAATATATTTATAGAATATTGAAATATGAATTTCAATAGAAAATTAATTTTAATATATATATATATATATATATATATATATATATATATATATATATATATATAATTCACTATGTCGTTAAATTAATGGGATGCTTTGAATGCCAAGTACAGAAGCTTATGACTTGAACACCTAAAAGAATTGTTAATTTCACAGCTTGATAGTTTTAACAGAGTAGTAGAGCTTTTCTATAATCTCGTGCGAAACAACCTTTGCTAGTGGAGCTTCCATGTCACAGAATATATTCTTTTGCTAACCAGAAAGTAATATAAATATTTTACTTGTTAATTTAAAAAAAAAAACATTTTTTTTAAATTTACAATTCTTAATACTTTCTAACAACTTGTATTAAGAGCTTAAATTTTAATAATAATTTAATATTATGTATATGAAACAGTCGTGTAATTCATTTTATTTGGAGATTTTTTCAATTTTTTTTCATTTATAATCCATCTATTGAAATTAGTTTATTAAAATTAATTGAATCCAAATTATGTTTCTAATAATACAAAAACTTGTACTCAACTACAGCTTATTTATTGATGACATTATATATTGATAATACAGATTTTTTTTAAACGTGATAGAACTTTAGATTGAATCCCTATCGAAAGTTCTATCCAACCTAAAAATACTTTATATATATATATATATATATATATATATATATATATGTGTGTGTGTGTGTGTGTGTGTGTGTGTGTGTGTGTGTGTGTTTTAGATTAGATACCACTTTCAATAGGAATTCAATTTAAATTTCTATCATGCTTAAAAAACACCTATATAATAGTTTTAAAAATATAAAATAATAATCAGTATATTGTAAATAGTTTTAATAAATTGTAAGTTATTATTTTTTAAAAAAAAATTACTAAATATAAAAATTAACAAAATAACTAAGCTGTATATTTGTAATTGTTGTTTATAAATTTAAATTTATTATTTTTTAAAATACTTGCAATTTATGCAGAAAAGTTATTTTATAAAAAAATATTTTTAGAAAAATATCGAAAAATGATTTTTATAACAAAAACTAATTTTTGACGCTATATTTAAAAATTATTTTTAGTTTTCAATATTTTTTATTATTTAATCTATCTGTTTATATCCGCAATCAAATTATCCTCACACACACAATATATATATATATATATATATATATATATATATATATATATATATATGTAGTATGTGTATGTGTTTTTGAATGTACACATATATGAAACTATGTATGCCACGATATACAAAAAACGTGCGAGTTCGGTTATGCAAGACACATATTCAAACCCGTCCATTTCTTCGAGTTCCGTCCCGAGAGAATTGAATTCCAAGTCAACGAGGGCATTACCATTCCCGAAAGCGTCGCACAGAAACACGAGTCTACTGTCGCGACGCGTCATTCGATCTATCTTCCGCCTTGTGTGTTCGTTTTACGTTTGCAGACGTCGCATGTTCGATTCTTGCTTGCATCGAACGCTTGCATGACAACAACAACTATAAGCATACCATATTACGGTGAAGAAAAACCGAAACACATGAATATGTATATGACGTACTTGCAGAACCGTACTTTATGATTCGATCAACTTAGAAATGTATTCTTTCGTTTTTTATTTGTATATTTTGAATGAGATATTTAGTATATGGTTTGAATTTGTTTCCCTTACATATATCATTTTTTAATAAACAAGAAGATAGTTTTAACTTATAAAATATACATGTGACACAGAAAATAAATAAATTCATTTTGATGAATAAATTCAGATAGTAATTTTTAAAATAATAAATCATCGAAATATCTTAAAATAATAATCAGTGAAAAATAAACGATTAATATTTAATTCAATTAAATCTTGTCAAAAATTCAATGAAATCTTGTCTTTGAATAGAAATAATAAGTTATTTGTGAAAAATATTACATTGATTAAATTTGAATCAAATTTTTAATGATTGACGAAACATAAAAAGTTTAATATCAAAATTTGACCATAAATACACATCCCTATTTTAATTCAAATGTCAAGTACATACACCTGATGTATTTTGATTAATACGTCTCTGTATGAATATGAAACACGTGCGTAGAGTTTTGGAATCTGTATCTATGGTTATGACAGCACCGCATCGTGTCAGAGGGAAAACTTTTTTTTTCATTTATTTTATCTTAACATGACACGATTTTTATATTCAGGTATCGTAGGTGTTTATCTTTTGCTATTGGCATTTTCCAATCTCGAGTATGGTACATACGGAGCTCACAAAACCCTATTATATTTCTTGCTTAGTCAGCAGTCTCACTCTCGATATATTCAGTGTATATTGATCGTCCACAGTGGCCAAAACATTTAATTTTCTGCCCAGCTCATTTTCTACTACGATCGAATCGTCGAGCTAGATGCGATAGTTGAACATTTAAATTGCGCTATAAATATTTGCCGCGATAAAATTCATATTATTATATATTAAATAAATTTTATACGCGTACAGTGATTCGCTTAACATTTTTCGATAAAAAAACATACATAATTCATTTTATTTTAAAATAGTTTATAGAGTATTTTCTCAATTTTCTTTGATGTTTAATTTATTTATATACATTTAAATTCATGTAAAAACTTTTATCTTAACATAAATTTTATTATTAAACACAAAGTGAAAATAGTATTATTATGAAAATATATAATTATATATGTATTTACATACTTTATCCACTGCTTAATCTTTTCTCATTATTATATAAAATATCAAAATATAAAAAAGTCCTTTAATCTATATTTTTTATTAATAAAAATCATTTTTGAAATATAAAATTATATTCACTAATCTTTTCTAATTAGCATGAAAATCATTAAATTACATTTGATATATAAAAACTCTTATATTTTCAACTCGTAACAATGAAACATTTTTTGTAATTAGAATCATTTAAATAATGAATGAATGAAAAGCTTGTTTTCAAACATTTTAATCTTCAAACCAGACATTATTTCAATATATATATGGAATAAAATAGATTATATGGTTTTATTCTAGAAAACTAGTAAAAACCTTAATAAAATAAATGTACTAATTTCGTGCAGAATATTAAATAGAGAATAATTATTTTATTTTTGTTTATTATAGAACATTATAAAGATTAAAACTGATTGTATTTCAAATATATATTATTATAAATTTAATACGTTTACACCTCGAGTGAAAATTTTAAATATTTTAAAGTTAAAAAATACTATTAAAAGTAATAATTTTCTGAATTAAAATTTCTATTTAATTAAATTTCAATTTACAAAATTTAAGTATTAAATATTTTTTTAAAAATATATATCTCTCTTAAAATAAACAACTAATTATATATTTATATTTGTAATAAGCATTTACACGTTCACAAAAGAATAGCGTGTCTATAAAATAATAATTTCGTTAATAATAAACAAACTTGTAAATTGTAGGGAGAGATTTTTCAGAATTTCCGTGTAAACTATAACTTTCACTGTAGATTTTCGTGTGTATAATCTATTGTTGAACTTTTGGTAAGACTGTTTCGATTCGCGTGACTAAATTTACTTTAGTAGTGAAAATTATTCCATCAAGCGTATCGAATAAAGTTAAATAACTCAGTTACGGGCGAAAACATGTCGAACTTACTGATGTTATTTAAAAAGTTTTCTTTCGTTACAATTCGTTGTATATTTAATGTGTGTAAATCGAAATTTGTTTATTTAGTCCAGGTTTAATTTTATTTGTTCTTAGAATTTATTTAGTGTACATTAATTTATATATATATATATATATTCTCTGGAATAAAAATATTTTTTATATGAGTTTTTTAATGAGAAAAATTATATTCCTTGTTTATGAAATAAATTCTCTTTTCACCCTTTTTCAAATTAATACACTGTATAAATATTTCAACATTTTAAATAATCCAAAATTGAATTATATTGTGATATATACAGAATGAAGAGAGTTTATTTCATTTTAAGTTAAAATTATCGAACAAAAAATAAAATTTAAAAAAGATGTAACTAAATAAAATTGTAACTTTAAAATCAACCGTATAGAAATTCTGGAAAACTTTAATATTTTTCAAAGTTCATCGAATGATATCAAATAAAAATTCAGTTTGTTTTCTAAATCCTTGTAATCTTATTCTCCAACAAAACGGCTTAGTAATTTATGGAGAAAAGTTGTGATTTATATCTAGACTGGATTTTTATTGAAAAGTTTTTTTTACAGAATATTTGTAATGGAATTTAAAGTAAAAGGTTTTTCGCCTACTCGCACATTTACTTAAAAATAAACACATGTATAGAAATATAAAAGATTTTTTTGGAAAATAATTAAGAGTTTTCAATACAATACAACAAGTAATTATTTTTCGAATGAAAACTTAAATATATTTTAATAAAATTACAGAAGAAAATCAAAAATATAATTTTTAATTTTTTTAAAAATATATACATATAAACAAATTAAATTTTTTTATTGATTTAATTTTTATTACAAATATTGATATATTGCATATATATATATATATATATATATATATATATATATATATATATATATATATATATATATATATATAGAGAGAGAGAGAGAGAGAGAAAGGATTTTTTTATGCGTGATAGAACTTTAAATTAAATTCCTATCGAAAGTTCTATCTAACCTAAAAACACCTTAACCATACCTTTTATATAAACATACACACACATGTCTATATATAAAGTGTTTTTCAGGTTAGATAGAACTTATGATAGAAATTCAATTTAAAGTTCTATCACACTTAAAAAAAATATCATATATATATATATATATATATACATACATACATGTGTGTGTGTATGTGTGTGTGTGATGTATTTCATATCTTTAAATTTTATTGCCGCTAGTAAAACTAGTTTTTCTAAAAATATATTTAAATAACCGTTTCTAAAAAAGAAAATAAGATAAATTTAAATAAATATTTTATCTCTTGTTGAAAATATTTGATTAATTTTATATTTTCTTATTGAAAACAACACATTTACATCTAAAAATAGAAATATTTTATCAGAATTTCTATATAAACGTGTATATATATAATATAAAATACAATTACTTTTTTTTGTATTTTGTGAAACAATTCACTTTTTGAAATCAGTATTCTAAACTTAATAGTGTATATCATAACACACACACATATCTGTTCATGTATGTATGTATATATATATATATATATATATATATATATATATATATATATATATATGACTGAATGTATGTATATAAATTAGTTCTAAACTAGAATAAATAATATTACAAAGATGCATACCACATATCGGAATAAATTGCATCAGATGCGCGCATTGAAAAGCTTTCAAGAACGTTTCTTGAAACTAGCAAAGTTTCTAGTCGACTTGTTCTTGAACCCAACATCGTCGTACACGTAGTGAAATGTAGTTCATAAGCACAGCAAAAAAATCGAACGTCACGTACGTGTGTTCAAAGAAAAAATATATATCAGCACCTCATTCTCAATTGTCTATTACTGATTTGCTCGTAGCGACCGTTCCTTTTTTCCAACTCCACTTTAGTATTATTACGTGTTCGTACATTTGTTTCTGGTGTCTTTTGTACTTACAAGACATAGAAAGACGGTCGTCGATACTTTATCTGAAAGACTAGTCGTTACGGAAATCTCGACTCCAAACACTTCTTCGATGTTGTTCACAATTTGATAATGACAGTTGTTCCCGTGATACTAGAAGTGTTGAGGATTTCGTCAAGTCAGTAGCGGAACGAAAGTTTAACTTCAATTAAATTCGGTTTTATTTAGTCATGATAACAGTCGCATTAGTTATTTAAATGTAACTGATTTGTTTGTTCGAAACAAATAAATTAAAGAATTAAATTCTACATTTACACAAGTAGAAAAGTTTGTTTTAATTACATGAAATCAATATAAAACAAAAATTAATAAAAATCATATTATAAATTATTTCTTTAAGTAATAATTGTATACAATATTTCTTTTTATCTTTTAAATAACTCACTTCCTGCAATGATTTTTTTCATTTATCCCATAGATAAATAAATTTCAAAAAAAATATGATAATATTTCATTTATTTAGTGTTTAGTTACTAATTTACTTCAATAATCAGATCGGTCTCATTACACTTTTTCTATTTTAATACAATTTTCTAACTAATGAACAAATAAAATAATTAAATACATTTATATATAGAATAATAAATATATATTTAATAGTGTACATCCACATTTCTTTTCTTAATTCACTTAAAATCCACAGTCCTACGCCCGTGCATCCAGCAATATCATTTAGTTGTTGTGAACATTCAACACTAGAGTTTAAATTACATCATTAACTTTCTTGCTCCTTTTCTTATAGCGAACTTTTATCCATGTAGCTAGCACTGTTTAGGAAAAAAGACTACTACACCTTTTTCACTTAACTTTTATTCTTTACACCTATGTACCTGCAAGTCCAATTCCCATTTGCACGTTCAAGTAATTTAAATAGTTTTGTTACTATTCTAATAAACTGGCGGACGATCATTTTTTAAAAGAGACTTCTAATACAAAACATTTCTTTTTTCTGTTTGTTTTGTTTTCAACGTAAACTTTTATTATCTCTTCCCAACTTCGCACTTCATTGTACATTTAATTATGCACTTTGTATTCTATGCGTACGCTGCGGTTATCTCGAGTATTTTATTTTTAAATAGATGTTCAAAGAGGTCCTTTTGTTTCGTGTTTATTTCGCTGCGAATGAAATACGCATAGCAGATTTATGTTTAGAATTGTTGTAAATTAACTTATAATGAACAAAAGATATGATTTTTTATGTGTTTTATTGTTTACGTCCTTTTTTAGTATAAGCATTCGGATCAGTTCGTAAATTCTCTTTTATACCCCTAAAGAAATTTAATAATGTTTTTTAATAAAAAAATATGAAGAATTCTTTATCAGTCATGGATAAAATTCGATTATATTTTTTTTATATATCAATATGAAAAATGGTAGTCAAAAATATATTTATAAATGTAGATATGCAAAACAGTAATAAAAAAACATGATTAAAATGAAATACTTTATTTATGTATGTGTATTTTCATGAATAAACTCCTATATAATTAATTTCAAAAATTATTTATTTATATTTGCACAAATTTTTCACTGATAGATGACGGTAATACGCTTAGTAGTATCCTTCTTAATGTAAAAGTCGTCAATGTAGACACGCAACAACACCATTCGATTCGATAAAGCTACATCATCAATTCAGTTAATTGAACAGAGAGCCGAAGAGATACATTCTCCATCGGTGTCCGTCGCAAACAAAAACACCGCGAAATGTTTGGATGCTGATGGAGATGATAGCAAAACGGGGAAGTAGTACGAAATTAATTGAAGTCGCAACAAGATGCGAATAGGGCGGCGTTGTTCCGATGATCCGAAACACGCGCGTGCCAGCCTCGGGCCACATTCAGTAATTTATTTTCTTCTTCTAACTCCTTTTTAATTGGAAACATAATACTCTATATACATACATATATCTCGTCTATACATCTATATTATCTGTATGTGTGTGTAAAGAAAGAGAGACTAACAATACTTTCGAGATTCTTAAAAAAATCATCCTCTTATAAAATTCATTTATCCCTATTGTAATATTCCTATTGTAAACTGAAAATGAAAACTGACATATACATTACTAGAAATAATAAGTTTGATAAATTATTTTCTTGTCCATTATGTACCTAAGTTACGTTCCAAAGACTTCGTTTTTTACACAACAGTAATTTAATATTAATTAACCTTAATTACGTATCAAATTTATATTCATACAACGAGATACAAATGTAACATTCCATATTATATTAATGATACGTTTTTAGTGAAAACGTGTACGTATTGCTCAACGGTAGAAATTTTACTATGTGGAATCTATTGTGTTTTTAGAACGGTTAAAGTTATTTAAATGGTAATTTATACGAGGAATAATATTTCATCTAGTCATTTAAAAGTACACAAATAATAAAATAGCGTTTTGTTTCAGGATAATATACAAAATTTGTTATCATTTAATAGATTTATATGAAATAGTTTTTTTTTCTAAAAGAAAAGTTAAAAGATTATAACCATTTTTAATTTTGATTTTCTTTGTTATTAATAATATACTAGGTTATAAATAATAATAGAATTATAAATCTAAGATATTTTTAAAACAGATTATTCTATAATAATATTTTTAATCAGTATGACTTCATTATGTAATATTAAATTAAATATAATTCTTAATCTAAAACAACTATTTAATCCAATGCAATTTCCATAATGAAAGAAAAAATAATTCCATCTCTGCCTCTTAGTAATTACCATTTTATATCAAATATATTTTTATTCGCAAAATTGTTCATAATCAAAATTTCAAATTCAAACATTTTATAATAAAATTTGGAAATTCTATTGTAGATATTTTCTTCCATATTCTATCATTGATTTATTGTTTTTGTACTTACTGATTTATAAAAACATATTTATTTACTTAAATAAAACAGAAAATTATAATTTCATTTTAATATATATATATATATATATATATATATATATATATATATATATAGATAGATAGATAGATAGATAGATAGATAGATAGATAGATAGATATATGTGTATGTATGTATGTGTGTTTTTCCACTTAAAGAAAAAATACCTTGTTGTTGGTAACAAAACTTGCGTATTCCCAGAACCCTAACAGCTATGCTAGTGGTTATTTAACTACTGATAGGTTGTTTCAAGCTGGATAGGTCAAAAAGTATGAATTAGACTAAAAAGCGCAGACAGGGCTTTTAATGGAAATAGATGCAACCTGTTTAAGAGAGTTAACCCTAAATAAAAATCCTCACAATCTGCCTAGTCAGCGTGGTAAATATGACCAATTACCATCGAATGATATAGTTCCTTCTGAACTAAAATATTTAACCACTGACAGAAAACATTAAAAAAATCTTAAAAAACATTTAAAAAGACATAATAACATTCGATGAGGTTTTCACTCAACAATGGGTTGACATAAACTTTAAAAATGAATTCTTTTATATATATATACATGTTAATATACAATATTTTTGTATGTTGTTACTTTAAACCAATAGATATTTGTTTTTTAATTTTCGATTTTCCAAACTAAATTTCAAAATATCTGTAGATTAATCTCTTTTTGAAACAGATTTTAGAAAAAACACCACTAGTAACACAACAATTGGTACTCTAAAAATGTAATCAAATAAATCAAAATAATTAATACAACAAAACCTCTTCAAATATTTAAACATGTTATTAAAAAATGAAAATATATCTCTGAAATTAAAATCTATACGAGTATAATAACATTACTGAGATAATTATGAATTATTTTCTAAATTAATTCACAAGTTCTTCAATAAAAATTACAATCTATAGTTAATATACATAAACACGCACATACTTGTACAATAAAATTAATGAAGTTCTCAATCTGTAATAGAATTTATAATTTAAAAAACTTTTTTAGGATATATATATATATATATATATATATATATATATATATATATAATTAAAAAACCAAGTAATAATTTACAATTTAAAACGTGCTTTGATTAAATTGTCGTCAAAGAAACATAATTAACTTATCGTTAAAAGAACATTCAAGTATAATTTAATCCTCAACAGAAAAAGTATAATGAAATAGAACTGATTTTTCATCGATTCCATTTCTCAATCGGCCTTTCTTTTCATTTGATATACTCGATTTGACTATGAAGTATCTAGGGCGTAAGTTCATTAACATCGATCGTTTTTAAATAATGAAAAAGAGAATTCGATTGAATGAAAAACCGAACAGTAGTTCTGAAACAACTATAAACGAGTATGAAAAGATTGCTGATAAAAAATATAACGAGAAATGTACGACTTGTAGATAATATTTTCATCAACTCCGAAACTCAAACTTTATTCTTATCGAACTAACAATTAAATAACATTGTGCATATATATATATATATGTATGTATGTGTGTGTGTGTCTGATTAAAATTTCACAAACGTCTGTCTATATTTTGCGTTTCTTACATAAATAAAATATTTTGATCGTTACGCATAGCGTTTATTTGTCATTTCGTTAATTATGTTTTATTATCTTCTAAAGCTTTCAGTAATTATCTCGAATTGTATAATTTAATTGAAGACACATATTTTCAACGGAGAAAAAGCCGTATAAATAATATTTTATTGTGGGAGCTCGGTTTGTTCGTAATAAAATAATTGAATTTTATTACCTTGCACTCGTTATGGTTATTATCGTTATTTCTCTTAAAATAAATTTTAACGAATATTATATTCATGAAGAAACTGTTTTTATATTGTCAGTTCTTACAACATTTTCATAACAAAGAGAATATTAAATTATAATTTACAAAAAGTATATTAAATTTAAATTAATTACGTTTAAATATTTTTTTTTATATTAAATCATTATAAAGTCATCATACGTATTCAATTAATTAATAATAGAGATTTTTTTAAAATATCACATCAATGATAAATATTACTACATTAATGGATTTTTGCTCTAAATAAAATTCCGATTATTTATAAAATAATATATATATATAAATAATTTCACTATTTTTCTAATACTTTAGTGAATTCATTTTAACATCAATTAATTATTCCTCTTAAGCATTAAAAGATTCTATAAAAGTTTTTAGTAATCATTAATTTTTCATTTTATTGATTAATGCGCATTTTGATATCCATTTCATCATCATCAGAACAAAAAAATTATAATTAACATCAACAAATAGAGTAAACAATAAGTTTCGATTAGATATTTTCATAGAATCTTGTAAAAATAATTTATTTATATTAAAATGAATTATCAATAGTACATAATCAAAAAAAATATATTTTCACAATTTTAAAAAAATATTTCTGTTATAAAAAATATTTATGAGAATAACTTTTCATTTATAAGTAAATTATACATTTCAATTCAATTTTTTATATACTAATTGAAAGTCATTTATCAAACCTAAGATTCAAAATATCAATAATAATATTACTCCATTTATTTTTTTACAATTGAAGAATAAAACGAGTTTATTCTTTTTGAATACAAATACTTGTTTGAATTGAAAACGTAAAACTATTCTTATATATGCAGATATATTTTCATTGAAAATCAAATCAATGAAAATCAATAATTGCATAAATATCAATTTCTATTATTATTTTATTATAAAATTATTTGTATAAAACCAAATATCTTAGATATAAAACTGATCATATAAGAATATTTATTCCGACAGAATAAATACGATTCTTTTTATCAAACCCATTTAAAAGTATGTTTTATATTTTTCCAACAAATTCAACAGGCGTAACTTTGCAGTTGCTGTGAATCCATTTCGTTTCAATTTCCATAATAGTTAGGAAATTCTATATATAACAGGAAGTTAGCACTCACTTTTCTTATTCTCGCGGTTGGCTTTCAAGGTTGGCGCCCCTGAACAAAAGATTGTTACACTTCCGTACTGTCAACGTTACAAAACAAAAACCACCGCGTATATTCGCCACTCACAGATACAATGGATGCTGAGAGAACATATATATTATATATATATATATATATATATATATATATATGTGTCCTCTCTAGGCAAGGCAGAGACAGGAACAAGAAAGTTAATATGTATTTTAAAAGTTTTCCTCGAAAGTTTCTTTTTTGTTTTAGAAAAACCAAACCGAGACCTAAATATATGACCATATTTTCACAATATTGTTTGTTTCCACTCAAAATATATTATATTTATCTACATTTCTCATTAAATTATATATATATATATATATATATATGTGTGTGTGTGTGTGTGTGTGTGTGTGTTTGTGTGTGTGTGTATATGTATTATATTTTTGTGGGATCTGTATTTTCAAAATTCATATAAAATTTATTTGTATTAACAAATAAATTTTATATAAATATGTTGCATTTAAATAATTCTCCAAAAATTAAAAATACTATTAATATATTTTATATTTTAATCAGCTCTATGTGTATGAAAAAAAATATATTTTAATTTTTTTAATCGTTGACTCAGAATGTTATCAAATGTTTCTTGAATTTTTTAATAAAAAAATGTTTTGATTTTTTTTAAGTGAATCTATATTATTAAGAATGTATATATATATATATATATATATATATATATATATATATATATATATAATACATATTAATAATTAATCAAAAATGAAATTCTTAGAAAAGTTTTTGTTCATCAAAAAATAAATCTTACTTTAAAAAAAATGAGTTTGTTTGTATATAATTACTTCAATATTTTTGTAATAAAAAATGAACTTTTAAAATTTTCAATTATTAACCTGAAAACTCTTTAAGGAATACATCTAAAAACTATAATAATTTTCTATTCTAAATATTTTTATTTCTCTTGCATAAATCTAACTATTCAAAAGTATAGATCTATAAATGAAATTAATTAATTATTCGTTTTTGAGAATTTTAGTTTGATAATATTTGATTTAGAAATAAGTTCTATAATGGTAAATTACCACAAAAGTCTAGAATTATTTTTTACTAAAAAAATCCAGTCAGTCTTATAATAAAAACAGTCTTTCTTCAGAAATAAATTGTTTAATATATTACCTACTATATCATCGAGAAAAATAATTCAATTCTTTTTATTTGAACTCAAAATTGTCAAGTTATATACGCATTTCAGACTTTTAACAATTTTTTTTCAATTTTATTTTTATAGACATCAATGTAGAATAGTAATTAATAATTGAAATTATTTTATAATTTGGAAACATATTTTTTGCCTATGAAACTAAACTAAAAACGAAAATTAAATAAAGTACAGTCAATATTATAAGAAAATGGTTTTCATTAAAATCTTGTTTTTCATGTCTATAAATTCGATGTTACTAAAAAAATCAATTTTTCAGTTTTTATCAGAAAAAATAAATAAGTATTAAATTTGATACATTCAATTTTTGATCAGTTTTTTCTAGAGATATTAATTATGGCAATACTCGAAATCTTTGTAAATAAATTTCATTATTATATTTTCTTTTTAAATTCTTTAAATATTTCTTTCTGAAAATAATTATTCACTCCAATATCAATCCAAAAATGATCAACAGTTCTGAAAGGAAATGTCGGTATATATATATATATATATATATATATATATATATATATATATATATATAGAGAGAGAGAGAGAGAGAGAGAGAGAGAGAGA
The DNA here is from genome assembly GCA_029203775.1 of Neoneuromus ignobilis. Classification (NCBI taxonomy): domain Eukaryota; kingdom Metazoa; phylum Arthropoda; class Insecta; order Megaloptera; family Corydalidae; genus Neoneuromus; species Neoneuromus ignobilis. The sequence continues at coordinate 6,348,923 of CP092092.1, forward strand.
TTAATATCGACGAAAATTTCGAAAACATTGGTATAAAAAGACATAGATTTTTTATAGACATTAATATTTCTATAAACTACAAAAGAGTAATTCATAATTGAATTTCTTTTCTAATTAACACATTGCCGACCAATCGAGTTGATCTCCCCATTTTGTAACATGTCGGTGCACGACCGATCTGGGAGCTCTCCCCGTTTTACAATATACATGCAACACAATACTGTATACATAGATTTCGGCACATTTCCAATATATTTTAGGAACAATACACAGTCTATGATGCTGATAAACGTTTCCTGAAAATTCTGAAAGAATCATGTCCGTGCAGGAAATTTTATATAAGAAAGGAAAGTGTGTGTAGATGTCATATTTAATTTGTCTTGTAGTATTTAGATATAATTGACCGGAATCACTTGCATTACACCTTTTAAAAGCTGCAATACAACTTTTAAAAGCAAGCAAAATTCAAAATCTGAACACAATGGAAGAAGAACCTTCGACAAGTGGAGAAAAAACAAAACGGACGCCAAGATATGATCCACCAGAAACATATACATATGGATTTTAAATTTCATTTTAAAAATAATATTTTTATGAATTTTATGTCAGTTGCATCTAAAATATATGAACATTATTATCACATTATTATTTTGTCATTTTAAACTGTGTATAAATGCTTTATTGGTGCTTACATTGTTACTAGGCGTCACTTGTAAAAAAATGCGCGGTGGCTACCCAGACGCAATTCGTTCGGTCAGCAATGTGTTAAGAAACATATTTTTCACTGATAAAATTAAGCTAAGAATCGAAAATTAAATAAAATGTTATCAATCTTATTAAAAAATAGTTTTCATTAAAATCTTGTTTCATATGTCCATCAAATTCGATATTATTGACAAAAATTAATATTTTTACTTTTATCAAAAAAATTAAATATCAGATTTTATACATTCAATTTGAATCGTTTTTTTCTAACGCTATTAATTATTGTAAAGTTCGAAATATTAGGGAATAGAATTGATTTTTTATATTTTCTATTTAAATATTTTTTTTTGAAAATAATTATTGACTCTTGAATGAATCTAAAAATGATCAACAGATATGAAAGGTTATTGAAGGTTATATATATATATATATATATAATAAGATCGGTAAAACTTCCGGAAACGTTCGTACAAAAAATACACACCGAAGAAAATGAAAAAAGTCATCGTAGCGTATTTCGTTGTGCAAATCAAATTATCTTACACATAAAAATAATCAAACGTCGCGCGCTTTTGTTTGCGCGTCGCTTATTCCTCTGCTAGTTCGAAATTATTATGACACGACGCCGTGCGTCGCTCCGCGTCACATCCAAATCGGTTTACATTTAACGTTGCGCCAACATAATATATACATGAGTGCAGGAATTCGTGTACTCTCCTACTTATATTTTAGTACGCATCATTATTAAATTTCACTTTGCATTCGCGAGGCGCCGTGTCACCGTTCTTACACGTTCTGACGCCTACAATACATTCAAATCATAAAATTATCGTCATTTGCACGAATTCACTCCGATAGATTCATTTAACTATGAACGGACAGTTTATTCAAGCAATCGACAGTGATTTTTACTTTTTTTAAAATGTTTTAATCTAGTTTTTTCTTCTTTACTTAAAAATACCATGAAAAATGTTTTCTGTTTAAAATAAACATTTCTCTCAAATAGATTTAAACTAAACACTTCAAATATAAAAAATAGCAAATAATTAAACACTATTAACTCTACAACATGATTTTTTACAATTTAAATATCTAAAATGTATCAAATAATAATATGATTGAAATTAAGAAATAAAATATAATTATGTGTGAAAATTAAGTTCAGATTTAAAACGTTTTATGAACTCAATTATTTTTTTCATTAAGTAAAATTTATCTCTGAAAGAAATTAAGCTCTTGTGTTATTAATAGAAAAATTCAAAGAATATATATAAAAATAAAAAAATATTGAAAAAACATTTTTAAAATTTACTAATATTTCATTATTTAAAGATTTTTCTAAAAAAGATAATAAAGAATAATTTTGAAAAATATATACACATATGAAATCTAATATAAATTTAATAAACGTACACTGAAAAATCATATATAATTTTCCTTTTCTGTGATATTAAAATGAATTTATTTGATTCCAGGTGAGCAGAACTGTTCTCTCTGTAAATCTTAAAGACTTTCCACATTTGAAAATTGCATCTTTTATTAACTGTTCTCCGCCAGCAATCTTTTTCGAAACGGTGAGTTCGATGTTAATATTTAATAAATATGTTTTAGACGATTACGAGGTTTTTAAATAGATTCCATATTTTAAATCCATTAATTTATAATAAACATTCAGCATATATATTAAGTAAAAATGACGCAAATTACAAATTATCCACATTATTTCTTACACACGTCGACTAAAAATAATTCGCTCTCTCACTCGCTCGTTCCTTGTAGAGTTCGTAGGGAAAAGCTTCATTAAATTTTCAAATCTTAATTTCACTAGATGTATTTCGATGACAGGGTAGCTTGAATAAGACAAAGATACACAAAGGTATGTTATGTTATAAAGCACAGGTATGCAAGCGATAGTGCTTGAAATATTCCACGAACTTCGTATGAATATGCCGGACCACATACTGGATAGCCGATCGCATTCATATATATTGACCACGTACATAGTATGCATAGAAATGTACTAAGAATATTATGAAAAAAGGAATTATCGAATAACGTTAATCGTACGAAATGAAATTAAATCGACGAAATTATCTACATACCTCAACTAATAATTATCTTAATGAAAAAAATTAAATTAAAATCAATCTCGTTCTAATAAAAAATAATTATAAAAAAATTTCATTATATCCAAACAGATATAAATAAGGAATCAGTATTTATACCTATTTTAAAATGAAATCAAAAGAGAAATATGAATAAAATTCACATTAAAATTCATTACGAATTTATATGAATAATTTAGTCAATCTAATAAACATACAGAATGGAAACATTATTCAACGTGAATTAATTTCAAAATTACATTTATTTTCTTTATATTTTTTTATAATTATTTAAAATTCTGTACAATAGTTTCACTGTTTTCACAAGTACACACTTACATTGTTATATAACTCATAGAATAAATTAATTATTTTATACCGTCCTGTTAAATTAAACAAAATTGAGTCCCATACATCAATCAAATATTAATTTTCATCTAATAATAGTTATTTATGATAATATATATATATTAACACATCTGAATGAATCAATGATATAATATCAATATCAATATTTAATCAAAGTCAAATTCAATTCAGTAACTGACCCTAGAGACAAAATTTATATATATATATATATATACCTTTATAGCCTTATTTATAACCCATCTAATTGACCATTAAAACATATTAATATCATATCACTATCTCTATAAATATTAAATATTTATTTAACATTAAAGCTTATATTTTATATATTTTACATTAAACATTTATACACATTCAGTTTCAATTTTGTAAATTAAATTATTTTTCCAAATCGTTAGTCAATTTTTATTATAAAATTCGTAATATATTTTAAAAATTCCCTTTATTCATTTCATCATTGAACAAATATATGTACAAAGACAGAATGTAAATATTCATTAAAATGTGATAATTTCATTACAAATTAATTAACTTTAATGTGATGAAGATTGAAATAATTAATCATTAAAAATACTTTACAAAGTTAAAATAATATTTGTTTAATTTTTAATTTATAATAAAACTAATATTTATAGATCTTTTCGAAAGTATATTTTACAAATATTTAATTATTTATCGAATGTTAATTATAAATTTAAAAATGATACAATTAATTGTTAATAGCGAGATACATATTTTTAATTATATTATGAAAATATGTTTATTTTCATTATTTAAATAATTACTTTATCAAAAAATACTATAGAATTAAAAATTATTAAATAAATTCTACATTTTTATTAAATTTTTTTAGATTTCTTTAATACTATTTTAGCACTAATTATATTCTCAGAAATGTATTTGTTATTTAATTATTTAATAATTTACACTCATTTCACAATATTTTCCCCATTAAAATAAAATTGTATTTTTGAAAAATAAAGAAAATATATATTTCTATATAACTAAATATCTTATAATTAAAAAATTACAAATTTAAAATAACACAGATATTTTAACTCCTATAATCTTCATATTATCTGAAATATTATTAACTTTTAATTATTTCAGTCTTTCTAGCATTAAAATTAATTACCTTTTAATTAAATTATCAAATATTAATGAATATTCACCTTCTATCGTCGTTCATATACTTAAAAAGAATTTTAAGAATGGATTTTAAATTTGATAATAAAAATTGACTGACAATTTGAAAAAATAATTTAAGTTTAAAAGGAAGAGACTGAATATATAAAGAATTTTTGATGAGCAGTATATGAAATGTAAGCTTTAACATGGAATATAAATTTTATATTTATAGACATAGTGGTATGATATAATTATTTTTTAATAGCCAATTTGATGGATTATATATAAATATACATACGAGGGACGTTTGATAAGTATGATGAATTTACTTATTGTTTAATTTAATTAATTAATTAATTTAATTATATTTTCAATTTAGTTAATCTTATTTTTTTATCATACTTATCAAACGACCCTTGTATATATATATATATATATATATATATATATATATATATATATATATATATAGGGTCGTATATATATATATATATATATATATATAAATATATATATAAACTTATATAAAGTAAGTAACTATATGATTCTCTGTTATTAATTTAGCATATTCTTTAATATATATTTAAGAATTTATTGATTTTTTTTAGTATACAATTTTAATAAATTCTTTTCGTCAAGCTATTCATATCTATATTTAAACTTTCGACTTACAAGTCAATAATTTCATGTTCTATCAATAACACACATACACACACACACACGCACGGAGATATATATATATATATATATATATATATATATATATTATCATCATCATCATCATAATCAAAGGCTTCAGACTATTCTAGTTCAAGACCTTTCTGATAATGCTAGCTCAATAGAGGCTTTTCTAATCAGAGCTTTTTAACAATTTTTTTTTTACAAGATGAGGTTGTTAACCTCATGCTCAACCATCGAAAAATAAGATACTATATATGTATACATACACATATGCATGGTCATCTAAACGTGACGTCCAGACTTGCGTTTCATTAAAAAGAAGCATGTGTATAAGGGTGGTGTATAGGGAACATGTGTATAGCTACTTTTGTTCCCACCACTCAATAAAACACAAATCCAGGTCTTACACTTAGATAATTATACATATACATGCATACGTGTATATAAAAATAAAAGGAGTTGGAATTTTTATATTATTTATACTTTCAAAATATTGGTTATGTTGCTTTATATTTATTTGACAATACGCCTTTTTGATAAAATTCATATTTACTATAGAATCGACTATCGTTTAACTTTTTAAAGTCATGTTTTGCGAGGGTCGTTTGATAAGTATGGTAAATTTATTTATTGTTTAATTTAATTAATTACTTAATTAAATTAAATTTTTCAATTTAGTTTTTTTTTCTTTTTTACCATACTTATCAAACGACCTTCGTATATAAATTTTATTTAAAATTTTGAGGGTATTCTAATGTAGTTACTGTATTTAGGAATTTATAAAATGCAATAAGTGTTAAATCTGTCTGAATTTAGATAAATATATATATATATATATATATATATATATATATATATATTAAAAATATTTTGATATAGTTATTCTTATTTAAATCTTAATAAAAATTTATAAAATATATATAATAAAATTTATTTTCGTTTGATAAAAAATAACGTCAATAATTTTTTTTGTAAGAAAATATATTTTTAAACCTTTTAGAATAAAAAATGTAAGCAAAGATATAAATAAAATATTTTTAATATATTTATTAAACTTCAACAATTCCTTGAAACATTTTTTTATTTGATAAAGCTAATTACAAATATTAAAAATGAAATAAAAATTTATTGTATACTAATTAATAAATCAATAATATACAATCGAATATCAAAAGTCATTTTAAAAACTAAAAATAAAATATCATTTAATTATATCTTAATATTTAATTTTTTTAATTGGTGTAATATCTGACTTACAAAAACATATATCAATGTATACATTTATTATATATATATATATATATATATATATATATATATATATAATATTTAATTTTGAAAAAAAAAGAATATTACAGCAGTAATAAATTAATACTTCTAATATATTTATAAAATATAATACATATTTTTAAATAATGAAAATCTATGAAAATTGTATATATACTGTAATATAATTGTTGACTATTCGTGCAGTTGATAGTAAATGTTAAAATATTTTCTAAAAAAAAATCTTAGCTATTCAAATAAATCTCTTTTGTATTCAAACTAGAACACACAAACTGTTTTACATACAATCCAACACAAACGTAATTTATAAAAGCATTTAATTAAGGACGAACAAGTCGTGCGTGTACGGAAAAAATCGAATTAAAAACATAATAGGCTTTAGACAAAGTAGTTAAGACGTACATAAAGAACGACTTAACCGACTACAAATGAAATGCAAATGGCGTACAACACCTTGTGGCCCGGTGCGTAAGTCACAAAACGAACGGGGTGCAAATTAAATGTAAATAGAATTTAGCCAGTGGTGCGCTTTTTCAAAATGGTGTGAGTGAGACTGACGAGATTACAAGGGGCGCGACCAATTTAAGGTTAACCCCCGACCAGAAGCTCAGTAACTGATGCTCATTTAAATGTTGTCATTAATATTCATTAAGGGTTGCTGCACGTGGGTTTTCCAGTGTCCAGTGCAATAGAGATCAAGAAGTTTCTCGAGAGATCTTGTTTGTATCGATTGACAGGGACGTAGTTAAACGGTTCTGTGAATACGTGTGTTTGCCATCGATTGTAAAATATACATTTGTTATCTTGAAGAATTTATATTTGATTTTAATTTAAATATATATATTATACATATATAGGGTGACCCTCAGGAACACACATTCATCATTGTTCAAAAAAAATCATTTTATTTGAAAATTAAATTGTGCGCTCCTGATAGGACACCCTACATATATGTATGTTAAATTTAGCTTTATTTAAATTACTCATGAATTATAAACAAATAAATATAAATCATAAAAAAGTAAACCAAATAGTTATGAAATATTACACAAAATTTACCTGTTTATCTGAATATATTATAAAATTTATTTGTTATTACAATATTAAAATAATTCAAATTTTAATAAAATTGTTAAAGAAATGTTTTAATTAATAGTGTTTATAAATTAAATTAAATATGAAAGACTCAATACTGTTTTTTTTCAAATTTCAATTAATTTTCTTATCACTTTAAATTGTAAATTATTTTCACTGTTAAATATTCTTGTAATATTTTTAAAAATAACTTTTATAAAATATTTTTTAATTATTAATAAAAATATTTGCCAATTTATAAATTTCAAATCAGGTATTAATTAAATAATTAATGATCAGTGTAGACTAATAAGAAATTAAAAAAATATTTTTTTCATTAAACGTCTTTAAATATCATTCATTTATTTTTCTACTCAAATATTTTAATGAATTACATGAATATTTTTATTACGTGCATTTTTTATAATTTCTTATTTATTAATAAAAATAAATTACTATATTAACTAAACCATTTATTGATATATTCTATTGAGGTTATTTTTTAAATAAATAAATAAATACAAAATTAGTCAAAACACAAACTATAATAAATTATTGTTTGTGTATTATTCAATTATATATATATATATATATATATATATATATATATATTGAATTAAAATCATTACGTACCTGTGTAACAGCAATGTTTTCAAAGGACGTTTTAGATAGACTATCATGACGTGTACAAGTAAACCGTACCATGAATAATTCATATCGTCTCGAACTGAACGGTTCAGTAATCGAAAGCTTTTCGCCAATGAACAGAGTTTATTTTTCTTTATTCCCAAAGGATAATATAATTCTATTAAAAAATACTTTAGATAATTTCTTAGTATCAAAATAATCCAGAATGTATGCTGTGTTACCTAATATACATACTTTATGAAATACTTTAAGTAAAAAGAATTATTAATGGATTCGAATATTTATATTGTATTATAAACCAAAGAGAAATGTTACATTAATTTCAATAATATTTATAAAGTTAGAGATATAAGTATAGATTCTTATTAATATATTTACATTATCAATGCTAATTTTTCAACTAACTATTATTTTATATTAATTTCTCAATGTGTTGAAAATGAAATTGAATAAATAATTACAAAAAATATTAATTATTTTAATTTTATTTTAATCAGATATTTTTATTCTAAATTTCTCTTTGATATATAAAATTGAAATAAATATTCAAATTAAAATATCTTTAAAGAGTATTTGACAAAAGTCTGGAATAGTTATTACGCGAGTTGTTCAAATAACTAAAAAAAGATATAAAATGTTTCATTAGTTCACTTTTACCATATTTTTTTCAAACAGTTATGTAATACTACCATCATTTTGAAAGCTTTTTAATTTCTATTTCAAAAAGAAACATGACTAGTATTTATCATTTACGAATCTTTTTCATTTTTTAAAATTTCTTTTCATAAACATTTATAAAATCATGATTGAAAAAAATAATAATATCATATAGTTCAATATCAATATAATTAGTAACATTTAATAACTTATCATTAAATAATTTCATTGAAAAATACTATGAGAAAAATATTCGTATTTCCTTTGAATTCAAAACAAATAATTTTCAATTATATTTCAAATTTAATTATAAGATAGTCAATTTTAATAGAAATTTTTCATTAAAAAAATCTCACAAATGCATCAAAAGAAATTAAATAGTAATTTCATTATATTGACTACTATTCTACTTTAATTATTTCAATTATTTAAAATTCCAAATATATTTTCTTCTGTGAACAATAAAAAGAAAATCATAGCCACAGTAGCGTAATTAAATTTATGTATGCAATTTCATGAAATGAAACGTTCACGTACATTCATATATAAAGTATAACTATGTTAACGTAGAGTACAATCAGAATTGTTTATTAGAAAATAAATTTCATTGTAACGTTCAGGTCACAGTAAAAATGCATTAGACATTCAACTGATATTTTTATTACGGATTTAATGAATTTCGTATAATAGAAATAATCAGACATGCTGGAATTTTATTACAATTAATTTATCATTGTATTAATCTGTTGAAATATATTGTAATTTGTATTGTATAATACTGTCCATTAGAAAAGAATTTTATATATATATATATATATATATATATATATACGGATATGAAAACAGACAAGAATAACTAATAGATCAAGTAAACGTAAAATATGGGCAAAAATAATTATAAAATGGCGATCAAGAGACAAAAAATACTAAAAAAAGAATAGATCTTATCTAAGATTAAAATATGAAATTACAAAATATAGTGAAGATGATAGTTGGATGAGAATAACTGTAGAGAAGGAACAGTGGAAAAATCTTGGGGAAATATTTTAAAAAATCTAATGATGTTCAATAAAACATTCATCCAGCAGTGGAATAATGTAGGTTTTTATGATATACATACATACATACATACATACACACACATACACACACACACACATATACAGGTAACCCCTGTATAATATGATTGTTAGATTCCTAAAAAATGTCATGTTTTGTGAATTCATGTTATACGAAACAAAGGACTAGTACAAAAAACAGAGTAAGGTTTCAAAAATTTTAAAAAAATACTTTTTTATAACTAAGAAATATATGTTTAAAACAATAATTAATACAAAGTATTACATATTAATATAACTTGATTTTTTCTTCATCACTGCTGAGCGCCATTAAACGAGTGTTTTCTTTTTGGTAAACATCCTCATCGCATTAACTTTTCTGCAGCATCTTAGCTTCTGTGCTTTAATTTGCCAAAAATCTGTTATTTTCGTTCGTTTTCTTTTAGTTGAAGGATCTTTATAAGTGTCATTGTATGGAACTTATCATTTATGAGGTTCTCTTTTAAATTTTCTGTTCCTTTCAGTGGAAGGATCTACATTTAAAAAATAGAACTATAATTTTTCGGCTAAGTTTAGACCTTTTTGTTTGCTTTTGAGGATAAATTTTTTTACTTCTGTATTTCCATCTGTGCTATCGACCTTTGAATTATTTTGGTTTATCTCAAATGCTATTTCCTTCAAATTTGCTTCATCTGCCTCTTCTTCCGCCAGTAATTCTTGAATATCTTCAAGATTCATATCATAAAACCTTTCTCTCCTGAAAATGTATCAATTTCTACTCTCCAATTCTTAAACTGTGTTATAGGAATGTCGCGGTATACAGGAATTACCTATATATATATATATATATATATATATATATATATATATATATATATATATATATATATATATATATATATATATATATATACATATACGGTCAAATATATAAAATATATATATACATATACGGTAAATGTGTGTTTTATTAAAAAGAAACTGTACATGTATTTCTCTATACACCACCCTATAACAATGTTTCTTTTTAATAAAACACAAATCTAAACGTCACATTTGGATGCTCCTATATATAAATTTAAATCATTTTCATTGTCTATGAGTCCAAAAACGTGTTATTGTTGATATAAATACATCCCCGTACATTTATTCACAGCTGCGCCTCTCATTGAAGCCACGCATTCTGTCAGCCAAACAAGCTGCTGGGTAGTTGCGTGTCCTTCTTGGAACCCAAACAGCTCGTCGATCATAATCCCGTAAACGGAAACATGATACTTTCCTGAATAGAGTTCTTTCGAACACTTTGTTCAGATTAGAGAGCAGTGTGATAGGTCGGTAGTTCACAGCGAATCTCAAAGGCTTGCCAATCTTCCGAATCGCGATTATTTTGCCAAGTTTTCAGTTTCAGGGGAAATGCTGTGTCTGAATGAATGATCGCGTTAGAAATGTTTGTCAAAAGGACAATCTTGGACGCAGTAAGACGTTTCAGTGCAAACGTTGTTATCTTTGTCACCCGTCACTCCTATCTCTTCAAATTTACAAATGGCCACTGTGACATCATCAGTGGGTCAAGAAGTAAGAGAAGTGACCAGTTGGCATGGCAACACACAATTCATATTATATATATATATATATATATATATATATATATATATATATATATATATTTAACAACAAAGCTATAAAAATGTGAAATTTTTCATTTATAACTTAAATTATTTTTTTCGTTTTTGTTTGCAAAATTTTTCAATAAAATAATTCCAATAAACATGTCATTATTTATAAATTTATATATTTTTTTATTTTTTATAATTTAAATATCTCATAAATTAGAATATGAGTTGTGAATCCACAATTATTATTTTTTTATTACTATTAAAAATTATTCATTTAATGTTTAATTAATGATTGGACTTTTAAATGTATTTGATATTTTAATGTTTTTTATATAAAATCATCTTCTCTTATATATTTTATAAAGAAAGAAACACAATAGACAAAATATTATTTTATTTTTATTAGCACTATGTATCTATTTTTCTAATTAATAATTTATATAGCATTTTTGTAGCTTGGTAATAAAATATTATATATATATATATATATATATATATATATATATATATATATATATACAGGTATATATGTACATATTACATTTAACATATAAATTTTAATATAAATTCAGTGAGATTTTCCGCACGCAAACTACAGTAGTTACTATGGCAGTCACAGTACCTTTTACATATAAAATCACAGGATTTCGGCATCGCGACTTTTCCCGTGAGACGTCGAGTCTCGCCATCGACATAAATATTTATACGGTACCGGCAACACCTATTCCGTGTTTTCACGCATACTCCTGGTTCGGCGGACGGCGGGTTTGCAACGGACCGGCGATGGAAGCGACCGTGGCCACCGACCGTACATGACTCGTGGGGAATACGAGAAGGTGGTTTTTGAATTGTCGGGGTGCAACTCCCTGTCGTATACTCGCGCATGTCCGCCACTGTCCCTTCAGTATGCCCTCTAATTGATTCTTAGTATAATGAGAACATGATCTCGCTCGAGGCTACGCGAATACTAAACGTAATTATATTCTGTTTCGTTGTAAGATTCAATTACTGCCTAGATTATCAAATAATTGTTGCAAATACACACGTACCACATACATTCTCCTATTGTTCTCGTGATTGATTTGATGTTTTGTTTCAATACTGAAATTCAATATTTAGTTTCTGTTAATTTATCTCGAATGAAAAAAACTCATTCTGGTCAGATATCATATATATATTTAATTATATATAGGGTCATCCAAATTTGATGCCTAGATTTGTGTTTTATTAAAAAGAAACATCTGTATAAGGTGGTGTATAAGGAAACATGTGTACAATTTCTTTTAATAAAACACAAATCTAAACGTCACATTTGGATGACCCTATATAATATAAAATAGTTATATATATATATATATATATATATATATATATAGGGGGTTCCATTAGGAGTGCACAACTTAATTTTTAAATAAACGCATTTTTGAGTGAGAAATGATAAGTGTACACTCCTGATGGGACACCCTATATATATATATATATATATATATATATATATTATATTTAAAATTATTTTCTTTAATGTTTTTTAAATAACATATTATATTAATGTATATATAGGATGTTTTTTAGGCGAGATAGAACTTCAAATTGAGCCCCTATCGAATTTTTGTCTACTGAAAACATTATTTATATTATATATATATATATATATATATATATATATATATATATATATATATATATATATATATATATATATATACATTATGGTGACAGAAAAAAATAGACATCTTGCATTTGAAGTCGTTAATATCAATTAGTTTTTTTTTAAATATTCAATACTGCACAATATTTAGACATTTTAAAAAAATGATTACTGCCACTGTTTACGGAAATTATTTTACAGAATGACAGATAAATATCAATGGAAGATGGTGTTTCTTACCATAAGACAAAAAATGCAGCAGTTTGAAAATCAAAAAAAATTGGTTTCCATTCTTTCATGGTTGGGTCAATCGCCCTATATGAACCATATTAAGAATGTTTGGCATGTGTTGCAAACAGATATACCCAAGCTATCTGAACGACTTAGTAATAAATGCAAATTATTTGAAACATTGTGAACGAAATGACAAAATTTACCTCAGGAAGTGATTGATGTCCTTATAGGTTCTTTTCCGAATAGATTTAAATATATAGTGTTTTTTTACTTTTGTCACCCTAGTGTATATATATATATATATATAAAGAAAGAAGGAGGGGGTGTTTTTTAAGCGTGGTATAACTTTAAATTGAATCCCTATCGAAAGTTCTATCTAACCAAAAAAAAACATCATTTATATGTATGTGTGTGTGTGTGTGTGTGTATGTATGTATATATGTGTGTGTATGAATGTATGTGTGTATATGTGTATATGGGTTAGTATTCATCGATTTCATAATGACTTCAGAATTTAAATGTATAGAAAAATATAAATGCAAGTACCGAGTGATAAATAATAAAAAATACTATCATGTCTAAACCATAATTTATCAATAAAACGCATCAGTTTAACAATAATAAAAAAATAATTGGTTGAATTCCTAATAAATTATTTATTTCATGTTAATCAGATTTTATACTAAAATTTTAAAAATGTTTTAAACAAAAATTGCAAATTAAAGTTAATTTTTATGATTTGTATTGTCAAATTTTGTAGACATAAATAATATTTTCCCAGAAAAAAAATGCTTTTTCAATTAAATATTTTACTAAAAAACTAATTTTTGTCAACTTGTCTAATTTTCTTATCATCAAACTTATTTTTTTGTAATAAAAATACATATACTTAAAAGAACATACAAATAGTTTAGTATAGTGATTTATTTCAGTATAATAGTTTCATTTTAATATAATTTTTCAATACGTAATTATTATATATTGATTTCTATCACCGTTCACTTGTACTTTTTTAATTTGCATTCCTGCTGTCATACTTTATATATTAACGATACAACAACTAATAATAATAACAACGTAGCCAGATTCAAGGCCGATGAGGACCGGATCGGCCTCGATGATATCCATGAAACATTGTGGGGACAAGCGACGGAAGCATGATCGGCGCATAGCGTTCATACAATGAGCTTGTGCCCTTGTTACCGACGATATGGACGTATGAATAGTGAATAATGGATGCCTCGATGAATAAAGATTGATTAGTTAATGGATTGCATTTGCCATGATGACGGGCGAGATATATTACAATTAATAGTTTATATGATGCCATTATTGATTTTTATACGTTCGTCTGAAACGAAAATCAATATAAACTATTATTTTCTTGATAAAAAAATCAACGAGACATATCTTTTTTACTAAACGATAAGTCATTCTTGTTACATCTTTTTCACTGCAAAATATTTCATACAGAACGTTAACATTATATATATATATATATAAAACCGTGTATGTTTCGAGTATAACATTCATTAATTATACCTTCTACTGCAACTGCATTATATAGAATTATGTTATTACCACGATAGTAAAGTTACACTCGCATTGCAATTGGTCTAAATGCCACTTATAAATTCAAGATTAACCTAAATTACTCTAAATCTCTCTTTTAAACATGTTGAAGCTGTAATATCCAGCTTAAACCTCGTGTACAAGTCATTTACAGATTAAAAAGAAATATATGCTTTTATCAGTAGGTATAGTTTTACTGAAATAAATACATTATTTTTAAAATTATTTTTTTTCATATTTTTTAAATAACATATTATATTAACGTATGATGTTTTTTTAAGCGTAATAGAAAATTGAGCCCCTATCGAAAGTTTTATCTAACCTAAAACACCTTTTATTATACCTTTATATATACATACACACTCACACATATATATATATATATATATATATATATATATATATAAATAAATAATATTTTTTCAGTTTAGATAGAACTTTCAATTTAAAGTTCAAAGCATGGTAGAAATTTAAATTCAATTTTAAATTCTATCACGCTTAAAAAGCATCTCTCTCTCTCTCTCTCTCTCTCTATATATATATATATATATATATATATATATATATATATATATATAGATATATATATATATATATATGTATGTATGTGTATGTGTGTGTATTTGTGTGTGTTTGTGTACATTACAAATATTTTTAGAAAAAATTTTAAATTCAAAAAATTTCTCATTTTAAAAAAGATACCATTTACAAAATAATTTTTTTTCTGATTTATTAGGTCATATAATATGAAATGTCGAATTTTTATATTATTTCCGATATAATAATCCGACATTGCAAATTATAATACCATAATAAATTATTTACTCATTAAAAGATTTAAATAATTCTTTTTGTTAAATTTGTTAGTTACTCTTATTAACTCATTTAATAGTAAATAATTGTTTATTAAATTCGTAAAATCTCTCATTTTAAAAAGATATCATTTACTAAATAAAAATATTTTCTGATTTATTAGGTAATGTCATATGAAATGTCGGATTTTTATAATATTTTCGATATAATAATCCTACGTTGCAAATTATAATACCATAATAAATTATTTACTCATTAAAATATTTAAACAATTATTTTTGCTAAATTTGTTAGTTACTCTTATTAACTCATTCAATAATTAATAATTCTTTATTTTGGTTCTGTGACGAATTCATTTTAACACAAATAAATATTTAGCTCCAGAAAAGTGTTCAATAATCTCTTATTGTTCACTTTTTGTTTATAAAAATAATCGACAGATCCGCATTTCGATGGCGATGCCATTATCGTCAGAGCATTTTTTTAAAAAAAATTGAAAATAAGTGATTATTGAATACTTTATAAACACTGTGGTATTGGAAATAAAAATCCATTTGTGATAAATAAATAATTGTCTTATAAAATTATGTAGAGTATAAAATCTATAAATGTATATCAATTAAACAATTAATCTATACAAAACAATAAAATTACTCATATTTACTAAATCACCAAACAGAATAATTTCATATAGTCAGTGTTTTTAATATCCTCTAGTTTAATAATAAAAAAAACTTCACATTTGATTCTAGAGAAATAAAAATATTTACATTCTTCAAACTAAAAATTATTCATTTACAAAATTGAAAAAAGTATAATTCAGTGAGCTACTAGTGATTCATATAATTTTAACGTGTGCACTTACATTTATTTCGACTATACAAATACGAATAGTAGTTTGAGTACCTTCGCAGTTAAAAAAATATATGAACATATAATACTATAAAAATTTGATTTAATATGACATCAAAACGGTTAGTATAAAATATAGAATGAAACCATTGTCGCCGTTATTAAATTTTATTTATAGTCAATAAATAAACTGAGTTTTAACGAAGATGAATAAAAACACAGTTACCATATATTACAACTGTATGTGGGGAACATTTATGTACTACATAGATATTCATCCACAATTCATTCATACACACACACACACACATATATATATATATATATATATTCATAGATGTGTATATTCTTTCATGCAATTTCCAATGTTATAATAGATAAACAAAAAGTAGGTCGAGACGTTCAAAAGCAGTTGTTGATTGCATTTCAACCACGATAGTGTTGTCGAGAACATATCAAACTTTCAATGGATGGCATGTTTGTGTCCCGTCATTTGCATAAGTCTGTAAAGTGTATGATAGAGTTCTTTTAAAAGACTACGCTCGTTCGTTCATCAAGCGGACCGTACAGAAACTCAACTAATAAGAACTTTTAATGCATTTATTTGTCATTTTACTAGATTACAAATACTCTGATACTCGTTTTTATTCCATCATAGCGTTTTCTTTTTGGAATACGTTACTTATTATTTATATATTGATTAAAACGCGATATGATTTACTTATTTCCAGTTATATGAATATATATATATATATATATATATATATATATATATATATATATATATATATATATGACTGTAACAATGTGTGTGTGTGAAGGTGCTTACGTTTTCATGACGTTTTACAGTAAATCATTTATGCTCGGCGGACTGGAAACATCCGAATTGAAAAATGTTTCAATTTTATCTGTTTGTAAAGAAAATTTATATCTTCTTGTTGATGGTTGATATTTTAATACAAAAAATCTCAAACGATATGAAATGATAACGGAGAATATAATATTTTTTTTACTTATACTTCAAAAATTAATTTGTTGTTATTTATTTGTTTTTCTTCTACGTATATTCAAATATTTTTATTTGGAATTATATAAACATGTGTGTGTATATAAAAATAACAAAAAGGTTCAATGAATGAATACGATTTTATTTTTCATTTCTTTATTATATCAGTTGAGTAAATTAAAATGAAATATTTTTTATTAAAAAATTACATTTTATTTGTTTCAAGTATATGAAAATTTAATAAAGTTGAATGATTTAAATGAATTTTAAAAATGATGTAAATTATTTAGAATTTTATTTAAATATTCATATGACAAAATCATATATATATATATATATATATATATAAACTCTCTCTCTCTCTCTCTATATATATATATACATATATATATATATATATATATATAGAGAGAGAGAGAGAGAGAGAGAGTTTTTCAATAATAATGTCAAAACATTAACAGCGGGTGGCAGTCATATTTAATTTTCTTAAAGTTTATTTTGACATTTCGACTCAGTATAGTTTGGCAAATTATCATGGAACGTTTCACACTTTAATAACGCTTAGAAATTGTAAAATCTTATAAAAATCGATGTTCGTTTTGTAAAACTTATCGTGTACTTCGTAAAATATAACATAATCGTTTAAGACAGTCATCGGCAAACTTTTTTGGCTGCGGGTCAAAATCATCGAAAATGTGATTATTAAGAAGCCGTTTTGGGTCAATGGTATTTGCATATTAAAACAGTCTTTTAGTGAATAATAGGATAAATTTTATGGAGAAAATAATCACAAGATGTTTTTAAAACATAAAAATTCAAAATTATAATTGTAATTACTATAAAAACAAATATAATTGTCAAGTTTTAATTCATTAATTTATGAACTTTATTTATAAACGTTCTCTTTGTTTTCAATGGGTCCCCTGATGCTGAATTTGTGATGTCAATTTAGTCAAGTCTGGTTTATAATTAATCAAATACAAGAGACAAATACAAGCGTCTGAATTTTCGGTAGTTAAGCTGCTCCTGTTCTTACTTCAAAAAAATTCATGTGTGAAAATATTTGCTCGCATTTGAACGCGGACAAATATTTTCAAATATTGACAAATATTTTTTGTTGAATGGCAAAACTAATTTTTTTCAAAGATGAAAACTTCGTAGGAAGTGATTCCCAACACGTTGATATCATAAGAAGATGATTATCTTCCGTTTTTTATAAATCTTTCCGCAATCTCTTGAATTTATCCGTCCACAAAGTTGAACTTTTAAAATCAATCATTTTTAAACTTAAATTGTCAATTTTAAAATATTCAAAATACTGAAAATCTCAAATATTTTCGTCTATTTCGTCGAGTTTTATTATAAATGTAAACATTTCACCGTGCTTCTTAAAACTTTGAAATCTACTTTCAAATTCACTTCTAATGGCAAAATTCAACTTTCGAATATATTTAGATTCCTTTCAACGATATTTTTTTTATTATATTGGCTTTTTAACAAAGGAAAGAGAAGAAATAGTTTAGTTTTTATGTCAGTTTCAAATAATATTAATTTTGTAGAATTTGTTTGATAATTTATTTTCATATATTATAGTTTATTTGCGGAACTCAAGTGGGTCACTTGAAATTATCAAATGGGTCACTTGGTGACCCACGGGTCATAGGTTGCCGACGCCTGGTTTAAGTGAACGTGTCATTTATCGAATTGTTGAAAAATTTAAAAACAATTTTGCTCTACGTGATACAACAGTACCTGTAAGACTTATAAATACAAGAAGTGAGACCAATATTGCTTCTGTAAGTGAAAATTTTAAAATGAAACTGGATATCACGTTACAGTAAATGGAACCAAACCATGATTAATGAATTTTTTTCCAAAAATTATGGAAAATGATTTACACGATATGTGGTTTCAACAGAACGATACTACGTTCCATACATCTATGGAAACAATAGACTTATTAAAACAAAACCTTAATGAGTCCATTATTTTACGAAACAGACCCATTAATTGGCCACCAAGAAGATCATGTAATCAAACTCCATTATATTATAATCTGTGCAGTTATGTGCAATCATTGGTTTATGCTGATAAACCACAAACAACAGAAGCATTACAAATAAACATTTAACGTGTAATTCATAAAATTGAACCACAATTATTTGAAAGAGTGGCTAAAAATTGGACTGAACGAATGCACTGTATGAAGCAAAGTCGTGGTAGTCATGAGTGAAATTGAGTTCTATCATTAATGCCATATAATATTTTTAAAAATAAAATAAATAAATAGCTTATTAATTAAATACTTTTTATTTTATTTCCATTTAAACTTCTGAAGCACGTATTGGAAACCCCTAGTTATGAATATAAATATAATTTTATTTCAATTATATTTTTTTTATAAATTACTTGTTCACATTATTATTTATTGTGTAAAGATTAATGGCAATCGAATTTATTTTGAATTTTATCAGATTGTAATAATTACACCTATATAATAATTATTCATCGATTGATAATTAAATTAATTAATCAAATTTTCAATTAATATTTATAAACTGATCCGTACACGTATAATATAACGAGCAAAGTTCCATATAATGACAATTCGATTAAAACTGCTTAATTTCCGGCATGTTTGCATATAAACTGTTCCAGACAGGACATGCATGTATTGTATATGCAAATGAAATGCATGCTATTCTCAAAAGACATAACATCACTGAGTGTTAATTGAGTACTTACAGAGGTGTTTCTGAACTCTCGATTAACTTTGACCAGGTGACATGAGCCCACATCGACCGTCATCATTATATCATCAAATATCATCAATTTATGCCATTCCATGCATCGCTTACTACCACACATACATATACATGCGAACGTTTCGACGATGTCTCAAATTTTCATTATGCATATGTGACACATGTAAAGTTATTACATACGCATACAGAATTATACAGATGTAATAATAATGTCGTTGAGGGTTAATCAACAATAATTTACTGTTTAATTCATGAATTAAATTTGTGTTTATCTCATAAACACGCATAGATGTGAGTACATACGAGGCTATTGACAATTAAATCCGTTTATTTTTTCTGAATATTCATGCAAACTGATTCAAAAATGTGATTCAAAAATTGGAAATTATTTTCATCTGTGGTTATATTTTTTCATTTCTTTTTTATACTTTATTCATATCTTTTTTAATGTACAGCAATTTTTCACTCGCAATTTTTTTTACTAAATTATATTAAAAATTCATATTTCTTATCAATGAAAATATAGGATTTTCCGATAAGCACTTTAGAAGTTTGAATGGAAATAAAATAAAAAATATTTAATTATCTAGTTTCTTTTTTATTTTTAAGCATATTTTATGACAATAATGATAGAACACAATTTTACTTATATGACCATCACGACTTCGTTTGACATAATGTTTTTTTTAGTCCAATTTATAGTCACTCTTTCAAATAATTGTGATCCAATTTCATGAATTACACGTTCAATGTTTATTTTTAATGCTTCTGTTGTCTGTGATTTATCAGCATAAACCAATGATTTCACATAATTCTACAAAAATAACCCAATGGAGTTAAATTACATGATCTTGGCGGACAATTGATGGATCCATTTCATGAAATAATGAACTCATTAAACTTGTATTTCCATAAATCTATTTAAGATTTTTCAATTTCTAAATTTTGTTGAAGTATTAAACGTTCCATGATAATTTGACAAACTATACTAAGCTGAAATGTCAAAATGAGTTAAAAATGATTCAAACATGGCTACCACCAGCTGTCAAATTTCTGATATTTTTATTATAAAACTATATAATATAATAATTAGACATCAAGTTAATTTCGAGTAATATTTTTAAATCATATTATTGTTTGATTTTTTGGCATAATTACCATAATAAATTAATCAATAATAAAATAATAATTAAAATTTATTTTATATTTCAATTATTCATTATTTATTATAAATATGAAATACCTGCAGTGAAATAGAATTTATTTTATACTAATTTTTTGATAAAAAGCTTACTTTTAATCACTGCCTTTTTTATAAAGACTTTTAAAAAGAATCTGTGAAGATGCTTTAATAAATTTCAAATCTTTGTTCTTTACTACAACGTTTGTTACAAAATTAACCACTTGCGCTGGCAATTAATTAACATGCACGCGTGGCATATCCGTCCAAAGCAATTCGCAACGAGTTGGTATTTAAAATAATTTTTTTTTATAAAGTTTTAGACACACACACACATTTATATTATAGTAAAACTCTTAAATTGATTAATAATAATTATAATTTTTGAAAAGGAGTATTTCTTGGATTTTGGTACGTTTGTTATTTTACTGAATATAATATAGGTATTAAAAAATGCTATATCCATTAAATAAAAGAATATGTTTCTGTAACTTTTTGCAAATTCTCTCATTAAAGGAAAAGATAATAAGTAGCTATGTTGCAGGTCTACTCCACCGATACCATCATTGTAATCTAAAACTATATTAGGTTTTGTAATGTTTCCATTTTAGTCGGTATAATTTCTAAATTTTTTCTTTTTTGTTGTAATCATTTCTGCTTTGGAATGTTTTGAAGAAAGCAAATATATATCTTTTTTGTTCTTCCATTTTACAGCTAAGATGCCATTGCAAGATCTTGAAAAAAATTCAAATCTTTTTAATTTTGTCGTTGCGAGATCTTTTGGCATATTATTTTTATTAGATCTGACTGTTCCGATAGTATTAATTTTTTGCAAATGTAATTTCCGATACAGTTTTGGTGACGAATTCCAGTTATCTAAAAAGAGGTTGTGTCCAAAATCAACTAAAGGTTTACATAAATCCAGTACAACATTTTCTGATGCGCTATTATCAGAATAAAATAATTCTCGAATAAAATAGTTGTTTATAATAATAAAAAAAATATTTTGTATTATACGAGGTCGTTTGATAAGTCCGTGTAAATTACGAAAGATGGCACCACTGGTGCATATCGAGGTTATTTTTAATTAGTAGCACCTCTTGGAAGAACACACATCAAGTTTCAGCCATATCGGTCTATTCCTTTGTGTTTGACAATCGTTGGAATCAAGGAAATCGAGTGATTGTCAAATAATGGACGAAAAAGAATTTCGCGTGTTGATTAAATACTACTTTATTAAAGGCAAAACGCCTCAGGAGACTAAACAGAAGCTTGATAAACATTATGGTGAACCTTCGATTAGTGCGGTTTATAAGTGGTTTCAAAATTTTCGGAGTAGCCATATGAGTACAAGAGACGCTGAACGTTTGGACGCCCTGTTGAGGTCACCACTCCAGAAATCATTGATAAAATTCATGATATGGTGATGGATGACAGAAGAGTGAAAGTGCGTGAGATTACTAGTGCTGTAGGCATCTCGTGTGAACGGGTACATAATATTTTGCACCAACATTTGGACATGAAAAAGCTATCCGCCAGGTGGGTGCCGCGATCGACCAAAAACGAGGTAGTGTGAAGTGTTGCAAGACGGTTTGCAGCTGTTTCAGCGAAATCCGCATTAAGCGTATCACTGTAGATAAAACAATACATCACTACACTCCTGAGACCGAAAGCAGTCTAAACAATGGGTTATCAAGGGGGAATCTGCTCCGAAAAAGGCGAAGACAACAGGTTATTGTCTTTTGATTCGCAAGGAATAATCTTTATCTTCTATTTTGAAAAGGGTATAACCATTACAGGTGCATATTATTCATTTTTTTTGGATCGTTTGAAAACCGAGTTGCAAGAAAAACGTCCCCGATTAGCCCACAAAAAGTACTCTTTCATCACGACAACGCACCAACTCACACCTCAGCAGTTGTGGCCGCAAAACTGATGGAAATAGGGTTCCAAATCGTTTCACATCCCCCTATTCTCCAGACTTGGCTCCATCGGACTATTACAAAATGGCTCGCGGGAAAAAGATTTTATTGTGATTTTACGAATGACTATTTTACAGACTTGGACAAATCCTATTATTTCAACAAATAGAGCAATGAAGTGTATAAGCCTAAAAGGATAATGTAATAAAAACGATTTATTCAAAAAAATTAAGCAGTTTTTATTTTTACACGGACTTATCAAACAACCTCGTAGTTATTTGATTATTATTCAATGAAAATATGTAAAATTAATGAAGTTCTACAAAAACGCACTTGTATGCCTTCAAAACAAAAATGTGACATTTTCTAACTGAACTCCGATGTTATACTAAGCAAAGATCACACGACGTGTTATGCACGTCATATCGGCATTTGGTACAGATAGCAGTCGACGTGCATAGCACGTCATTCCAGCGCAAGTGGTTAAATCTACAATATTCTTCATAGTAATTTTATCATAATTATTAATTATTTTTTATAAACTTTTAGAATTTTTTTAATGAATAAATATTTAGTTTAAAATTAATTATTAAGTTGTAAGAAAAAAATTATATATACTTCTTCGAATTCAGTAAAAAAATAAAGTAATCAATTTGCATTGTACAAAAGGTTGAGAATATAAACCAGAGAATTATTTATCATTTACTGATGCGTAAACACTCAAACTATCCACATACATGCACACTAATAGAAATTACACAGTTACGTTGTAAAGATACAACGTACGATCTGAAACACCGTCGTTCTTATATACTCTAGACAAAACGAAGCCGTACAGTATTCCATTTCTATGAAAATATATCAGCACGACAATTCATATAGTAGCTCATTTACTTAGAACGTATCGGTGGGTGATTCTCAATCAACAAAAGCAACGAACGTTTCACTTTTGTCCCGAGCTTTAATCTGCAACCGCTTTGTTTAAAGGTATGGGGTGAAGGGTTGCGCTCTACACGACCATCATACCACACTACCCGGTTTTTAGTATTCTCGTATAGCAATCTAGAATGTGTGACTATAACTGTTGGCGACGACGACCTTCCCATTCGAGTCAACCACCCAACTTTGATTGTATACAACTGCTCCATCATTGTCATTTTGAAATCTTCTATGTGGAAGTGTGTATATGTGTGTACGTTTATATAGATATGTGGCTGTGGGTAGAATTATGAATATACGATTCTTCTATGCTTACAAAATTGATGTTAGACTCGTTTTGGATACTGAAACGTATACGCTTGGAATATTTTCGTATTTATTTTGTGAAATGGGGAAATGTATGTCCGATATAATGGTTCCAGTAATTATAAAAGCATACCTTTTTCAAAAAAGATTTAAAATTTTATTTATATATATATATATATATATATATATATATATATATATAATTAAATAATTGTGAATATTAGATCATATTTTTAAATTATACAATTTTTAAAATCAATATTAAATACATTTAAAAAAAATGAATTTATGAAATATTTTATAAAATTAATTATAATTTCATATACCGAAGAAAGTTTCGAAAGTTGAAACTAAATTACTATGTTTAACTGAATTTTAAGATGACTTATGCGTAACTAATTATATTCACTTCGATTTCAAGAATTCGAAATACTTGGAGTTTTCGAAAGTTTTCATCGCTTTGAGTGTTAACTTGACGAATCAAAAGGGTTACAATAAATAAATAATTGGATTATAAAGACACCGTAGAACTTTGTGTTATTCCAATTATTAATTTAAACGATTCGACACGTTAATAATAAATTGTTAATCAATACAATAACATTTACTATTTATATATAAATATATCAAATATAAATGTTTTCCAATAAGCGCTTCAGAAGTTTAAATGGAAATAAAAAAAATGTATTTAAATAATTATTTATATATATTTTGTATTTTTAAACATATTTTATAACAAACTACAGTAAGTTGAAATTTCAAAATAAGTTTAAAAAAAATCAAAAATGGTTGCCACCAGCTGTGCAAATTCTAACATTCTTATTAGAAAACTCTATATATGCAAATATCTTTTTTATACTTTATAAACCTTGATAAAATATTTACATGATGAATTCAAAGAAATAAAATAATTATTAAAATTTAATTCAGCATCCTTTTTTAACATTTATATATATATATATATATAAATGTTATCTTTATATTCAATCACCATATTTATAACCCTCATAACTCACAATTTCTGGCATAAATTATAAACCAAGTATCGTCATCCATAGTGTATACGAGTCGATAATAAGCTCTCGATATTCACATAAAATATTCTTTATCGACCATCGTCTTAAATATGTTAAAACGAAAACTAGATCATACTTTCATATTATACGATCCAGTTTCATACAAAAGACAAAAAAATCACTGTGTCATTGTATATAATTCTTTTCACAACGTATCAAACACTTCAG
Organism: Neoneuromus ignobilis; assembly: GCA_029203775.1. NCBI lineage: Eukaryota > Metazoa > Arthropoda > Insecta > Megaloptera > Corydalidae > Neoneuromus > Neoneuromus ignobilis. Next base: position 6,374,732 of record CP092092.1, read on the forward strand.
TGCTATGTCTTCTATTTGTAAAACGCGATGACGTCACGGCACGATGTATTTCTTGCATATGTCATCATTCTTGAGCTTTTTTTCTTCGCTTGTAATGTGTCAGTATGTGGTATTAGAATAGAATAGTTCTCGTTTTTGATACGATACTAAAAACGTATGCGGGCGAATAAATAGAACCGCTTCAGAAAAAGAGTGAGTAAGTAACAATATCTATACACATATTTCACTATATATATATATATATATATATATATTTGTATGTGTGTGTAAATACTTAAAAAGAGATGTATGTGTTTATAAAAGTGTATAGTAAGGTAGCGAATAGCACGGTGGCAAAAAATCTCGTTGCTAGTGTATATGTGTTTCTTTTCTTCTTTTTTACTTGCTTGTTGGCGTAACGTGCTATTAGGATCCGTCTTTAGGATATATATAGACGCTTTCGGAAGCGTTCTTCGACAAGAGAAAAAAGTTTTATAATACCGACCGTCATGGCCGAGAGCACGAGTGCTTGTTTACAAGAGGTGCTCTTAAAACAAATAAATTTTTCAATAGGATAACGATTTTATGTTGGCAGGATATGTACTTTAAATAATTGATTTCAGATATCGTGTTACGATTTTTTATGTGGGTGAGTTTCGTATTACAAAAATCATAACTACTGCTTGGACTTTGGCTAACGATAAAATATGTGGATCTTAAGTTTTTTGGAAATAAATTTATATCATTTTTAATTCCATATATATAAATTAAAAAGTCTTCTTGGTCGTTTCTATTATTTTCCAATATAATCATCTTCTTTAAAATCATCTCCTTTATCGTTAAGTATCTGTAATTTTAACTTCTTAAATTAATATTTTAATTTTATCAAATTAAAAATAAATATAATAAATTATACAAATGAAACTCATAGATGTTTTCAATAAAGTCTACAAGAAATATTTCAAAGTGTCACAAACGTGTTATTATTGTAAATATAATTCAGTTTTAAGTAATATCTTAAGACAAGTCCGAATTTTAAATAGAAAATAATTTTACTAATTGACTTTCACAAATATTTATACAATGATCATTTAACTAAAAATATCAATTAAAACTGAAAAAAGAGTAAGAAGTTCGTTGTGAAAGGTAGACATTACTAGTCCAAAGAAAACAAACTCGTATACATTAGTTTCGAACAGTTTAACTAGACATCAGCAAGTCAAGTGGAATCAATTAACATCAAACAACTACAAGTATTTCAAAACAAAGTTATGTGAAAACTAATGGACGTTCGTACTAAGTTAGAAATGTAAAGCTGTACAAAGACGTCATTCGAAGTTCTAAAGTTATTTGTTCTTAGCTCATTTGTCAATAAATTCACACGTTGTCATTAAAAATATATAACACTGGCTGATACTTTTGACAGTGAATAATGTAATATGAAAAGCTTTAAACAAAAATAATAATAAAATTAGTTCAGTCAGTTACATTAATTTAATTTTCTTATATATATATATAAACAAATCCACACATAAATCCAAAATTATATCAATAAAGAAAATAAACTTAAGAATATAAGCCAATCTGAAATTTTAATTTCTTGAATATTTAATAAAATATTTTAGAATAAAAATTTTCTCTCCTTAATTCGAACAAGTGTACAAAAATTTATATTTTCAGTACTCACATATATTTTAAAATAATATTATTTTATTTTTTTTTAATTTCTGATTTTCATATTTTTATTACAATTTTTTTTCTTTGATATATTAATTATTTTTATAAATCACATTCTTAATTTTTTATGAACATCTGTAATAATTTGTAAATAATTTTTAAATACATAAGTTTAATTAAACTTTTTCTAAAAATAAACTGTTTTACATAATTGATAATTAAATATTATAGCAAAACTATCTAACTCATAATAAGAGTTTAAGTTATATAGGGTAATTTAAATGTGATACCTAAATTAAATGTGACAACTATACATATGTTTCTTTTTAATAAAAAAAAATCTACGCGTCACATTTGGATGACCCTATATATATTATTTTCTTATCTTCACGTTGTTATTTTTTTTTATTGAAAACTGAATATAAATTTTTTAGAAGTTATAAGTTCTAAATTTTAAAAAAAACTTAAAAAATTATAAAATACTTTCTTAAATTTCAATGTTTAATTTAGTAATATTTTACATAAATTCATAAAAACATAAATTTTAGTTTAGTAAAATTCATATAGTTTATTTTAATGTTTCAATAGTAATTTAATTAATATACAATTAGATTTATTTAAAATAAATAAAATATATATTATTTAAAAAAAAATTAATATTTTTATAAAAATACATACAAGCTATGCATACATTTTACATACATATATACACACACACACACACATATATATATATATATATATATATATATATATATATATATATATATAATTGTATGACTATATATTTTCAATTAATTATTTTTACTAGATTTCATTAGCAATAAATTATATGTGATTTAGTTATCTAATTTTGAATCGTACATGTGATTCTCCATTAATTTGAGACGTTGTTACTAATGCGGGCTAGACTACTCATTACTGAACATTTATCTTTCTGAAACCAAAATTAGATTTTGCTTGCTAATTCTTCCTCTCTTGATATCAAATTTCAATCGAAAGAAAATCTAGAATATACGGATAATTCGTATTATTTTCAAAACAAATATATTTCGAAAAAATTATGTTCAAGCTTTATTGATTTTTTCTCATATTACTATACTGTTTGTTATTAAATTATTTAAATCAATCATTTCATCTATTTGATTCTAGACATATAGCATTAATTAGTTTTAAAAGAAAAATAAATCTATTTTGAAGGAATTAATGACAAATTTAAATATATTTCAAAATTATAATAGATATTCAATCATTTTCTATAACAATCCTTTGTACAAAAACAGTTTATTTCTGAAAAGAATAATTAATATTTCTAATTGTTTTAATAATAAATACAAAACTCTATGAATCATTTAAATATATTATATTTTATCATTTATTTTTAAATATTCCATAATAATTCACTATATTAACTTTGTTTTGTATGATTATTGAAATTAAATTTACCATTCATTAAATTAATTAACGAAACTCATAAATCGATTAGCTATGGTCAGATTTTTAATTGCTTACTAATAATAATATATTATTATAACTATAGTACTATTAAAAATAAACGAGTTGTTATTACGATTCTAATATCATTTAGTAATATTCTATAGGATAATAGTTTAAAATTTATTATTTCATTTCATTTGAATGGTACATTATGCTAATCGATTTATTGTGTACCGAACAGTATAATGTTTTTGACGTTAAAATTATTTCATATAGATATTTATTATTTATGAGGAAATTACAATAATACTATGGAAATAATGTTGGGGGTTTCTATTATCAGTTATTATATTTGTTATAGTAGTTCAGATAAATTTACTAATATTTAAAAATGTCATTGGTGTTTTTAAACAAGTATTACTTATGTTTTATACTTCATCTAAAAAAATATTATTCATATCACATAATAAATAGTTTTTATTTTATTCGAAACATACGAACAAATATCTTACATTGCAAATGATGTCAAAATACAACCACAGGAACAGTTCTTGAGAAGCCTTAAGGTTGTCTTTTTATGCTGCAACCACAATCAGTATTCCTAGTAAAAAATACCTGCGTTTGCTATATTTCCACTTTGTAATCGTTATCTCTATGTGTTTTTCATCGTTGTCGTGCCCGCGGCATCTCTTTATACACGCGAACCGAACGAAAACAGAGACGAATCTTACAACCTTACTACCACTCTAACTACTTTTGAAGCACGATTGGTGCACAGTGTAAAGGAACTTGATAATGCGTCAAAGTATAATGTGCTTTCAATATTTCGCAGCGTCTTCACCGAAAAGTCAAATATGTGTTCTTCTATAACTTGTAAAGATAACAGACAGTCGCTGAGCAAGCAAAGCTCTGTCGAGCAAAACCGAAGCAAAGCAAGCGATTTTCTTTAGAACGCTTTCGTCGATAACTATCTGCTTACCGAAAACAACCATATGTTTTTTTGAATTTACACAAACACAATCACTCACTTACAAACATATATATATATATATATATATATATATATATATATATATATATATATCACACATACACACACACACATATATATATATATATATATATATATATATATATATATATAAATTACCTTTAGATTCCATAAATAAACTTGAGATAGAAAAGTCTTTTCATTTAACTAAATGAAAAATACTTTTCGAAATATAATAAAATACTAAAATAGAAACAAAGTTATTGATTACTTCATAAATTTTCAATCTAAAAATAAATTTACCCTTTGATGTATCCCCTATGAAATATTTTTTATGATAACTATTATACATATGTATATAATTCAATTTAAAAAAAAAATATCAATTATATTCAGATTTCTAATATATAATTATATAAGAATTAATCAAATACTGATTTAATTATAATTTAAAAATAATTAATTTAAATAGAAAGTGTATTTTTAATCAAATAAATTATTTTAAGATGAACGATACTTCAATTTACTTTTTATCTAATAAGAACAAAAACGATGATGTTATAAAAATATTAAAATTTATCTTCAAGGAAAATATCTATAAAAAACTTAATTAAATTTATTACATTTTAGTTTTCGTACGAGTATTCTATTAAACAATCTTTATATTCAAACGCAAATATGATTTTTTTATAGACAAGATTTAAAAATTAAAATTATTTTTATAATTACTTGAAGAAAACGAAAAATAGTAATGAATCTGTCTCAAATCTTTATTTTATTTTTACTTGGTAGATTGAAATAACATCATCTTTATATGAAATGAGGTATGCCTTGAAATGCATACTTGAAATTCCTCATAAGCATGCTCTACTGCATACAAAGCCACATATTTCGTTGTACGAGAAAATCATTAAAACGGAACAATATTAATTTATAAAGAAGCCATTTTTATACGAACTTTTGAAAATTAAATTCTTTCCTATTTCGTTAATATATATATAGATACTTTTTTAAGCGTGATAGAACTTTTAATTGAATTTCTATCAAAATTTCTATTTAAACTAAAAAAACACTTTTGTATATTATACATACACATAAAGCGTATTTTTAGGTTAGATATAATTTTCGATAGAGATTCAATTTAAAGTTCTATCACGCTTTAAAAAACATAGATGTGTATGTGTGTAACTAATTCTAAAAATATAAGGAAATATTTTTAAAAATGCAAAGCTTTTTTTTATTTTTTAGAAAGTTAATAATAAATGATCATCTAAATGTGAAACCTAGATTTGTGTTTTATTAAAAAGGAACATATATATAGGGTGGTGTATAAGGAAACATGTATATAGTTTCTTTTTAATAAAACACAAATCTAGTGGTAGCATTTGGATGACCCTATATATTATACAATATTATGTATGTAATAAATTTTAAATTCTAATTATTTCTGTTTTAAAGCATCTTATTTATATAGCTTTACCACAGGATTTTTTTCTAATTTTAACATAAAATAACAACCTCTCTTAAATCTATAAAATTTTAGAAAATGTAAAGAATGTGATCAGTTGAAACAGAATGTCCCTATATTTAATTTTCTATATATGTTTTTATTATGTTTCTATTTAATATAAATAAATTTTGTATTTTTTTAAAAATAAAAAACAGTATTCAATTAAATATGTTATTAACAAAAATTTATAAAATATTTGTTGTAAAATATTTTTCATTGATTAGACTCATGTATAACATTTTATTTTCAAAATCCATAATCTCCTGTATCTTTTAAAATATGAACAAGTCTATTCTAACAATAAAATTTGATTGTCCATTCAGGTAATTTAAAAAAAATACAATATATTGTTTCATCAGTTAAATATATATTTATCAACTTTATATAAAAATACGTGTTCATATGTATTTGCCAGGATATTTCAGATGAATGTTGTTAGAATTTATGTGCTTGTCAAAGTCATTATCCGAGAATAACCGTGTATCAACACTCAAATCAAGTTATTCTGAAAGATCTCGCAATCAAGCCGAGATGTACATTTTCTCCGGCAACACATAGAACGTGTTAAATTTACTTTTGCCCATGATAGATAGGAGGAACTTGCGTCATTTCCACACGTGTCAAACGCACGAAAAGTGACCCATGTCTATCCGTCTGTCGACGAACAGGCTCAGCCTGGCAGGCAGCAGGATAGCTGCTGCCTAACAGGCAGACATGCACGCATGCAGACAGCAGGTGGATAGGCACATACAACACACACACATACACACACATTCCATATCTCCAGTACTGTCGGTTCCGATCCGTCGAGATCCGACCAAAAAGTCTATATGGGTGCAGATAGATAGAGAGAGACGGATCGAGTGAGAAAGTGAGCTCTATTATGTAATACGGCGCTACGTGAATCGATGCGTCAGCATTTGTTAGAGCATTTGTTGGAGAGTGTTTGCTATAGCTCAGAGAAAGTGAATACGTACAAGTATGAAAAACGTGAACGAGTGAACAGCCGATACTGATCTGCCCACATTGAGGTTTTTTTTCCTAATGCGGAGGCGTAAAAGCACACATTGCGTTTGACATAATATTAAAAAATTGTTATTTTCGAAAAAATCTAATCATATTCTACAAACCCACAAAATGTTCACAACCAAATAATACAAAAATAAATATGCAAGTTTTCTGTCTATTTTGAATTCGATACGGATTTCACTCAATAAATAATGATACGTTTTAATAATAAATCAACTCAATCCAATAAAAAAATGTTTATTTAACATTTAGTACATTCTACATTATTTTTATTAAAAAATAATAATTCATTCAATATTTTTTATTATTCAATATTAACTTAATATTGAATGAGTATAATTTGTATTTTTTTATTACCAAGGGGTTTCACTCTCTATTCACTTCATTCATCGACTCCCCGAATTTGTTTCTAATTAACATTGTAAATAAGTTATAAAAAATAAATGTTTAGAAAACTATGTTAATGCTTCATTGTAGACAATGTTAATTATAATAGATATAATAGCTATATAATTAAAATTTATTTTGTCTAAAAATCTGTCGAAAATATCTGTCTGAAAATTTATTTTTTATTGATTTATATTTCATAAAATTTATACTTGGGTAATTCTTGGAAAACTTGGAGAAAATTCAGAAACGAAATTTTTACATCAACTCAGAGGTGAAGGTGAAGCACTATTCTTTCTTAAATAGAAAAATAAGGAATATTATTTAATTCATATTTTGAATTGTAAGTTCTATAAAAAATAAAAATATTGAAAGAATTTAGTCTGAACGGTATTTTAATTTTCAATTTATTTTTACAATACAATGGATGTTTCAATAAGAATGTTAGAACTTTAACAGCTGATGAAAACCATGTTTGAATTTTTTTTTAAGCTCATTTCGATATTTTAATTCAGTATAGTTTGGAAAATTATCATAGAACGTTTAACACTTCAACAACGTTTAGAAATTATAAAAACTTCAATAGAATTATTGAAACAGGAGTTTAATGAGTCCATTATTTCCACATAATGGACCCATCAATTGGCCACCAAGATCATAACTCCATTGGATTATTTTCTGTGAGGTTATGTGAAATCATGCTAATAAATCACAAACAATCCTAGTATTAAAAATAAAAATTGACGAGTAATTCATGAAATTGAACCACAATTATATGAAAGAGTGACTAAAATTGGACTAAACGAATGCGCTATGTCAAACGAAGTCATGGTAGTCATATGAGTGAAATTGTGTTCCATCATTAATGCTATAGAATAAGCTCAAAAATTAAAAAAATATCTAATTAATCAAATAATTATTGTTTTAATTCCATTTAAATTTCTGATGCGTTTATTGAAAAATCAGTTATCTCACATATTTTTCTAAAATAACAAAAATTATAGTACACCTACTAAAGATGATAATTCCAGTGATAGAGATTCCAATTTTAAAACGTATTAATTAAATGTTTACAATTTTTATATGATTTTAAAATCATCAATTGAGGAAGAAAGTGAAATAAATATAATAGTTTTTTTTATTTATTTTAATTCTTTGAATTTCTTTATATCAATATATTTTTAATTATAAGATTTTACAATTACTTATCTTGATGTATTTCACCTAATCTAAGATAAATCAAAATAAGTGACTTTGAAATTTTATAATTAAACTAGGTAAATAATATTTAAATCATTTGATTTTTCATAAATTTAGCTAATAAAAAATTAAATTATTAAAATATAAACATTCTGGTGTAATTTTAAATAAATGGTACATGATTTATAGATTCATGTATTTTTATAATGAAATATATTTCCCCAAAATGAATATTTTGTTGATACTTAGATGCATTTTTTAAATAAATACATTTTAATTGCATTCCATTGCATTGTACGTATCGCTCATATCAAACGTACTTAACTCAATACCACATTGTACAAATCTCGAATAATTGGTTTGATATATACAACAAATAGTAAATAGTTTCTCACAAATACTATAAATAAATCATCCTCGTCTTTCACGTTCGACGACGAATATCATTATTTACGTGCATCTTCGTAACATTCTGCTACTGATGCCAATTTGCAGAGTTTCGATATCGCTACCACATTTCCGACCACCGTTTGTTCCACGAACGTAACGAAGCCAGTACATTCGTTACAAAGGTCGTTCGAGATTCGTCGAATAAACAGGAAAATCATGAAAGTTTCAACAGTACTACTATAGTACTTCAGTTTAATAATCAGTTTATATCTGCTGATGCATAATACGATTATTCAAAATATTTATTGCTTTGAAGTATTGAAATAAGTTTATTATAAAATAGAGATTTTAAACAAGTACTATTCGTTTTTAAAAAGTGGAAAAATAAAATGTGATTAAACATTTTTTAAAAAAAATATTTATATTCGTTATTTAAGCTGAAAGTGTTTTAAAACATTTTTTAGTAATTAAAATCGAAAGAGCTTATAAAAATAATCTGTTGTTGAATTGATCATTAGAGCATGTAATTAAGTAGCCATATTCATAATTACAAAAGCGTATAATTCATGTAGTAATGGTGTACATCGCACATTTAATTATTCCTTTGCTTGTACATAACCGTAATTCTAAAACGATGATATAAATTTGAAATACAATGAAACTAAACTCTGTTTATTCGACCTTAGAAGGTCGTTTAAGATAAATTTATATAGCTTGAGATCTGAGTGCATATTTATCTACTTAATTAGAAGGAAATTCTGAATTATCGTCGAATTATACTTCGACAGAACTCTCTAAAACATATAAATTAATCAGTTTATATTTTAGTTTCAAATATACACTGATATATACATATAATTCCATATATAAAAAATTATTTATTTCACTATTTAAATTGATGTGTTGAATAAAACTTACATTGATTAAATATCAACGATACAAACCATTGCATAAAATACGAAAATTATTGTTATCAATATTAGCTTTATGTTGCCAACTGTTTAATATTCGTTATTAATATTCATTTTATACCAGCTGCATAAATCGTTTCAATAGTTAATTATTGTAAACTCAGTGCTTGTTTAATTTATAAATGTTCATTTTATGATATGCTAGAAACAGAAAGGGGGACTATAATTTAGACTTAATGAAAAGGTTGAACGTGTTTTAAAATATATTATTATATTGTTCTGTTTTGTATTCAATTTGAAAATATTTATTTAAATCCAAAACATTAATTGAAACGTTTGTAAAGCTTTTAAATGTTACAATTAAAAACAAACCTCTATCAAACAAAAATATTTCATATTAACATAAATTTAATATATTTAATATTTAATATATATATATATATATATATATATATATATATATATATATATATATATATATAGATAGATAGATATAGATATATATGTTTTATGTATTAAAAGTTTAATCCATAAATCAAACAGGATTACTTTAGCTTTAGTAACTATTAAATAAGTAGATGAAATCGTCATTGTGTAGTAAACATCTGTTTTGTGTACATAAAGTTTAACTAACGATGACTTATTTGAATCCGACATGAACCCCAAACTGTTGAAACTTGAAATTGACTTTAAATGAAATTAGATGCATACAGTATCTGATTTTTCATTTATTTTTTAATTTTTCAAAATATTTATTTCGATTTTATTGGATTTTGTAACATATATTTTTTATTGTTCTTTTTAAATAATTATATGAATTACTATTTTTAATTTGATATTTTAAACAAATTTTATTAAATATAGAGCTTTTGACAACTGGTGGAAGCCATATTTCAGTTTTTTAAGCTCATTTTGGCATTTAAACTCAGTATAGTTTAGCAAATTATCATAGAACGATTAATACTTCAGCAACGCTTAGAGATTATACAAACTTATTTTAAAAATCAATGTTCGATTCGTAAAACTTATCGTGCGCTTCATGAAACTTATGGTCAGCACTAAATAAAGAAAATTGCAGAATTTGAAGTGAAAACAATCCACAAATCATTGAACAAAAACCACTGCATCCACAAAAAGTAACTGCCTGGTGTGCATTACATACTGGTGGTGTCATCGGACCATATTTTTTTTAAATTGAAATAAGAGATCATATTACAGAAAATGGAGTGCGTTATTGAACCATAATTAATGATTTTTTCGAAAAATGATTGAAAATGGTTTGCATGATTTGTAGTTTCAACAGGATGGTTCTACGTAGCATAAATCTATGGAAATAATCGACTTATTGAAACAAAAGTTTAATGAGTCCATTATTTTACGAAATGGACCAATTAATTGGTCACCAAGATCATACGACTAACTTTAGATTATTTTCTGGGGAGTATGTGAAATTATTAATTTATGTTGATGAACCACAAAAAACAGAATCATTTAAAATTTATGAAAGTGGACCACAATTATTTGAAAGAGTGACTAAAAATTGGATTAACGAATGCACTGTGTCAAACGAAATCATGGTGATCATATAAGTGAAATTATTTTCCATCATTAATGTCATAGAATATGCTTAAAAATAAAAAAAAAAAATTAATTACTTTTCGTTTTATTTCCATTGAAACTTCTGAAGCACTTATTGGAAACTTAACACCATATATTTAAAAATATATTGTTTAATAATTTATCAAATATACAGTTTATAAATAAATTAAAATGTATATTAATTTTATATATATACTCATCAATATATATATATATATATATATATATATATATATAAAAGACATGTCATTATTTAGTTTGAAGCATTTATATAACGTGACAATTATCGTTTTCCAGAATGTTATAAAAATATAATTAAAGCATGTACGTAGACGATACGAGACATAAAATACATAGCCGAAAGCAAGTTTACAAGACTTTCATGTAGATAGGTTATATAATTCTACTCAAAGATATGTTTATGTGCCTATATATATATATATATATATATATATATATATTACTTTAGAACTATACAGCAAATCTTACATCTAACGCAGAAACTTTGAACGAGTCTTATAGACAAACAGTCTCGGTTCTATTCACGTTCACCTCTTATCCGCGACACACTGAGAAGAATACATAAGGCATCTTTTCCAAGATTTTCAAGAACAGTCGAGTCATCGAGAAGATTGTTCGAAATTGATACCATATACCACATGCGTATATACAAAATGTTTTAAGAGAAAGAAAAGAACAGAAAATCAGTCCTTAGAACGTTTATGTGTGTATACACACACAGACATATATATATATATATATATATATATATATATATATATATATATATGTATATAAACTCACACATACTGATCGAAACTAGAAGGTTTGTAATTGGTTTCGAACCGTATACAAGAATTAATTGAAAAACTCAGCACGATGGCGAATACTGGAGAAAAATGCAGGTTAATCATAGGGTTGGCTTAACTGCTTGTTTTCTGTTTTTAAAGTTTGTTCTTATTGTGAAATGCAGCGAGTAATTTAAAGTTTGATTATATTTTATACATATATATGTGCAAATGTGTGTGTGTTAAAACTATATTTATTTTCCAAAGAGAATTTAGATAATAAAATACAATTCATGTTCAACAACAAATTAATGTACTTCGTAGAATTTGTCATATAATTAACTACTTCAGGTTTCTACTTAATAAATTAACTTTAATTGAGTGTACATTTTGCATTTTGTTCTATGTTTTATTATTTCTATACAATACTAATTTTCTCAGAAATGAATACAATCTAAATATATTACAAAATATTTCACATTTCATCAAAGTAAATAAATTGAATATGGAATTAAAAAGAGATTTTTAATAAATTTTCTAAAACTGTACCAAATCTGTGTTTCTTTTGTAAATCAAATGATTTTAACTTGATTGACATTCCATAATTAATCTACAAATAGTGGTTTGAAATCAGAAAACTTCCCAATATACTAAAAAAAAAACAATACTAGATATAATGTTTATTTCAATTTATAGTATGGATTATTTTATTAAGGACCATGATTCTTTTTAAACTTGATTGCAAAAAAATAATTAAGATCATAATCATAAATAAAATCATTTAATTGAATATATATTTATTTTTAAACAAATACAAACTTCCATTTTCATTATGTCTTTAAATTCATTTTAGTTATACAATTTTTTTCTAATTAATTCAATCCTATTTTTGATAATTCCAGTGCAATATATATATATATATATATATATATATATATATATATATATATATATATCTGTTTAGGACAGGAAATTGAACAAAGAATCATTTAATAAACAATACCTTAATTTTTATTAATTCTCTAGTCAATTTATCTCCATTGTTTCTATATTCATAATTCAGTTTATATATAGAATTTCCTTATTGTTCTTTTGAAATATCTGTTTTCACAAATTAAATTATTATAATTGATTTTATCCTCAGATATAAAACATTTAATTAATTTTGAATTTAATAATATATTAAAATCAAAATTATCTGTAAATGACATTTATATTAAAAACATAGATTATATAAAAATAACTAACATAGAAACATTTGTGAATATTATTTATTAATTTACAAAATTCCAATATATACAATTTCGATTATTAAACATTAAATTTTAGATAATGACAATTCCACTAATTGAAATTATTGGAAATATATTTATATGCAGTTCGAAAATATAACAAAAATTAAAAAGTTTGATGAAATTATGTGTATGTTCACCAAATGCTATTGAAATTTCAATTCATTTTCAAAAATACTTAATAATTATATTTGAGAAAAATAAATAAATAAAATTTAAAGACTCTAGACACTTAATATTGTTTGTTTTGAATTTGTTAATGCGTTTAGAATTTTATGCGAAAGATAAATATTTTATTTATTAAGTAATAAAACTTTTAATCCAATATGCACTTATATATATATATATATATATATATATATATATATATATATATGCATATAATTTTATATTAACGAAACACAAGCAAAATTAAATAATCTGAAAATCCGCTCGGTGTAAAAAATATCGCCCATCCATTAAACACGATTTTGTGAAACAGCCATTTTTCAATCTCAGTTTTCACTGAAACACCTAAATTGGATCATTTAAAATACTCTTTTTTAAAATGAAAAATGATCAACGCTAACGAGCAAATTTAAATAGATTATAAACCGTGACTAAGCAAAAAAATTGTAAATCTCTTTTCTCTTATCATGTCGTGTTACACGTTATAGTTTTTGATTCAATTTTATGTCTACGGTTTCATTTAAACGGTTATTATTTTTTTAATCCGCCATTAAATTAAACGCAGACTGCAATTATGTAACAGATTAAAAACTTTTTCATTATCGTCAACACGCTCTAATATAAAATCAATCGATACTATAGGCAGTGACACTTCGTTGTCAAAGAAATAAATATATTAATATATAGAGGGTGACCCATATGAGACTCAAAGATTTAGACATACATTTATTTACTTACCATCATTTACTATCCTTCAATTTTATTTAAGCCACCCTATATATTTATTAATAAATTCTAATATAAATATATCTGGTTTTATATATATATATATATATATATATATATATATATATATATAAAATACAAAATAAACGTAACGTCCAATTATGTTATCTACATTGACTGAATTACCACAGAATATAGAATTGACATTAATTTGACATGAATACATCATTATCAATGGGCGTTGAGTGATCGAACCATTCAAATAAAATTAAATTTAACGAACGATGGAAAAAAACTCAATTGAAGATGTTTACCATTCAATTTATGCACCATTATTGTTCATATTTAGTATAATATAAAATAGTTTCACATACTAAAATACATACATATAAATTGGTAAATTGTAAGAGTATTTTCATAAACATCATGTTATCTTATAAGCCCTATGTAAAAAATATATTTTTATACGTTGACTATTTTATATTCAAACATTTAATTCATTCATTCGACATGAAAAAAACGAAAATGAAAATTGACAAAACTCCGATAACATCTCGACCGATTGTTTTTCTTAATTTTTATGTTCGACAATTTTAATATCTCATTTTTATACGAGAGCATCTGCAGACGAAATCGTTCGTCATCGAACACATCTCGTTTTTTTACGCACAGAATCCTAAATGAACCGGAAAATGGTATTTGATCAAACGGTAGACGGGCGGGTAGATGTGCGAAATCGTACGATATTTTTCACATTGTTAGCGTTCATATGCACGCACGGTGCTGCCGATTTACAATTTTCTTTTCAATAACGTCTAATAACTGTTTATGTTTAATGTTCCGTGAAAATTGCGCATCGGTCGATGAAGGGACGAAACGAGATGGTGCCGAGGCGATGAAGGATACAAACGTAAAATATTCAAAGATGAAAGAGGTGGAACGAAATACCACTTTTTTTAATATATATACACACATACACATACATACATACTTATATATATATATATATATATATATATATATATATATATATATAAATCATTTTATTTACGCATACTTTTTCTATATTGAAATTAATCATTGAATCCGTCAGAGTCTAATCGTAAATTTAAAAAATATCACAACAAACACTAGTATACCGTTTTCATTTCTTAAATAATGAATTCTTTATATATATATATATATATATATATATATATATATTACAAATATGTTTATTAATTAAATATTAAAGTACATTTACAAAAAAAGAAAAGGCAATAACAATTAATACTAATTTATTTTTTACAAAAGAATCAGTCTATGAACAATACTTAATTTTACTAATGTTAATGTTAATTACTTACCGATAAAAAATAATTACTAAACACTAATAAAAATGTATAATAATAAATTATTTATTATTAGGTTGAGTCATAAATAATTTCCGTTATCGAAATTATGTTTTAATTACTCATTACTCATCTTAATGATTTTCCACATATGACAAGTTTTTGCTTGTTTAAATTAAATGAGTAATGTTCAGTCTTGTTATAACTGTGGTAGCTTAAACATTGTATTCAAAAAATAAATTATTGGCTGTAAAATGGAAAAATCGAAAGTGCACATTAAAGTAGATAAAAATGTTACGGAGACAAATGAAAAAATACGCAGTGTATATGGGAAGGAATGAAAACTGAGCCGTCAATATGGAACTGGTTTACAAAATTCCGTTCCAGAAATACGTCATTGAAAGATAAACCTCGACCGTAGCGATTTTCGAACTTCAACGAAGAAGTTTTGAAATCATTGGTTAAAGCACTCGAGAATTAGCAGACAAGTTAAATACGTCACAGTTTATTATATACGAGTATCACCACTTGAAAAAGATAAATAGTCAAAAAAATGGATGTTTTAGTTTCACATAATCTTAGTGAAAAAAACAAAGCATATCGATTTTAGATAACGATAAGTCTTCTTTGAAGATGGAGGAACGGTCAGTTTTTGAATAAAATGATTACTGGCAATGACAAGTGGATTATATTCAACTTTCGACACAAAAGATAGTGGGTTGATAAGGATAAGCCTTCAGAAGAGAATTGGATGAAAAAAATAGTATTGTGTATAAGGTGGGATCATCTTGGAATTATTCATTTTCAGCTTTTAAACCGAAATAAAATAATAACGTTCAAAAAACGTTCTGCGCTCGTCAATACAAAAAACGTTATTCTTCTCCATGACAATACAATAACCCATATATAAAGAACAACATAAAAAAATTTTGGAACTTTAGTGGTTAATTATTCTCCATTCATTACACTCACCAGACCTGGCATCATTTGATTATCATCTTTTTCGATCACTGCAGATCGCTTTGAAGGACACAAATTTCTCGAACCAGGTTCGAAAGTTCGTCGAAAACATTTTGAAGTCAAAACCATCGGAATTCTCTTCAAAAGGTATAAAAAAGCCTAGTAAATAGAAACAGGTAATTACAAACAATGACGAATATATAATTGATTAAAGTACAATTGCTGTTTTTTATTAAAAATTAAAATTGGCATTTAAAAACAGAAATTGTTTATGATTCAACCCAGTAATTTTTGAAAAAAGAATATATATGTTTATTTTACAAATAATAAACCATATATAGAAATAAATTGAAAAATTTGAATTTTTTTAAATATATATTAAATTAGAAATGTTATCAAAATAATAAAAGAAAATTTACACAAATGAATTTTAACTTCAACACCACAATAATTTAAAGTGTTCAATAATCACTTATTGTTCACTTATTATTTATAATTATATAATCTATAATTATATCGGCTGATGCATTTCGATGGCGACGCCATCATCGTCAGAGCCTTTCTCGCCATCATCGTTCAAAAAGACTCTAACGATGATGGCGTCGCCATCGAGATGCATCAGTCGATATAATTATAGATTATATAATTATAAATAATAAGTGGACAATAAGTGATTATTGATCACTTTAAATTATTGTGATGTTGGAGTTAAAATTCATTTGTGTAAAGTAAATCAGCCACAATTCCAAAACAACAAATAAATAAAAGAAAATATTTACCTTTGTCTAAATAAAATAAATACAGTGATTATTTTTTTAAAAAAAAAGGATATTATATAGGGTCATCCAAATGTGACGCCTAGATTTGTGATTTATTAAAAAGAAACAAAAAAAGAAATATACACATGTTTTCCTATACATTATCCTATACACATGTTTCTTTTTAATAAAACACAAATCTAGACGTCATATTTGGATGACTGTATATATTCTTTTATTAGGACAATTATCCTTTCAAATATTAAATATTAATAAATTTCCATCTTGATATTATCTTAAATTAAATTAAAAAAATCGTTTTTTATTTTTAATAAAGTATGGAATATGAACAGTCTTAAAATTAATATTGCTTCTCTTTTATTAGAAAGTAATAGTCTTTGTATAAATAATGAAGCGAATGAACGAGACATAAAATTCGTTTTAATAATAATTGAATTTCCCGCCAGTAAACTCTCCACATTATCTATATTATAAAATGATATAGATATAGACTCATTGTATACCGTCTTATATAAAACGCGCAACAGTAACAAATTCTATTGTTAGCATTATTAAATAAAAGCGCATAGTGCGTTACTTCGAATAGATTCGACGATAGAAGATCACGAATTAATTCCATCAGTAAATGAGATCAATTTCGAAATACACGAGCGCACGCATTAAATTCTACTTATCTGTATAATGGGGCAGCATCAGTGTACGTCTGCATCGTTAATATAACGGAGCAACATCGTCAAACACAAACACTGTGTGAGCTTTGCCCGGTATTCCATTGTGATGGCGATATGCTGTAAAGATCATCAATCCACATAATGTGCACAACGAGTATAAATTCAGGAAAAAATTCATCAAAGCATCGTCGACTCTTCCATGATTGAAATACGTCTGCGTTGACACCGACTTCCTGAATCAATCACTATGGCTCGGCATTTTCGACTGTTTCCTTCTTCGCGAGTGGTCCTGTGCACATATAAATTGTTACCGTTGACGAAGTCAACGAATGTACAACAATAACAGGCGGTCGGATACCAGCAGGTATCTTTGTAATCGAACAAAAGTAATTATATATATATATATATATATATATATATATATATATATGAAAGAACATACACACACACACACACACACACACACACACACATATATATATATATATATATATATATATTAACCACACCAGTGGCGGTCGTTCATCATCAATCATTTGATCTGAAAGTGTATCGCTATTGGATGAACGGTAGAAAAGATTAAAATGGATGGATGTTGTGTAAAACAGCATTAGCCGTTATAAACGAAAACAGATACACATTTTTATCTAATTTATTCGAAAGTTGTTTTCATTATTATTTCTGAACAAGCATTTCTCTCTAATGGAAACGATTTCAAATGTATTTACCTGTTGGTATTCACAAAGGGTCGATACACTGACGGTACGTGTTTTCAAAATATCATTTTTGAAATATTTGTAATTGTTTGGTAACGATTTTGAAACTGGATTACTTTTTCATTTCATTCAATCAGTTTTATATTTACATTGATTTTTATTGAAGTAATTGTTTTGGATGAGAATTCGTGCTTTAAAACAATCAAATGTAAATTTGTATAATTATCAATGTAATGTTCTAAAAACTCAAAAAAATAAACAAATATTAACTGATAAAATAATATTTTTAATAATGTATTTTCCAAAAAAAATTGTACTTTAATTATACTCGTATATAAGATTCGTGTATTTTATTTTTCTCTTCATTTAAATAATTGAAAATCCACGATTTAAGTAAAAAATAAATTGATATATGTATTTACTTCATTACCTTCAACATTTTATCTAAATATATTCAAGTTCAGTGGTCTAGAAAAAAATTGAACAATCTTTATAACATCAAAGACATAAAGTTGAATCGAAAATATGTAAAAAATAAATAATAAACCCTTTTCAGTTTATTTGTAACATTTGAAAAAAATCATTATTGATTGTCTGATGTATTAAATTACAAAAATTATAACATATATTTTTTTAGAATTCAATCAATTACTATTAAAATATTTTTAGTTACAAAATTTCCATATTAACAAAAAAATATTTGAAATAAAATTCATTTTTTCATTTTGATTTTGTTCACATGTCGTCATAAATTATATATCATTGATTTAATTCAATTTTTCATCCAATATTAATTTTTCCATGAAAACATTTCTCTTTATGAAGATATTTGTGGAAAGAAACGTATACACAATTTATACCCAAATGGTGTATTTGCAACAAATTTACCGAAATTCAAACATACATATAATAATTGATTGCAAATATGCAAATAATGAATCTGCACACAATTCACTTCATATGCTATTGAATTTGATTTAACAAATTTGTATGAATACCGCTAAATTTGTTATCGAACCAAATTTAACATAAAATATCTACCCGATGATTTTACGCATATTTCCAAATACACACCTTTATAAAATATATTTCGCAATACTGTTATTTGTCTAAATATATTTACTGACAATCAGAAATTTGTAAATTTTGTAATAAAAAAAATAAGAGGAAATCTGAAAAATGATTGATATATTTATATCGATCAATAAAATATACAGTAGACAATACTGAAGGTACACATCAGAGTACAATAAATCATATGTATATTTATATTCTGTTATATACAAACATTCATGTTACATATGTGAGAAAATAATAAAAAACATAAATCAATGGTATTGATAGCTGATGAAAAAAATGTCGATTTTACAAATAGCTTCGTTTTGAATTTTATTATTTATATAATCGGATAAAGTTCGCAGTATAAACATAATTTATATTTATAAAATCGAATCAGAAAAGCAGTGAATTAAATACTTAAAAAGTCAAAATAACAATGAAAAAAATACAAACAATATTTATTTTAATATGTGTAATAATTTATATCTATCAAATATGTTGACTAATTAACAATTAAAAATTAAAATCAAATAGAATCATGTAAATATATTTTTATAATATTCTACTTTTATCCATTCAATAAAAACTTCATAAATATAAATTTAAAATAATTATTTTTCTTTCATTATATATATATATATATATATATATATATATATATATAATGAAAATGAATATTAAAAAAATTGAAGAAATATTTGTAATTAAAAACGTTATAAAACTAATGATTTTGTGTCAGAGCCTAAGGTTAACAAGAAAAAATACAACACTTTTCATTGAAATTGACCTCATGTTAAACGAACAATGTTGTAGAGTAGAATGAAGAAAGAATAATAGAGTGAGAACATATGTATTGTGTGGTGAGTTGGAAAATGCAAGCGTAGTTTTAAATAAATTACAAAAAAGTGGCCATAAAATATGAATGAATGGAAAGTTAGAGTCGAAGGTATAAGATCGGTACGAATACAGAGGCACGTACGAAATATATGTATATATGTGAACGTTTGTCGTTCCAATGTTTTTTTTGACATATTTAATAAGTTGAGGAATGAATAATGGAAGTCGGATTTACTTCTATGTGTTGTTTTAAGTCGTTTTTCGAAAAGATGTGTCTGTGTTTTGATGTACGATTTTAATTTTACTTTATAATTAGTTTCAAAAAACACACACTCACATATATGTATATATATATATATATATATATATATAAATTATATTTACAATTATAAATTTCATAATAATAAAAATTACATCATATAGGGCAATCCAAATGTGACGCTTAGATTTATGTTTTATTAAAAGAAACCAAAGAAACTATACACATGTTTCCCTATACACAGTTTTTTTAAAAAAAATACATTTGGATGACCTTATATAATATAATTTATATTTTATACATGATATATTACTGTATGAAAAAAATAATTCTGAGTAAATTTAATTTTAATTAAATCTACAGTTAAAAATACTTCAATGACATTAAAAAAAAATAACTACCATTAATAAAATCAATGATGAAAATTGTTTAAGCTGCTATAAAAGGAATATAATTCAAAGTATTTAACTATCATATAATTCCTACTGAAAATGTAGAATAGGATCAAAATTCAAACTGAAAGCTGATCTTTGATTTGCAAATGTAGCAAATTCAAGAGATTATTAAACAAACCGAAAATGCGAAAGCGTAGAGAACTGTAACTGTTCTATTCAATAGTATGACAAGTTATATATATATATATATATATATATATATATATATGTGTGTGTGTGTGTGTATACTTGTTTGAATAAATTTTAAATAAGACAAAATGTTCCTCCAATATAAATAAACTATTCAAAACTATACATGTTTTCATCGAAATGTTATTTCTATAAATATGTTTTTGTTTAAATATACATATATATATATATATATATATATATATATATATATATATATATATATATATATGTGTGTGTGTGTGTGTGTGTGTGTGTATGTGTGTTTCAAAGAAAATATACGTAGGTCTATGTACACATGTGTGTTAAAGTATGTAGGTTTAAATTTATATACGTACATTTGTATTCTAGATAATTTCCTTTATGATAAAAGCTTGGTGTTTTGAAAATTGTAACTGTGAACCTACAGCACACAGAAACCCACATTTAGAGCACAGTACTCTCTCATCACGCATCCATTCGTTCTGGAGGTGAAAATGAAATATTGCCAGCGGTGCACAAGAGGCGTGTCGCACACTTCAGTAACTGGTGAAAAATTTACACACGCTGTATGATGTAATGTAAACACGGAACCTATGTAGATATGTACGAATACAATTACACACGCACATATTTATATATATATATATATATATATATATATATTCCATATCAAATTCACAAACAAATTTTACTAAGATAAAAATCTTTATTTAATATTGAAATTTATTTAAATTACTGTTAATTTATATAAATTACATACAGAATTTTGTTTATCTTATCAAATTTCGAAAATAATTAACCTTCCACTATTGATAACGGTATATAATGTATTTAATTTTATCTACATAATGTCAGTAATATTATTTTTATCTAACAAAACTATAGTATTTATTTTTTTAAAAAAATATAATTTATTTATTGATTATTTCAAAAACATACACAATTATCTACAATGTATCTATTTTTGTTTATAATTGCTATAAATTTAACATAATATCATTAACATTTAAAGATATACAAGTTAAAAAACTATTACTTGCATCGGTTATCTCTTACTTAATTTCAAAGTCGTTATATTCAATTTTTTTTCATTTACACAATGTTTAAACTTAAAAGTAAATTATAAATTACTAACGAACAAGTGTCAAGAAGATTAAAATTTTGTGAGGTTCAAGATATTGATTTATTTTACTAAAAGTGAATTAAAATGCAGTACCAAAATTTTTCATCATATATTTCAAAAAAATATAAAAAAAATCTATTTGGATGAATTTCTATTATGTAAAATTCCTGAACCAAATTTTTACATATAAAAATGAGTATTTACACAAGAGTGCACTACATATCAAAACCTACACCTGTAGAAAAGTTTGTATCATGTATAGCGAACAAGTTTTATCATACAATGTAAGCTTTTAAGCCTTAACTAAACAATCACTTCAGTCTTCTCGACATAACTTCAACAGGACAAGTTGCTGGAAAAGCAGTCATCATTAGTCAATCTCAAAGGTATTATGTTTTTTCAAGTACAGCGGTATAAAACATAAAAGAAACAACAAAAACTTGACACAGTTGTAAAATTTTACAACGTTCAACATTTTACCTGCTCTTTATCTAGTTTTTCGATTCGTTGATTAATCGCGTGCAAAGGGGAATTCAAATCACTAATGAGACTAAGAAGAAAATTACATTTTTCACTTTTATAAAACTCGATTTGTCATTCTACATACTTTCTTTTATTCAACTTGACTTTCACTTACAGTTGCAATATACCTGAACTTGAATATTCTTTCAAAAAATGCGAAATAAATTGAAATTTTATAAATCTAAATATAAAAATACTGATGTTTGTATAAGAAATTTGAAAAAGTTTTTCCTTCTATAAATAAATATATACAAATATTATGAAAATTGTAGTAAATCAATATTTATATTTTCTAGACATTTTAACTTTGTGTAAATAAAAATTTGAATAGAATTTTATTTTACAAATTTGATATTGAAGTAATGACAAAACAACATTAATAAAATATCAGATTTAAATTTGTAAGCATAAATTATTATTGAAAATCATTTAATTTTTTTTTCTTGTCTTCTAAACACTTCTATATTTATACATGGAAATTGATGATAAAATTATACATTTTTTTAAAAAAATGCTTTCAATAACTAATATATTTGAAATAAATTATATTGTTAATATAAGTAAGTATCTATGATTCGAAAACCAGAATAAAAAAATAAACGACCCACACATCGGACGTCAGTCTGTTAAATACCTTCGACGTTCGAATACATTTTCTTTTTTTATTACGAACGCCGGCTCTTCGTCGAAAAGGTGTCACTTTTCCAAAACATTACATCATCTCAAAACATTCTCGCTAGCTACCATCGCCGTACATTTACACACACAGATGCGTGCACACGTAAACTCACACATTTCGCTCGAACTGTTCTACACAAGAGACCATTTTTCACAGCCACCACTTCCGGGAAATGGCGTGAGTGGTCTCAAGGTGAACTTTACCTTGCTGTAACTCAATACTGCTCATTAACACGCCGCATCATATCATATCTTTCATTTCTTCAAAAAATTACGACACATCAGTGGAACGAAGATAGAACAGTCTTGTATTTATCAGCGTGACGCTCGTTCATCTGTTATGCACGTACGATGTTCAATGAATTTCAGATAGAGACGAAAGATATTTGGCGAAATGGTGAGGGTGTAGGTCGATGACGTTGATGGTTGTAGGTCGCATAAAGGGTCACAGTACACTTGACGAAGTGACTCGCTGTGTCAGCATAAATCTACCACCTCTTGTCTCAAATTCCCTTTAAACTACCTTCCGATGACGGTATGACGTGTAGCTACGTCAAAATCATATAGTCTTCAGATTTAACTTATATATATATATATATATATATATATATATACATTTAATTAGTACTTCCTATTTACTCTTTTATATTACTAAAATAGTGCTGACAAAAAAATATGAAATTAAAATCTGGTTCTAAAATTCTTTAGTACAAAATAAATATTTTTTTACAATAATAAAGATTACTGTATCAAATTTATATATATATATATATATATATATATATATATATATATATATATGTATATATAATTTAAGTTTAGGATCAAAAATTCAGTTCTCTAAATAAATAATGGAATCAATAAGAATAAAATAGACATAAAACTTTTACTCTACGAAAAAACACACACAAACAATTTGTACATTAATAAAGAAAACACAACTCGAGACAAACTATGTTTCTGACAATGACAAACGTTAAAGTCGACCAACAACAAAAACTCCGATATTTATATAATTGGAATAAGCGGTAGAAATTTACTTTCTCCCATACGATATTCCTTGAATATTTTCAACATTAAAAGTTTTGACGTCGACTGTTTCGTGTGTACCTCGTATGAAAAAAAACTAGTATATTTCGGCGTGAGATAAATTCTGTAGGAAAGAAAAAAACGTGTCGGAATTGATAGACGTGTGCGTACGTGGGTTTAAATCTCTAACATGTTTATATGTTTGTTCTTCGATTATAGTTTCGTATAACGGAGTAACTTAAGATCAATATTTGTACTGTAAGATTAATTCTAAAACAATAGTTTTATCATAACATAAAGAACGTATCAAAATTTTAGGAATATAATGGAACTAACTTTTTGAATTACTCATCGGGCCACTGAAAAAACAATCTATTTTACTTAAATGTATTGATTGTTAACTTTCTTTCTTATAAATGAAAAACACTTGAAATATGACTATATAAGGGTTTCCAATAAGAATATCAGATCTTTGACAGCTGATAGCATCCATGTTTGAATTTTTTTAAGCTCATTTTGGCATTTCAACTCAGTATAATTTGGCAAATGATCATGGAACGTTTGACACTTCAACAATTAAAAATTGTAAAAATTTCAATAAACTTATTGAAACAAAAGTTGAGTCTAATATTTTATGGAATGAACCCATCAGTTGGCCACCAAGATCATGTGATTTAACTATATTGAATTAATTTGTCTGTGGTTATGTGATATCATTGGTTTATTCTGATAAACCACAAACAACAGAAGCATTAAATATAAGCATTGAACGTGTAATTCATAAAATTGAATCACAAAGATGTAAAATAGTGACTAAAATTAAACTAAACGAATGCATTATGTCAAGCGAAGTCATGTTGGTCATGTGAGTAAAATTGTATTCCATCAATATTGTCATAAAATATTATTGAGAATAAAAAAATAAATAACTAATTAATTAAATACTGCTTGTTGTATTTTCATTTAAATTTCTGAAACGTTTATTGAAAAACCGTATATATACAAAAAGAAAGTGAGAAAGTGGTCCAAATAAGGCTGTAGGATATACCCTTCGATCTCGGTTTATATCCTTTAGTCTTATTTAGGTCAACCTGTGTATATATATATATATATATATATATATATGTTAAAATTATATTTATGAACAAGATTAAAATTTCCAATTTAATTATATATTTTTTCACTGTCACAAAATTCACTCAAACATTAAATATTTTTAGTCTAAAAGCATTAATTAAATTTATTAAAACTTTTTTATATTCTACATTTATTTAATGGAATTAAAAAAAGTTAATAGTAACATTTTTTATCAGTTATTTTAGTTTTTAAAAAAAGGATTATATCATGAAATGTTTATATTATATAATATTTCTAGTAAATCAATATCACTTAAACATACTTCAAATGAAAAATCGTTCTATTTCGGATTCAGAATATTTTCTAAAAGCGTATAAATAATTGGATTTTAAAACAGATTCTGTTTACATAAGGAAAAACGTACAAAATTAACGCAATTAAGTAGCACGTTGACCGTACGACATTTTCCTTTCTGTTTTATGCTTTGTATACACTCACGTTAATTCATGGCGTGTCATTTTTTCTCTATAAAATATAAAGCGAATGTTTGACCTACCAAATACCCCATACAAATATATATATATATATATATATATATATATATATATATATAAACATGTGTGTAGTTTCTGTATATTCCAGTTTGCTTGTCATTTGAAACGAACCTTCACGGAGGCACGCACAAATGTCATTCTGTGGCAATTGTGCGTTTATTTTATTATAGAAAGGTGACTGTAACTTTTACTTCTAAACCAGACACACGAGGATTGTCCTGAAGTTATAACTTTCGTCCATGCAAATTTAGTTGTCAGTTCGAATTACTTTCGTCTCCTGGCTCATTCTCTACTTTTCAGTTCGACAAAACTGAAATAGTTCTACCATTATATCTTTTGCGCAATGTCAACTTTATTACACTCGTATATTAAATAATATAAAACGTGTACCATTTCCTTCATAGCAAAGAATAAAATTTTGGTTATTGATATAAACATAGATACTGTTTTGCTAATAGGAGTAAAATGGCGAATAAAGGCTGATGAGCCGGTGAGGGAAGAAGTAAGAAGTTAAAACCGAAAATCGAACGTACGTAGTTCAAATTCACAAATATCAAATAGTAAAGAAATCTATATAATACCTTCTAACAATAATCTGTTAAGCCAAATTCATCCTCATAAATAATATATACTGATATATGTACATATTAAATATTTTTTACTAAATAAATTTAAATACATTTTGCTTACAACAAATTTTCGTTTTGGTTTATTGAATCAAAATTATAGTTTTGGAATTTTACTATCTCCTCAATAGTATTATATACTGTTTTTTGAAATACATATATACAGTTTCGCTTATAACAGCAAAATGACATATAAAGGCTAAATTGGCGGAGGAGGAAATAGAGAGTAGGAAATAGAAATCTGGAGCTGATAATTGAATATACAGAGTTCAAATCTACAAATACCCAACAGACTCCAACGAACATCTTCAAAAATGTACATAATATTTCTTAAAAAAATCTATTAACCCCAGCTCATCTACCACACGTTCTGATATATTTTATATGTACAAAAAAAATATTTGTACTAATATAAATTTAAATACAACTTTACTTACAACAGATGTTCGTTTTAATTTATTGATTCAAAATTATAGTTTTGGTATTTTACCATCACCTCCATAATATAGAATATTGTTTATTGATATAAACATACATACAGTTTCGCTAATAATAGCAAAATGGTACATAAAGGTTCTGGAACTGGTGGGGAGGAAGTAACAAGTTAGAGTCAAAAGTCAAATGTACCGAGTTGAAATCCACAAACACCTAACAGAACACCGTCAAATAAAAGGATCTATATAATGCTTATTAGCAGAAATCTATTAAGTCCAACTCATCCATATACACAATATGTACTGAAATATTTACATGTAAAATACTTTTTATTGAAATCAACTTAAATACAATTTTACTAATAGCAGATGTTCATTTTTAGTTTATTGATTCAAACTTAATTTATTTCAATTTTAGTTTTGACTTCTACTATCTCTTCCACTATCACTCACCACTTATACTATCTCTTCCATTGTTAATATTAAAACATTGTTGAATATTATAAACAAATAACACACACACACTTATATGTACGAAGGTCGTTTGATAAGTATGGTAAATTTATTTATTGTTTAATTTAATTAATTAATTAATTAAATTTAATTTTTCGATGTAGTTTTTCTTACTTTTTTACCATACTTATCAAACGATCGTCGTATATATATATATATATATATTTGTGCATTTATTGTGTATACGTCAATAAATTAGTAATATAATTTTATCACTTAATATTTATAACTAGCTCTTTATACAACGCTCAGAAAGTAACTTTTACACTTAAATATTCTTTATATGCTAAAAATTAAACATTTAACCATAAACTAGTAAGTACATCACATTTTAATTCAACCTATCTCTACCTGTGTCTTCTATCAATATTTTAGATTTATCATAAAAACATTAAATAACATTTATAGAAAAAAGAAATTCGTATGAAACTTGAATATCAACAACTTATATACTTATATTTGTTCAACGTTTTCAATAAATTAAATTATTTCATACTACTCTATCATATTTTTATTTCAATATTTGTTTCTTATCTGCTAATGTAACATTATATATAGCTCCATTATAAACTTTATTAATATTCTTAATGGATGTATATTTCTTTTTCTTTTTTAGAAATATAAATGGATGATAATTATAAAAAATGAAATAAATTTATGAAATGTATTCGCAGTATACTTTTTAATTTTTTTCTCATATCTGTTTTTTATATAACAAGCTTGAATTACGCTCATAAAATATTTTTATTGTTACAGAATCTCAATATCAACTGGAAATGACATCTGCCATTTGTTTGTTGTTTAATCTACTTCATTGGATTTCAAGTGTAAATCTCGTTTAAACTTTTAGAAGGATCATCGTCTTAAATAAGTAAGTGCTTAGTATTGTCTATATTCTTATTTAATCGTTATTTGTATAATTTTGTAAATTAATTAAACTTAAATGACCAACGTATATGTTTCATCAGTATCTCAATTATATTCTAATATAATCTCAAATATCTAACAAAACTACACCTCTAAATAATTTTCGTTAATTTCTAAAAAAATCTAAATATTTGAAAATTGATAATTACTAGATTATATAAATTTATTTTATTTATCTAATATAATTTGTATTCATTTCATTACTATATTCTTCTATTCTCTAAACTTCAACGCAAATAAATCACTCACGCCAGCAGCATATTTTATAAAAATATACAGTCCTCTAAATGTGACATCTAGATTTGTATTTTATTGAAAAAAACATGTGTGTATAGGGCGGTGTATAAGGAAATAGGTATATAATTTATTTTTAATAAAACACAAATCTAGGCGTCACATTTGGATGACTCTATATTTAATAATTATTTATTATTCAATTTATTTACTTTATAAAATGTTGATGCTCATACCGTTATTCTTTATAATGTAACAGTGAAACAATGATGGCATGATCATTGGAATGTGTATTAGCGAATAAAGAAAACGATAAGTGATTATTAAGAATTTTTATAAAATCTTGTGATGTTGAAATTAATGATTTAGTTATAGTAATTTTGCTATAATACCAAAAAAATTAGTCAAATATCTCTCTCTCTCTCTCTTTCTATATATATATATATATATATATGTATAAATAATTCTATCGCAAAATTAATGTCATTAATCTACTCTGATCATGAAAGATTACCTCCAAATATTAACTATTGCAATAGCAGAATGATGTGTGTTGAAATTTTTACTTGACTCAGCAATTTCAATCGTTAATCTTCGAAGGTAGTTGTTCACGTTCGGAAGAGCGTAAACATTAATGGCATTAATTTTGCGATGGAACCATTTTTTATATAGAGAGATAGATAAATTTTGTTCCTAAATTTTCTTGAAGTTTTCAGAGAAAATTAATTTTTAAAGTACAAATTTTATAACATATTAAAATTAACAAAAAAAAAAAAAAAAACGAATAAAATAGATTTTCATAAAGAGTTTTTAGACAAATTTTCGTACATTTGTTCGAACAAAATAAATTTTAATTGTATTAGCATTAAATTTGAATGCACATAAAACCACCAATCTATAATGAACATCATCTACACAAAAACCTTAACATATCTGTCTAAACATATAATTTTTTATGTCTTATTTACTGATATCAGAATCAAATTTGACGAGTAAAGTAAGTAGGGGACAAAACACACTGATTTTCTAAACAATGACTTTTTGAAAAATTAAAAATGAAAATAATATAAAATAGGGTTATCGAATAAAATATATATTTAAATATTTTTGCAATGATAATAGAACATTAACTAATTTCATAATCTTTAATGGATTATATATTATAAAAAAAAATCTTATATTATTTGTCTGTAATTAAATATTTTTACACAGTGTTTTAACGTGAACATTTTAAAATATTTCATGTTTAAATTATATACGATGTTTTTAAAGCGTGATAGAACTTTAAATTGAATCCCTATCAAAAGTTCTATACAAACTAAATAAACACTCTTTATATGTACATATATATGTGTGTATATATATATATATATATATATATACATATATATATATATATATATATATATTGCATATAATAAATAAGAACGAAAATGATATACTTTCTTAAAACGTTATTCTATTTAATGAATTGGACAACGTTAACATTTATAGTCAGCCTCTAGTTATGAACATTATCTGTAAAAAAAATAGATACATAAAAACCGGACGACATATAAAAGATCAGGGTGGATATTTTCTAAAGAGACATTAAAAGAGTCCGGAAGATCATCTATATAACAAAAATACATACATATATACTCACACACGTATCTAGAGCATGAGGGAACGTAATATACACAAAGTGATGTCGTTTGGCTCACGACTGCAAATGAAGCAAAACGTAACTTTTTATCTTACGGGATACGAAAGCGGCACCACTCGAGACAGGATAGCAACCATTAATTAAGGATGAAGTGAATTCAGCAGTCCGTTCCTCTGTGGCACGGTTCTACAATACTGCGACGACTTCTTGACGTGCCAGATACTAAAATAGTGCATTAAGAAGAAAGACTTATTCATACCATTGAGGATAAAACTGTTGTAATACGCCGACGTATTCAATGCTATCTGTATTATATTTCAACGCGGATGCGTCTCCCTAGAGAATATATATCTATTACTTTATATTGTTATTGATAAGATTATTGTTTTAGACAAAGTATTCACAACTTCGATGTTGTACGTACGATATAAACAACATATTTTAATACTTTTATCGATCGTGCGTTTCATGTTTAATGGGAAAACAAACTTTAACAATACTTTTATAAATATTTGATCAAAACACTTTGTCGGTTAGGAAACTTTTTTTATATAGAAGTTCGATTTATCTCTTCGTTAAAAGATACAAACTTAATACATTTACTTTACTTGATAAAAAATTTAACAGTTTTTACATTTAGACACATATTTCAAACAAGACAGTAACATTTTTTTTTAATTCAGCTTACATTCTTAATTAAATGTTCATTCTTAATTTATATTCAGTTTATTAATAAAAATTAATAATATATTAAATTGAGTCATAAATCATTTTCGTTTTTGCATGTCAACTTTAATTTTTAATAAATAAAAAAAATCAGTACTTTAATCAATTATATATTCACTATTGTTGGCAATAAGATGTCGCCATTTGCTAGGTAATTCTCCTATACCTTTTAAATAGAATTCCAATGATTTTTGTTAAACAAGCAAAAATTCGTCATGTGTGGTAAGTCGTTAAGATAATAATGAGTCATTAAAACTTGTTCTCAATAAAGAAAATTAATTATAACTCAGCCCAATACAATGTAACATAGCTTTACTACAAAAACAAGATATCTACTTCAAAATTGCCTGTTAAACATTTTTTTCATTATTTAGAAAGTAAATTACTCGATACAGTAAATATTATTTTTTAAAAGTTAATAAACAGAAGACTAAAAAATTTAAAAATAATTTTGGAAATAAAAAATATTTTAAGTAAGAGAATTCAAACGAACTCTTATAGAAATAAACAGCGAACGCGACAAAATTAGTAGCTCAAGGCAAAAAAAATTATACGTAAATAAATTTCAAAGCGTATATATATATATATATATATATATATATATAAAATTATATAATTTATTTACGCAAACAGATTTTTTTATAAATAAACTCTTACCATGATTTCAAGTTCCTCGTAAATCACAAGACCGAATACTTTGAAAAACAAATTCATAAATTTCATTTGCAGAGACCATAAAAAGAATACCACAACAACATTACATTGCGTTGATTTTTCCAATAAAAAGCCTTTATATCTAAGTATACATTTTTATACGCAAAAAATATGTATGTGTGTGTGCTTTCATACGAAAAGCTGAAAGTGAAACATCATCAAAGAAACACAGTCGAAGCATGAAAAATTAAAAATATAATTAAACCCTCATAACAGAACGAATTAATGTTTTTAATTTATTTTTGATTGACGACTCAAATCGAGATATAATCAATGGATGTAAGGAAAATTCGCTTCAAGGAAATTAAAAAATTATAATCTCAATTTTAACGTCCTTGTAGCGTATATCGACTTTCATTAAATTGAATGTCTCTCTAGTTAAGAAAACATTTAATGAGATTCAGTCTTGCTAGTATTGTGAAATGTTTTTTTTAATAGTAACATAACATTAATACTCGGAAATTTATCGTAAAATTTTATTTAATATGTTTTTAGTTCCTAAAATCATTAATTCGTTCAAGATTATTTCATTGTCAAATTTAAATATTTTTTTTATTTAAGTACTTTTTTATCATTAAATTTATTTGTTTTGAAAAAAACATCATTGCAATTATTTTTATTGGAAAATAATTTATTACACTTTAAAAATCTTATAATTTTTAATTATATTCTCTACATATACATATATATATATATATATATATATATATATATATATATATATATTGTTAAAAGAAAAAAAAGAAAAACATGAAATCAAAACACTTTTTATAAACAAATTAATTAATTTCTTTTACTTCAAATTTATTAAAACCTTAAACATTTTTCATTATTTCTGAAATAACTATAAACAATTAAATTTCTTTTTTCTTGAAAATTTTAATTTTATTTTCATTTTTTAAATAATTTTCAATGTTTTTATGCATACTCAAATAATTCAAATTAGTAATTAAAAAAATAAGCATACATTTTATTTCAATTCCTTTTAAATTTTTTAGACAATTAAAGTTTGTAATTATTTATTAATTTTTCCAAACTTCAATTAGAATTATTTATTCAAATAATATAAAATATATTTTAAGAAGATTAAATAACTTATTATTCATTTAAGGATATGATTCATTTATTAAAATTATTGTTTAAGTATAAAATATTTATTTGTCTAAAAAAGAACAGTGAAGTAAAAAATTTATGGCCGTTCAAGCAGTTTGGAATTATGTATGAGCTAAAGTACTTTGTCAAAGAAAATCAATCGTTAAGGATTCCCGAAAAAGTAAACAGAACTTGGAAAATTGAGGTTCAATTTGGGTCATAACGTTATTGATGATGATCTATGTTTACTATTTTAATATTTGATCAATAATTTATACAACAAAATATAGTCGTGGTTTAGTAAATAGAACATTCAGTTGAATATTAATATGTTATAAATTTGATTCTGGTTTTGTGACATATAGATCGTTTATTACAAAAGTGTTACAAGTTCATTTTATCTTATTTTGAGATATTTGAAAGTTTGTATTTTAGTCGATTCAAAAATATTAATAAAATTTATTAAGTTTTCTTATGTTTTTATGAATTTATATATATGTAAATTTATTATAAATGACATATATATAAATTAACTATATCAATATATTTTTCTGGATAGTAAGTAGTCTTACATAATCATTAAACTGTAAAAATTATCAAATTTTAATTATTTAAATTTAAATTTCACTTAATTTACGTTATAGTTTATTCCGATTTTGTTTATAAATAAAAACAAGAAACGAAATATTGTTGCTAATTCTTAATATTTATTTACTTTTTACTCATAAGTAACCTCATCATTATTATAAGTTTAACATTAGATTCTATTTTTCATTTAGATTTATTATGAGGAAGTGTTTTGAAATATTCATGATACACAAGAGATATGTAAGGCAATAACTGCATCATATCCTTATATTTTTCGGATGCAATGGGTTTAATATTTTAAATAAAGCTGTTAATGAGACGCTTCCAAACCTTGTCGGTCTTCCTCGAGTATAAATACTTTCTTAAATTGAAATCTCAAGTCTACACCTCGATACGATCGAATATATAATAATTGAAAGAATACGATATAACAATTATAATGCTGAATTTCAATTATACAACTTGAGATTACAATTACATATTTTTTTATAAAGAAAACTAACTTTTTTCA
Source organism: Neoneuromus ignobilis (assembly GCA_029203775.1). NCBI lineage: Eukaryota > Metazoa > Arthropoda > Insecta > Megaloptera > Corydalidae > Neoneuromus > Neoneuromus ignobilis. The sequence goes on from CP092092.1 coordinate 6,409,026, forward strand.
TTAGATTGCACGTTTGTTTGTAAAATGTCTTAATTTTACTCTTTTGCTTAGACAGTGCTTAATTAGACTAGGGAAACTAGAGTTGCACCACTTTATATTGATTAATCATATTTATTAACAAATTTTTAATTAATCAAAGCATATGGATATTTTTAAATATAAACAGTAAATTACCTATAAATAAAAAGTTTACACTAACTTGTAAATAAATTATTTGTTTTCTCAATTTTTTCTAAAAATATACTTATACCTTTTTCATAATAAACGATTTATATGTTTTTATTTTATAAAAAATAATTTTTTTCTATAAAAAAAATTTCACACTTTTTTGAATTTATATTATATATTACTTACATATAATACTAAAATAATGAAATATTTTTTAATGTTTTATATAAAAATTTGCATTAAATATATTGTATTCATTAAGTATAGAAGGTTCTTTTATTGTAACATATATATATATATATATATATATATATATATATATATATATATATATATATATATACACGTGGTATAAAAATAAATATAAATTGGATATTTCAAAAGCTAATAAAGAAATCATATTTTCTGATTGAACCTTATAAGATATATTTATGACGAATGCGATTTCCAATAAAAGAAAAAGAAACGAAACGTTGAAAGTGGTCGAACAAAGTCGCAAATTCACACACATACACACACACACACACACACACACACACACACACACACATATATATATATATATATATATATATATATATATAGGCAGAATGCATTGCAAGAGTCTATCGTTCGAATCTTGCTTGCGCATCGCAGTCTTTGTTCTAGAACATCGTTCAAGCGTGTAATGCAATTTGCGCAGCTTTTCGCCAAATTGAATTTTAAAAGCTTTTAATGATCGCGCTACCGCCACAATCAACCGACACCCGCCTCATGTCTCCGGGGCATACGGGGGAAATTGTCATATTTCCCCAATGGTGATTCTATTGTACGACGAAAAAAATCTATTCGAATATACACTCGTTTCATTGTCGTGCCAAGAAAGGAAATCTTAATCCAATTGTTAAATATAGTCACGGTTCCGGAAAACTTATTTTGCAGACATGTACCGATCTTCAATATGTTCTTACATATTTTTTTTTTGTATTAATTCTGCCTACTTTTTTGATAATTCTGTACGAATTTCAGTTCTTAACAAAATTTCTTAAAACAGAAATTCAATTTTAAGAAGAGTGAACTAACTGAGAACTACTCTACTCATAAAGTGTCAATTATTCCCATAATTTTAACTATATTTACTGGATGATTTAATTTCATAATAAATAAATTGATTAATTTTTATAAAGTGCTTAGAAAGTCTCTTTGGAATTTTTCAATGATTTATTTTTAAATTAAATCCTGTCGAACTTACTCTTATATATATATATATATATATATATATATATAAAGAGAGAGAGAGATAAAAATAAGGTACAAATATTTATATACAATCAAAATTTTATTTACGCTCAATGAATATTTTTAATTACATGTGTTTTGCTCTGTTGGTCAAATAACTATCTGAACATCAAACAAACTGAAAATATCCAGTCCAAATATTTATCTGTATGTATATGTATATGTATATATATATATATATATATGTATATGTATATATATATATATATATATGTAAATATTTACTAAGTTACAACCGATTATATTATCAATAAATCCAATTTGATTTCAAACTTTGATAAAAAAAAATATAATATTATTTTAAAGCACGTAAAGATCGATAAACCGAATACAGAAATAAGCAAAAATGTGTTCATTCTTTTTCAATCATCGACAGTCGTCTCGACATCTTTATCACCTTGAAGTTGCATCCGGTTCCGTTGAAAAAAATGTCTATGAAAAGTTTGACGTATCTCGAAATCTTTTCATCGGAACGGTTTTTTCCCCGATAACGTCTAAGAGCGGATATTTCATTATGGCTTTCTTTGAATTTTCATCGATGCTCTCTGAGAAATACACGTACTTTTTGCGTTTCGTAATTTCATATTAACTGTGTACATTCGTGTATATGTCGATCGGTGGATAGTGAATTTTTTCACAATTCATCGAATTGTCGTGTGTGTGGTTTATTTTTTTTTATCTGATGTAAAGTAAATAGAATTTTATTTTATTTTTCCTTGTATTCCATCATTTAGTATTTCAATGGAAATCAAATTTCAATTAATATTGAAAAAGATATTTAATTATAGAAAATAACTGGCTATTAAATTTCTCAGTAATTCAATAAATAATAATCATTTATGCAATATAATTATTTATAAAGAAAACACAAACATTTTAAAATATTTTATTTATAAAATAATGATATTCTAAGTATGGAATATTGTACATGAAATAATAATAAAATATAAATAAATTATTTTTGTATTTACTGATTGTTAATATTTAAATAAAAATTAAATCATTGACCCAAAAACGATTATCGATTCCGATAGAAAAAAATTATAAATGACAGAAAATCAACTGAGAACCTAGATACTCCGTACACACATCAAGTTCTAATCTCGATGAACACACGGGGCCAACACATTTGCCTTGAAAGTAATATAATTTGATCTGAACGATAAAAGCAGCGCAGATATTTTTTCCTAAATTCCTTAACTGGTTTTCTTTTGCAAATTGGATATGCAAATTTTATAATTGGCCTGTCTGGGAGCAGAAGATGCGATTGCCAATAAAAAGTTTGAACTGCCGTCACTAAACCCACGACTATTGCGTTCACGGTTGCGGTTATTTAGCGACAGCGATTATTGCACTCGCAATCTGAGATTATTGCTTTTACAACGTTTTCCGGAACGAACACGTCACTGTCATTTTAATATGATTTATTCACGTTCGATAAATTTTACCGTATGCGCCAATATTTCGTTTCTTAAATACGATGAGTTTTGGGTTTTAGGTTCGATGCGGAAAATGAAATCATTTACATTTGCTTATTCTGGAATTTTCTATATTTCACGTAAAACATTATTCAATGATTGAAATGTATTGAGTGTATAAAAATATTACACATTATATTAATTGATATCAAACTATTTTCAATATTTTTCATATACATGTTTTATTTTGAAACATTGTTTCATTTAATTGTATTTAAAAATGTTTATTCAAAAAATGGAATTAAAAATCAAAAATGGAAATTATAAATAAACTTCTAATCATATTTATTGATCATTGTTTTATACTCAGTTATTAAAACAGTTTTTTTTAAATGTTAAATTACATTAAAAATACAAAATTAATTATAAAAAATAAATAAATAAAACATTTAGCTTTTACCAAAAGTATTTATTAAAAATCCAAATTTCGTATTAAATCATTGAGAGAAAATTCAAATTTACAATTATTATAATATTAAATGCACTTATTTTATCAATAAAAATTTTTAACATATATTTTTTTTAAATATGACATAAGGACTATTTATTTCACTATACTTTTCCATCAAGATTTTTTTTAATATCATTACAAATTACACTTTTTAAAACAATTATTTTGAAATTATTTTTTCTATTCCTATAATAATCTTATCTTTAATTCTTCAGTCAAGATCCTAATATCATTTTTTCTACCATTCTATATATAGAGAGGGAGGAAGAGAGAAAAAGATAGTTTTCCAATAAACGCTTCAAAAGTTTAAATAGAAATAAATCAAAAAGTATTTAATTAATTATTTATTTATTTTTAAGCAATTTTATGGCATTAATGATGGAATACAATTTCACTTATATGACAACCACGACTTTACTTGACAGTACATTCGTTTAGTCCCATTTTTAATTACTCTTTCATATAATTGTGGTCCAATTTCATGAATTACACTTCAGTGTTTATTTTTAATGCTTGTGTTGTTTATGGTTTGTCAGCATAAACCAATGATTTCACATAACCCCACAAATAATAATCCAATGAAGTTAGATCAGATGATCTTCGTGGCCATTTAGGCCCATTTTGTGAAATAATGGACTCATTAAACTTTTGTTTCAATTAAGTTTATTGAAGTGTTTACAATTTTTAAAATTAGTTGAAATATTAAAATAGGCTAGAAAAAAAATTCAAACATGACTGCCACCAGCTGTTCTAACATTCTTATTGGAAAATTTTCTCTCTCTCTCTCTCTCTCTCTCTATATATATATATATATATATATATATATATATATAAGAATAGAGTGAAAAGAGGAAAAAATCCAAATGGAATTATCGTTTTTTTTATTATATTCAAGCATTCTAAACTTCTGGAAAATTGTGCTTAATTTTTAATAACTCACTTTTTGATTTCCTTTTATACATACACACATATATATACGTATATAAATTTTCAGTTTAAAATTGAATATCAAACGACGTCACTCTAACAAACTGTGACGTACACTGGGCATAAAAATCGTTTTTTCGTGAAAAACTTTTTCAAAGTAATATTTCACGTTGTGCCCAAGACTCTGTGTCAGTGTGTTAGTCCGTACGCGCGTGTGTGTGTATACCTAAGAACTTTATTATTTTTTCGTGTTATGCACGATAGTTTGACGGCTGGGAAATTTAGTTTGCGGAATATATTACGATGGAAATGTAACTCATATTTATTGGATTATTTACGAGCGCCTGTTTCGGCAAACTTCGTCGACAAATTGTCTTGCTGCTGGTTGCAACGACATAAATTCCATTTCTTAAGACGTCGTTATTTATGAAACAACGGATTTATGTCGAATGTAACTTTGTGTGTGTGTTTGTATACTGTATCTTTTTTATGGAATGCTTCATTTTCATCTGTCACTTGTACTGCTATCCATTGTCAGAACGGTCATTACATCGTTTTATATCATTTAAATAAACTTTTTTTAGATTTTTTTTAATACTATTTTTTATTAGTGAATTTCAGTATATCGAATTTTTTTATATCTATCATAATTTAATTATATTTTAATAGTTTTTTTATGTAATAATTTACATACATTGAAATGAAAATTACTAATAATCTGTAATTATTTTAAGTATTAACCAGTAATCTAAAACAAACAAATACAATGTGATTAATAAAAAAAATAATTATTTTCAGACACCAATAATTGAAAATTAAAAAGGACTATCTTTCAGAATTTTTTCATCTAATAATATAAAACGTTTCAATTTGAAATTCCTTCTAATTCAATGAACCTCTATTGTAAATCTGTAATAGATAAATCATCAAGTTATTTTCTTACGAATCGATATTATCATTTTTAAGAAAAAGGAATGAGTATAAAAAAATAATAACAAAATCAAAGTGAAACAGCAATCTACAATGTTCATACAAGATCAAACAAAATAAAACCAAAGCTTTTCAATAGCTTTCACAAGTATGTTATGTGCCCTATCTGAGAAATAATTTAAAATGACTATTCATTACAGCAAGTTAACTCCAGAATTCAGTTACCGTCGTCGACCGTATGCACTCGAGCGTACGTTCCCGCATCTTAAAATATACACATACACACACACACATCTTGTAACGTGACAGAAACTAGCATGTCGTTTGACATCATTTTAATACAAGTACTTCACTTGTGTTCCGCAATCGACGTTTACGACGTTCAAAGTAACGACGTTCGACACATACTTGTGGCTGGAAAATGAAAGAGCCCAACATAATAATTCATTTTACCCGTGTACTGAACGTTCCTCTATAATATAATATATCAGTCGTCAAACATTTTGCGTTTAGTGTCATTTCAAACATGTTAACTTTGATTTACGGCTTGTGACATCACATTGTTATCACTTTAACGAGAGACGTTTTAGTAAAACTATTAGTGTAATTTGTTTTCTATTGCTCGCTTGCTTACTATACATGTATATCGATTCTAAATTATTATAATCGGCATAAAAATATTCTATTAAAATAAAATTATATATTATATCAGCCCAAAAAGTATATTAGGTTGTCATCCAAGTCTTTCTTTATTTTTGCGAATAGTTTCAGAAAAGGAAAAATGGAAACATGTAACATTTTCAATCAATTATATATTCTCCTTCATTTTCTACAATATTTCTCCATCTGTCAATTAATTTTTTAATACTCATTTCGAAAAATATTGGATTTTTAGAACCAATAAATTCTTCAATATCATTTTTATGTCTTCTTTCGTTCGGTAATTTTTTCCATTAAAAAAATGTTGTGGAGATCTAAATAGATGATAATCGTTTGGTGATATATCCGGAAAATATGATGTGTGAGGTAGAAGTTCCCAAATAAATTCATTTCTTTTTTCAATTGACTTTTGAAACGTAATTATCTTGGTGTAAAATTATTCTTTTTTGATTTAAAATTTCCAGTCTTTTTATAACCAAAGCCTGTTTCAAACAATCTAACTGTGCTCAATACACGTCTGTTGTGATTTTTTGCCCATAATTTAATAATTGAAAATGAATTACGTCCCTCATATCCCACCAAATGTAAAGCATGATCTTCTTGGGGTGTAATTCGGTTTTTGGTGTAGGAATTGGGGGTTAATTCGCGTTCAACCACTGCCTCTTGCGATGCATGTTGACGTAGAGAATCCATTTCTCATCCCCAGTAACAACACTTTTCAATAATGACTCGCATTGTTCCATGCAGGAGATTTTATTCGGATAATTCATAACGTATCCATTTGCCGTAAATTGACACCTTTCTCATTTTTTAAAATATTTATGAACAACTACAAGATGCATTTCAAGTCTTTGTGTTAGATCCTGAGTCTTTGGATCTACTTCGATGACAGCCTTAATCTCATCACTTTTGGTCTATCTGACCTTGGCAAGTCTTTAATATCTAAATTCCCGGAACGAAATTTTTTGAGTCACATTTGGCACTTTCTAATTTTGTTGCATCCTTGCCAATTTCTTTACAAATGTTTTCGACTGCCATTGTTTCATTATGTGCAAATTGGAACTCATAAATCATAATGTAGCGTAACTGAGTTTTTTTTATCTCCACTGCCATTGTTTATTTGAGGTTGAAAATGTTAAAAATATATATTATAATGGGTTTCAAAAGAGTACCACCGACACAAGTACTGCTGGTAAACACCAGAAAAATACTAAAAATATCTATGATTTAAAAAGGGTGCACATTTTAACTGATGTTGAAAAAAAAGCAAAAACTTAGATGACAACTTAATATTTGCTTTACATGTATGTTAATTAATAAATGTATAAAAAAAGCTGCTTATAGAAAAAAGCTCACACATATATTATATAGTTTTCATACTGAAATTATTTTAAAAACAAACTATTAGTAAAAAAATATATAACTAAAATTTAAATTTGATTTTTATCAATTAAAATTTCATAATCCAACCTCATATTACATTTTTTAACAAACAGAATACAAATTTAAATATATTTTCTTATCTACACTAGTATATATATACGTAAGTTAAGTAAAAAGTAAATAATAATAAGTGTTTTTTATTACACAGTACGAGATTGTCATCTGTGCGTAAAAAAATATGTCCGTGGCAATTTTCTCCGGCTGAATAATAAAATATATTTCTGTAAGTCGTAAATTTGTGCTTTAAATCTTATTTTCATCTCCGAGTTGCACGATACCTCGACAAAAGTGTGACCGTTTTGTACGATATTCCAGCCTTAAAATTCTGTTTCCACTATAATGGGGTTTATTTAGCAACGTACTAGTAAATTTATTTACTTGTGTCATTGTGTAAGGACGAATTTATTTATCCGTATACGTACAAATATTTATATATATATATATATATATATGTGTGTGTGTGTGTGTGTGTGTGTGTGTGTATGTACATATGTGCGCACGTTTTTGTGCTAGTGTTTGTTTTCCCTCGTGATTACAACATTAGGTGGCGCTATGACATGCTGAAATCTCAGCTTGTTTTCTGAAAATTACCGACTGACATTTCAACCCTTACTAAAACGTTTTTCCCTATATATATATATATATATATATATATATATATATATATATATATATATATATATATATATCTGTGTACACGTACATACATACAGTATAAAATGTTTTATATAATCATCGCATACACTCATAATTTTTATTATGGTTGGTAAAACAAAAAGAATTTAATATATGTTGTAATTATATTTTTGCAAATGTCAAGAGTGATGCATGCACACACACACATACATACATATATATATATATATATATATATGCATATCTAAAATGAATATTCTGGTTGAGTAATAAATGTAATTGTAAAAACTTTTTTATAAATTTCTAATTTTCTTTCGAAAAAATGCATAATCTATTTTAAAAGATTTAAAATAATTTTTATACTATTGTTTTAAAAAAATATATGGTTAACTATATTGATATATTATAACAATTAAAAAGAGTTTAATTACTTTTTAAATAAATATTTTAAAATATCTACAACAAATATGTAAAAAAGTAACAAATAGTTCTTTCTTAGGTAGCTTTTAATCGTAAAAAACATTTAAAATCTATTTTTAAACAAGAAAATTTACTATTATTAATCAAATTTCCTTTTTGTAATTATTTTTTTATAACTTAATCTATAAAAAAGCTTTGTACAAAATGTCATCTCTTGTAAAATACTAATAAATTTATTTAGTTATTATAAATTCGTTACTATTTGAAAACAAATAAAAAATGGAAGTAATTTGATTATAAATGAATAAAATATGTGTTCGTTTAATTCGATTTAGTATTTAAAAAATTAAAATATTTTTTTAATATATAGTAAATTTCAGTTTATCAAAAATGTATATACACTGAAACACAACGATAGTAAGAACATTTCTAACATTATATTTTATTAAAAATATACTTTTTATACAAGACTTGATCTGAAATAATACTACTGTATAACTAATAATATATTTTTTGTGGCATGACGAATGCATAAGTTCCGTATTAGAGATAAATGGGAAATAAAATTACTGATTTTATATACGAAGCACTCAAATGAAATGAAGAAGTGAGCAAGATGAATATATAGCAATATGTTAGAAGATAAATGAATGTGCGGAAAAAAATAGCTAGGGCACATAATCTGATAATATTACGACGAAAAAAAAGTATGGAACAGACGGAATGGCGAAAAATCCATTTCGACTAAGTGAGGCATCAACGAAAAATATTATACATGTATAAAATGAGATACATTACATACATACATACATACATATATATATATATATATATATATATATATATATATATAAATTATTTTAATCCTTGATACAACAGGAACATACTTTAATTATATTTTATAAAAGTGATAAGAGCAGCATAACATTATATGAATTTAATAATAAAAAAACAGTTAGCTATTATCTTGTGTATTTTAAGTATCATGAATGTTTAACATTCGCCTGAGGGTCGAATTCCGTCCCTGTTGGTTTGTAATTTGTGTACGAAAACATTATTTAAATGACAGTTTTTCATATAAAAGGGACTAGAATTTTAATGAATATAATTAAATAATTTCGAGCAGTTTTTAAAATATAAACAAATTATTTAACCTTTGTTAAATATTCTACTATTATTAATAAATAAAAATATTTCAGTCGAAATAATTCAATTTTAATAATAACTTCACTTTTTTCATTTTCAAAATATTAACAAAATACTCGTATTTCTTTTTTAATATATTTATTTTATTTGACCTTCTTAAATTATATCATTACATTAACAATACAAAAATGAGTGAAAATAAATCGGAAGATAAGCAAAAATTTCTAAACATTACAAAAAAGTAGCAATTTTTTTCTTTATTTTTTTAAATAAAAATGTTTATATAATGAGATTAACTTATTGTTACAATTTTATTTTACATAAATTGAAATTAAAATATTGACATATTAATAATTCAATTCGTTTTATCTTGTGTTTTCAGCATGGAATATTTTTGTTTAAAAAATTATTTAATAAAAATAAATTGTATATTTTAAAAGTTGAGATGGAAGAAATAATTGACTTTATTTTTTCATTGGCAATAATCATATAAATATATATATATATATATATATATATATATATAGGGGTAAGAAAAACATTATAACGATGAAAATTCAATAGTCACGCAGTAGACTGAGCTTTGACGACGTGTTAAAACCGTTGACTAGAACATCAACTGGCAACGCCTGTAGTAGTTGTGTCTTCCAGTTAATTAAGCTGGCTAATTAAAATTCTTCTCGCGATGCAAGTTGGTTGTCACTATGCGATGAAGATTTTTCCCCTGTTACATTTTCTAGTGAAAAACGCCCACCGAACAAACAGACTGGAAGAGCAAACTTGCCAGAAATGATGTAGAAAATTAACTATTAATTATTATTAGATTTTACACACACACACATATATATATATTGACTTTAAAAATCGTTGTCCATGAATTAAAAATATAAAGCACATTATTATTTTAACATTTTAAAATTTATTACTACTCATTAAATTAGAGCAAGATTTTTATATTTTAATGATTTGATTTTTATCTAGAACAAAAATATTTTTTTTACAGAAGTTTTTATAAAATCTTCAATAGTAATCATTTTTTAATAATATTCATTTTATCAAAATTTGCTTGTCTCTTGATATTTTTCTTTAAGAAAGAAATATAATAAAATGTTATAATATATATTTGAAATTTTCTATTGTTTAAGAAAAGTACGAATTTTTCAATTATAAATAATGAATAATGTTTAAGAATAAAAATGAAAAGTTTGACTTGAAAACCGTATACTTATTTTAGTTTCTGTACAAACCTCTACGTTTGTTTATCTTAAAAAATATTCCTCTACAGAAAAATATAGGAGTGTGCTTTATAATTAGCACACAGTACAGAAAAACGACAAATTGTTTTACTTTGGACACGCACAATCTGCTACAATAGTTGTTTGGTTGAGTTGTTGTTGTCGTTGACGATGTAAAGAAAACGGAACGGAAAAAAGAATATAAAAGAGTCGCGTTATATGTATTTTTTTTGTCTTTCCATGTAACACAACACTCCAAGTCTTTAGTAAAACAAAGAACTTTTTGTTATTATAAGAAGCGAACGAGCGAAAATATTTGTGACATTTTATCAAACATCATTTATCTAAAGAAATATTTACTGAAATCGTCCGAAAATTTCACTGAATTCATTCTTATATTCTGTAATATTTTCAGTATAATCAGACATTTTTTAAAAAATATTACATATTATTAATCTTTCGAACATTTAATATGAAATTCATAAACTTTTTCAAAGAGTTTAGGGTTTTATCTAGTCTGTAAAATCTAAAAAATATTACGTTTTTACTAACTAATAAAAATACATACATATATATATATATATATATATATATATATATATATATATAAATGGTTTATAACAGTTTGAATTGAAATATGAAGTGTCAAAATATGTATGAAAAAAAAACAAATAGATTCTTTACGCATAAAACTTTTTTATTTCGCATTTTATATCTCCGTCAAAGTAAACGAACTTTTATAGTTTTTTTTCTATTTATATTTATACTGAGTCAAGATCAAAGTTTACCTGTGAACATAAAAAACGCGTATCTAAGTAAAAAATATATTCTGCAACATAAATCACTTCAGAATTTATTTGAAACATCATAAAGTTTTATTTTCTGTAAAGTACTTCTTACTTTTAGTGAATGTTTATACAGTTGCACGATGGGAAAGACGCTGTAATATTTTTTTTATAATTCATTATCGAGTTATTTAACTTTTTTTTACTGTTCAACATCTTTTAATTACATCGTTATCGTAAACGACACTTCAACACATCAACTCGATACATGTTTCTTTTTGTTTGTATCATTATTAATGACGTTTCAAGCGACGAGTGCATGCATATATGTTCACTAGCGTGAAAAACGAATAAATTTTTTTTCTGATTAAAATTATCTGCGGAGAAATCTCGGCAATGTCTCTCACATTTCGTCATCAATGTCTCTCGGTTGGAGTTTTTCGTCGGCCGGAGCAACTGGCGATCAGTCAAGCGCGCGTTGCCTCTGGTGCTGACAGATATCTCGGCCCTGCGCCTGCCCACTGATTCGTTTTTAAACCGGTCCTTCCGCATACGAATCCGCATTCGCTTCGATAATTCCTTAATCTGTTTCGAATTGATGATGATATACGTTTCGTACAAGTTGAACTTTTAGTGCTGTTTCGGTAACTCTTCAACTCTTTTTATCGTACCTTCGAAAACATTTTTTTTAATAAATAATTCTAGTAGAACCGAGCTGATTTTTATAACACACAGTTTGGTCTTTCATATTTTAAAACATTTTTTTAACAAATCCAATAAAACTTTTACTTCCATATCTTTTGCAGTGAAATTAATAATCAACATAAATATTTTTATGCTTTTTTCTCAAACGAATTTAAAAGTGATATTTTAGAGACAACTTTCAAGAACTAACATCGATTATTTTTTTACTGCATGGATCTCGTAATGTAAAAATCTCTTTTTTATTATCAGTTTTCAACTCAACTTTTTCCAATATTGATTATAAATAAATTTATCTTTAAATATCAATTGTATTCCAATATTTTTCTTTTTTATAATTGAATTATTGATTGAATAATAAAATATGATCTGGAATTTTATACTACAACACTCTAAAAATAGTAAACTGTCAAACAACAGATTAATAAAAGTAAATAAATGATTATTGAATAATTATATAAATTTGTGTAAATCGCCTAATATAATCTAAAATATATTCATATTAAAAAATTATATTTATAATTTATTTAAAAACATAACATTTTTCTAAATATTCGAAATAATATCTTTACAGAGATCTGAAAAAAATTATTTTATAAAACATTTCAAATACATTCCTTGCTAACTGCATAATTACAGATATATATATATATATATATATATATATATATATATATATACATACATATATCATACATAAATATTTTTTTACATATCCAAAAAAAAAACTGTCTGTAATAGTTTATAGCAACTTGTATCTACATTTCTTCAAATAGTCTCGAATACATTCTATTCATTTATAAATCCCAGGAAAAAATTGTTCGTATTTCTTGAACTGTAAAAAGACAGTTTTCTTTTGTGGAAAAAGTTATCTGAAATTTTTCTTGTATCTCAAAATTCGAAATAAACTTTTCATGGATTTCGTAGACATTTCTAGCGTGAAAACTGTTTACGTTTATTAAATTTGTTTTCACTGATTCTATAATACAATACACACACACCCACACTCATACATATATATATATATATATATATATATATATATATATGTAAATATATATATATATATAATAAATTAATTAAATTATATTTATTATTGATTTATTATTATTTTTCATATTATAACTTATGTAATTAAAATAAAATTACATATAATTAATTAAACATATTAAAATACTCTTCAACAATTGAATATAATCGCAATATTGTCTTAATTCTTTTTTATATATTATTCTAAATATATCATTAACTCTATAAAATTTACAAGTAATCATAAAAATTATAATTTGTTGAATAAAAACATTTAGTTATGGACAATCATTTTATAATCTTAATTTTTATTTAGTATATATTTTTTACAATTTTATTTTTTGTTGTTAATTCTGTTATTAATTGATTGTAAACATATATTTAATCTATATGTTAGGATGTTTTTTAAGCGTGATAGAACTTTAAATTGAATCCCTATCAAATATATATCTAACCTAAAAATCATTTTTTATATATTTATATATATATATATATATATATATATATATATATATATATATATATATATATATATATATATATATATATATATGCTTACACATACATACATACACACACACACATACACACACATATATATAGAGAGAGTTGAGTTTAGTTGTTGAGTGTTTTTTTTATGTTGGATAGAACTTTTGATAAGGATTCAATTTAAAGTTCTATTATGCCTAAAACACCCTAAGGAGAGAGAGGGAGAGAAAGATAAAGAAAAGGAAGAGAGAGAGAGATTAAATTTATTTTATATAAATACAACTAATAGTAAAAAACACGTTTATATCTCATATTATACAGGTTAGAATTGTTATACATAAAATGTATAACTAAAAAAATAATACTTTTTTTCTCTGACTTCTAGACATATTATTCAAAATAATCAAATATTAATTTGATCCAAAATCGACGCATGTCACGCACAATATACCCACCTATTTAAGACAAAACTATGCAATAATGAATTCAACGACTCTAAAACTCATACTTATTTGTGCATCTATGCTATTATCATGATACTTGTTTATCCGAGATAATCTCGACTAACAACTAGAACTAATGCTGTATTGTTGTTGGGGATATTGTTACAGACAGAACGTGGTAATCCTTATCGCGTATCGGCTCAATCTACTCCACATTACACAACAGCAACAACAGTTGGGTGTTGTTAACGCCCGTTTATCCATCACGTCACCGTCATCATACCAGCGCAGCCATTGATGAAGCTCAGCTGAGCAACACTTTGCGACAATTGAACGCATTCTTACTACAAGACAGCTGCTGTGAGTTGATGTTGTCTTATCATTTATTTGTATTGAATTTCATGTCATTTGACTACATTAATATCGACATGTTCTCAAACTGGATAACAAAAATGATCATAATCAAATTGATCCTAACTATACATGAACACTTATTGTCTTATACAGATTTTATACGATTTTAAATTAAATAACATAAAATATTTTCATTAATATTTTTATGTATTTATTTAAATAATGTCTACATTTTTCTTTTTTAATTTTTATAAATAAATTCACCTTACGATCTATCACATACATTTAATAGAAAAATCTAATAATCAAAAATTATAAAAATCTTATTTTCTACTCTATATAATTTATTTTTTATATTATTTTACTTATTCATATTTCACTTTCTTATAAATATAAAATATTTTTTTGTGATTTTTATTATTTTTTTTATAAACTTCACTGATATTTATTATAAATCTACTTTGTTTTTATTCATAATTTTAATAATATCCATTTATTTACTTTCATTTGCCCTTATCTAAATTTTTCAAATACTTTGCTACATTTTGCTAATATTTTAATCTTTTGTAACATATTAAATCAGTAATAACTGAACAGTCCATCACCAAGCTTAGGTTTTTCTATTATCTCTAGCAATGCTTCTCTCTACCTGGATCGTGAAAATCTTGATACCATTTTTATATCGTCAATGTTCTTAAAAACACTAATTTTTCTTTTCTTATTTTCAACTCTTTGAACATTTTTAGAGAATTATTTCATAAATTGTTTGAATTTACATAGCATCTTAGCTGTATTAATCTAGTTTAAAGATCTTTTTAAGGTACTATAAGAGTTGCATTTTTTACTGGACACGATTATTAGGCGTGTATTGAACTTTTTTTCAAAAGAACATTTTTTTCTATCTTGTTTGTTTTTTAACTCGAAATCCCACCAAGGTTCATTACTCAATATTCCTTAAAGTTCCTCAGATTAACAGAACTTACCATATATCGATAAGAGAGGCTTTTCGATGTTTGTTGAAAGCAACATCATGCATTAATTGTCAATAATTGTCTTCTTTTTTCCAAATGTTTTTATTATATATTCTTTGACTCCTAAATACTTATTAGATTCATAAATTTTATCTAGAATTTTCAATGGTTATATTTGTATTTATTAAAAAAATCACTTAATTCAATGTTATATTTTATTTTCTTGACAATACTTTAGATGTTTGATTTTTATAAAAATTATTTTTGGAAATTTCAAAACATTTTTTTAAATATTCTTTTTGTGTATTGAAATTTATTTTTTTAAGTGGAATCTAATATGAAATAATTTATTATAACATTCTCATAATATTTTTTGTTCTCATTTACTTTTTTCTTTCGAATTTTTAATATTTTTTCTAATCTAAATTTATATAAAACATTACAATATTTATTCAGTTCACAATATCACAATTTTCAGTACACGATACAACAAATATAATTTTTAATCTAATGCAGTTTCATATTCGCTCGATATAGTTTATGATTATTATTTATACGCCGATGGTGTATTTTCACATAACCCTCTTTGCCAGTTTCGTAAGACGATAGAGTACGGTCGCAATTAAACGAGAATTAAGTGAAGATTGTAACGTCTTAGCGAATAGAACACTCCCGTTCGTCAACTCGAATTGTTTTCTGTCATCCTCTCTTGTGAATATAAAGTTTCGTCTTCGTAATACTTGAAGTCATTTCTTTTAGCGTTGAATCTTAACTCAGCACGATGGTAATTATGATAGAGCAGTACTGTCGTCGACGTGTAATGTTTTGAGAAAATTTAAAATATACTACAGTAAGACTACTGAACGCCTGTTAATGGTTAACACTAATCCTTATTTAAATACATATTTTACTACGATTTATTTAATTATGAAAGTAAAATCGTAAATTTATACAAATTGCACGAAACAATTTTATCAGATTATCGTAAAATAAATACTTTGAAAAAATATAACTGAATGGATCATTTCTACAAAATTTATTTAAAAATGATTATGGAAACTTTTTTCTTTATTTTGAAATTAATTGTCAATTATTTTTGAATATCCTTCTTAAATTAGTGAAAAAATAGATATGGCTATTAGATTATTCCTTCATTCTTCATAAAACGAAAACAAATTTATTGACTTTTTAAATAAACCACTATTCTATTTGAAACTAACTTATTGTTACAATTAAAAGTAAAACAATTAAATATTTTATTTCATTAAAAAATATTGAATTTTTGAATTAAGATAATCATCATACATAATTATCTACACAATTTAAATTTATTGCTAAATATTAAATCAGAATTTTTATTCAGTTGTTAAAATATTTATGTTTCTTACTTTTAACTTACAAATATTTTCCCTTAAAAAAATGTCTAGACATTAAGTAATAAACACGAATAATCAAATTCAAGCCTAATTTAAAAATATACAATTTTATTAGTAACGGAAATAAATAGCTGTTAAATTAAAGAAAAGACACTGATAAAATTTCTTTTCATATTTTTAAAAAAAAAATTATTTTATTTAACTTTTTTCCTATACTGAAAAACTAGCAACTCTTTCAATCGAATAGTTGTTGATTTTTATTGTATACTAATAAATATTTATTGTAGTAATAAATTTTCTTAATTTTAGTACAGATTTTATATTATTGATTCTTATTGTTTTATGTATTAATATTTAATACTTCTTTCTGTATAATAAAAACGATCAAACTTTATAATTTTCTTATAAAATATTTAATAAGAGCAAATATTAATCAATTTTTTTAACTCGAAATATTTTATATCTCTATTAAATTCATTATTTGTATATTTGGATCGTAACATTTTTATATTTCATATTCGTCTAGAAATCGTAAAAACTAAAATTAATAATATGGTATCAAAAAAAATTAACTGCACTTAAACTTTAAAATCAAATATTCTATCAAGGCTGAAAAAATCTTATCATCACTGATTTTCTAACAAGTGTATTAGGATTCATTGTTCTGCAACTAACGAGTATTTCTTAAGCATCGACAAAAAAAGTCTCACATTTTTTTGTATTAAAATTTATAAACGTATCGTTACATTATTACAATCGTATCCAACGAAATTAAATTCATGTCCACACTGTTACACTGATGCTGTGCGAGCTATATCGATCCGATATGAAAGTGGGGAAAAAGAATTTTTATGAGCAGCTTTGATACGAACCAACTCCGTACGTCGCTTTCATTCAGTGTGATGAAGACGATGATGTTTGGTAAAAAGACGAAAGAGAAGAATTACATCGTGATGGAAATGAGTGAGGTTGGTTTAGTTCGAGGTTCATTATAATCTCAGTAATGATTATTGTGCCATGGTTAGTGGCAGTTTCATTTATATACATATAGACATTTATATATATATATATATATATATATATATATATATATATATATATATAGTTTTCAAGATGCGCATTTTCGAAACTAATGCGGCGTTATTAAGGATAAAAGGCTTTAAAAATAAAATGAAGTTATAGTCGTTCCCTCGTACGTTTGACTTTCCTCTTATGTTTCGGCGTGATATTATTTATTCTGAGCTAAAAAAAGAGTTCGTTTCGTACGCCTTTGTTATTATCATAATATATACGCACTCATATACGTACACGCATTTATATACGAATTACATGCAAAGAGTTGTAATTTTAGATTGAGAACAGCAACTTCATCTGTGTATATTTTTCATGTGTAATAAAAAAATCATAAAACCTGCCGTGTTTATGCGCGTGAACATAAGACAACGTTGATTTAATTTATATTTTTATAATATACTTACTACATTTACGTTGTATATACGTACATTTTTAAATAATGAAAATTTAATAAAGTGTTTGCAATTTCATTTTTAGAAAAAAAAATTTTTTTTATTTTTAATGTAATTTTAAATTTTGTATATTTAATAAGCATAAATTTATATAACTTTTAACAATTGTTTTTATATTTCGCTGCATAAAAACGTACACACCCACACACTTATATATATATAAAGAAATATATTTGTGTGTGTATGTATGTATGTGTGTATGTATGTATAAATACAGCAGAAACTTTAAGAATCTAGAAAAAATAGTAAGATAATGTTGGAAATTTATAAAAATGATTGGAAAACCTGTAAACGGATAGGAGAGAGTCAACGGTAACTAATAGAATAAATAATATCTATAAAATAAGTATGAGATGGACATATAGCAAAAATAAAAGAGGATAAATGGACAAAAATCATTATTAAGTGGCGAAAAAGAGACAAAAAGAGCCATAGGAAGACATGAAAAATCTTGAAAAACACTTAAAAGAACTTTATAACATTTGATGAGGTTTTCTCATAGCTCATAGGTTTTTATTTTTATGATTTTTAGGGCTGATATAAGTTTTTATGATGATGATAATTATATATATATATATATATTGGGTTAGGGAAAAATTTATTTTATTATTTACTGATAGATAGGGATTTGGTTTATTTTGACAGTGCATCATTTTATGACATATTAGTGTTAAATCGTTTGAAAAGTTATATTTCACAAAACATTTTAAAATAGATTTAAATAAAATTGGTGCATTTAATGAAAAGTTATTAATATTAAAGATAAGTGAAAATCAGGAACATTTTCGACATATTTCACTTTTTTATTATAAAAAACGCTGCACAAGCCATTAAAAAAATGATGTTTATGAAAACGATGCTCTAACTATAAAAACAGCAGCTATGTCTCGTCGATTTCGATATAAATTTTGAAAATTACACCTCATTCTGGTTAGCCTATCGTGGAAAGTGTCGATGATATTTTGCAAAAAATTAAAGAAAATCGACATATAATCAACTATATACAACTAGAGAGTTAAATATCGATCATAAAATCGTTTTAAATTATTTTCGTGAAGCTATATACACAAAAAAGCTCGATGTTTGAATGTCAAACGATTTGATGGTAAAAAAATTAATGGACCGAATTTACATTGCGAATCACTGCTGAAACAGAACAAAATTAAGTCATTTCTAAAAATATTGGTAATAGTCGATGAAAAGTGGATAACAAACGACAATATTGTTTGAAAAAAATCGTGGTCGAAACGAGATAAGGCACCACAAACGATTGAAAACCCGGATTGATGTCAAGGATGGTGATGCTGTGTGTCTGGTGGGGTTATAAAGGAGTTTTTCACTATGTGGTGCAGCCACCAAACAAAACGGTTGATTCTGATCTCTACTATCAACAATTCATATGATTGAAACAATTGATTCAGAAAAAGCGTCCGGAATTAGCGAATATAAAGGATGTTGTCTTCATCATAACAACGTCAGACCATACAAATCTTTAAAGACTTGGTCAAAATTGAGAGCGCTTAACTGGGAAGTTTTGATGCATCCACTGTATAATTCAGATCTTACATCGTAGACTACTATTGTTTTTGTTATTGCAGAATTCCCTTAATGGAGTAAACTTGATTTCAATAGAGACTTGCAAAAATCACTTGTCTCTGTTTTTAGATCAGAAACCCCAAAAGTTCTACCCAGATGGAATAATGGCTCTATCTAAAAAATAACATAATGTCATGGATCAATATGGCATGTAATTGGTTTAATAAAAAAATTATTAAAAATTTGAAAAATATGTTGCAATTTCGCTGCAATTTGTAAAAGGCCGTTTTTCTTAACCCTATATATATATATATATATATATATATATATATATATATATATATATATACGCCCACAGTCGTTTGATATAATGCTAACATATATATATATATATATATATATATATATACGAGGGTCGTTTGATAAGTATGATAAATTTATTTATTGTTCAATTTAATTAAATTTTTCAATTTAGTTTTTCTTGCTTTTTTACCATACTTATAAACCGACCCTCGTATATATATATATATATATATATATATATATATATATATATATATATAATTTTACTAATAAAAATTTTGAAATTAAAAAAAATATTAATAATATTAATTTAAAAAATAATATTACTGTTATATTTCTAAACTTGTATGAAATATTTAAAATGATTATTTTTAATAATGCAAATGTGTATGAATAAGTATTATTTGTTAATATTTATCTTCAAAATTTATTTTTAAACAGATTATATATATATATACATGAATTATATAAAGTAATATTAAGATACCGCATAAAGAAGAAAATATCGAAATGAATTTCAATAGAAACCATAATCTTCCTTCGCAACGAACGTACCATTGAGTAGAATGTTCAAACGCGATAAAATCATTATATTTACGAAACAAGACGAACGAAACAGAGATGTCCGAAATCGAATCCCGTTCGAGCGTACGGCATAACGTTTCCGACGAATATTATCAATATCACTCTTTCCGTTGTCAATTAATTATGAACGTCGTACGAACTGAAAGCAACGCAGTCATCCTTGACTGGTTGCCGGGTCGCATACTGATATCAGCTTATTAGACTCGAAAATAATAACAAATGTGGTCGGTTCTCTCGTCGTGGAAACCGTACGGCACGAGTGGAAGAAAAGTAGCGATAGGGTGGATGCGACCGTGCAGACGGGCGTGTTCTGTACGAACCCGGATGAACAGAAACACCGGCGTGCGGTCAAAAGAACGGCGCAGTTTTCATAGAAATTAATATTCATGCCAAGGAGGTTCTGTAAGGATTTAAATTAGTTCATGGCTTATC
Source organism: Neoneuromus ignobilis (assembly GCA_029203775.1). Lineage (NCBI taxonomy): Eukaryota > Metazoa > Arthropoda > Insecta > Megaloptera > Corydalidae > Neoneuromus > Neoneuromus ignobilis. Next base: position 6,430,329 of record CP092092.1, read on the forward strand.
TCCACAATCTATTGTGTAACTTATGCGAGAGATATTCACGTTTTTTCGGAAGAAACAATTATTTATTCGATTACAATGTATGTGAAAATTTTTTAAAGGGAAAAAAACATTGTTTTCCAAGTGTTGAGAATATTAATTAATCGGTGGATAGAGATTGTATTAAACAGATACGGTTCCTTTTTTCAAAACATGCTGTACAGTTTAATGGACGCTTTGTAATATTATCTGCGTCAATTTTTCTTCATAATACGAGATTATCTTCGTTTTTGTAATTAAATAAACATATTGTTTGATAAGCAAATTTAAATTAAACCAATCAACAATTCAAACAGAACCCCCTCAAGTTGAATTTTTTTCACACATAAGCATGTTTTCATTTCATATCATTTTTTTCGAAAAAAATATATTGGACTCTAAAAATAAGCGAATTAATATTCATTTTATATTTTTTTCTATACGAAATGAAATTATGAAATAGATACATATATACAGTTAGAGCAGGTTCGTGCAACCTTTTAAATAAAAGATCCAATTCCAAGTTTTATAAAATCTTAACGGGCCGCATTACTTTCTATAAAGAACAGAGGATATGGTGTTCTCTAGGTGTGGGGAATCCAGAGATATTTTAAATAGTTAAATTCAAATGCGTTAATCTTGAAATTTGTAATTTTTTATAAAAAAATTTAACAAAAAACACTTCTTGATAGAAAAATTGCACAAAAACTTCATTAATAAACACTTGTACATTTGAATATATTGCTAAGAAACTGTGTGTTTTATGTATAGCTTGGTGAAAGAGACATTGGTACATTTTTTTAATAGAAATAAATTTGAGACAAATATTGTATATCTAAATAAATTATTTCAATTTACTTTGCTTTTTTTTAAAAAAAAATTAATTCTGTGCCGCGAGATGTACAAAATTGTCAGAACATCCGCAGGTTGCACAGACCTGAGTTATATAGATTAAAATGGTTAAAAATTGCAATTTTGATATATAAAATGAATATAAATATAGATAAAATAATTAAAAGTTGTATATATGAAGTAAATCACAACATTTGAAATTTTAGAAAATTGACAAGATATCAAATATTGAATAGAATTATTACAATTCTTCTAACACAAATCATTTCTGATGTTAAATTTTTTACACAAAAATCAATGAATTATATTTGAGCACTCACGCTTTTCACTTAACTTTTAATTATTTTCTAAAATATTTCCATGTATTTTTTAACAAATGTAACATATATCTGTGTTCAAAACAAAAAATAATTATTTTTAGAAAAGGTCATTAATTTTCATATTTGGTATAATAAAACTGTTTAAAGAAAAACAATTCAATTTTTATAGGCAATAAATATTCTTAAGAATGAGTTGCTTGAAAAAAATGGATATAAACAAAATATATTATTAGGTATTGTGTTATGATAACAAAAATTAATTCACTACAACACTACAGACTAAAATAAAATAATCTTAAGTATGAATAATTTAAATATTAATATTTAAAATTAATTACCGCAAAAACCATATGAAAAATCCGTGCAAATTTTTTTTCCATATTAATAAACAGTTACTTTCAATTTAATGTTACAATTCAAATGTCAAAAAAGAAATAAATTGAGAAAAATATTTTTTTTGTATCTGCTTCATTTATTTTAAACGTTTTTTTATCGTCCAATTTGTAAAAAATAATGAGAACAAATATTAACACATTACAAATTATTCATTTTATTGCTAACTGAATCTAATGACCAGGCAATTTTATGCTCTATATATTTAAAACTATTTACCTTTACATCTATTTAAAATTATCGAATATAAAATTTAATTTATATTTTAAAATTACACAGGAGGTATTTGTAACATGTTTCAAATTTAGTTGAAAATTCTATTATGATGTTGTGGTCAATTATCATCTTCACAATCAAAATGAAAATTATAAACAAAATTTAGAACATCGTTCTATTTTTTTAAATCTAAATCATTTACTATTTTCTTTCTGTTCAAATCAATGAATATCTTATTGTCATTTTTTCATTCTTACAACTATAATCATTTTCATCTAAATTTTCTAATTCAGAATCATTTAAAATCACATTTTTTTGTCTTTTTGGATAAATATCTTATTATTAATTCCTACACTTTCAACATCAAAATCGTTATCAGAAAAAAATTGTTTCTAAATATATTTATAATCTTATCAATTTTTCGTCATTATCCATGACTAAAATGCAGATACGAGAATTCTCGTGATCCGACCATAATGTGTTAAAATATAAAAATATTATCAATTGAATTTAAAAGATTATCAATTAGAAATCATTGAATTTACAAAAAATTACAATTATTCGCTTCTTGTCCTTTTTTATTGTTCGTAAAAACATAAAACGATAATTGCCGACAATAATAAAGATGTCATTAATTTAAATTAGAACGAAGAACATATATATATATATATATATATATATATATATATATATATATATATATATAGCCGCACATTTGTATAAGAATATTCAGCGGAAAGAGTGAGTCATAATTAATTTTCTACTAATAAGATCACAAAATTCTCAGAAGTTGATGATGTTTATAATAATAACAACGGGCTAGAGCGAGCATCGGAGGCGACTGTATTAAAATAAACAAGACACGAACTTCTCTTCTATATACATATATATTGTACCGGCTTATTCTTTCGATGTGGGCTGCAGAACCGACGCCGCGTTTAATCAATTCCGTTGAAAAATGAAGCGGATCTTTTTATAATAATTGCGTGCGCCGACAAGAATTTCCGGTCGCTTATATACAACTAGACTGCCAACTACGTACGCATCATTGGTAGAACAAAAACGTCATTCTTCTTATGAAAATCCATGTTAAAAGAATGCCAAATTGGGAGGTCACGGGCTGCACGTTGAAAGAATGAGCGCGTCCGTTCTTCGCAGGGTGTGCAGCCCCACTCGCGGAAGATGGCAGCTCATTTACGGACATTAATTATGTTTATTGTAAAGATGTAATAAGATTATTTTCGACTTGTATATCAACGTTTAGTCATTTCGTTGTCCTTGAATCAAAGTCGGAATGAAAATGACGATATTAAAGAGTGATTTATCGTCTTAAATAATTTTATGAGTCGCCATCAGCGCGCATACATTATATAGAGTTTTTTTAGCCAGCTCGCAATCGGTTAAAAGCACGCTTTTTTATTACCAAAAGTTCGTATTTGATTAATTATTGAAAAGTTTGTCGAGCTTTTTTATATACTTTTCGTATTTTAATCAAGAAATGTCTTTGATTAATATAGCGTATAAAATTTTCTTTCGTTTTCGTTTTTGAACTTTAATTTATTCAAACCATAATTTAAATTAATACAGAATTGTCTTTTTATATAGTTTTTTTTTCATCTTAAAAACCCTTTGAACTTCATTTTCTTTGTATCAAAACATTTATTTAATTATTGACTCAATTAATTTTTGAAAAGTTTTTTTTACTTTATTTTTTATATCAGCTTATATATATATATACTTATATAAATTTCACAATAATTTAATTATTAAAAAATTCTACTAAATTATCTTTAAACCAATTTATTTATTTACGTAACTTTAATTACAAATTCAATATCAACTCATTGAAAACTAATACACAAAAAATTAATTAAATAATAATCAATTTTAAATGCCTTTTATAATTATAACATAAATAACTACTTTACGTAAATGAAGTAACTAATAAAAATTGAAATCCTAATTTTCGTACTCTTTGTTTTAGATCTATGACGAATTCACTTTAACACAAATAAATTTCCACTTTCGACATCACAATATGTTATAAATGTTAAATAATCACTTATTGTTAATTTTATTGTTAATAACAATAATAGGCTAATGCGCATTTCACTGGCGATTCCAACATCGCCAAAAACTTTCTGTTATAAAAATATAAAAAAAAATTATAACAAAAAGGCTCTGACAACAAAATGAACAATAAGTGATTATTGAACACTTTATAACATATTATGATGTTAAAGGTTGGAAATTAATTTGTGTTTATTTACATTTTACTATAAGTTATTTCATTGAATAGTAATTTAATATTTTTACATTTTTCAATCTTTATTCCAAAAATAAAGTCAACCTGATCAAAAAAAAATATTCACAAAGGTGTTCTTCAAAGAAATCATATATATGGTTAATTTTTATATCTGAAAGATTGAATGATGTGTTAACTTACACAAAAACGTACTAACTCATTTTTTTCTATTTTCTATTTTATGTTCTGGGTTAATTTAAAAAATCAACTCATATCTCTTTACAAATACTACTCACTGCATGTGAAATAAAACACCATTCTCTTATTATTCTACAAATATTCGCTAGAAATAATATATATGTAAATAAATCATATCATACTATATATCATTGGTATATATATATATATATATATATATATAGCTCAACCCTCGATGTCGTTTTGAACGTCTGTGTGATGACAAACTATATATATATAATATATATATATATATATATAAATATATGAATATATATATATATATATATATATATATATATATATATATATAGTATGTCGTTTTGCGTCTGTGTGTGACAAACTATTTAATAAACTATTTTAAAAAATGAACTATATTAAAAATGCATAAAACATAAGTATATTTCTTGTAAACTAATATTAACATATATTCATATATATATGTATGTATGTATGTATATAATAACATATATGTATGTAGAGAATAGAATATATTTATATATTTACTTGGAATGTAATTCAACTCTTTGTGAACTGAAAGAAGATATAAAATGTACGAAGGTGAATATTTCAAATACAAGAGAACAATATAGCAGTTATTTATTTCATAAAAGAACAATAGATGTTTAAAATTAAAATTGTTGAAAATTGCCTTATAAGATTTATATTACAGTTTTAATAACTACAATGAACGTAAAATGAAACGCCAATATACTACGAAGTTAATATTATAAAAACATTTTACACCAATATATATACACCCGTCCCTCAATTTACGCGGAGTATCCGTTCCTCGTAGATTCGTTTTATGCGAATGAAAATCGCGTAAATTGAGTCTGTCAGTTCAATAGAAATAATATTGGAAATAAAAGATAGTAAAGTAGTAGAAACACATATTTATTTCACATAGCTTAACAAAAAAATAATGACGTTTTACAAAAATAAAAGTAGATAAATTTTATTCGGTGTCACTATCGCTACTGTAATTCAAAACAATCAACCTTTTATATATTTATATAGTGCTTTTATACGTTCAAGTAATAATTTGCGTCACTCTAATATATAATAAATTCCTTGAAAAATTATATAAAATAAAATCTGTCTGACCGCGTATAAAAAGTGCTGCATAAATCAATACCGCGTATAAAAAGTAGAGCGTAAAAAAAACTCGCGTAAATTGAAGCGTAAAAAATTCCCGCGTAAATTAAAGGACGAGTGTAATAAATTCCTGTCAGTTATATTATATAAATTCAATGAAATAACTTATTAAAATATTTCACAAAAATATTAAAAAATATTTTTGCATTTTTGACATTACTAAACTATTATAAATCTAAAATCAATTGCATAGAAATTTCAGAAATATTTTTTATGTATATACAAAATATAAAGAATTTAAAATTATTATTTTAACTTATATTTATTTATTCTTACACTAGTTAAATAATTAAATATTTTGTTTTGGAGTAAATGAATATTTGATAATTTCGAAATACAAATAATTATTTAAAAAATATTGAATCTCTAAAATGCAATAAATTGATTAAATTTATATTATATAGTGAATATTTAATGTTGTTGTTATGTAATTAATTTTTTTAAAAAAATATATGTTTTCAAATATAATTAAATATCAATTTTGTGCTCATACCACACTAATAATATCATTATTATTAAAATACATATTTTCATCATATTTTAATATTAATTTTTAATTAAATATTTTAATTTAAATTATATTATGTCGACTTCATTTATTAAAACTAATTCTTTAATTTATAACAATATATATATATATATATATATATATATATATATATATATATATATATATATATATATATATATGTGTGTGTGTATGTGTGTGTGTATGTGTGTGTGCATGTGTGTGTGTATGTGTGTATGTATGTATGTATGTATATATGTATGAAAAAATATATACATGATTCAATTTTATTTATATATTATACATATATATAAAAAAGTTACTCTTTAACAAATTTTTAATTCATGGCAAATTTTTTGTCCTAAAACATATAAACTAATATAGGGTCATTTAAATGTGACGCCTAGATTTGTGTTTTATTGAAAAGAAACATGTGTATATGGATGTATATAATTTTTTTTAATTCTTTTTAATAAAACACAAATCTAGACGTCACATTTGGATAACGTTATAAAACCAGAAACAACTGAAATATTATGGATCATATTTATAAAATTTATATAGTTAAAAAATAAATATTATACATACATACATACATATATATATATATATATATATATATATATATATGTATATGTATATGTATATAAATTTACTATACACAATCATATTTAATAAATCTTTTAAAAAGTAATATATATAATTTAGAAATAAATATTTTACCTTAACGACAAATTTAACAAAATCCTCTATCGTCAGTCAGTTATATTATATAAATTAGTATCTATTAACAAAATTTACGAAAAGGCGATCTTTTAATTCCAAAAAATACACAATAATGAAACTAGAAACTGTTTATAATAATAAATAAGCGATAAAATCAAATTTTATTTGTATTCTGGCATATTTAATATTGAATCATTTACATTGATATAAAAGAATTGTGCACAAAAAATAATAAAATATCAAAATTAAATTTTTATATTCAAAAAATATATTTTTTTAAAGTATATTCCCAATAAAATAAAAACTAGTTACTAATAAAATATCATCATACATTTTTTATATTTCAAACTAATTAAAATTTTATAAAATTAAGATATATTAAATACAATAAATCTTTTTATATTTCTATTAAACAAATTATATAAATATTAATCAGTAAAATAATAATTTCGTAATTGAAAATTTTATTCCCATGCTATTTAAAATGTCATCCAATTATTACATTTCTATATTCTTTTAGAACCCTTATATTTTAATTGTTTTTTTATTTGTATTTTTATGAAAAATATTTTAATTTACATAAATAAATAAATATGATATCAAAATATTAAAATTTTTAATAAAAGAAATGATGTGGTTTTAAAACTTTGTTTTTATAAGTGAAAATAAAACGTATTTTTCTTAATTAAAATAAACTGGTGTTTGTGTAAACGTTATAATATATATATATATATATATATATATATATATATATATATATATAAATTCTGTGCAGTTGAATCTGACTGTACGAGGCACTTGTCTAAAGAAATAAAACCAAAGACTGTAATTACCGTAATCCATGATGTTAATTATCCTTGATAAATACATCTTATAAATCAACGAGTTCCACGAGAGAGCAGTATCAACAGAGCGACAATAATAGATCGTAATTCGTGCGCTACTTAAAAGATTCATTGTCACAGACAAATTACCAGTAATCAAATAACAAAGAAAGCTACAATAAACAAACAATCGGGTCCCATTACATGTATCAATCGTAAAGAAAAACTGACTGACGAGAGTACGATTTGTTATCTGTAGATGAGTTCCAGCGTTCGCAATTACCAGCGATCAGTTCACGTTGAAATACTAATGTATATTTGTATGTATGTATTCGTCGTCCCCGAAATGCTGCTACAGCCTGTCCTGACAGTCTCTTCAGCACCGCGCCCGTTCCGCAATCATTGACGGCAACGCGTCTACAGCGAGGGGAAAACGACGAACAGTGCAATGCGCCACCTTCGCTAAAGACAAAGCGTCGCGTATTTTTCAAACTGATATTGGTGAATTTATCACCGAGTTGTGCGTCACTCGCATTCTTTTCAAATTTTGAAAGCAATATATGCTCTGTTGTCTTAAAAGATTGTTTCTGATTTTTTTTCTCCTTCGTCGTCGTCGTTGTGTAATTAATTCGATTTGAACATTTTCTGGGTGTGTAGTTTCGTTTACGGCCAAGGATTATAAATACGTTTATTTATCTTAATTCTGGAAATCCGTAATACATTTATACAACGAATAATTTTAAATCAAACTCAAACTTTATATATATATATATATATATATATATATATATATATATATATATATATATATATAAAGAGAGAGAGAGAGAGAAAATTTCCCTAAACGTGCTTCAGAAGTTGAAATAAAAATAACAAACAACAGTATTTATTTAATTTGTTATTTATTTATTCTTAATTTTAAAAAATATTCTATAATATTAATGATGGAACAAAATTTCACTCATATGACCACCACGACTCCACTTAACATAGTGCATTCGTTCAGTCCAATTTTGAGTCACTCTTTCACATAATTGTAATCCAATTTCAAGAATTACACGTTCAATATTTATTTTTTATGATTTTGTTGTTTGTGGTTTATCAACATAAACCAATGATTTCACATAATTCCACAGAAAAACACCCAATGGATTTAGATCACATGATGTTGGCAAATTGATAGGTCCATTTTGGGAAATAATGGACTCATTAAACTTTCGTTGCAATAAGTCTACTGTTTCCGTAGGTTTATGGCACGTAGCACCATCCTGTGGAAACCACATATTGTATAAATCATTTTCAATCATTTTTGGAAAAAAATCAATTATCATGGTTTGGTAACGCACTCCATTTACTGGAACGTGATCTTCAGGTTCATTTTAAAAAAAAATATGGTTCGATGACACCACCAGTATGTAATACACACCAGACAGTTACTTTTTGTGAATGCAGTGGTCTTTGGTCAAAGACTTATGGATTGCTTTTACTCCAAATTCTGCAATTTTCTTTAATTAGAATTTAATTAAAGAAAATTTCTTTAATTAGACAGTAAGAATTTTTTCTTTAATTAGACAGTAAGTTTCACAAAGCACACAATAAGTTCGACGAACTGAACACTGATTTTTATCATAATTTTTTACAATTTCTAAGCGGTATTAAAGTGTTAAACATTCCATAATAATTTTCCAAACTATATCGAATTGAAATGTCAAAATGAACTGAAAAAAATTCAAACATGGCTGCCATCAAATGCAAAATTTTGACATTGCTATTGGAAAACCCTATATATATGTATATATATATATATATATATATATATATATATATATATATATATATATATATAAAGCAAATATTGGAAAAAATCATTTTTCTATTTTTTTAAATATTTCAATCTATTCTTTAAATATATTTTTTTATGATATTTTAATCTATAATTTCAAATTTTAGTTTCATGAATGTATATGAAAATAATACTTTTTCAGCCTTTTCTGTTCTCAAAGTAAAGAAACAAATTGAATATATATAGACAAATATCAAAATAAACTATTTCAATTGCCAAGTTACATTTCTGAAAGTAATTATAAATTAGAGAAGACTACTAAATAATTCTTAATTGTGTTCAATATGGCAATTTTAAATTTTTGGTGTGAAATAATAACTTATTGACATTTTTACATATATATATATATATATATATATATATATATATATGTGTTCAATATATTTTAAATTTATGTGTTAAATATATTCTGATATATACATATATATATATATATATATATATATATATATATATATATATATATATATATATATGTAGTGTAAAGCTTTTCTCTATTCTGATATGACAAGAAATTGGATTTTCAATATATATTCCGTGTTCTGCTTCAAAATAAACTTCTCATTTTTTTCCTAAAGCTCTGTTATCAACCGAAGTATATGTAACTTGGTTCGATTTTAGTGAATCACCTAAAGATGTATGTTACTGTGCAGAAAAACATTGTTAAATTACATTTATTTCTATATATAGCAAATTGAACAGTAGACATATAGTAATTTTACATTATATTGTGTATATATATATATATATATATATATATATATATATATATATATATATATATATATATATATTTATAAATATATATATATATATATATATATATATATATATATATTCCACTGAAACTTCAACATCTGTCTATCAAAACTAATTATAAAGTCTGTTTTGAAACTATAGCGAATTCATTTTAACACAAATGAATTTTAAAATTTTTATAAGAAAAAATCTCTGTCAATGACGGCATCTCTATTGAAATACGTATTAGCCCATTATTGTTATAAACAAAAAAGTGAACAATAAGTGATTATTGAACACTTAAAAAATTATTATGATATCGAGTGTGAAAAGTAATTTGTGTTAAATTATTTATCAAATCTTTGATTTTATTTTATTATATTCATTCTCATAAAATTCTTATATATATATATATATATATATATATATATATATATATATATATATATATATATATATATATATATATATATATATATATATATAATTTATTCTGTTACTTGTGAAAAAATGTGCTTCGTTGAATTTTCAATTTATTTTATAAATGAAACAATTATTCTTGAAAAAAACTCTGACTTAAAAGCAGATACAATAAATAATTAACAAATTTCTTGGTGATAGTAGTGGTAATACAGCAAATAATATTTTCATACAAGTGTAAATCTCACTAGAAATATAAATCATTTAATTAGTGTTTATTTCTAGTGGGAATTTAAGCTATATTTTTAATATAGTCAAAAATATATCATTATCAATATACGTGTATTTAATAATTTCAAAAAGTGTTCGTATGTGTGAAAGAACTAAACTTTAATAGAATGTCCATTTTAGAAACCAATTTCTTCTTATTCATTTATATAAATAACTGTCCTATTTTCATAACCTCAATTTTGTCTGACTATGTAGAAAATCTCTCTATTCAAATGTAATCTGATTATAAGCTTTTTATTTTCTACGTTTTGATTAAATATCTAAAAAATTATATCAAAAAACGTATACAAATATATTGATAAAAAATATTTATCAATATATTTATATACGTTTTTTGATATAATTGTATATTTTTTAAAAAATTAAATCACCAAACTAACGCATGCAGATATTCAATTCATCTAGAACAGACCTCACAAATTGTTAAAAATTTTCGAATACCGTCACAAGTAATAAATAAGTCAATCCATATCATCAAAAAAGGTCATAAACCTATGAAAAAGAACATGTTAAAATACATTTATGTAAAGAACATGTTGCAAAGACAATAAAAAGGGAAAGCACTTCATGTTTGCAGACCAGATGAGGAAAATAAAGATACAACCCCAAGTTGTAGATGGATTGAATAAGGACACAAAACACGAATTACTATAGGTTTATATAAAATAGTTAATCTAGATTTTAACAGAAAGACTCTGACGATGATGGCATCGCCATCGAAATGCATCAGCCGATATAATTATAAATTATATAATTATAAATAACAAGTGAACAATAAGTGATTATTGAACACTTTAAATTATTGTGGTGTTGGGGTTAAAATTAATTTCTGTAAAGTGAATCAGCCACAGTTCCAAAACAACTAATAACTAATAAAGAATATTTTTTACATAAATATTTAACCTTCATACAATTTAGAGAAACAATATCAAAATTTCCTAATAAATATTTCTTTTTCAGAAAAATACATAAATTCAGCAAAAGCCAAGTTTATAGTTCTTTAAATATTTAATATAACCATTTCCATATTATAACAAACTCACCTCCTAAATACGAAATAAATATATAATAAATATAATATATCAATAAAAAAATGTATCAACATATTTGAAATATAAAATAATATAATTTCTAACCAGCATAGGCATTAATAAATAACTTTAAATTAATTTTCCATACCTTTTAATATAAATATGATTTTAAAAATAGAAAGGGCTTATTCGTAACTTCAAACTTAAAGAATATAAGATTCCATATATAAAGTCATCCAAATGTAATACCTAAGTTTGTGTTTTATTAAAAATAGACATGTATATATGGTGGTGTATATGGAAGCATATGTATAGTATCTTTTTAATAAAATACAAATCTAAGCATCTCATTTTGATGACCGCACATATATACATATATATATATATATATATATATATATATATATTTGTTTTCCAAAAATAAAATACTTTTAATATTATATTTATTTAAAAAACGAATTCAAGAACGAACACAATGTAAAATGTATTCATATTTCTAAATTTATACGAAAATCATACAAAATTCATAAACATCCCTTTATGCGCATGTACGTTATTATGTTCGTGTGATCCAATACATCAAGATAAATCAGAATCGATCGTGCGTTACCGCTAACAGTTAACCGAAAAATATTGCGTGAGATAATGTCTTAACGCCGCGTATAACGGCCTTTATCGCTCCTAACGACGATCATTCGCATCTCACATGTAACATCTGTTGCGTATAGCTCACACGTCTAGCTCGCAGCAAGCAGTCAATCCTCGAACTAGTACTAGCATAAGACCTGCCTCCTCCATGTGAAGGAACATACAGACCTATAGACATATGTATATATGTGAATGTCGGACGAGCTTTTCGCTCTTAACGTTCCCTATTAACCTCGACAAACGGTCGTTATATCGTGCTGTGTCAGATAGGTCCGCTCGCGGTCTCTAATACTTTTCCACGCGACAGGGATGACTTCGACGCCAACACCGAACACCGAGCTTATATTAGAGAAAGACATTATCGTTGGGCTGTATGATCGTCTATTTATTCTCGAAAATGTGATCTTGATTTAAATTTATTCATTGTGTAAGGAATTTGTTACTTGTGTCAAAGAGTTTCTGCTCCACGTTACATAGTCGATAAAAATTTATTTTACGTCCTCGTATAAATATTTATTTTTATATTCAAATTCAGTCGAATTCACATTATCGGGAATTCTGTTCACGGTGTAATAAATAAATAAAAAACACGTCGTCATCTATTTTATATACTATCTATTTTATTTCTAGGAACTTGCATTCAAATAAACTGAACAAATATATTGCAAAATTCAAAATTATATTAAATTATTTCAAATAATATTGGAATACACAAACAATATTCATGTCTATTTACTTTATTATAACCTGTCAAATTTGTATGGTATCAGAAATTATTTTTATATTTTAATAAAATCATTAAATCGTTATTTAAATAAAAAATGAACTTGTAAAATATAGATTTTTAAAAAAATATCTCCTGAAATATATTTTTATTACAAAAAATGCCTCTAAATTAAATATAAAAATAAATATTACAGACAGATATTTTTTAATATTTTCATTTTATTTTATAAAAAAAGTTCGATAATTAACAACATAAAATATAAATTTAAATTAATTAACAAGAATGCTTTATATACATGTAGATGATATTCACTTGAAATCAGTTTTCTGAAAAAAAACATTAAATTTCTCAAAGTTAGTCTGATATTTCTTCGGAAGCCATAATTGTACATTTTATACAATGAAATTTTTTTAAATATAATAATTAATTATTAAAGATTCTGGGAATTAATAAATGGTAAATTGAATATTCTTAGAATTGATTTCAATTTACACACATAATTAGAATAAATTTTTCAAAAACTGCTTCAGAACATTTGATATTTTTACAAGATTTTTCCCTATATCAAATAGTATGTCAGTATCTAAATATATAGTTTATTTTTTAAACATTTATTCTAATTATTAAAATAATATATAAAATATATTTCGTTTTCAAAATATTTTCATAAATTATCACTCGCTTTGATTTTTCTATAAACAAATTTAAGAGTGTTTAAAAAAAATCTTACTAAATAACCACACTCATACGTCATATTTCGGAATTAAAACATTGGTCAAAAAAACATAAATGTTTACATAAGTCAACGATGTTAGTTTTAATCTTCAAATGCTTTTCTGTAGTCTGCTGTCATCGTGAATTATAGCTCTGTTTTACATAGCTGTCGCGCGGTGGTCAAAAAAATTAACACCGTTAATGGTAAATTTAATTTTACAAAAAGCGTTCGTAAACCAACGGATTTAGTAGACAATATACCTGCTTTTGAAATATTGACGTGAACGTTTATATACGAACATTTTCATTATTGAAATTTTATATACGACAATTTCATCCTTTTAAAAAATTAGGGAAGTGAAACAACTTTCAATTAAATAACGACCATAAATATTATTCACATTGTTTTTGTATTTGAAAACTTGTATTTTATTTAAATTGAAAATAATTTAAACTTTTTCTTTATAATTTATTCCATACTTTTTAAAAATGATTCGTAATTCTTCTAAATCAATTTTATGTTCATAAAAAAAATACTTATTTTTTAATTTATTTTTTCATGAGATATAAAAGTTGCTAAATGATTTATTGATATATAATAAATGTCTAATTATATGTTTTGTTTAAAAATTTGCAAATAACTTTAATCATATCATCAAAATAAAATTAATTAAAAAATGTAACAGAGGATTTAAATTTTTTCACTATAATTATTTTATTATATAACTAAAATATATCACATTTTCTTAAAAATCAATTAAATGTAATTAACATTTTTACATACCTATTTATTCACTCTACCTCTCATTTTACAAAAAATAGAAATTCGTATTGAATGTAATAAAATACTTCAAATAATAGTCAATATTTTTAATAAATTCGAATATCATTTTTCTATCTATAGCCTTTTAAATTGTAATTTGTTGTTATGACGATTCATTATAACGAACTATTGATATATACATTGGACAGTTAATTAATTTTCGTTCATAAAATACCATTTCCACTATCAGTTTTTCCAGTTGATTGTTTCATTCAATTCAAAAAAATATCATTAAACCGAAATATTAAATTACCATTCATTTTTTGTATAATTCTAATATCGAATTTTTTCACTATTTTATTTTTGAATATTCCTTGTTTAATTTTTCTCTATATAATAAATTTATTTCAAGATATCAGTTTTTATAGAATTAAATCTAAATTTTAATAAGTATTCAATTTAATAAAATTTATTTACAATTCGTAGAAAAATGTAATTTTACCTTATATGAATACCTTAAATTGAAATACATAAATTCTAATGTCACATTCAATTCATAAAATCAATTCTCAGTATGGAAAAATATCTAAATCTCTAAATAAATCTCAATCTTGACAGAATAATAAATTAATTTAAATAAAATATGAATTATGAATTACAAATTTTATTAATATTCCATCTGACTAGTTCGTATATTTTTATAAACTAATATCAACTTTATAAATAATTCCTTAAACATACACAATATGAACATAAATATTCCAGTATCTTCGTAAACATAAATCTGACATTGAGTGAACATGATTGGATATTTTTTCACCCTTATATATATATATATATATATATAAAGAGTTCGTGACAAGACATTATTCGATGGGTTGCATTTACAGATACGTTTTCAGTTGCTTGCTTGTCCGCTTGTGCTTTCCTGCCAGCATCTCGCTTGAATTATTATTCAGGATCGATTCTTTTGTAGCATCTCTTTTACGCGTCGAATTCTTTTGACGAGTGACGTACCAAACGGGGCAATAGTGTAGTAGACGCTTTCAAGACAAATGGACGAGCGTTTACCTTTGATCGTCTTTCAAATATAAGATACTATATCTGTTCTTGATTGCATTAGTTTTTTTTATTGAATCTATTTACACGGATTGTTTTTTTTTCTGGAATGTTTTCGACTAAATACACATGAATCGTTGCATAATTCGAATCATACACAGTATTCTTACCTACATCGACTAATTGATTATGAACAGTAAAAATTATATAATTCTTAAATAAAGTAATTTTTACTGAATTCTTTTAACTTTAGTATTTAAAATTATTTTATTAGATTTGATTTTATCATAATTATTTTTTTAATAAAATTACTAGTAATATTTTTATTATAATTAAAATTATAATTTTAGTCTTCAAAATTTTAAAATATTTCCCTATTAATTCAAAATCAATTTATTTACTATATATTTCTTATTTTGAAATTTATTAAAATAATAAAAATATATTTGTAAAATTAATACATGAATTTACTTCACATTTTCAACTTCTTTAACAAAACCAAGAAAAAAAGTTTTGAATACATTTTATACTATGTATATTTAAATAAATTGATCATAACCCTCTTTCGTAAAAAATAATATAGCCATAAAGTACACTGAACGGCATTGATTTCCAAAAACGATAATATATATACGAACTTTTTATCTGAAAAATAACTTTATATAAAACCATCGAATACCATAAATGTCTATATAAAAAGACAATACTAAATTCACAAAGATATGTATATATTATTTCTTTAACAATTTATCATATAAAAAAAGTTGATATTAGTTTCGTTCGAAAATAATTGTATTCGATATTTTTCTCAAATCGTAGGTTTTGAACGAAATTATACACATACGTGTGTGTATGTATATGTAAAATATACATATATAAATTAAAATAAATTTATCGCATTGATTTTTTTGGATATTTTAGTTACCAATTTACTTACTATCGTATTTAATAAACTCTTATGTCATTAAAATAATACGAACTTATTATAACTTAAGTTTAGTATGTCAGAAAGTCACTTGAATAATTTATATATCTACAGTTTTTTTGTACGTTATATGGAAATTTTAGTCTATTAAATTATGAACTGCATTTATATTTTAAAGTCAATTCTTCCACCAAAAGTCTTAAACATATATTGCTCTCTAAATCTAAATCACCATTTTATGTTTATTCACACTACCATTTTATCTTTTTTGATATAAAAATATTATGAATAAAATATTCAATCATATTTATATATATATATATATATAGGGTTATCCAAATGTGATGCCTAGATTTGTGTTTTATTAAAAATAACCAAGTGTATAGGGTGGTGTATAAAGAAACATGTGTATAGTTACTTTTGTTTCTTTTTAATAAAAAAAATCTAGGCATCACATTTGGATAACGTTATAAAACCAGAAACAATGAAAAATTATGGATCATATTTGTAAAATTTATATAATTAAAACATAAATATTATTTATACATATATACGTTATTAATTGCACACATATTTAATACACATATTTTAATTGCTAAACTAAATTTCAAATCATATATAATATTCATTTATTAATCATATATTTATATGATTAACAATTTTTTTTCTTACAAAATAAAATTAAATTTTCAGCATATAAATTAAAAATCAACTTTTAAAAAATTATTTTAGCGTCTAGTTTAGAAAGCATTCATATATTGTAATATTAATAATAATAACGTTTATTTAGAATTATCATTTGACTGATAAAAGTATTAAATTTAGAACGATGTTAATTAATTAAATATTATTAGTTCAATATGTTTTTAAAATACATTACAAAGAAATAAAATGATTAAAAATATTAAAATAAAAACCATTCTAAAGTACAGATTGAAAAACTACTTCTACTACAGATTGAAGTTCCACCAAATTGTTTTTTTGTAATTTTCCAATTTTATTTTCAGTCCATAATCACGTTAACTAGAAAAGAAAACTATTCTTTAATTAAAATACATCCAGGTCAGATACTCGATAGCAGCTGTAAAAATGTAAATTAATATCAAGAATCTCTACTTATTTTCTAAACACTCCAACTCTACCTACTCTTTTATTTTACTACTACCATCCATTCTGCGATATTTATTTGTATTATATTAATTTTATAACACAACTTTCTGAATTATCTTAATATTTAAAAATTTGTACTTTTAATTACTGGATATTTAAAATAGTTACAAAATATATTATAATATATATATTATATATATATATATATATATATATATATATATATATATATATATATACAGACATAAAACCGTCTTGAAAATATATAAAAACATAGAAATATATAAATTGTTTCAGTTTACATTTCGTGTTTGATACAAGTATTTTGTACGTGTACATATGATATTTATATGTGATCATATTTTTCCCCAAACTATATGTATCATACATTCTATGTTCAGTATTATGTTTGTAGCGACTATATAACAAAGTGTTTGCGAGCGTAGACAGTAAAGAAATAGCCTGTTTGAAGCAATTTTTCAATACGCACGAAAAAAAGATGAAGCTTATATTGCTTATCACATGAAGCTGTCAAAATGGAAAAATACACACCATTGTTTCACTGAAATAAATCCTGTCATCTAATATGTTCATCTCATATAAATTGATATTAAAATTTAATTATTGAAATTTATAGATAGATGAGTAGATCAATAAAAAAAATTACATACGTACATCCTCAAAAATATATTTATATATATTGAGTTTAGTCATAAATAATTTCTGTTTTTACATATCAAATTTATTTTTTAATAAAAAAACAGCAATTTTACTTTAATCAAATATATATTCACCATTATTTGCAATGACTTGTTGCCATTTGCTAGATAGCTCTTTTATGCCTTCTGAATAGAATTCCGATGATTTTGATTTGAATAAGTTTTCGACGAATTATCGAACCTGGTTCTCATTCGAGATATTTGTACTCATCAAAACGTCCTATTGCGATCAAAATAGGTGATAATCGGATGGTGCCAAGTTTTGTGAAAATAGTAGGTGGAGGAGACTAACCAGCCAAGCTTTAATTTTTTCCTGCGTTACTTTTGCTGTATGAGGTCTTGCATTGTCATGGAGGAAAATAATGTTATTCCTATTGACAATCACAGGATGTTTTTTAATCAAATTTGTGTGAACACGTTGCAACTCTTGGACATACAGTTCTACATTTACTGTTTCAATTCGGTTTAAAAGCTCAAAATTAATAAATCCACGATGATCTCACCATCAACACATCTTTATTTTTCTTTCAGGAAGTTTAGCATTTGGGTCCGCTTCTAGAGGTTTATCTTTATCAATCCAGTACATTTTGCATAGAAAATTGTCGTATTTAATCCATTGTTCATCGCCAGTAGTGATTTTATTTTTATGGGTCGTCAAAGGAGGACTTGTCATTATCGATAAACGATCTGCTCTTTTTCTTTCACTAAGATCGTGTAGAACCCAAACACCCAACTTGCTGGCTTTACCCATCTTTTCCAAATAGCGATATATGATGAACTGTGACGTATTTAACTTGTCTGCTAATTGTTGAGTGATTTAATCAATGATTTTAGAGCTTTTTTATTAAAGTCCGAAGAGCGTCCTAATCTAAATTCATCTTTCAATGACGTTTCTCTGGAACGAAATTTATGATTCTTTTACCCATACACACTGCATATTTTTTCATTTATCTCCATAGCATTTTTCTCCTGTTTAAACTCCGATAACATTTTGTGCCAAATGTGCACTTTCGATTCTTCCATTTTATACCCAATTATTTATTATTTGAATGCTATAAGCTACCATTGTGGTCTCAAGATTAAGCATTACTTACTCAATTCAAATAAGTAAAAACTTGTCATTAAAATGATTAATGAGTCAGTAAAACTTGTTATCAATAACAGAAATTATTTATGTCTCAACCCAATATTTAACCAGGTTATATTTAGTATTTGTAGAAGGATATATTATAGTATTAATTACTTGGGTTGTCTATTTAATAATATATTTTTTATTGCTAAAAAATCATTTTTACCTCAATAAATACCAATCAAAAATACTGTACATTACATTAATTTAATACAAAATGGATAATTTATATTTATTGGATGTAATAAATAATCCATAATACTCTTTTAATAAAAATTATGATCTTTAGTTCGCGTGTTCTTAAACGTCGTACATATTTTTTTTCGAACACCTCTAAATTCCATTTTCATAAATCAAGATAATGAGCATCACGTCGTACTTTTTACTTCATTTGACACATCCTTCGAACATCACACAACCAGATAATGTTCGATTTTAGTTCAAAAAAGTTTAAAGTTATTTAAACATGCCTTAGGTGCTGATAGGACATGTCATCACACGCCAGTGTTAAAAAAAGAGACGAATCTCGTAACCGGTGTCTTTTTTTGTTCGGCAAGAAAAAAGAGAGATAGGTAAGGAAAAAAGTTCAGCACGGTAGGTAGGTAGGTGTGTATTCAAATCTCGATCGCGTACGTTGAACGTTGGGGTTGCTGTGCATGGATGTATGTACATGGACTACGAACAGATCGACGAGACTTTTTTCATACGCGCGACACATGAGAAACTTTTTGAACAAACAAAAACACGAACCGAGATTCATGCACCACTGCTGGCACACACGTTTACATAACGTGAACACGAGAAAAAATATGTACGAGAAAAATATATCCGCGGTTTTTCTGAACATGTTTTACAGAACGACGTTGATCTGATTACTTGATTGGGTGAAATGTTTTCAGTCAGTATAGTTTAATTAAAAATTCAAAACTTCTATACTCGGATGGCGAGAAACTGTTAGTTTTTTAACACACATACATGGAAAATTTTTCATGTTAATTAATTAGTTATTTACTATGAACAAATTATTTCTTGTCTTCGTTTAATTTTTAATATTGAGACAATTATATTTTTTTGTCGTTAACTACTTTCAACTCTAAAGCCATTCTCAAATAAAGTTTTAATCATTTCAATTATTGTAACTATATATTTAATTTACTTGTTTAATTGGCCATATTTCCATTAAATCTTTTCAGTTTTATGATTAATAGTTATTTCTACTTTGATAAGGTTTATACTTGACCATATATCTAAAAATATTCATAAATACTACTGATAATATTAAAATAATAATAATTAATAAATACACTATTTATTATCAATTCTGCAACTTATATAGGGTTTTCCAATAAGCGTTTCAGAAGATTAAATAGAAATAATACAAAAAGTATTCAGTTAATTAGTTATTTATATTTTTTATTTTTAAGTATATTCTATGGCATTAATGGTGGAATACAATTTCACTCATATGACCAGCAGAACTTCGCTTGACATAGAGCATTTGTTTAGTCCAATTTTAGTCAATCTTTCACATAATTGTTGACCAATTTCGTGAATTACACTTCAATGTTCATTTTTAATGCTTCTATTATTTGTGATTTATGAGCATAAACCAATGATTTCACATAACCCAGCAGAAAATAATCCAATGGAATTATATAACATGATCTTGGTGGCCAATTCGTGAAATAATGGACTCATTAAACTTGTGTTTCAATAAGTCTATTGAAGTTTTTACAATTTCTGAGGTTTGTTGAAGTATTAAATGTTTTATGATAATTTTCCAAATTATAATAAGTTAAAATGTCAAAATGAGCTTAAAAGAAATTCAAACATAGCTGCCACCAGCTGCCAAAATTCTGACATTTTTCTTAGAAAACCTTGAATTTAAATTTTGATATAATTTTTAAATTGTGGACTTATTTGTCAATTCCTTGAAAAAATAATATTGTAGAGATAAACATGTCAAAATAGTCTATATGTATTATCGTAGATTTGTTCTGGTAGTTATGTTCTATTTATTATTCAAAATTGATATCAAATAACATTTTTTTAAGAAAAATTAACAATTTTATAAAACTAAATGGATATTTTTTAATTCTTTAAAAAGTATTAATTATTTAAATATTAAATTTATATTAAAAAAAAATGTAAATTTCAAATTAGAAATATAGATTTCTTTAAAAATATTAATATAAATTTTTTTAAAGGTAGTACTGATTTTAATACAATTTTTAGTTATATATAATCCATGAGATGCCTTGATCTTAGAAACAAAAAAAAATATTATTCTATACATGTTTCTTTTTAATAAAACAAACTATATTTTATAAGTAGGTTAAAATACCTCGAAGAAAAATATCTCAAAATATTTTGTCATTTTCATGTGAAAATATTGAATTCTCAAGAATTCTAAAATGAATAAATGAATTCAAAAATTCTTGTTGGAAACCCTATATATCTTTTATTTGAAAAAATCATATTAGTTACTTGTTATTTATTTTGTAATCTTTAAAGTATTATATATTTATTATATTTAATTCAAATTACATTTCAATTAATTTTCTTGAAAATAGTTGATTTTTTATTAGAAACATAGTTCTATGAAATTTATTTCCTATACACATTTCTATATTTAATCAATTTTAGTTCTTTTGTATTAAATTAAATAGTTGTAATGATTGATTTTACAGTTTTTATATCAATATGTTCTTCATATAATAATGACTTCGATAATTAGGTAATTTTGGAAATTGACCAATCAAATTCTCTTTAATATTAAATAAATTTCCTTCTTTAAAAAATATATTGCCACACAAAATTCTAATTAAATCGATTTGATTTAGTACTTGCAGAAATTATTTTAGAGCAAAAAATTCTTATTTCTGCCCTGGATTATATTTGTTTTCACCTGTTTACTAAATGAATAGATTATTCTGAAATTCAATCTTTATTTTATTGCATCGTAAAACAATTAAGTTTTTTTACTTATATGCAATGAAAAAATTGTTTATTCATATCCATGTAATAAAATTTAAAAAAATGTAAAGAATTTCATGAGTAAAAAAGAAAACATTATAAAAAAAATTATGATTAAATTTCCTTACTTAAACAATACTATGTGTATCTATATATATATATATATATATATATATATATATATATATAGGTGTCCCATCAGGAACGCACACTCACCATCGCTCTAATATAAAAAAAACGTCGCTTACTTAAAATTAAATAATTTTGAAATTAAGTTTATCTCAAAATTAAATTGTACGCTCCTGATAGGACACTATATATATATATATATATATATATATATATATATATATATATATATACAAAGGGAGTGTATTTGTATATAATTAGGACTTATCAGAAATGAAAATATATTTAAATCAAATATAATAATCTCAAATATAGACATATTATTAAACACATAAATTTCTCGATCTAATTGTACACGTATTAACTACCGTCCGAATGATCTGAGTTCATAAACCGAAATAGGGACGACCAAATACGTATGTACATCGTAAACGAATCGATCACTAATTGGTCCATTGAATTTAGATGACTGATATGTAACAAACATGATCACGTTGTTGCCAATCTGGTGACTCGTATGCCGTGGTCAATCCGCTTCAAGAACTTCAAGAATTATACATAAACATAACCAGTCGAGTTTTTCGTTTGATTTGAACAGTTTGTTCGTACCGAACTCACTAACCGTACGAAATTGTTGTAATTGAATCGAACCGTATGTTTTAGTTTTGTTTACCGGATATATGAACGTTAACTTCGTGTATGAAATAATAGATAAATGTTCTATGGGTGTTTGAACTACTATAAAGTTTTAACGTTTAAACGGTCCAAGTCAGAAATATAATAATATATGCAAAACAGTACATGTTGGAACTATGTACAATAATAATTCTGACATTTGTAATGAAAATTTCGTCATTATTTAATTATATAATAATAAAAATAGTTTGGTTTGTTCATATACTTTCTTTCCGGCTTTTTGTTTCATTCATGGTTGTGTATACAGGCTTGAAAATGTTTCTTTGTATCCTATATTCAATTTCAATTCAGTTAGTTAAAATGAAATAAACAATTTAATAACTGAAAATATTTTGAATTGTTAAATTATGTATATAAATATTCATGTATCTTGTTTATATTTCTATTATACAATTATTCTCCTTCATTTTGATATCGCATTATATCTGAGAAATCAATATTTAATCTAATAATGAAATTTTGATTTAATCGCCCCGTTCAAACAAGAAACCGCAGTATTTTGTAAAACCGAGCTATAAACCTAATAATATAATTGTAACATTTAAATATTCCAATTTAAATATATGTATGGCCTGTTCTAAGAAATATTTTATATTTTCAAATAACTCATTTTCATCAACTCCCCAAAGTTATGTGTATATAAAGGTAAACGTAATAATCGAATAACTTTGAGGTTTGGTTTAGACAGATTAATATTCTTGGAAATATATTTTCTTATAAATCAGAATTCTTGAGAATTCAATATTTTCACATGAAAATGACAAAATATTTTGAGATATTTTTCTTCGAGGTATTTTAACCTACTTATAAAATTATAGAGGTCGTCCAAATGTGACGCCTAGATTTGTGTTTTATTAAAAAGAAACATGTGTATAGGGTGGTGTATAGAGAAACATATGTATATTTTTTTTGTTTGTACAGATCAAGGCATCTCACTTGGATAACCCTATATATAACTAAAAAATTGTATGAGAAAGGAAAAACTTAAAATCAGTACTGACCTTTAAAAATAATTTATATTAATATTTTTTAAAGACAACTCTATATTTCTAATATTGAAATTTACATTTTTTTTTAATAAATGAAATTTAGATATTTAAATAATTAATCATTTCACATTTTTATTAAGAAAATGTTAAAAACATATCCATTTAGTTTTATAAAATTGTTAATTTTTCTTAAAAAAATGTTATTTGATATCAATTTTGAATAATAAATAGAACATAACTACCAGAACAAATCTACGATAATACATATAGACTATTTTGACATGTTTATCTCTACAATATTATTTTTTCAAGGAATTGACAAATAAGTCCACGATTTAAAAATTATATCAAAATTTAAATTCAGGGTTTTCTAAGAAAAATGTCAGAATTTTGGCAGCTGGTGGCAGCCATGTTTGAATTTTTTTTAAAACTCATTTTGGCATTTCAGCTCAGTATAATTTGGAAAACTATTATGAAACGTTTAACACTTAAACAACTCTTAAAAATTGTAAAAAAATATTATAAAAATCTACTTTCAGTTTGTAAAACTAACTGTGCACTTCTTAAAACTTAACATAATCGTCGAAGTGAACGTGCCATTTATCGAATTGTTGAAAAATTTGAAAATAATTTTACTCTGTATGATATAGCAAAGCCTGTAAGACTAAGAAATGCAAGAAGTGAGGCCAATATTGCTTCTATTAATGAAAATCTCAAAATGAAGTTGGAGAATTTGTTACTGAACCATGATAAATAATTTTTTTCCAAAAATGGTTTGCACGATATGTGGTTTCAACAGGACTCTGCTCGTGCCATGCATCTACGGAAACAATAGACTTTTAAAAACAAAAGTTTAATGAGTCCATTACTTCACGAAATTGACCCATCTACTAGCCACCAAGATTATTTGCTCTAACTCCATTGGATTATTTTCTGTGGGGTTATGTGAAATTATTGGTTTATGCTGATAAACCACAAACAACATAAACATTAAAAATAAACACCGGATGTGTAATTCATGAAATTGGACCAAAATTATATGAGTGACTAACATTGGACTAAACGAATGCACTATATCAAGCGAAATCATGGTGGTCATGTGAGTGAAATTGTGTTCTATCATTAATGTCATAAAATATACTTAAAAATAATTAAATACTTTTTGTTTTATTTCCATTTAAACTTATGAAGTGCCTACTAGAAAACCCTTTATTATCAATATGTTTACAAATAAAAAATTAGTAATGTTTCGTATATAATTTATTATTTATTTATTTGAATAAATTATATTAGTATATTTAATTGTGAAATGACATATTTAATATAATTGAGTACACTTAATTGTTTGTCCATATAATATCTGAATTTTAATGATCTTCAAAAAATAAAAAAAACGATAATATAAAAAAGACGTACAATGGCTTTTCCTCTGTCTGAATGATAAATAAACAATTCGCAATCAAACTGCAGAGCGTATGCCAATATTGAACAAGCACAAGTTCCGTTTGAACTTAGGCCTCCTCGTTCTGTTTGCATCAATCTCTTCACGTGCAAATATTTGAATTGGGACACAAAACTCAACAGATGCTCTTGGACGACGGCGCCCGTATTGGCCGTCTCCTCATCATATATATATAATATAGAGTTTTCCATCCTCCCATCCCGTTCCCGAAAACTGGCAGATGAGCCGTCGACGATCGATTGGTGAACAGGTTTTGGCGTGCGGGTACACAGTGGCGGTTCGATATATATCGGTACGGTAATTAAATAACGATTATCGATGTCTTACATAGTTTGAAAATTAATTCCGTTACGGATTAACGTTTGTAGATTACGTAGACATTGGACGCGCTCGGTCTGGATACACGTTTGTACTTACGGGTGTTTTATTTACAACGATCGTGTTTGTTCGGCATTCGATGAAAAATTCAGTCGATTTAAATAAAATATTTGAATAATTCGATAAAAAAGTTAACTCACTTGGTAAATTGACTTTATGTGTACGCTTAAAAGATTCACTTATTCGAGTGGTTCTTTAGTTAATTTAATTCCTTATTTTTTAATTCCAATTCAAATAAGTATCAAATATTCTAATATTAATTTATTACTTTATTGAAACAATTATTTTTTCAATTTAAAAAAATAATATTATTTGAGCAATTGAATTGATTTCATTTTTTAATTCAAATGATTTTCAATATACAAAATATTTATAAATAAAAACAGATCAATAGTCAAGTCACTTATTTGAATTTATTATTTAATTCAAATAATTTTCATTGTGAAAATATTCTAGTAATATTAAAAAAACTTGAAATAAATCTGAATTGAAGAAAAAAAACTGGTATTAATATTTTACTGGGTATAACAAACCTATTATTTTTTTACCTTATGATTTAAAAAAAATCAATAAACATATAATATATTTTGAATAACTTTCGAAACGAGTTATTTCTTTCAGTCCATTGAAAATCCCTTTATCCATCACTGATACACATCAGTGCAAAGTTCAAAAAAAGCTCGTAGCTATCGTTGTGTACACGCGCGTCCATCGATGATTTCAATCGGGTCTCAATTTAAAAGTCTAAACAGTCGAATGGTCGACAAGAGAGTATAAAGGCAGTTCAGTCAACGAACCGAATATTTCTCTCGAAATGGGCGTTGGCTCGTACGTTGAGTATCGACACAAGTCCGTGGCACTTGTATAACGGAGCACAATATGAAAATGATTATGTCATAAGTGGTTGCTGGCGGTGCGGAAGTAGAATCTCCATTCGCTACGACAATTATTATTGTTTCGAGTTTCCGGCGACGAAGTAACCAGAGCAGAAATTGAATTGTTATTAGGCAGTTCCGTCCGTACTATGTACAGTTTCTTGTTATCTTAGCAAAGCATATTCGATTAACGAATACTGTTCTACCAATTAATGTACATATATATATATATATATATATATATATATATATATATATATATAAATATTTACTGATATGTGAATATGTGTGTGTATATACAACACACATATATATATATAATTATTAAAAGTATATCTTCAAGAATCCATTTCTCTATTCCAACTCGAAACAACATTCAACCATAAATATTAAGAAATAAATCTGTAAGACATCGTTAAATAACGAAATGTGTGAAGCATTTCAAGTTCAATCATCAGTTGATAGTCGAAGGCCATAGTAGCATACAACAGACAAATATGGTGTTCGATTTATGACTATAACGCCATTTTGATCGGCCGTTCAAAAGCACAACGAAAGCCATTCGTATTCACGGCGTTTCGGCACCGTATAATAAAATGTCACTCGGCGTGACCAAAAGAGCCATCGTTCGAATAATAAAATCGGCCGAATGAGATTCGAACTTGACCGCAAATTATTTTAAGTGTATATGTGTGTTGCGCTAACGCTAGAAACGAAACGATGCTAACTGTCCGTTGAGAGTTATTTAAGTGTATATGCGGTTATTTCAATTTTCTGTGTATTTTATTGTAATTGGTACGAAAAATATTCCAACATCTACATACAAACATATTATATATATATAACCAATTATAATTATTATTTCAACCTACAATAAACTAATTTTAATCGTTTTAAATCCCTATAGATAGTAAATTATTGATATTAAAATTATGTCAATTCACATAAATATTTATTACCAAAAATAATACATGAAATAATATCAACTCTATCAAATATTCTAAATAATATGAGGTATTGAAAATATATTAATAATTTCAAATATTTATAAAGATGAAATGAAATTCACCTATAATATTTTAAAACATAAATTAATTAAATCATTTATTCTGTAAATATTTTATGTTTATCAAAAATTGGAGACATAAAATGTTATTTCATTAATTTAATTAATCTTTTTTAAAGAAATAGATTATAATATTTTTTCATATTTTTTAATTGTACGATAACTCAACTAGTAAACATTATTAAACCTTTTCAGTCAAACAATATAATGATATTTATGTACAAAATGTCACATTTTTACTTTTAAATAAATAAAAAAAAAATTAAAGATAAATAATTATATTTCTGCATTTTCTAAATATTTTTATTTTCAAAAATATTGTTGAAGTATTAAAATATTTTATTTTTTACACAGACAAATATTTCTCTCTAGTGTAAATCTAGTGTAAATATTATTTTATTTTCGTATATACAGGATCATCCAAATGTAACGCCTATATGTCAGTACTGTATAAAGTTTCATGTTTTTCAAATAACATGTTTTTAAAATAAGTTTTTTTGATTTTGTAAAAGGTTACAATTTTAACCATGGCTAGGTATATATTTTAGCAATGTATTTACATTATTCAAGCTTATTATGAAAATAGGCGTTCTTTGAAAAATATCCATCGTAAAATTCGTGTTTTTTGGTGTAAATAATCGACCAAATCAATCTTCAATACAAAGGTTAGTAAAAAAAATTCGAAGATGCTGGTTGTGTTATTGATAAACCAAAAAGTTGAATACCAAAAACTATACGCACTAATGAAAACATTGCTGTTGTAAATGAAAGTGTTGAAATTGTACCGACAACATCAATTCCACGTCGTTCGCAAGAATTGTGCATATCTTATAGCTCTTTATGGAGAATTTTGCATCAAAATTTTCATTTACATGCGTACACAATTCAATTAACCCAGGAATTGAAAAAAGAGATCATTTACAACGTTGTAATTTCGCTAGTTGAGTTATTGAACAATGAACAACAGATCCATTGTTTTCAAGCAAAATTTTGTTTAGTGATAAAGCTCATTTCACAATAAATGGATTCTTTAATAAGCAAAATTGTCGTATCTGGGATGATGGAAATCCTCGTGTTATTCATGAAAAATCTCTACATATAAAAAAACTGTTTGGTGTACATAATGAGCAAATGGAATCGTTGGACCATTTTTTACTGAGCGATGCCAATCAAAATTGAGTAACTTTTTATGACCAGAATTAAATTATATTGGTGTCTGATGTTTATTTCCAGCAAGACGTTGCTACATGTCACACAACTCGAGGAAATTTGCAATTTTTGTGATCGAAATTTCGTCAACTTGTAATTTCACGAAATGCAGATTTCAATTGGCATCCAAAATCATGCGATTTAACACCGTTAGATTTTTTATGTTTTTTTTTTTTTTGAAAATTCAAGTCTATGCTAACAAGCCACAAACAATTAATAATCTAAAGAATAACATTCGAGTTGCAATTCGTGAAATAAATCCAGCAACATGTCGAAAAGTCATTAAAAATTTCGATATTTGAATTTATGCCTACAGACCCAGTCGTGGTTAACATTTGAACGATATTCTGTTCCGAATATAATTATAATAAATCATACTTTCAACAAAAAAAAATTAAAAAAATCCAACTAGTTTGTGTTTTATTAAAAAGAAACATGTAGGCGCGATTTTTGGATGACACTATATATATATATATATATATATATATATATATATATATATATATATATATATGTGTGTGTGTGTGTGTGTGTGTGTATAAAGCTTATTCTAAAATTTTCATTCTTCATTCGCAAAGAGTGAACCTAAACTTTAACTTTGTTCGATTCAAACTAAAAATACAATGATTTTTTCCACTGACAAATCCATAAGATTTAACTTGAACTTCTATTCATCACATTCACTTTTCACATAAATTTCTTAATATCTTTTTATATATTCTATCTTTCACTTATATATATATATATATATATATATATATATATATTCAAGTATATATAAAATGATAAATTCAAAATAAACACGATTTTATTTCTCGTTTTATCAACAAAACACAAAATTACTCCTACATGTTCTATAATAAATTTAATATCTATCTCTTTATCCTTTTCCATCGAAGAAACGTACCGTACATATCCAATAAATCACTTTTTATTTCTCCTTGTAAACATGAAAAAGGTTCATGTAAAGAAATGCTTTCTTCTCATGTTTTCAAAATCACTCTAGGCATATTTAAATAATAAAAGAAACGATAACAATGAACATGTTCAATATAAATACATACATACAGAAGTACATATATTTATATATATATATATATATATATATATATATATATATATATTATTGATATTTCTAAAAGGTATTGATTGCACTGACGCAATAATATCATAACTGATCAGTTTATTTTCCTAATTAAATTTATTACAAAAATTACTAAACTCGTAATGAACAGTAACGATTTATGTCTTAATGTTCCTTAAACAAAGTACATTCTGTGGATATATCCCATTGCGTTGATTCCCTTTCATATTGCTTGAATGTTTCAATAGAATACGATAACTACGAAACGTCTTGTGTACGACGTACAGATTTGGTTTTTGCAAAAGACACAATTCGATTCTAGTTACAGGTTGTAACAGAAACACTGGGGAATATTTTATACTAAACGTTTGTTTTATGCAAATTCTATTACAAAACGCAATTTGCATTTATGCTAATCGTTAAATCGTTTTGTTTCTGTTGTAATACAAGAATTGATATACATTTTGTATGAAATTAATGTTCAGAATGTACAAATTAAGTATATTAAACGTTATCAAGTTCAACTAATTGATAACTATTTTTTAAATAAAATAACACTTTTCTGGGATTTACAGTTTGAAAATAATATAAATGGAATATTAAAAACAATATAATTTTTGTATATAAAATTTGTACATATGTACTCATATGGTGAATATTATTGTACAATCTAAATTACAACAAATGTAGTAGGAACAATTAAAATACGTAGCTATAAATGTTATTGATTTTCCTCATATATCTACATTTATGTTACCAATTAAAATGCATATAAGTATTCAGCTAAAACATTTTATTTATTTAACATAGATAGATTTTACTTTTATTTATTTTATCTTATATGAAAAAAAAATCAAAATTTAATCTAGTTTTTGTGTACATTTTTCAGAAAAAATAAAATAAATCAGATCACATTAATTTATTTGTTAATAAACATAAAAGATAATTCAGAACTATGACTAAATTTAATTACACGAATTAATTTATATCCCAAAAATCACATTTTTCCTTTTTAAACAAAATATTTAGTATGGTACATTCATTCATTTTGATATTAATTCGTATAGAGAACTACATGCCTTTAAAATCGAAAATCTACTATAATAAATATTCATTCATTTTTGTTTAAAATAAATAACTGATAGGTATGAAAATTCATGTTTTTGTACAGAAATGGTCACGCACATACACACACTTAGCTATATATATATATATATATATATATATATATATATATATATATATCCGTGTATATATTCATTTGATATCAACATCATTCACTAATAATAATATAAAAATCAGGTAGCAATGGGATTAAACTAACACGTACAACGAGCAGAAAGTTAAAATTAAAACACGTTCGAATTGTATTTTAAAAATTCGTTTTTATATCAATCAATGTCAATTAAAAGGTTTATACATCAAGTAAATAAAACCAAAAACGAAAATACTATATAAATAAAAACGTATAACGCACAAACCACAAAAGGGAACACAACGACGAGAAAAACAGTTAAAATTTATGCGATAAATTAATTAAAAAATGTACATTTTTTATATTTCCTCTGTTTAATTTCATTACATCCGCTTCGTTCTGCGTAATTCTTTCTTTTTTGTAATTCGTACTAGAAACGTTTTTCTGTTCGTCAATATCCGTATTTTTTCTTATCAAACATCTTATTTATTTTTATTTATTTAATTTTAAGCAGTTACAATAATACTACTTCATAGTAAAATTTATACTAATTACAATAAAAAAATATATTATCTATTTATAAATAGGGTTTTCCAATAAGCGCTTCAGAAGTTTAAATGGAATTAAAATAAAAAGTATTTATTTAATTAGTTATTTATTTTTAAGAATATTGTGGCATTAAGGATGGAATAAAATTTTACTCATATGACCAACACCATAATTTCGCTTGACATAGTGCATTCGTTTAATCCAATTTTTAATAACTCTTTCGCATAATTGTAGTCCAATTTCATGAATTACACGTTCAATATTTATTTTTAATGATTCTATAGTTTGTGGTTTACCAACATAAACCAATAATTTCACATAACCCCACAGAAAATAATCCAATGGAGTTAGATCACATGATCTTGGTGGCCAATTAATGGGTCCATAATGGACTCATTAAACTTTTGTTTCAATAAGTCAATAAGTAAATTCAATAAGTAAATTCAATAAGTCAATAAGTCAATAATTTTTTTTGTCAATAAGTCTATTGTTCCCGTAGATTTATGGCACATAGCACCGTCCAGTTGAAACTGTACGAGTATCGTGCAAACCATTTTCAATCATTTTTAGAAAAAAAATCATTACTCATGGTTTAGTAATTCACTCAATTTAATGTAATATGATCTTTTACTTCATTTTAAAAAATATGTTCTGATGACACTACCAGCATATAACTCACACCAAAAAGTTACTTTTTGTGGATACAGTGGTTTTTGTTCAATGACTTGTGGATTGCTTTCACTCCAAACTCTACAATTTTCTTAATTTAGTATTGACTGTAAGTTTCGCTATAATAAGTTTTTATAATTTCTAAGCGTTGTTGAAATGTTAAACGTTCCATAATAATTTTCTAAACAATACTGTGTTGAAATGTCAAAATGAGTTTAAAAAAAATTAAACATGGTTCCACCAGCTGTTAAAGTTTTGACATTCCTATTGGAAAACCTTATATAATTATTTTCGATACAAATAATTAATCTTTCTTAAAAATAAATAATATTTTGTATTGAATTTAATATATATATTAACATTAAATATTCTTAATTATATTCCTGGAAAAGAATATGTTCTAATATTAATTTTTATAATAATTTAGTTTTGATTCAACCTATTGTTAATATACGAGGTCGTTTGATAAGTATAGTAAATTTATTTTTTGTTTAATTTTTCAATTTAGTTTTTCTTACTTTTTTGCCATACTTATCAAACGAATCTCATATTTTATTTCACTGCTATTTTTAATGTTAAATTTATAAAAAAAAACAAGGGTTAGTGTAAATTAAAATTAATAAATTATTGAGGAAAGTCATCATTATGATTGAATATCACAAATAGGAAACTACACCAGTTTCAACCTCGTTATTTTCCTGATTTGTATAAGTAGTGTTTACTAGAAGATGTTTTTTTTAACCAAATATCCAACTTAAAAGAAAAGACTAATTTTGGTCCATCTCAAGTATTTTATTTCCTCAATACCTATCATAAGTAGTAAACGTGTCTCTTTTTCGCCACCTAGGGAGATATCTAATCAGAGACTAGTAATTCTAAACAAGGTTGTAAAATATTTTATTTATATATAATTTAATTGTAAACATAATACACGTAGTATGAAATTTGAAATAAAAATGATGATATTAAAAAAATATAAATATTTTTATGATCAATGTTAATAATTATGTGCTTAAATAAATCACAAAAACTGACTTTTAGTAGAGTACATATACCACATAATAATCTTTTTTTGTGGTGTACTCTATAGACGTACATATATTGAAAATATCGATTTATAATACGAGAGAGAAAGATTCGCGTGCCAGCCAACCAACCATCCAAGCAGCCATCGAATCAACCAACCGAGAGTGGTTTCTGCAGCTGTAGGCTATCATAGAAGCATTCGGTCGTCACACTAAATATATACATATATATATATATATATATATATATATATATATATATATATATATATATATGTTTGTGTTAGACAGTTGTACATAATATATGATCTTGTACACCATCCGTACATATGTATGTGTACATACATAAATATATGTGTAGTCATATGGAAACGACTTGGCAGTGGACTTGATTTTCGTCTCAGAAAACAAAAACAGTAAAATGTTAGAAGAATATACTAATAAAATATGAATGGACGTGAAACTATCTCGGTCAAATTTTATATTTTTGCTGTAGATACAATATTTTGTATTGAAGTGTAACATTGACTTCAATTCGCAATTTTTTACACATATTATATATATATAATATGTTTATACATATGGAAAGAAAATAGCGCAGAAAATGTCACAATTATGTACAAAAATTCACAATATTTTATATTTTTTTTATCTATGAATCGATCTGACATCCACTTCTGCCACTTTAAATAGAAACCATTCAAATATAAATAATCTCAACTGACTTACTATTCATTATTGACGATTTATTTTTTTTTTGTACGAATCAACATGAATCATAAATATTTTTTGTTCATTTTATAATTCCATATTTATAAAAAAAATATTATAAAAGTGAAATTTATTTATAACTGACCTTTTATTACTTTATTAAAATTCTATTTTTATCACATAATGATTTTATCTCTCGTTTTTATTTAAAAATTCTGACTCAATTACCATTTAGTATTTGATTTCGTTAAAAGATAAATTCAAATAAATATACTGTTCAAACGAATCACATATAAATACTTCAAAACAGTACTTTGTCAAATCATGTGATGTGAAATCTTTAGTAGTATAATATATAGTTGATATAATCACTTCAAAGTTGTGATCAATATTTTATTCGTTATTTATTAGAAATTATCTCTAGAATTCATATCTAATTATTAATTTTAAATTAATTAAACACCGATTGTTCTACGTATAAATATAATGTAACGTAACAAGTATTTCGATTAAAATTTAATATTCAATAATCTTGAATTAATTTTCATAAAACTGTCAAAAAATTATATTATAATTTATAAACTTTCATGACGTATAAATATATGAAATAAATTACTTTGTACAATGTTTGAAGCTAATTATTTTTCTTTTGTTTGAATAAAAAAACATATTTTAGGAAAACCTGAAAATTAATTCAGAAAAAGTTTATATTAAAAAATGTAACTACTTGTTAATAACTGATTTCAATTTAAATACAACTAAGAAGTTTTTTTAAAACTTTAATTAGTATCTCAACATTGACGTTGTTATTATTAATACATTTTACAACATTTTTTTCATATTTCATAAATACCCAGTTTTTTTAATCTAAAAAAACTTCTCGTTATTAAAATTCTTTTTATTTACGTATCTGTTATTGTAATATAAATGCTAATTTATTTATTAATTAGGAAATTTAATATAAGTTCATGATTGAAATGAAATTTATATAATAGAATTTTTTTCATTAATTTAATAATAAATAAAATCATAATTAAAATAATAAGAGATAATTTTATTTCATTTTTAAAAAATCATAACTTTTCTATATAATTATTAATTAAATAAAAAAATGTATATATTGCATTGATTTTATAACCAATTTATCTATATAACTTATTTCTCAAGATTGCAAAATATTTGATACAAAGGGTTATAGACATATAATTTCATTTAAAAAATATTTATATCCTTGGGATAAAATTTCTTCAGACTATGGAATGTCAAATATGATTAGTTTTAACTTTTCTATCTTTTTACCTATCTATCTATATATCTTTATATATATATATATATATATATATATATATATATATATATATATATATAAGAAAAAGAAATAAAATAACACATTATAATTTCGAACAAAATATCATTCGATATATTTTTGTAAGTGTTTTTATTGAAACCCTATATCTTAGAATTTCAAGAAAAAGCTTTAAAACAAGATATAGTTACTTCAGACATATATAAATATTTTAAAAACGGAAAAGTTTTTTTATACTTATATAAAATGTACGTGCCTAGTAAAAGTATCATCTAAACGTCTGAATAAATATGAAAAATATAAATAGGATTTAAATACAAGTTACTCTGAAAACATAGTTTTTTTCGAAACAGGTATCATACCTTACTTATATAAAAATCAATTTATATTCTAAGCATTTTCTATTTTATTCTTATAGAAAAATAAACGTATGTAAATAATTTCTTTCAATTTTGTTCAAACAATACCTTCTCTATTTTAAATGTTTTTATATCAAGAAAAAAAATTCTATTACAAATCTCAAACCATTGTTTGTAGTTTATCTTTCAATATGACTTTTAATTGTTCTTTAATTACAAAAATTTTATATCTTTCCGAGTGTTCTGTTTAAAATACAAACCTCTTTATCTCAAACTATTGACCCACTATTAAATAGTTATGTGGGTAGTAATTTTTTAATAATCAACATCCACAGCTGCTTTATGTCTTAAATTAAATTTAAATAAAATCTACTCTTACAGATGATTAAAAAATATTTAAAAACAATATCAGGAAAAAATTAATATTGTTTTCTTATTTTATAAAATACATATATATTACAATAAAGACCAGATTGAGAGTTGTTCTTTGTATAGGGTTTTCCAGTAAGCGCTTCAGAAGTTTAAACGGAAATAAAACAGAAAGTATTTAATTAATTAATTATTTGTTTAGCATATTCTATGGAATTAATGATAAAACACAATTCCACTCATATATTATGACATAGTGCATTAATTTAGTTTAATTTTTAGTCATTTTTTGCATAATTGTGGTCCTATTTCATGAATTAAATATTCAGTGTTTATTTTTAATGCTTCTGTTGTTTGTGGTTTATCAGCATAAACCAATGATTTCTCATAACCTCACAGAAAATAATCGAATGGAGTTAGATCATATGATCTTAGGGACAATCGATGGGTTCATTTAGTGAAATAATGGACTAATTAAACTTTTATTTCAATAATTCTATTGAAGTTTTTACACTTTCTAAGCGTCGTTAAAGTATTAAACGTTTCATGATAATTTGCCAGACTATAAGGAGTTGAAATGTTAAAATTAGCTTAAAAAATTCAAACATGGCTTCCATCAATTGTCAAAATTCTGACTTTTTTAATATAAAAAATCTTAGATAATATTTTTTATATTATACTGTAAATTTATAAAAAAAGTATCTATGAATATATGAGACACGATGTAATATTAATTGTATTCTTCGATATTTTCTTAACAGTAAATTAATTTGTATTAAATTTTTTTTACGAAATTTATTAACTAGATAACAGTCTATTTTTTATTTGTAAATTTCACTCTACTTTGACAATAAATTTTAAAATGATTATCTGTTTTCATATTTTAATTTCGATGTTTACTCCGATAAAGTAAGAAACGTCACAGTGTCATTTACGAACCACTCTTTGTACAAATAGTCTTGTAAGTCTGTACATTTTTAAAGAACGTTGTACGTACGGCACGTTCCATGTTTCTAAGAGCTGTTTCGCTGTATACACATAAAGACACATGGCAACTACAAGAGCACGGAATTAACAACGGGCTATGATCAGATTTGACATGACGCACATCTGAAGAATTAAACGGCTCTCGTAACATTACTACACACACATATATATTTATATACACGAATACTCTAACTAACTACTTTATATATAAGCCAACGTTCTACTTCTATACGTGTCACAGTAGAGTGAAACTCAAACTCGCGACTCTGTAAACTCGAATGATAAGTTGCCGTCACGCGTAAGAGGATTACTTCATACGCACACGTTCGCGAGGTGCGAACCCGTTCCATAAGGTTTGATAAAGACCTCTATTTGTATGCGGACCCATACCCGCGTCGAGTTTCCTATGACTGGTGATATTCGTGCGAATATATGATGATAATTTTTCAATAAACTCCGTGCGATGACATTACAGTTAAAGTAAACTAAACGCTGTGTCAAACTTTTAAGATATATTTTAAGCTTAACAATGCCAGATATACGTTTTATTTAACATGAATACGTTTATATATGTTTTCACTACGACACATATTATAAAGGTTCATTAATTAAACCTCTTAAATTTTATGTATCGGAATTCATTTCATCGAAATATATTTGTTTCAGAAATTAATGTTGTATATGTGCTTTAATCTATTAATAAAAAATATTTTAATATACAGCTGGGTCTGTTTTTATGCGGATTATTTTAATACGATTTTGAAGTTATGCGATTTATATTTTTTCTTAATATCTTTTTATGCGAATTTTTTTAATGCGATTTTGAAGTTATGCGATTCATATTTCTTCTTAATATCTTTTTATACGATTTTTTTAAGAATTTCTTTAAACGGTTATTTAATTCAACGAAAAGCTCTTCAATTTTATGAACAAATGAAGGAATCAGAGCCACTTACTTCCACTTCTCAAACTGATAAGAAATTTTCGACTAGCAAATGGTGGTTAACCGGGTTTTTAAAAAGGAATGCACTACATAAGGTGAAGATTACATGAGCAGATGAAGAAGTTGACAAATTTTTTGTTGACAACGCACCAGGTCATCCATGTTTAAAACATCCAAATGTATACACGATGTTTTTCCACCCAATACAACAAGTATTATTCAGCTATTAGATCAAGGCATAATTGTAACTTTTAACAATATTACGTTAAACGCACTTTTCAATTTATATTGGATAAACTAGAAAATGAGTCAATAACAATAACTGACGCTTGGAAAAGATTTTCTGTCCTTGACTTTATAATCATGTTGTTTTTGCTATTACTCAAATAAAACTACACACTTTAAATGCCTGTTGGAAAAATCTTGGTCTACATGTCTTGAAAACAGTGCAGATATTTAGTTTCTTTTTTATTTTATTTTTTTATTCTAAACAGTGCAGCTATTATGAGATGATGATTAAAATATGTATGAAAAAATCTAAAATAAATTACACATACATATGTACATATTGCTTTGAATAAAATTAAATAGTTAATTTAAAAATTAAAAAATCAATTTTCTGCAGATATTTGAAATTTTTTTAAGCAAGCAAATTTTTGTTTTGCTTTGGTTTTATCAATTTTCTAAAATTACAGAATGTCCATAATTTTTCAATTGTTAAGTTTTTTTAATGCTAATGTGGTTTTCTGCAGAACGTATCTACCGCATAAAAACAAACCCAGGTGTATTCAAATTTCTTGTTAATAAAAATAACAAAGAATAACAAACATCTGTTTTCAATAAAAATAAAACTAGTTCATTGAAAATTTTATTTTGAAATTATATATATATATATATATATATATATATATATATATATATATATATATATATATATACTAAGAAATAAAATAACGTTGAAATATTTCTATCAGAACAAATTGAATTGAAAGCACAATAATATCAAATATCATGATTTCTTCGAAATCTATTGTTCTTTGCACTCTATGTATATCGATATAAATAAATTTTAGAATTTGATTCTAAAACATTTCATCGTTTATAATCTCATATAAATAAATGTTTAATAAAATAATACATATTTCAACCGTATACGTTTACACATAACAAATTCTATTGTTTAGTATATACGAGGGTCGTTTGATAAGTATGGTAAAATGGTAAGAAAAACTAAATTGAAAAATTTAATTAAATTAAATAATAAATAAATTTACCATACTTATCAAACGACTCTCGTATGTTACATATATATTACTTTTAATAGGAATATCTGTCGTCAGTTGTCAGTTGACACGCTATAAGTGACATTTGGATTCAATATACTTTATCAAATCATTATAAAACGTTTTATACTTAAACAATATTTCTAAATTGTGTAAATATTTCTGTTCGCCAAACTTATAAAGCACAAAATGTTGTTCAGTGATGAGATTAATTTTTGACTTAACGGGTCCATTAATTAGCAAAATTGCCGCATTTTGAGTGAGACCGATCCTAAAGTGATTTACAAGAGCTCGTTACATCCAGAAGAATGCATCGTATGGTGCGGATTACACGCTGGTGGTATCATCGGACCTTATATCTTTCGAAATGAAGCCAGAGAGCACGTTACCATCAATAATGTACGTTACAAAACGATGATCAATGATTATTTGTTTCCAAATTTGCATGATGTGGATCTGGAAGAGATCTGGTTTCAGCAGGATGGTGCCACGTGCCATACCTTGACCGAAACAATCGAGTTATTGAAATAAAATTCGGCGATAACGTTATCTCCAGAAAGGGATCTGTGAATTGGCCTCCACGATCTTATGATTTGAAGCCTCTGGATTATTTAATTTGGGGATATGTCAAGCCTCTGGTTTATGCTGATAAACCAGATAAACCATTGAGGTATTAGAAGCCAACATAACTCGCGTTATTACGGACATAAAGCCCCAATTTCTTGAAAAAGTGACCTGAATTTGGACTAAGAAAATGCGGTATGTCAGAGGTAGCCGTAATGCACATATGCCCTAAAAATCATTTTTAAGTATTAATTCCATAAAGTTATCTTTTAAATAACATCAAATAAATGGTCATCCGATTAATTAGTATATGTTTTATTTTAATTTTAAATTCTATCACATCTATAAACACTCTTAATATAAAAAATAGTTGTTTTTATTTAAACTCTCTCTCTCACACACACACACACACACACACGCACACATACACACACACGAATAAATTCAATATATTATTTTAACAATAAAACTTTTCCAAAATGAAAAACTATATTTATAAATAATATTTGAAACCTACTATATGAAATTTAAATTTTTAACCTAATACATCGAAACGAATTTTATATAAAGTTAATGTATCAATGAAATAAATCGAAAACAAATTTCCACAATGTCTGAATAGAGCCGAAGTTTCGAATGAATATGGTGGTACGTGTACGTGGGAGTACATTCATGTCTTCCCAGTAGCTTTCAAAAATTCGACCATTATTATTATCATCAGTGGAACGAAATCCGTGAAGAGTAGTTCTCATATCCGCACACGTTTTATGCGTCCACGAGTGTGAGAATCGATCTCGTCAACGAGATAGGCTGAGAAAACTTCCGTAAAGTACGTAAATTAATCTTGAAAAGTATATCGGATTTCATCTGTAGTGCGATCGAATCGTTTCGACACGCTTAGACGATACCGTTCAAAGTTCCATCTCGTTTCAGCACGAATTCGACGACACGCATCGATTACTGTTCTCTCTCTATCTATTTTTCCTTTTATTCTTAGTATTTTTCTAGCATTGATAAACCGCGACTGTTTCTCATTACACAAATGCGAAAAGAAATTCTACTCGTTTTTGTACGGCTTAACATTTAGAACTGAAGGACTACGTCGTT
This sequence comes from Neoneuromus ignobilis, assembly GCA_029203775.1. Classification (NCBI taxonomy): domain Eukaryota; kingdom Metazoa; phylum Arthropoda; class Insecta; order Megaloptera; family Corydalidae; genus Neoneuromus; species Neoneuromus ignobilis. The sequence continues at coordinate 6,471,871 of CP092092.1, forward strand.
GATGTCTATTGTGAGATAAATGAACTGTTTCGTTTTAAACGAGTTTACTGTATCTCTAAATTCTGTTCGAATTTCTATCCACTATCTTATTTCTTACCTGTACATAAACACATCACTCTAGTTTTTTATTTAGCTAGAAAAAAAAATTCTCGTAGAAAATATATTCATTTCTTTTTAATGTATTTATTTTATATTTTTTATGTCTTAAACTAAATTGAATTTCTTCAACTTACTGTTTACTAAATGAAAGAAATTTCTCTGAACATAAAATCTTATATCTATTAATAACTTGATATAAAAGTGATTTGATAAAAATTATATATATATAAATCAGCTTAGGTCGAAAAATAGAGATAGGAAAATATAAGTCAATAAGATTGACCTGGTTGCTTGCAATATAAAAAATAAGTTGCAATCATCGAATACGTCGAAGTTGGTGAATGTGAAACGCTCGCGTTTCCTATAAATGACCTCCTTGATTTAGGGTGGTAGGTAGTCAACCGATGGCCGTCTGTTCTTCAGAGTATTCCGTTCCGGTAATGGCTGTTCGGAAATTCGCCACTTTATCTGTGACGGTTCACCGCTAAAACTTAACGGATTTCGTCTAGTATCGATACAATATGTCCATACTATATATATATATATATATATATCCGTCGTAGTACAATTTTATATACGATATCTGCTTTTTCTCAATAGTAATTATTATTAACGACTTGATTATACAAAGTCGTTTCACGGCGAAGAAAAAAAACGGAAATGTATTTTAATCATTCGATATTAAGTATTGGACTTCTCGACGGAAACTTTTTAGTTGAAAATTATGGATATTTTAATTAATGTCGAGCTTATAAATTATACTTTAATGCGTATAATAAATTCTGAAAGCATCATTTAGTTCTACCATTGGTTTCATGTTCATCTAATACACACACACACACGCTCTTGTATTCATACAATATATATATATATATATATATATATATATATATATATATATAAAGTATAGAAAACGAGACTCGTTTTTAGTCATATATTATTTTTTATTAACACATACATCATTTTTAACATATACTCCGTCATGTGCAATTTTATAAACTGGAAAACGCTATTTAAATGATATATATCTGAGAATATTTTACTTAACACATTACTTATTACCAGTACTTGACGTGAAAACATATTAAAATAACATGTATACACATATATACACATAGAATTTTATATACAAGTTTGGAAAAATAAAGTGGTTTCATATTGCTACATTTTTAAAATTTTCATTAAAAAACATGTTTTAATTTAAAAGTCCTAACAGTATTTTTAAAATGTATTCATATACAAATTTATACATATATATATATATATATATATATATATATATATATATATATATATATATATATATATATATATATATATACGAATTTATAAAAATATGTAAAAGAAAATGAATATGTTTCATTTTTTTATTTCTTATAATAAATATGTTTTAATGTTTTATAAAAATTTTCGTACAAAATTAAACAATGTTATAATATATTAAATAGTTTATAAATAAAAATAAAATTTTTAAAACTTAATGAAAAAGTTTCATTAATTTATTTAGTAAAAATAAATTAATGAAAATTAAATAATGTACTTTAAAATAAATTATTACCCTTTAAAATATATAATATATAAATGGCTTCAAATAATTTAATTTTATATTTCCAATATTAGAATAACATTGTTTGATATAAGTAATTAATTTTTTCAAGTATGTACAATATTTTTAAAAATTGCTCATTGAAAAATCTAAAATAAAAGCAAACGAATTTAATTTTGAAAATCAATACTTTCATCAGTCTTTGTGCTTTGAAATGAGCTATATATAAAAATTGATTTTCATCTCACAATATTCCAGAACATCTGTAGTATATCTAGTGCATGTCTGAACTGATTTTTAATGAAAATTAATATTCGATGTACTTGATAAAAGAATGAACTAATTAAATTTTAAACTCGATGGAGTGGTGGTATAATAAAAGACATTTTACCTAGAAAGTCAATTATTTTTATGATTAGATTTTATAGTTGGTTAAAATACTTTTTGTGTCGCCAGAACGAATGATCGTTAAAAGCACATACATTATATCAATTTAAATACATATATTATGTCTAGAAATTAACATGAAAAATTAATTTCGCCTGAACAAAAAAAAATGATTTTATACCCACTATTTAATTATTTATTTAAGATTATCATAATTAACTGAAAAGAAAACGAAAATTGTATTGTAAGAAAATAAAAAGATTTCTTTATTAGATAAGATTTTTTTCAGTTTGTCACTTTAAAAAACGATTAATATCTTACAACAATTTTTATCCACTCCTGGATATTTCTATTTGTATTTAACAATTTCAAATAATACTTTCTATTTTACTTTTAGAATTATTGTACCTTGGAAATATTTTTTTAAAAAATTAAAAATAGTTTAAATATGTCATTATCTATCGAAGAACGTAAAATGTGTAGATGTGTAAGTGGGTGTACATTTGTATGTGAGGATTCATTACTTCGTACATTTTGTATCCATTTGTGCGTACATGTGTTAAAATTAAAAAGCATTTGTGTTTGAAACACAGAGAAGCATTTAGAACATCTGAAATGAATGGCAGAAGCTGAAAGGGCTGTGGCAAACGCACCATCATCAATATCGTTGTTATGTATTGCGTCTACGCGCTTCGTAACCATATGCCGACGTCGACGTCGTCGCCGTCGTCGTCGTCGTCATTGTTGTTGTTGTGCTGTGTATATAACTGATTCCGTGTAGCTTATGTCAAAATCGAAACATAACAACGCATCTGTGCGCGTGTTGTCTCATGACAACTGGAATGATTGATTCGCATGACAACCGCTGGTTGCTGTCTTGTATACATACGTGACCCAAATATGGGATTAGTGACGCTCGCGCGACCAACTGAACCCCATTCCAGATCTCGACCCTGAATTCATAAACGTCAAACGTGTCAGCGTCGTTAGAGATCCCCGGAAATGCGTATCGGACTGCTGTTACACCATTACTATTATTTCTTTTTGTCCTTTCGTGTTTGAGGACAACTGCCATTGTACGAAAATAGAAATTTATGTCTTTTGTATCATATATCTGTATATCTTTGCTTACGTTCGATACAAAAATATGTACGCCAGTGATATCCAATATTTTTGATAGTGACAGCCATTGTTCATTGTAAAAATAGGTTGCGAATCTATAGCGAATTCATTTTTTTTGTAACAGATTATAAGGCATGAACTTATTTTTGAGTACATTTAAATATTTCATTAATTTTAGCATTCAACACTATATTTTAATTTTTTATAATAATATTTATTTTTATTAAAAATTATATATATATAATATGATTCAAATTAAGTGTATAAATAACTATCTTCCAATTGACTATTTATTTCTATGAAATTTTAAACAATCCAATAATAAGTAATGATTATTCATAACGTTTTGAATTAGTTTCATTAATCGAAAACTGAAATATTCCTGTGCACGTTTTATAATTAACGCCTTATGCAATACACTGTTTGGAACTATACGGTAGGATAAACAGATAGACAGGTATACATATATAGTATTGAAACGCCGGCGACAGGATCTAAACACATGCTTTGCCATCAGCACTAATTATAAACCGATATTACTCTGATTCCGGTGATACTGGCAGGAACTCAATTTACTTCGATTGAAATTACTTTAAGCTGCTATCAGCTAAACATCCATGATTATTATTATCTGTCTAGTACAGATTAACGTAAATCGATACGGAACACTATGAAAAAATAATAAATTAATATTTTTATATGAATTTTACTAAGTTTTTCAGATAAAAAACTATTGTGATTGAATAATTAATTATTACAATTTAAAATCATTTCATTTAAAAGTTTAATACTCTTCTGACAATTAAATAGATATTATATTCCTAAGAAAATTTTTTATAGTATAATTTTTTTTAATAATATATAGTCATCCAAATGTGACGTCTAAATTTATGTTTTATTAAAAAGAAATAAAAGAAACTACACACATGTTTCTTTCTAATAAAACACAAATCTAGGTTAATTTACTTTTCACAAAGAAAAGTTATATCCCAAATATATTACAGCAGTGGTGTCAAACTCTTATATGAAGTTTAAGAGAATCTGCGGGCTGCAGACAAAAAAAGTTTCCAAAAAAAAATTTAGCAAGCAAAAAAAGTATTTTATGTATATTCGAAAATAACTCATTTAACTTTATATTTATTTTTTTTAATAAATTTACATAAATTTTAAAAAATACATTAAAATTATTTTAGGTGTTATTATTTAATGTTACAACAAAATTTAAAATTACAGGAAGTGAAAAAAATAATATTTTTTACTAGAAACTTGGCATCTTTTTGCAAAAACTATTTTATTAATATCTGGTATATTTTTTAAGATAATAATGTTTTTAATATAGATGTAAAATATTCATTTATTTATCTCACCAGAAATTTTCAAAAGTGAAAATAGTTTTACACATAGGTATGTACAATCAAAGATTTTCAAGATTCTTGCAGTAAACATACACATTTCAGAAAAATGTTTTGGTAATACAAACAGAAATCTAGAATACTAACTTCATTATATAAGGACATCTAAATTCTATGCCTAGATTTGTGTTTTATTAAAAAGAAACTATAAAAATATCTACATATACACCCAATACACATGTTTTTTTTCATAAAACACAAATCTAGGCGTCACATTTGAATGACCCTATACTTTTCTTTATCACCCTATTGTACTAGATTTCATTCAGTTGCTTTTGAATATTCCTTTTTTACATCAAATTGTTGATTATTATCAACAATAGCGAATATACCAGTGACCATAAAACGGTTTTCCTTACAATACACATCTATAATTTGGAATGTTTTAAAAATGTATTTTATATCTTTTTAAATTCCATTTTATTATTTCATGAAATCAATTTCAAATTTCGTACCAAAGGCCTCATTCTAGGTTCTTGCGGGCCGGTTTTTACCACCTTGTATTAAAGTATTCAATGATTATTTTCTTGTACACAATTCAACTTTAAAGAATCGACATAAAATCCCTGTTTTTATTAAAAATAATATATATATTGCAAATTTTATTTTAAGTAGTATCTCAAGCCTTTGATTTACTGAAGTATTTATACTACTATTGGGTAGAAAATATTACATTTTTCAGTTTTTATTATTTTATTAATTAATATTATATCTTATTTGAATGAATTTACTATTTACCTCGCTTATATGTATATATATATATATATATATATATATATATATATATATATATATAACAAAAATAATAACATAACAGTGTATATAAACTTTATACTCGTCGACCCTTGAAGAATATATGTATGTTCATTCATAAGTTGTATTGTTCTTCCACTATCTGAATAGAACAAACTGCATCTGTGTTATATTCCCGTTGCGGAGTCCTATGTAATTCTCTTAGACTAATGAAAACCATTGCTCTGAATTACAGTTAGATGTACTCAAACATTACATTTTGTAACACCCTGAACATACACACATACAATTAAACAACACGTTTATTTCTAGTAAGGGTACACACGACACAGTAGCACTAATATCTTAATGTCTGCTTATTTACACAGTGTAGACAGTTTCATGTTTACGTTTATGTTGTGGCGATGTTGATATTATCTGAAAATAAATAATGGACGTATATAGTTTTTACTTGGTAAATTTCTGTCATTTATACGATCATATCGAGATGAAATCTACAGTGTTCTAGTTGCAACAGTAAACAATTACTACAATGTTTCATTTGTAATTGATTTCTGTGAAAACCAAGATGATGAAAATCAGTGCTATTGAAAACTATAAAATTAGTAGATGTAAAATTATTCATTAAATACAAATACATATAACATCCAGTTCAATAGCAGACATTTCAATAAAAAACAGAATTATTATCACAACTAATTTTTATAATTATTTGTACATAATTTCTTTTTACCTAGAAAGAAATATAAGTTATGTTTTAATTAAATCACATCATGATGAATATTCCTGAAATTATTTCAATATATAACCTAATGTTGAGTTTTCTTTTCTCTTATATTTTTTTATATTTCTCTCTCATTTAAGTTGTTTAACTAGAAATGTCTTGCAGAAATATAAAGTATAATATGTAGTAAATATAAACTATAATAGCAAAGTTACAATTTTCATATAAGATCCTTTAATAAAATATGTTTTTTTTTAAAAAAAAATATCTTGTTTAAAATGAAACTACAGTTTATATATATATATATATATATATATATATATATATATATATATATATGTATATATATATATATATATATATATATATATATATATTAGATTATTAAATTTTATGAGATTATTCTCTATAAATTTATTTACAATATTATATATCTCTTTATCTCGTTTATGTTTTCTCAAAACGCTTCTCCGTACAAGTACTTTTATCGAGTCTTGCATTTTTTATTTGTTTTATTTATTTTATAATTCTTTCAAATTTTAATTACTAATACTACACAATATACAAGTTATTATTAATAAAACATATCGTTGTTATATCAATGCTAGTAGTTTAAATTGCTATATTAAATTTATTAGGGTTTTCCAGTAAGCACTTCAAAAATTTAAATAGAAATAAAACAAAAAATATTTAATTAATTATTTTTTTATTTTTAAACATATTCTATGACATTAATAGTAGAACACAATTTCACTCATATGACCACTATGACTTCACTTGACATAATGCATTCGTTTATTCAAATTTTTAATCACTCTCTCACATAATTATGGTCCAGTTCCATAAATTACAATTAAAATGTTTATTTTTAATGCTTCTGTTGTTTGTGGTTTATCAGCATAAACCAATGATTTTACATAACCCCGCAGAAAATAATCCAATGAAGTTAGATCACATGATCTTTATGGCCAGTTAATAGTCCATTTCGTGAAATAATGGACTAATTAATTTTTTCTTTCAATAAGTCTATTGAAGTTTTAACAATTTCGAAACGTTGTTGAAGTATTAAACGTTTCATGATAATTTTTCAAATTATACTGAGCTGAAATTTCAAAATTAACTTGAAAAAATTCAAACATGGCTGCCATAAGCTATCAAAGTTTTGACATTCCTATTGGAAACCCCTATATATGATGTATTCAATAAAATATTTATTGAATTTTTTTAATTCTCTTTTCAAAATATATTTAAAAATAATTGAGTATGTTCAATGTTTATTGAATTTCTCAATATGAAAAATGATTGTTATTTTTTTATTCCAGATGAGATATATCAGAGCGGCGGCGTTTGCCGCGTAGCCATGCGTGGCGGCTCGCGCGCCCCGGCGTCTTCGTCACCACCACCTCCGTTCGCGCCGGGTGCCGCTGGTGGCGTAGGCGTCGGTTTCGCCTCACCTTACCGACGCCCATCGCCTCCCGGTTCACCTGCAACGGGCGGCACGTCGACATCAGACGGTAGTGGCGTCGGTCAACATGAAGCGTTCTTGTGCTGTTGTTACGCGTGCCCGGCGCCGCGTGCCGCCGCCCCATTACTCGCAAGCGCTGGCGTTTGCCTGCTGGTGCTCGGCTACACACTGCTCGGAGCGTTCACATTCATGACACTCGAAGGGGGCGGTGTTCTGTTCGGAAGCGGTGGCAGCGGCTCGGATACGCCGGTCGCTGCTTCGAAACCTCGTTCGGAAGTGCCAGCACTAGGAGCTGATATACGATCAAGGACTGTGGATCGCTTGTGGAGTATCACGGAAGATCTAAATATATTGTATAAGGAGAATTGGACAAGGCTTGCTGCTCAGGAGGTGCTCGATTTTCAAGATTCGCTGGTGAGGGCTCTGCGTAGACGTGGTGTAGCGACTCGTGCTTCTTCATCGTCGGCCTTCTTAGCACACGAAACGCACAGATGGACGTTCAGTTCATCGTTCCTGTATTCACTCACGCTCATCACAACTATTGGTAAGTGAGATATTTCAATTATAAATACACAGCATTCGAAAAATCGCACAAATCTTTTTCTTACAAGAATAGTTTACACATTCCGCAGTTATGATGTGAATTTAACAGTTAACTTACTGTTTTACTTTGCTTTTTTGGCTTATGATATGATTATATTATTTATTCGTATTATTATTCATGAATGCATTTTTAGCTTTGCTTGTATTAGCATGTTTTTATCTTACTATGATTTCTATATTTAACTACGAACACCATTTTTTAATTATTAAGCTAACTTAATGTTTAAGACTTATTTAAATCTCCTAGCCAATTTATATACATCAATCAAACTCAATTTAATCATTCCATTTTCATTCAATGAACATAAAATGATTAATGTTCTTTTTACATCTATATATCGTTTAAAATTCTAAATATTTTCATATAAACAATTGATTTTAATTTATAAATCCTATTTTTAATAATAATAAGTATATAATTGCAATTTAGTGAAATAACAATAACAAAAGATATATTTTTTTAAATTTCATTTTAATTTTTAAAATATAAATTAATTGCATTAAAATTAGTTAATTTTTCTTTGAAAAATCAGTTGAAATTAATTTTCATTGACAACAAATTTGATATTAGGAATTGAAATAGTTTTCATCAATGTATTTTATCACAAAACGAATACTGTTAAAAAAAATTATTTCATATAGCATGTTGATTCAAGATTAAAATCTAAAACAATAACCAAGAATGAGTAATAAAAGCTAAATATATTTTAATTACATTTATATACAAAGCTTTTAAAATATATAATTTTATATTAATATAAAAAACATATTAACGAATGATCGATTCAATAAAAAAAACAGGATATTTAAATAAATTTTAATAAAATTTGATTTTGTTACATAAAATTTATGACATTTCAAGTGATAATAAAAAATAGTATACATAATCAAAAATTTATTAGTGACTTTTATTTTAGGTATAAATTTTATTTGGCCATATACACAAAGAGGCTATTTACTTTCGTTTGGGGTTATATAAATATATCTATATTGATATGATTATATTGCATTTTGAAAAAAATCACATAAAATTATAATAAATGTTTAAGTATAAAAATATAATCAGAAATAATCTACAACTGATTAAATATACTTGAATACGTTTATAGTTTTTATACATTCTATTGTATAAATTTTTCAATTATTACTTAAAGAAAATAATAACGCATAATAATTAAAAAAATAATAGATTAATATTTTTTGAAAAGATTATTAGTTCTAATATTATACAATCTTTATTTCTTACTAATTAACATTAACAAGTATCACTTTATCAATTAAAAAAATATATAATTATTTAATTATTTTTTCTGAATATTTCAATGTTTTAAATTAAAAAAATTAATTAAATTTAATTTATAGTATGACTTAAGCAGTGTGCAAATTAAAAATATTTTTCTGAATAGTCGTATAGTATTTCACAAATAATATTAAGATTATTTTCTCTTTTAAATTAGTTATTGATAAAAAAATATGCAACGATGCATTATAAAACAAATATATGAGAAATCAACAATAACTCTTTAATTATATAAATAAATATATTATTTAAATACACATTTTATTTACATATATATATATATATATATATATATATATATGATTATAAATGTAAATAAAATATGTATTTAAACAACGCCAAATTTAATTCCAGTGATAATCGTTCAATTCGGATAATCGTATCAAATTGTTTAACTTATGAATTATTTCAACATGTTCGTGAGCTCCCCAGAGTTCCATTATTCTATTTGCACGATGATCGTTGTTCGAAACGACAATAAATACTGTTCAACATATATATAACGTTATTTTAAGGCCACCTCGACTCCAATTTCCAATATTTACGATTAACATAGACCTTTAAGAAAACCACAAGGAGAACTACATAAAACGGGTATTTCTCGTGGGAAATCATAACCCATGACATAAGTTTCACATATAACTAACAACTGAACATACTACTTATACAACACTTCTCCAGACACACACACACACACACACATATATATATATATATATATATATATATATATATATATATATATGTATATATAATATCATTAAAACTATGCAGAAACTGGTAATATAATATTTATTAGGAAAATATATTTTTAACTTAAATTTCATTTTGAGAAACTGAAAAAATTAATCAAATATTTTAATCAAATAAAAAACTAATATAATTTAGTACATAAAATATTAAATTTATATAATTTTCATATTAAAGCTTAATGAAAATTATATTCTAAACAGTTCTCTATTATTTTTTCAGTTTAGTTTTAATTCTTTTTTTTAACTCTTATATTATTTAATGCCTTTACAATTGGTTTTAACTCAAAAGACCTGTCCACAAAAATTTTCTTGTTAGCTTTATAAATTTTAATTCTTCTGTTAATAACAGAATTTTAGTTATTATAATTAAAATTGCATTATTTTTAAAAAAATGTCGATAAAAAAATCTATAGTAGAGTTTTTTTAAAGAGTGATAGAACTTTAAATTGAATTCCTATCAAAAGTTCTATCTAAGTTAAAAAACACCTTTATATATATATATATATATATATATATATATATATATGTGTGTGTGTGTGTGTATGTGTGTGTGTTTGTGTGTGTAATATAAAAATAAAATAAAGAATATTTTTAGGTTAGATAAAACTTTTAATAGGGATTTAATTTAAAGTTCTATCACGCTTAAAAATACCTATATAAATTGATTTTAAATTAAAACCAAATATAAAAAATTATAATATGCATAACTGCTTCAAATTTAAAACCAAAAAAATTCTTATATTCACCACTGAGTTACAATTGATTTATATCTAAGATCGATTCCAAATTTTATATAATATTCAGATAAATTATTAATTATGAAAAAAAGTAAATATAAAAATAAAATACTAAAGTTTTTAAAATAAACTGTTGATGTAGATAAAAAAAACAGCACTAAAATAGTTAACAAAATTTATGAGCAAAAAGAAACAGACATTTTTATTTTATTAGTTCTGTTGTTTCCGTTGATAAAACGTATTTAAAAATGTAAAATATATATTTAAAAAAAAATCAACGTTTCATAACATTTCTACTATCATACTATATTATCATGATTTATATTAGAAGTGAATTGAAAATAATCTTCTTATTTTAAATGAAAATTGAAATAAAGTACAAGTACACATTAAGTATTGTACATAAAAATTCTAATTTTATACATGATTTGAACAAATATACTCGTTCGATATAGTATATAAATAATGTATACGAAAAATGGGTTAATATTTCAGAAGTATTTGATTGTAGATAATACGATATCGATGCAAAACTCGATGTGAGTTCGTTTATGTTTCTTTCACAATATTGATTTTCAATAATTGTGAAAACCGTTGGCGTCGTTTCAACAGGCTCCAGTTACTTCTGAAATAAATCGTACGAATCGTGAATATCAAATCATAATAATATATAGATATATGTAGAACGAACAGATAGACAGCAAACACACACACACACACACAGCTGGTATTGTTGGAACATAGACTTCGGACTAGTAGATCGTTATCCAAGTGTGTGTTTGTTCCGACCGCACTAGACAAATGCACGATCCGTATGACATTTTCGCTCAGATGACTTTTCCGGCACACGGGTATGTCATAATGCAAGCTAATTAGCAGGCGGAGTTTCCTGCGAACAGCTAACGACAACAGTTTCGCTGGAATCAGGACGCGGGCGCAAGCATTGAATCTCCCGTTCTGCCCGGCGTCCCTGTGCCCCAGACACTACATAAGGGTGGACATATAACCCCTATAGATGTATTTTATGTTCCTTCTGTATCGTATAATTAGTACGAACGGCGTACACAGATTTTATCTTGGGACAAAAGGTTCGCAATAGATATCAGAGCCAGTTAAAGCCATATTGACACTAGAAATCCAGTTAAACATTGTATTAGATTATGCAAACGGACTCTTTAACGACGAGCGAAACTCGAGTTATTTCTTTTTTACTACATATAGAATGAACGAAAATATTATTTATTTTATTGCTTTATTTAAAAAGCTATTTGTAAAACAAACGCGGATTCTGTAAATTTCTTTTATATTCCAAAATAACACAAGATGTGTAATTTTTCAAATTTAAAAAGTCATTAATTTCAAAATAAATATTATTGTTTATGTATAGAGTTTTCCAATAAGAACTGCAGAAGTTTAAATGGAAATAAAATAAAAAGTATTTTATTAATTAGTTCTTAATTTTCTTTATTTTTCAACATATTCTATGGCATTAATGATTAAATACAATTTCACTCATATGACAACCACGACTTCACTTGATATTGTCCAATTTTTAGTCACTTTTTCATATAATTGTGGTTCAATTTCGTGAATTACACGATGAATGTTTATTTTTACTGTTTCTGTTGTTTGTTGATTATCAGCATAAACCAACGATTCAACATAACCCCACAGAAAATAATCCAATGGAGTTAGATCACATGATCTTGATGGCCACTTGATGGGTCTATTTAATAAAATAATGGCCTCATTAAACTTTAGTTTCAATAAGTTTATTATTTCCATAGATACATGGCACGTAGCACCACATATCATGTAAACTATTTTCAATCATTTTTGGAGAAAAAAGACATTAATCATGGTTCAATAAAAAACTCCATTTACTGTAACGTAATCTCCAGTTTCATTTTGGAAAAAATATGGTCCGATGATACCACCAGCATGTAACGAACACCAAACAGTTACTTTTTGTGGATACAGTAATCTTTATTCAATGACTTGTGAATTGCTTTCAGTCCAAATTTTGCAATTTTGTTTATTTACAAAGTCATTTAACCAAAAATGTGCTTCATTACTGAACAAGATTTTTACAATTTAAACCAAACAATTATTTTTATACTAAGTTTTTACAATTTCTAAGCGTTATTGAAATTTTAAACGTTTCATGATAATTTACAAAACTAAACTGAATTGAAATATCAAAATGAGCTTAAAAAAATTCAAATATGGCTGCCACTAGTTGTCAAAGTTTTGAAAAACTATATTTAAAGTAATTTGAAAACATCATTCAGGTACATTTTTTATTTCTAAATTTCTACTGACCTATTTTATTGCTATAATTCTTGTTTCAAATTCTTTTTTAACATTTATATTCAGTTTCAAATTATAAATCAAATGCTCTATAAAAATATATTCCTTTTTTCTATAGCACCCATTTTATTTATTCTGGTGTCATTTTTCCTAATTTACCTTCCCTTACTGTGATTCTTGTCTGAAGTGATCTATAATTATTCTTATTCATTTACTGGCATTAAATATATTATATTCGCAATTTTCAAATAATTTAGGGAAAAAACTGTTTAAATGACATTCTAATAATATGTTATCAAATATAATTCTCTTTTGATCTTTTCTTATTTTGTAATTTTTTAAAAATTTTCTGTTATATACTTTTTCATTTCAAACTCTAACAATATAATTTCGTAGAGAATAAAAAACATCAGATTTCTCAAAAAATATAGAAATGTATTTTATTATATCTCTAATATTTTCTAAAACATTAATTACATCTACCTCTTCAATGATATTTTTTATAGCTCTTTTGCAAGTTTTTTGCATTTTTCTATTGTACACTTTTTCTTTTCGGGCACTAACAATAGAAATTTGTAAAAAAATAAGAAACATAAAACTTCTCAAAAATAAAAAAATATATTTTAATATAACTCCAAAATTTTGTAAAATATAAATTATATCTAGCTAATAATTTATAGCTCTTTTGCAACTTATAATTCAATTTACATTGAAAATTTCTTAACTGTCAATAAATTCTTTGTATTATTAAAAATGGTCAATTACATTATATTTATATACTAATTGTTTATTGTTATATTCTGAAACCTATTTCTTATTGTATTGTCAAAGTGTTACATGGTTTAATATTCCATTTTCTTGATTTATATTTAGAGCGTTAACAGAAAATTTTCTTTGTATTTATATATATATATATATATATATATATATATATATATATATATATTGTGTATATATCTGTTAATGTGAGTGACATTGAAAAAGAATCATCGAAAAAAATCGTATTTACTAATAAAGATTATCTAGAGATTAACCGGTATTGTTTTCCGTATTCCAAACAATTTGAAATAGGTCGAGCGAATCCAACCACGTTCATTCAACAGCAGAATTTTTGTTATATATGAACGGGTTTAATCTCTTAAATCTCTTCCCCATTTTTTATTCTCGCGCACGCACATACGTTCTGTCATCCTGGTGATTTTTTTTTCTTTTGCCAACTTGACATTGACACCAGGGTCACGCTTATAAAAGTTAATAGAATTTCGTTCCTTTTATATCCCCTCTTGAATTTGTGAGACGAGCGCCTTTTTATCAAGACGTAGAGATGGCACCTCGGGGTGCTACCATTCTGTTCATTCACAGCAGATATAGTATTTATATTTGAATATAGCTCCCGCTGAATATATATATAATCCGTTCGTGAAATGCGTACGTATTCAATTTTTATATACGATTTGATTTTTACAAGAAAATAATTAGTATAATTAAACAAAAGTAAAAATTGTAAAATAATTTCTAACAAAGACTTTCGAACAATTCGATTTATTGAAAGTTAAAAAAACACCGATATAAAATAACTATAAATTAATACAATTAAAAATACTACCTCAATTACCTGTTGTGTTTCGATAACGTTACAAGTTATTTTACGGCAATGATTATAAAATATGTATCATTTGTGCAATATTTAATTGTTATTTTATTATCTCTTATTTGATTATAAAATCGTAAAGTTCTATATTGTTCAGAAATTGCTTAATATCACATTTATATATATATATATATATATATATATATATATATATATATATATATAAAGCCAAAAAAATTCACTCGATACACATTTTTAAAAATAAAATAAAACAGTAAAGAGGTCAAATATCTTTCCGTTGACTCCTATGAACAATGTTTTTTAAATAATAATTCAATTCAAAATCATTAAAAACTAAATACTTAAATTTTGCGTAATACGAAAAATTATTAATAATTTATTTAAAAAATATAAATCATTTAAAATAAATATAAACAAACGTATTTCTATAATAAAAAATCAAAGTTTATAAAATTTTAATAGTTATTTTAATTACTAATTGATGTATTAAAATTTCAAATGTAATTAATATAATTTTAATAGGAGTGAGACTTCCTAGTATTCACAATTTAAAATGTAATTTTTTAAATTAACTTTTTAAATATCATAATTTTTTACGTTTACTAATAATCGTTAATATTAATTTATTTTATATCACGTGTAATCAAATAAAAAATTCTTTCGCATTATACAAATTATAATTTAATTTCAACAAAAGTTTCAGGGAAAAATGATCTATGACATATATATATATATATATATATATATATACATATTAGAACAATTTAATTTCGCATTACCATAGAATAATTAATTAGACATAATCCTTATCAAATTAAAAATGGATCTTTTATTAGTAATTAATAAAACGTACTTGTAAAATTAACTTTATTATTCGAAACGAATTACGTTCATTAACATTAAGTCTAATTTTTAAAAGTGGAATAACACATTCATTAGAGTATTTGTATATAGTTGAAACATTTTAATAACATTATTCTGATAATCTTTTATTATAGTTTGATTAAAATTATTTTTTTATTATTTTATTGTGTACACGTGAGAATGTTAAATTCTCTGTAAAAAACTTATTTCAAATTTTTATATATAGTGAATCACTAATGTCATAGAACACGTATAATTTAAAAAAAATGAGCTTAATTAATAAATTATAGTCAAATTTTAATATATGAACAAAAATAAATGTCTCAAAATAAAGGAAAAAACAAATTTCTTAACTTTTATGATTATCATTAAAAAAATTAAACAATTAAAAGTTACAAGTTAATTTAACAAAAATCATAGGACAGTGTAATATTAATAAACACAAATACAGTTATATTTAAAAAAATAGTTTTAATATTTAATGGGGTTTTCGTTAATCCTAGGATTTTATTCATTCTTCTTAACATTTATTTTACTAAGTAAGTAGTTACTTGGTTTGGAATAGTTATCGATTCATTTACTAAAAATTTTTTCAGTAGAAAATAGTAGATAGTAAAAAATTCTGTCTAGTTATTTTTTGTAAAAAAACGATAAATTCTATCAGAAATAGAACTTTTTAATATTTATTTTGTATTACTTTTATTAAATACACTTTTATCTCAAAATCACATAAAATTTATAAATATAACTTGTTTAATAATATGTAACATTGATTTTTAATATTGTTTTAATGAACAGATAATTGTAATTTTATTCAAAAAAAATCAAACACTAAAAAATATTCCATCAATATGGAGCTTTAAAAAATATTTATACAATCAAAAAATACAAATTTAAATAATCAAATTGTATTAAAATCAATTGTATTTAAAATAAATATTCATTAGAAAATATCTAATGATCTAGCTCATTGAATAACTTGCGACAAAAGTAATGAATAAATCAAGTAGCGCGGAGAATTTAAACGATTGACAAAGAGAATTCGTTGGTAACTCGGTCTGAATCTCCATACATTAGCATCAGTATCGAATAGATAACTCAGCTTGTTTGAAAATGTAAACTATATGCGATGCTGTACTCAAAATCAATGTCATTATGTAGACATAAACTGAGTAGAGCATTTGCATGGAGCATTGAAGAACAATAAAGGAACAATTCGAGATATTTAGTAAATCACCCATTGTTGATTGCTCGTACTGTTGTCTTGTGACTAGAATGAAATAAATCTGTACAGGTAAATAAACGATGTACAAGTTTACGAAATGTTTGGTTTCGATATTTGATCGATAATTAAACGAAACGTTCACTTGTGCTCTACTAAAATCAATACCTGTATTTTTTAAAACGAATTATATTGGATAGATTTTCAGTTAGTTTTACCAGTAATATCTGTTTTATTTACTAGGCAAGTGTATGCTAAAAATATTTTTAAAAAAACACATTTTTAAAAAAAATAATTTCCTTTAAATAATCTAAAAGAATAAATCCAACCAATTCAAACAACAATGTATGAATTAATTAGTTTTGTGATCCTTCAGAATATAGTAACATTACAAATAATCTCTGGGATGTAAACCAGGTTGTCCGTTATAAGCTCTACAAAAAAGCTTCTTTTCTACGTGAAATATTACATGCATACACACACACATGTGTGTATGTGTGATATATATGTAAACGTATGTGGGCTTATACTGTTCAAAATTTCAAGTAAAGTTCAGTATATAATTAAATAAATTTTAGTTAAGATTTTTTTATAGATATTTTGTATTTTGTTTAATCATTTATTTTTTTCTTTGATTTTCCTAACAGACTAAGTAAATTAAATGACGTTTTAATAAAGTTAGTTTATATGTAATAATATTTCTGTATTATTAAATATATATATATATATATATATATATATGTGTGTGTGTGTGTGTGTGTGTGTGTGTATGTATATCATTTTTCATAACTCAATATAATTAGTCGCAGTAGGTAAATTCATTTATATAGGGTTTTCCAATAAGCACTTCAGAAGTTTAAATGGAAACAAAACAAACTATATTTAATTATTTATTTATTTATTTTATTTTTAAGCCTATTCTATGGCATTAATGATGGAATACAAATTCACTCATATGACCACGACTTTGGTTTGCATAGTGCTTTCATTTAGTCTAATTTTTAGTCACTCTTTCACATAATTATGGTCCAATTTCATGAATTATAAGTTTAATGTTTATTTTTAATACTTATGTTGTTTGTGGTTTATCAGCATCAACTAATAATTTCACATAACCCCACAAAAAATAATCCAATGGAGTTAGATCACATGATCTTGGTGGCCAATTAATGGGTCCATTTATTAAAATAATTTACTCATTAAACTTTTGTTTCAATAAGTCCATTTTTTCGTAGATGTATGGCACGTAGCACCGTCCTATTGTAACCACATATCATACAAACCATTTTCAATCATTTTTGTAAAAAAAATCATTAATCATGGTTCTATAACGCGCTCCATTTACTATAACGTGATCTTCAGCTTCATTTTCAAATGTTCACCAACAGAAGCAATATTGACCTCACTTCTTGCATTTTTTAGTTTGTATCATGTAGAGTATTATTGTTTACAAAATTTTTAACAATTTGATAAATGGCAGGTTCACTTGGACGATTGTATTAAGTTTCACAAAACACACGATAAGTTTTACGAACCGAACATTGATTTTTATAATAATTTTTTACAATTTCTAAGAATTGTTGAAGCATTAAACGTTCAATGATAATTTGCTTAAATATATTAATTTGAAATGTCAAAATTAGCTTAAAAAATCGAGCATGGCTGCCACCAGCTGTCAAAGTTCTAAAATTCTTATTGGAAAACTCCTATATAACTGAATAGAAATTCAAAAATTCTTCAATAGCAATAAAACATATTTTACCCCATTACATAAACACGATATAATTTTTCATTGTGATTAACTACATTTTCACAAATAAAATATCACTTTTACTCTACAAAATATTACCATTTAAAAAACATCAATAATTATTAAATTATTTAATAAACCTTGTGCTGCTAATGTGATTATTTTTTATAAAAACTTGTGTAAAATTTAAACAACAAAAATATTTCCAAAAAAATCGAGCCAAATGAATTGATATTCATATCAAATACATTTAATCTAACCATTCACATGTTCACTAAAAAATATTACTTCTCCAAACATTACGACATTGTAATTAATCATTCAATAATTGTTCACTATTTACTTTTAATTTATTTGTACGATGTTATTAGTCTCTTAGCATATACATCAAAAATTTTTTATATTCAAAACCGGAGAGTTTATATTTAATATACCATTTTTTGTTATTGCATTAGTTTATTTAATTTCGCAGATTCTTACATATATTTAAAATAAAATATAATAAATAATATATATTTATTGATTTTCCAAATATTGACTATTTTATATACCTTGTATAATTTTTTGAAATGCTTACTAACATATAAACATCATGGTTAATTACAGGCAAATAAAAAAATAACACACTAATTTTATTACGAAATATTACAATAAATCATTACTAATACAACAATAAATTAATTTTTCATAACATTTTCATCATACTAAGGCATCATATACATATAAATTAATATTATGAATATTCCTAAATTAAAATAAATTAAAAAAATATTTTTTTAATAATCACACGGACATTTCAAAAGTTTATTTAATAATTTATGAACAATTATTTTTAAATTAATAACTTCATAACAATTTCTATCAGAACGACATAGTCTTTTAAGATGAATTAAATCGTAGCAAATCTTGTCATTTGGAGCACATTCGATAACTTGAAATTCTGGATTCGGAATTCCGTTCAAAGAGAAAATTTTATTTGCAAGGCAATGCCAATCATTTGGAGAACATGAAAAAGATTCTAATGGATAAACAAATGTAGGTTTTGGTTCTTCCGTAAATATTAAATTATTAACCAACGGGAAATCTGTCTTCGGTAAATCCAATAGCCTCAATTTGCAATTCCAATCTTGTGGAGAACAATCAGAATTATCCATCTTAGTTAATTTGTTGATAGGTATTGATTGAATAAGTTTCGGATGTATTGGATCACTTCTTGGGATATTTTTAAAGCTATTTTTAACATATTGACAAACTAAATCTGTCGGTCTACAAGTCATATTTTGAGATTTAGGGTAAAAAATATTAGGTAAGATCGACTCTTTATGAGGCGAATTGTTTGAATTAAATTTTGGTAAAAATGTTGGAATATATTTGTACTTAATATCTGCATTAGTAGGTTTGATATTAGTTGGATTTAATTTTAATCCATCCGAAAATAATTTCTCATTCAACTGACATATCTGATCATTCGGTGCACAAATTTTG
Organism: Neoneuromus ignobilis; assembly: GCA_029203775.1. Lineage (NCBI taxonomy): Eukaryota > Metazoa > Arthropoda > Insecta > Megaloptera > Corydalidae > Neoneuromus > Neoneuromus ignobilis. The sequence continues at coordinate 6,492,014 of CP092092.1, forward strand.
TTTAATTTTATATCTGGTACACGAGGAATAAACAAACTATTGTAAAATTTACAATTCTGATCATTTGGAGCACATTGAGATTTCATATCAGGTATTTTAGGACGATCTTCAAATTTAGGATAAAGTGTTTGAATATTAACTGGAGTTGAACGAAACTGATCCAATAATGGTTTTGGTTGACTATCCAATTTTTGACTTCTAATAATCGAATTAAGATTGAATGGTTCCAGTAGAACATTTCCAGCCAATTGAGGTTCTTTACCTTTTATTAAATTGAAATTTGTTTCTTTCATAAGAGGTCTTAAATCCATTCTACATTTCCAATCATTCATTGCACAATCTTCATTCAGTTTTATAGTTGGTACACGAGGAATATTCGAACTATATATTAATTTACAATTCCAATCGTTTGGAGCACATTGAGGAGTCATAGCAGGTATTCTAGGACGATCTTCAAATTTCGGATAAAACATTTCATTATTGGTTGGAATTGAATGAGGCATAGTTGATTTCGATTTCATTGCATTATCCTGGTTTGGATTTTCAGTAGGTATGATAGGAACAAGATGTTCCAGTGAAATTCCGTCAGTTTTAGGTTCTTTAGGTTTTATTAAATTAGAACTGAAATCATTAGTAAAAGGACTTAAACCCAATCTACATTTCCAATCATTTTCTGCACAATCTTCGTTTGGATTTATAATTGGTACACGAGGAATATTCGAACTATATATTAATATACAATTCCAATCGTTTGGAGCACATTGAGGAGTCATAACAGGTATTCTAGGACGATCTTCAAATTTCGGATAAAACATTTCAATATTCGTTGGATTTGAATGAGGCATAGTTGATTTCGATTTCATTGCATTATCCTGGTTTGGATTTTCAATAGGTGTGATAGGAACAAGATGTTCCAGTGAAATACCGTCAGTTTTAGGTTCTTTAGGTTTTACTAAATTAGAACTGAAATCATCAGTAGGAGTCGTTAAACCTACTCTACAATTCCAATCATTTGGAGCGCATTTAGGTTCCATGACAGGTATTCTAGGACGATCTTCAAATTTCGGATAAAACATTTCATTATTGGTTGGAGTTGAATGAGGCATAGTTGATTTCGATTTCATTATATTATCCTGGTTTGGATTTTCAGTAGGTGTGGTAGGAACAAGATGTTCCAGTGAAATTCCGTCAGTTTTAGGTTCTTTAGGTTTTATTAAATTAGAACTGAAATCATTAGTAAGAGGTCTTAAACCCATTCTACATTTCCAATCATTTTCTGCACAATCTTCGTTTGGTTTTATAGTTGGTACACGAGGAATATTCGAACTATATATTAGTATACAATTCCAATCGTTTGGAGCACATTGAGGAGTCATAACAGGTATTCTAGGACGATCTTCAAACTTCGGATAAAACATTTCAATATTGGTTGGAGTTGAATGAGGCATAGTTGATTTCGGTTTCATTGTATTATCCTGGTTTGGATTTTTAATAGGTGCAAGAGGAACAAGATGTTCCAGTGAAACACCATTAATTTTAGGTTCTTTAGGTTTGATAAAATTAGAACTGATATCATTAGTAGAAGGTAATAAACCTACTCTACATTTCCAATCATTCCATGCACAAACTTGATGCGGTTTTATAACTGGTACACGAGGAATATTCAAATTGTATAATGATTTACAATTCCAATCATTTGGAGCACATTGAGGTTCCATAACAGGTATTCTAGGACGATCTTCAAATTTCGAATAAAACATTTGAACATTATCTGGAATTAAATTTAATTCTCCTGATTTCGGTTTTATTAAAGGATTATATTTTGGATTATTAATATGAGTGTCTTGTAAATTCAATTCAGGCTGTTTTCCTTTTATATATTTAATATGTAAATCGTTTCTAGGATTCGTTAAACATTCATAATCATTCAGTGCACAAATTTTATTCGCTTTTGAATTTACTTCAACGGGAATATAAACATCTCTTAACAATTTACATTTCCAGTCATTTGGAGCACATCCGATCAAAATATTAGGTTTTCTGAAACGGCCTTCATAAAGCGGAGGAAATATTTGAACGTTATTTTGTTTTGTGTAAGTATCAACCAATTTTGATTCTGTCAAAAGCTTCGGTGTTTCATATTTATTATGAGTAGGTAGATACGTTAAACCCATTTGACATTTCCAATCATTCCATGCACACATTTTATTTAATTTTAATCCTGGTATGCCTGTAATATACAAATTATTTAATGGTTTACATTTTATGTCACCTGGAGTACATTGAGTTTGCATAAGAGGTATTTCCAGACGTTCGTCAAATTTCGGATAAACTATTTGATTATTATTTGGATTTGAATGAGAGCTAATTTGTTTCTGTTCCATTGGAATATTTGGTTTTTGATATATACTACTCCTACTCGGAATAACATGTTTTGGTAAAATATTTCTATTCAATTGAGCTTCTTTTTCTTTCATCAAATTACTATTTAAATCATTATTAACATATACTAAACCCTCTTGACATTTCCAGTCGTTCCATGCACAAACGTTATTTGGTTTTAATCCAGGTATATTTAAAATATGCCTATTATAGAACAATTTACACTTCCAATCATTTGGAGCACACTGAGTTGGCATAACTGGTATCTTAAAACGATCGTCAAGTTTAGGTGGAATTATTTGATTTTTTTTTAATTTTGAGTTTAATGGGAAATCTTTTTTTGGATATTTAATATCTTCACTAGGAATGGGATTTTTAAAAATATCGTAATTCAATTCAGGTGTTTTTATCGCATTTAGATTCGAATCCTGTAAACTCAGTAGACATTTCCAATCATTCCGAGCACAGTTTTGATTCTGTTTAAATTTTTGACCATAAGGTATATTCAAATTAGACAATAATTTACATTTCCAATCATTTGGAGCACATAAAGGCAAAACTGGATTATAATAATTTAATTTTTCATTATTTTTGAGTGAACCAAATTTACAATTTAAATCATTTGGTGCACAAAATTTTACATTTGGGGTTATTAATGATGGATGGTTTTGTTTTGGTACTTTATTTAAGTGGCAAATAAAATCATTTGGGGCGCATTGAAAAGAATTAGGCATTGGATTTAAGTCTTTCACAATAGGTTTGGTATTATATAACGGTAATTCGACTGACGGTTTAGTTTTTGGAATAGGTAATTGACATCCTATGCCATCTTTCCCACAATTTTTAAGATTTGGTTTAATGATATCGTCATGTCGTTTCTTTTGATTCATTTCGCAAAACCAGTCATTTGGTTGACATTGAATTCCCTGACTTGGAATAGTTTTCTTATTTTTTATCAAATTTAATTGCAACAATTGGCACGAAAAATCGTTTGGTGCACATTGTGTTAAAGTTGGACTCAAGATTTTTGTTCCAGTCGTAGGGTTTGTTTGAAATGGAATCTTTTCTAAATTTTCAATAATTGGCGAAATATTTAATTTGCATTTTAAATCGTTTTGAGCGCATTCTTTAATTCTTAATTGGCCAGTTGGTTTTTGATACGATTCTTGTATTTTACGTATCTTACAAAATTCATCATTTGGTGCACATTGTGGGAAATTTTGATTATAATAAATATTTTCTATTGTTGGTTTTTTCATAAGTGGAATATGTACTAGTTGTTCATTTAAACATTTTAAATCGTTCGGCGAACATTCATTCTTTTTCTGGTTGTCGAATGGTTTCTGTCGATTCGCGGAGTTTATTAAATCCATTTGACATTTCCAATCATTCCATGCACAAATTCTATTCAGTTTTAATGCCGGAACTTGAGGAATATTTGAATTGGAGAATAATTTACAGTTCAAATCATTCGGAGCACATTGAGAAGAAACTGGTTCTAAATATTTTTTAATCGATGGTTTTTTATTATTTCTCACTATATCTAATTTATCTATACTTTGTGGATATATATCTGGTTTTCTGAACAGTTGTTGGTTTTGTTTCATTAAATGACATGTTAAATCATTAGGAGCACATTGGAAAGAATTAGGATTCCAAAAAATATTTCCTAATGTTGGTTTTCTTTCATATGGAACATTTACTTGTAGAATTTTTAATTTACATTTCAAATCATTCGGTGGACATTCTTTAAATGTTCTAAATGCAGTTTTTACTTGTATTTCAAATAACTTACAAAGTAAATCATTCGGTGCACATTTTGTTAATAACGGTTGTAAATAATGCCCTTTATTTATTGGATTTTCTCTGTCTGGGGTAATTATTGGTTCACTCTTACTTTTCGTAAGCTCTAATTTACATTTGAAGTCGTTCGGTGCACATTGTTCGACTCTACCTTCTGATTTCTTTTTCTGATTTATAATTTTTATTAATTTAATGATCAAATCATCTAGTCGACATTCTTCATTTGGTATTAAAGAATTCTTTTCATTTTTACAAAGATATTTCATTTTATCTGTACCGATTTTTTGTATTTTAGAAATTAAATATTTACAGATCCAATCATTTGGTTCACATGTTTGATAACTTAATTCGAGTGCATTACTTTTTGGTTTTTTATTATCTTGAGCTGATGTTACAATTGGTTTTTGTTGTATGTCACTATTATAGTCTGGTGATTTTCCTAACTCACTCGGATGTAGAAGAGTCTCTTTTACTTTTAACGGAAGACCGAATCTACATCTCCAATCATTAGGAGCACATGCTTCATTTTTACTGTTTTTATATATAGGAATGTTTATAATTTTAGATAATTCTCTCAGATTACAATTTTCATCATTCGGTGCGCATTTTGATAAAATTGATTCTAAATTTGTTTGATGTACATTTTTACTAGTCGGTTCAATCTTATACAAACTCGGTGGTAATATTTCTAATTCGCTTGGTAAATTCATCTCAGTATCTTTATATTCTGGACTAATTCCAAATGTATTTTTATCTTGTTTATTGATAGTTGCAAGTTTACATTTCCAGTCGTTCGATGCACATAATTGCTCTTTATGATAAACAAAAGGATTGTTTTCAATTGATGGAGTAAAATTTGGCAACGGATGAAGATTATTTATATTTTTTTCAATAGGTTTTTGAGGTTGGTTTTTAAAATTCAATCGGTTCGAATTTAAAATTAGTTTCAATTTACAATGTATATCATTTGAATCGCAAATTGGTATATTTGGTTTTTGAAGACGGTAGATTAAATTTTCATTGCCAATATTTTGATTTTCAAATAAACTTGGTGTTGGATATTTATTTTGAATATCATTAGGATTTGTAAAAGGTGGATTAATATATTTCCCTCCGTTATTTAAAATACCTAATTGACATTTCCAGTCATTAGGCAAACATATACGTGGTTGACTATTTGGAACTGGATGATTCTGTAAATATTTTAATTGATTTAGTTTACACATCTCGTCATTTGGAGCGCATTTATATTGTAGGAATGTCAAAGGAGCATTCTCATTTCTTTCAATAATTGGATTAGAAGGTTTTTGATAAATTTGAAGATTAGAAAGTTGGAAACGACATTTCCAATCATTAGGTTCACACTGCATACCCGAAACTTGAACAGATGGAATATTTTGTAATTTTTTCTTTAGTTTCAACAAACAGATCCAATCATTAGGAGCACAATCAAGTTTATAAAAGTTCATTTTTTGTTTACATTCTTCATCATTATCATCACAAGAACTATATCTTTGATTCGACTGTGGAAGCCTATATCGATCGTTCATTTTCATAATCCTGCAACCATAATCATTCGGAGCACATTTAGATACAACTGGCTCTTCTATATTTTTCATATCTGTAGAGACCAATGAATCTGGTTTATTAAGTGCTTTTAGAAGATTCGTTCGTAATTTTAGACATAAGTGATCATTCGGATTACATTTTTTTTGAAGCAGTCTAGGATATATATATTTCATAGTATGGAAAATAAAACGTGTTTTGCAAAATTTTTTATCCAAAGCGCAACAAAACGAACAGAAAGTCGGGATGGACGATGAAATTCTGTCACTATAAAAAGTGTGATTATCTGCACATGGAGGTCTGGCATCATTTTGCTTAATTATACTTGAATTTTTTAATAGTTTTTCCGAAATAATACATGTCCAGTCGTTTGGTTTACAACTCGTGTTCAGATTTGATAATAAAGAATTCTTTTTACCGTTATTAATTTTTATACTATTAATATTCTGATCATTTACATAATTTTGAATTGTTTCTAATTTTTCTGAAAAATTGTCATCCGGTTTATTATTCGTAATTTCATTATTTGTCAAACAATTTCCATCCTTATCAATTAAACCTTGACTACATTGCTGATTTTTCTTTTGATCACATATAGAATTTCCAGGACATGTTGGTTTTAGCGCTAAACAATTTTTTAAATATTTCGGACAATCCCACATAATAACAAAACAATTTTTCTCGTCTTGATCGCAACTCGTCTTTATACTAATACACTTTTCATTATTGCACGAGGTCGTCGAAACAGTTACACATTCATTAGACAATTCGGAACACTGATTTGATATTTGTACACAATTCGGTTCGTTTTCATTACAAACAGGTTTCATCGTAATGCAATCTCCATTCATACAATTCGATTGAAAAGATTTATTGGAATATATAAACGGTACACAATTTTCGTTCGCAACCGTACACTTATCTCGTATATTCACACAATTTTGAATGTTATCCGGACATTGGGATTCAAACGAAATACAGTTTGCAACATTTGCAGGGCAACCTTTTTTCCAAGAAATACATTTAGGCTCGTCGTTAGGACAATTTTCTCTGACTGTAATACAATTATTCCATCCTGATGGACACTGGTTTCTTATTATAAAACAATTGTTGTCGTTTTGAATACAATCGTTTGAAAATGTAACTCTGATCGTTTTATAATCTTGCGATAAAATAAAATTACCTGGTGAAACTTGTTTGTTCATTTGAGGTGCCATAGTTGGTAAAGTAGTTTCAACATCGTGATCGTCACTCATACTTGAATATGAGTATGAGAAAGATTGGCCAGAAGATGTGTCACTGTTACTATTAAAGTTGATATTCGAATTAACATTCATATTCGAACTGAAATCAACGTTTGAATTATAATTGACATTCGTTGAACGTTTGTTCCTCGACGATTGTACATTTTTACTATTTTTGTTCGTTTCTAATCGTATATGTTTTTCATGTTCTTTCATAAGATATTTTCCGGTGTCCTTTTCAGAAACATCCGTTTCTTCTTGAATGTCCTTGTACAGATAATTCTTTCCATTTTGAAAAGATTCTGTACGAGCTTTCTATAGAACAATAGAATCAAATCGTAACATATCGCACTCACTTAATCCATTTATTAAAAATAAATAAATATTAGTGTTTATTAGAAAATAAATCACTTACCGATAAACAACAGCTCAAAATGTATAAAACTAAGAACGACACTCGACATTTCATATCTTTAACGTTCGTGGCACAATAACAGAATGAAGTGTGTGGGACGCGTACATTTCTTTTTGATAATTTTCATCTTATTCGCACGCACTATTTCGTTTCAATGAGCAATTGTTTGTAAACAATACTTAACGCAAAATTAATAATGTGCTCGCAATATATATATATATGTGCAATTCATTAAAAGAATTATTATCTACATTAACGTTTATTAGATTTTTTTAATAGCGTTGTGATTAATAGAATTTTTTATAAAACAATATTAAAAAAGTTTTTGCTTGTATATTTACATAAGAATCGCCATAAATACTATTTCATTTATGAAATTTATAAAACATTACTCTTTAACAAATATAAATAGTTGTTTTAATACAAATATTATCTTTTAGAATTGAAACCTGCATAAGATGAAATTAAAATTTATTTTTAAATTTACTGCATTTAAAAAATATTAATCTCAAATTAAGCTAAAATTTAAATAACTTTTTTAGTAATAGTTTCAAACAATATTGTTTTATTTTCTTAAATAACTATTAATTTTACAATCAATTTTAATTATGTTTATTAGTAAAAATAATCAGCAATAAGCTGAAAATGAAATTTATAATAATAACACTTTAATTTTCATATTTACAGTCTCGACATTATAAAATTACTTTAAACTAGTTAATAATTACATACTTATTGTTCATTATTTATTTTATATACATTTATATAATAATTCATGACATAAATGTATGCAGGCTTTGTATAGACTAGAGAAATTGAGCAAAAAATATATTTAAAAGCTATAATAAAAATTAAGGTATTGGTTAATTATATCTCTTAAAAACTTATACATAGTATTTATTATTTTCAAAAAGAATTTTTTTAAAAAATAAATTATTTTCAACATTTATTGGGATATAATACAATATATGATTAAAACAAGTATGAATTTTAAAATATTAAGAGAAAAAATTACTATATAATTATATTTAACTTTTTTTATAAAATATAACATAAATTAATATTTTACACAAATGAATTTCAACCCCAACACCACAATAGTAATAAAGTGTTCAATAATTACTTATTGTTCACTTGTTATTTATAAATATGTCAGCTGATGCATTTCGATGGGGACGCCATCATCGTCAGAGCCTTTCTGTTGAAATCTAGAGTAAGTGTTTAACTTTTATTATATATATAATAATTTGTGTTTTTGTATCTTTATTCAATCCATCTCTAACTAGGGGTTCATTAAAATTCATTTGTGTTAAAATGAATCAGCCACAGTTCCAAAACAACAAATAAATTAATATCTCTTTACTTGATATGACATATAGATTCTGAATTTTATTATTACATATATGGGGAGGAGAAAAAATAGGAAGATATTTAAAAGAGATATTACTAGATTTCAAAATCGATAATGATAAAAATATATGCTTATTGAAATTAACTCTGATAGAAGAATTTAAAAGTTGACGAATTCTAGCCAACCTTATCTTACATTTTTAAATTTTATTAAATATTCAGCCTGAGATGATTTGAATCGAAAAATAACCTATCCTTATTTTTATAAAAAAAAAATATTAACTTTACACAAATGAACTTTAACCCAAACACCACAATAATTTAAAGTGTTCAATAATCACTTATTATTTGTAATTATATAGTCTGTAATTATATCGGCTGATGCATTTCGAAGAAGACACCATCAACGTCAGAGCCTGACGATGAAACAGAAAGAACAAAGCAGAAGGATGAAACAGAAAGGCTCTGACGATGATGGCGTCGCCATCGAAATGCATCAGCCGAATAATTATAGACTATATAATTATAAATAATAAGTGAACAATAAGTGATTATTGAACACTTTAAATTATTCTGGTGTTGGGGTTAAAGTTCATTTGTATAAAGTGAATCAGCCACAGTTCCATAACAACAAATAATAACTTATTAAAAACTAAATTAAGAAATACGAAAATTTAAAATTGACCTTTTATAAAGTAAATATGCTTTTAATACTCTTCATTTCAATATTTTTAAATCAACATTTTCATTTTTATTATGAGTTCATATATATATATATATATATATATATATATATCTGAAAAAATAAAATTTAATTAAATTTGTTAGTTTGGTCAAATATATATTTATGTTTTTTTTTACTTAAGAACAATACATTTTTAATTATCGAACATGTTAATGATAATATATTTAGCTATTCAATTATTATTTAAATAGTATTTTAATTTTTTTGTGAGATTATTTTTATGAAATTCAATTTTAGAGTAAATAAAATTCAAATTAAAACATTTACTTACGTTAAATGAAATGGAAATTATTAATATGTGGTAAAATTAATGAACACAATAAAACTGTAATCACAAATGTAATTTTTTACTACGGTTTAAAATATAATATTATGACGTATACTTTTTAAAAAAAATAACTAGATATGCTGATATAATTAGAAAAATGTTAATAAGTGTGATGTACAATATTTATACAATTGTATATATATATAAAGTATTAAAAGCCAAAATGGAATCAAATTATAACAATAAAAGCTGGACCTAAACATTTAGTCCAATAATTTAACTAAAACTGCGTTTCTTACGAGCTTTCTGCCTCGCGTGTTTATCTACCCTATATCGAAGAGAATATTCCTTCCCTTAGATAAAACGAACTGAATCGTTGAATCTGTAAGAAACTTGATGTTCCCGTCAATACGTCGTGTCTATGACCGCAGATTGGATTTTTATAATGCGCGTTTTGGCGAGAACCTACCAACGACGACGGATCTCCGTCGAACTGAAGAGCTCGTTTCGAGTACGCAATCGAACTCCATCGAGTGTGAAAGGAAAATTAAAGTTTTTACTTTTGCGTCCATTAGCTGTTTTACAGACACAAGCGGCAGGAAATCTCTTTGTGCGGAAATCTTTTTCGACAATCATTATCGTCGCGAGCGGCAGCCGAACACGATATAGAAGCGACATTAAATAGCGTCGGAGTGAGAGAGACGAGCACGGAATGTGTGATAAAAAATAAGCACGAATAAAAGTAGTTTCGAGTACATCGGTTCTATACAACGACGTCGAGGTTCGTTCGCGGAACGTAAAAGGGAAAAAATCATGACTCTGATGTTTTCCGGGATTTTTAAGAACGCTCTCTTGTCTCATAAAAAAACTATTCAAAACGGGTTGTTTTGTGAAATGAATGAAATGGTTTTAATAGAAACGCTAAACGTCTCTCATTAAGTCGTGAATAAAACAAATAATCATGACGATAAAATAAACTTGTTTTATAAATTTCATTTCACGTATCTGTGATCTATGACTCCTGTCATATATAAAATATTATTTTTCAATAAAATAAAAAATATTTCATATAGTCATATGATGTTCTAAAATATAACTGTCATTTAACTATATACAAGTAATCATCATCAAAGCCTATATCAACTAAATACTGAGCAAAAACATCATTTGATGTTATTGAATCTTTTGTAAATAGCTTTCGACCAGAAATCAAAATGGAAAATTGTTTTACCAGAGACACAGCCACATCATGAATTATACTCACCACACTAAATTGGCGGATTGGTGAGGATTTTCATTCTGGGGTTTAGATTATTAGGCAATTTACTTTTACCTTGACTAAAAATTATATTTGCCTTATCTGGAAAATTTCGTAGTTTGATCTTTACCCTTCAAATTATTCAGCTTGAGAAATTCTTACCATTATCTAAGCTATTACTGAAATAACTCAAAGTCATGGGAATATTCAAGCTCCACCACCAATGACAAGGTCTTATACTCTCTAGATCGAGATATTTGCAGAACTCGTATATATATATATATATATATATATATATATATATATATATATATATATATATATATTAGGTTGGCAAGTATCTCCCTTCCGCTTTTTTTTTTGTACATAGCTGCGAAATTCAAAAGACCAGAAGGCGGAAGGGAGATATTTGCCAACCTAATATATATATATATATATACACCCGTCCCTCAATTTACGCGGAGTATCAGTTTCTCGAGGATTTGTTTTACGCGAATGAAAATTGCATTAATTGAGTCTGTCAGTACAATAGAAAAAATATTAGAAATAAAAGCTAGTAAAGTTGTAGAAACATAGCTTAACAGAAAAATAATGACGTTTTAAAAAACAAAAATAGATAAAAAATTTTCGGTGTCACTATTGCTACTGTAATTCAAAACAATCAACCTTTTATATTTATATCGTGCTTTTATATGTTCAAGTAAGAATTTGCGTCACTCTGATATATAATAAATTCCATGAAAAATTATATAAAATGAAATCTATCTGACCGCATATAAAAAATATCACGTAAATCAATACCGCGTAAAAAAAATCCCGCGTAAATAGAGCTATAATTTTCCGTGTAAGAAAAACTCGCGTAAAAAAAGTCCCGCGTAAATTGAGGGACAGATGTATATATATATATATATATATATATATATATATATATATATATATATATATATAACATTTATATTAAATACAATATTTAATTTTTTACTAAGTAGCAATTTCTTCTTTAGAAATTTTATTATATTATAAATTACATACATGAAAATTACAAAATAAATTGTTTCATTATTGTTAATAATTATTAACATCAGCTTTAATATTGTCATTTATAAATCCTAATTTAATTTCGATTTATTAACTTAAACACGCAAAAATTTGACATGAAAATATGCTTGTAATCAAAATCAATTTAAAAACAGAAAATAGCACAAATATATATATATATATATATATATATATATATATATATATATATATATATATACATAATAGACATATTTTTTTATAAATATAAAGATAAATTTTAATAAAAAATCAGTCAAAATATTAAAATTTATTTAAAAAAAAAAAAAACGAAAAATAGATTTGTATACACGAATATTTTACATTTTATATATATATATATATATATATATATATATATATATATATATATATATATATATATATATATCTTCTCAAAGAAGAGAAGAATACAAAACGTAGTGCAAAATACACTGAATAAAGTTAATATTATAATTAACTCTGTTGAATAAAACTTCCACCCGGATGTTTTATTAGAGACAAAGCGGCGTAATGACAATTTGTCGTCGCGTAAAAAGATAACATAGAACGGACAGTAAGTAACCAGCGACGCGTGAGTTTCGAGACAGGTCCTCTTTTTTTTCGTGCCGTCGACCGACGAACAAAAATATGTTTCAGTCCGAAATGATCGACGACATTCGGTGACGAGAATCTATATATTTTTTTACGACATGAAGTTCCACTTAGTGCAACGTCGATGACATCGGAAGAGAACTTAAAGGTTTTCACGATATTACACAGCTCGGTTGGTCCGAGCCATGGTGGATAACGCGTGCACACTTTGGCGCATGAACCTGCGACACTCGTAAATTTAAATCGGGTTTAGTGTAATGTGACACGTAGAACGTCAATAATATACGTTTTGGGTTACTTGAATATATATATATATATATATATATATATATATATATACATATATATATATATAAAGACGCACCGTTATTAACATAGAAGATCATAATTTTTATTAATTACAAAAATAACTTATTTTCAAATAAAACAAGAAATAATTATTGGAGAAATTCTAAGAATTTATGAGCTAATAAAGTGTTGTTTTTATTAAAGATATAACTATTATTATAATTATTATTCATAAATATATATCTTTTTACTTTATATGTTGTATACTTTTAATTAAAATTTTATGATTTTAAATATTTCATACACTTATAATTTTTAATAACAATGCATAAAAACACTGTTCAGAAAAATGCATTAAATTTATCTATACTAATTATATTCTCTCATAAATTCTCTATAGAACAAAGAAGAAATAACTTTTTATATAGATATTTTATAACCTTTTTCAACGTTGGAAAGTAATTACTCTGTTAAAAATATACATATTTACAATAAAAAAATTAAAGAAAAGAAGTTATCTCTAATAAATAAATTACATTACATTGTAGATTAAATCAATAATATTTTTTTTAGAATAAAATCTTTAATATATCTTCTCCCGTTACAAAAATTTCCAAAAAATACGAATATTTCAAATTCATATCTATTATATATAAAAATTGTTATAATAAATTAATACCATTGACAGATTTTAAAAAATAATAAAATATTTGAAAATAAATGAGAAATAAAGTAAATATGTATTACACGAAAAATCTTAATAAAATTAATTCATGAAATCTCGTTAATATCATTCAAAAGTGGACAATCAAAGTAAGCAATAAAACTGAAATTCAATCAGACTAAATTAACGTAAAACGAAAATTACAAACTAGTTTAAATAGTTAACAACATTCCAATGTGCTACATTAAGCACGTCTTGTCCATAAATTGATCTATACATATATATATATATATATATATTCCAATACAGTTACACTAATTAAAAAATAAAAACAAATTGTTATAATTACTTTCGAAACAATCTATACGGTCATTTTCATTGCTAGATTCTATGAAATGGCGAATTGTTCGCTAACAAAAAGAGAATTCAAATCGCGTAGTCGATATAAATTTATGACAAATTTACATTGTGATAAGAAAAAAACGTATGGGAAAAAAACAAATAAAAATTACATATTGTATATATATATATATATATATATATATATATAACGGAATTTATTTTTATTCTATAGTACTAACCTAACTGATAAAACGCGTTTATTTGCTTTATAAAGAAAAAAATGTTATTTATTTTTTATTAATTTAAAAATATTTTTTATTTATAATCAATATATATATATATATATGTGTGTGTGTGTGTGTGTGTGTGTATGGGAACTTGTTTATGTATGAAAATAATTTAAAATTATTCCTTAAGTACTCTTAACCAGTTGCGCTGGAATGACGTGCTATGTACGTCAACTACTATCTGTACCAAATATCGATAAGACGTACATAGCACGTCGTGTGATTTTTGCTAAGTTAAAATAACATCGGAGTTCAGTTAGCAAGTGTCACACTTCTGTTTTGAAGGCATACAAGTGCTTTTTTGTAGAACTTCATTAATTTTACATATTTTCATTGAATAATAATCAAGTAACTACAAAACACAATAAAAAAAATTTATTATTATAAAAAATTATTTTATCAAAGAACTATTTTATTCTGATAATAGCGCATCAGAAAATGTTGTACTGGATTTATGTAGACCTTTAGTTGATTTTTGACACACCCTCTTTTTAGATAACTGGTATTCGTCACCAAAACTGTATCGGAAATTACATTTGCAAAAAATTAATACTATTGGAACAGTCAGATCTAATAGAAAGAATATGCTAAAAGATCTCGCAGCGATAAAATTAAAAACATTTTAAGTTCTTTTAAGATCTTACAACGGTATCTTAACTGTAAAATGGAAGGACAAAAAAGATATATATTTACTTTCTTCAAAACATTCCAAAGCAGAAATGATTGTAACAAAAAAGAAAAAATGTAGAAATTATACATACCAAAATAGAAAAATTACAAAACCTAATATAGTTTTAGATTACAATGATAGTATGGGTGGAGTAGACCTGCAAGATAGCTATTGATCATCTTTTCCTTTAATGAGAAAATTTGCAAAAAGTTACAGAAAAATATTCTTTTATCTAATGGATATGGAATTTTTAATACCTCTATTCTATTCGGTAAAATAACAAACGTGCCAAAACCCAAAAAATACTCCTTTTCAAAAATTATTAATCAATTTGTTAATAAATTTAAAAGTTTTACTATAATGTTAATTTGTGTGTGTGTGTGTGTGTCTAAAACTTTATAAAAAAATGATTTCAAATACCAACTCGCTGCGAATTGCTTTGGACGGATTTGCCACTCGTGCATGTTAATTAATTGCCAGCGCAACTGGTTAATACAATACTTTGTTCATCAGCCATACCAGTAATATATAATAATAAAAAAACAAACATTGTTCTTTTTTTATTTTTTTAAAAAATTCTTATTTTAATACATATTATGCTAATTTGGTTATTTAATAAATATTAAATATATTTCTCTGAAATTTATTAGAATTAAATCTGATCTATACAAAATGAATTCTGAAAAAAAATTAACATTATAGTAAATTAACTATATCCAATAGATAAAAGAAACTTCATCAATTATTTTATATTTAAAAGTATACAAGAACATGCAAAAAAATTATAAACAAAAATATAAAGAAAATCTCATGTTTAATCAAACATTATTTTCTTAAACGAATATACATCAAATAATAAATAAAACTGAAAATAAAAATTCCAATATAAATTCTCATTATCTTAATTATTTTTTTTATTTAAGAAAAATATTTTTATATTCCTTTTTTTCGTACAATTTTTTACTTATAACAATATTTTTACTTTTATCTACATAGGTCGCTTTTACATTTATTTCGAATTATATAATCGTTTTTACTTTCATCTAAGTGCTTTTTAACTTAATTTTATAAAAATATTAAAGACATATTTCCTTTATTCTTCCTGAATAAATTTTTTTATTTCATCATATTATTAAACTATAATTAATAATGCAGAGATGAGAATATTTATTAAGGTAGTATCGATGGTAGAATTTATTTTTAAGGTACATATTCAGATTTTAAAATTATCTTTTATTTTATATATATATATATATATATATATATATATATATATAAACATTTATTAGGATTGATTATTCAAAAACTCACATCGACTATTCTCTGTGTAAACAATATACAATCAAAAAACATTGTTAGTACGACGCTTTGTATTTACTTTCCTCGGCAATCTGTTTCGATTTTTGATGTTATTTGTTACAATCTGACAAACAGATTTTTCCCATTTCATATTTTGTTATCAGATTTTCTGCAAATACTCATTTTTACACATTCTATATAGAAAGATAGTATATGTATACATATATGAATTTATATATGTATCTATCTATCTATCTATATATATATATATATATATATATATATATATATATATATATATATATATTGTATCGTCATACGTTCTTATCTCGATTTTCTCTCTACTCAGTTTCTCTACATATGTTACATTCAAATATACCGACGAAACGGGATACGAACAGTATATATACAAGTATATAACATTGTGTACACGTTACGAAACAACTATCTCGGGAATATTCGTAATCCCTCGGGAAATCAATCTTTCACTACCAAGCTGAGGTTCATTTTTACACATCTTGTTTGCTTAAATTACCGTTTTGTTTTCAACTGTTACAGATTATAGCATCGCGTAACGATTTAGTAGATTATATATGTACATATATATATATATATATATATATATATATATATATATATATATATATATATATATATATATATATATATAAATATATATATATATATATACATATATGTGTGTATGTATATATGATACAGTGAAAATTTCATTTCAAGGAATTGTATAAATTTTCATATATTATTTAATTCATGTATAATAAAATTGAGTGTTTGCAATTTTCATATTTCTACTCAAAAAAAAATTATTGGTGGTTTATAAATAACTGAATACATAGCAACTTTGTTTATTGTTGTTTATTTTTAGAGTAAATTGTGTTTTTCAAATATTTTATATATATATATATATATATATATATATATATATATATATATATGTGTGTGTGTGTGTGTGTGTATCAGCGTTATATAGCTCAACGTCACCTTTCGTTTCCATTCTCCATGTTAATCGACCCTAAACATCTTTTTCCTCTAATTGCATTGCTGAATACATATCTTTTTCTCTTACATTGCTGAATACACTCATTTACATAACTTTCTTCTACATTTCTCGAGTTTCGTTAGTATCTTCATTCATATAAATTTTTTGGCCATCTTTTTCATTTAATCATAACATATGATCAAATCATTAGAACTCCTGCATTCATCTTTTTTGTAATAATAATTTTCTCTCTTCCCATTTTCTAATTCACTATTCTCTCTCTACTAGAGTAATAAACTCTTCATCTCAAATAATCAATTTTGCTAATTTGTACTTGTTTTCATCCATTTGTTTAAATATCCATAACTCAGATCCAGAACATAGCACAGATTTGACTAATAGCTTTTTTAGTTTTATTGAAAATATGTAGCTCCCACCAAATGCTATTAACACAACTGAATAATTTTTTCTTAGTTGTTAATTATTAGTATTTATATATATATATATATATATATATATATATATATATATATATATATATATATATATATATATATATATATATATATATATATATATATCATCATCATCATAAAGCCCATATCAATCCACTACTGGACGAAAGCCTCAATGAATGCTACCATTCACTGGTATTTGGTCATATTCACCACGCTGACCAGGCGGATTGGTGAAGATTTTTTATTCGGGGTTTACTCCCTTCTCGATAGTTATTTTTTTTACAAAATGAGGTTGTCGGCCTATATATATATATATATATATATATATATATATATATATATATATATATATATAAAGAGAGAAATGACAGTATTTTTAATAAAAATAATTAAAAAAAACAGCTACTTTTATATAATATAAGTTAAAAATATTTTGCAAATTAAAAAATTAATATTTATAATTATGCAAGATTTTCCAATGAGAATATTAGAACTTTGACAACTGTTAGCAGCCATATTAAATTTTTTTTCGATATCATTTAACATTTCAACTCAGTATAGTTTGGCAAATTAACATAAAACGATTAACATTTCAACAATACTTGAAAATTATAAAAAAATGCAATAGACTTATTTAAACAAATATTTAATAAGTCCATTATTTCACAAAATGGACCCATCAATTGGCCACCAAGATCATGTGATCTAACTTCATTGGATTATTTTCTGTAAGGTTATGTAAAATCATTTGCTAATAAACTACGAACAACAGAATCATTCAAAAAGAAACATTGAACGTGTACTTCATGAAATTGAACCACAATTATGTGAAAAAGTGACTAAAATTGGACTAAACGAATGCACTATGTCAAGCGAAATCATGTTGGTTATATGAGTGAAAATTGGTTGCATCATCAATACCATAAAGTATGCTCAACAATAAATAACTAATTAATTGAAAACTTTTTATTTTATTTCCATTTAAACTTCTGAAGCCCTTATTAAAAACCCCTGAGCATTTATACTGTAGTATTAGTCTTTTACATTCTTATTAAGAAATATTCTAAATAAATTATTAAACATATATAGAGTCATCCAAATGTGACATCTAGATTTGTATTTTATTAAAAAGAATCATGTATATAGGGTGGTGTGTAAGGAAACATGTGTATAGTTTCTTTTGTTTTTTTTTAATAAAACACAAAACTAGACATCACATTTGGATAGCTATATATATATATATATATATATATATATATATATATATATATATATATATATATATATATAAATCTTTGCATCTCCTCTACATCCAGAGTCGTTGCCAAATTCAATCGACATGACGTTTCACAAAATAGCCCCTATGGAAATTCCTATATAAGTGTATTGCGGTTGGATGTTCCGTCATTATAGCATCCCGTTTGACCCACGTCCGAGATTGGCGTTCGTACAAAACAACGGCCACGTTCCAAACACCCGTCCACGCATCGTTCAACGACATAACGATTCAACGACGAAATCTTCGCAGCGTCCCTACCATTATTATAGCCTTACCATTGGAATTCACTTTTTAGATACATATCTTTTTAAAACGATTCCAGAACGTCGATCCCATCGAGTTCGCTGTATCATTACGGCGATTTGTTTTTATTATTTATGGGCACGCGCGACGATACCGACGAATCTACCGGCACTTCTTCGACGAAAGCGCTCGTAAAAGAACCAGTTCGTACTGACGGACGTGTCCATTTTTCATCTATTTCACTGCTATCGCGAATTCTTTTTTTTATTCTTATTTATTTGAACCCTACGTGTAGTACAGGCGCCTTGTACGTCCGATAATAAATACGATATATTATGTAATAGAGGTTAAGTCCGCGTGTGATTCTATTGCTGCGCATTGTAAAGGAATACGGCAGCCATCCAATCTTCAAAAAACGATTCGCAATATTTTTTTTACTCGCACTCTAATATAAAAACGTTTACGAGCGTATTCGGGGTAAGGTTCAACTGTTGTTATACACTTCATCCTTTTCAGATAATGCGGTGACCCTGTTATTACAATATGAGTTATATCCATTATATATATATATATATATATATATATATATAAACAAAAAATATAAACTGTGTGTGAGTAATTGGATGTTTATATCCTACTAAACATACAATACACTACATGAATTATTTTTATACATAAAACCTGAAATTTCAATAGAACAATTTAATAATTTTCGATTATTTAAAAACTAAAAACGTGTACAGTACACCAAACTAAAATTCAATACTCAATACTATAAATGTTTTATGGCTATCTGTTAATCTGAATCAGCACATCTGCTCTTTACTGGTTTCCGTTCTATTTATGTAACAATACATCAAATCATTTAATGGTTAATTAATCATCCAACTGTTAATCTTACAGAACAATGACCTTATAACACTATTCATCTCCAATGAATCACGTATTTACATCCGTAATCGATACGTCCGTATCTATACCAAATATTTTCACCGATCAGCAGATCCGAATTAAACAAACAGTCTGTATTAATATTAAAAACGATTATCAACTCTCTAAGTATATTATTTTAACCGACTGGATTTTATATAAAAAATACACAAATAAAGTAAACCAGACCGCTTTGCAGGAGATTATAAATGTAGTACGTGGTTTCGATATGGATTTAGATGCGAAAAGGGGTCCGCACCGCCCGACGATGGGTAGTAGGCGTGCATGTATTCGTACAAAGGGCGTACAGACCAGAGGCGCTCTTTTTGTGTGTCGACGTAAAGATAGATTTTTATTTAAACCCGTCGGCTGGAAAAACGCCTGTTTGAGGTTCTGGCTGACGTCTTGGATGTTTTCACGCTCGCTAAGAATATTATATACATTCTTTCTTGGCTACATAAGAATCGAGTACTTTTTCACGATTCGAATAAAAATAGTTTACATTCAACCAATATTACGTTCTGGATGTCACGAGGATATAAATGTCTTTAAATCTTGTTTGTGGCCTTTAAAAAACAAATCATTCGAGTAGTTTTGTTTAAAACAATAATTCTTATAAATCTATTAAAAAATCTTAGCAAATTAAATGAAATATCCCATTCGTATATCTATGTTTTTAACCGTGAAAGAACTTTAAATTGAATTCCTATCGAAAGTTCTATCTAACTTAAAAAAACATCTTAATATATATATATATATATATACACGCATACATATAAAAGGTGTTTTTTAGATTAGATAGAACTTTCGATATAGATTCAATTTAAAGTTCTATCAAGCTTAAAAAAACGTCATATATATATATCATCATCATCATCATCATAACGCCCACATCAGTCCACTACTGGACGAAAGCCACAATGAATGCTAACATTCATTGGTATTTAGTCATATTCACCACGCTGACCAGGCGGATTGGTGAAGATTTTTTTATTCGGGGTTTACTCCCTTCTCGACAGTTATTTTTTACAAGATGAGGTTGTCGGCCTTCATGCTCAACCCTCGACTTGAAAACGAGGGACTCTCCGACTGGGAATCGAACGCAATCTCCCGCATGACACGCGGTGATGCTAACCACTGTACTACCCAGTCGGTGTATGTATATATATATATATATATATATATATATATATATATATAAGTGTGTGTGTGTATATGTATGTAGGGTGTCCCATTAGCAGCGCACACTCATCATCGCTCAAAAAACATGATCGCTCACTCAACAAAAATGCGGTTTATTAAAAAATTAAAAATTGAGCTCTTGATGGAACATCCTATATATAAAAAACACCCTATATATATTTATATATATATATATATAATTTAACACCTTTTAATAACAAAATAAATAATCAATTATTATTTTTTTAAAAAATAAATGATATCAAACAGATGGTCAAAATAATGAAAACACTAATGAATTGTACAATTTTTTAATATTACATTTTTAACATTCTGTATGAAACAGAATCTTTAGGAAATTTATTGATTTTTTCATTAAAATAAATATTTATTAATTTTTCTTCAATATTTTTATTATTTTTAGATACAATTCCTTTTAATGACCAATAATCTTTATAGCTGTTTCAATGTCCGTACACTGTTTCTTATCAAAAATTATTTTTTTACAATTTATCTAGATATTATTGCTCTAAACCCAACTTATAATACCGTAGTTTTGGTCATGGATATCCTAATTAAACACATACAAATTTTGTGCCAATTTTCAAAATCATTTCTATCACTTTTTTGCACTACTTGCACAAACTTTTTAATAATACTGTTTATAATCAACTGAGAAAGATCTTGAATAACATAAACATATAAATTAATTTATTTGTTGTTTTGGAACTGTGGCTGATTCACTTTACACAAATGAATTTTAACCCCAACACCACAATAATTCAAAGTGTTCAATAAGTGATCATCGACGATGATGGCGTCGCCATCGAAATGCATCAGCCGATATAATTATAGACTATATAATTATAAATAATAAGTGAACAATAAGTGATTATTGAACACTTTAAATTATTCGGGTGTTGGGGTTAAAATTCATTTGCATGTAAAATAATATTAATTAATAACAATTTAAAAACTACAAAAAATTATATTACAGAATTGTTTAGTGTTTTTATTATTTTTTTTAATATAATATATATATATATATATATATATATATATATATATATCTGGGTAGTACAGTGGTTAGCATCACCGCGTTTCATGCGGGAGATTGCGTTCGATTCCCAGTCGGAGAGTCCCTCGTTTTCAAGTCGAGGGTTGAGCATGAAGGCCGACAACCTCATCTTGTAAAAAATAACTGTCAAGAAGGGAGTAAACCCCGAATAAAAAAATCTTCACCAATCCGCCTGGTCAGCGTGGTGAATATGACCAAATACCAATGAATGGTAGCATTCATTGTGGCTTTCGTCCAGTAGTGGACTGATGTGGGCGTTATGATGATGATGATGATGATATATATATATATACGAGTATATAGGATTTTCCAATAAGCACTTCGAAAGTTTAAATGAATTTAAACCAAAAAGTATTTAATTAATTATTTTTTTATTTTTCTTATTTCTAAGCATATTCTATGGCATTAATTATGAAATACATTTTCACTCATATGACCCCCACGACTTCACTTGGCATAGTGCATTCATTTAATCCTCTTTTTAATCACTCTTTCATATAATTGTGGTCCAAATTCATGAATTACTCGTACAATGTTTATTTTTAATGCTTCTGTTGTTTGTAATTTATCAACATAAACTAATGATTTCACATCACTTCATAGAAAATCATCCAATGGAGTTAGATCACATGATCTTGGTGACCTTATTAAACTTTTGATTCAATAAATCTAATGAAGTTTTTACAATTTTTAAGCGTTGTTGAAGTGTTAAATATTTCATAATAATTAACTAAACTACACTGAATTGAAATGTCAAAATAAACCTAAAAAATCAAACATGGCTGTTACCAGCTTTGATATTCTCTGACAAAGTTCTGACATTCTTATTGGAAAATCCTATATATGTATATATATATATATATATATATATATATATATATATATATATATATATATATATATATATTATTATGAAAATTTTCAATATTTGCATTACTGTGACATGCTATGGAAACATAATGAGAAAGCTAACAAAGGGGAGTTTAATGATGAATTGAACGTAATAATAATAATTTGTAATTACATCTGAATACAGAAATCATTTCATTACATTGTGGTTAATTATAAATTTTAATATTATTAAAAATTTCATTTAACATTATGAAAATTAATCAACGTTGTTATTTTTTTTAGAACATTACATTTTATAAAAGTATATCCAAACAATGTAGATTATAACTAATTAATTAAATCGATAAAACGCCACTTTCTAAAAACATAAAACTCAGTATCGAAAATCATTTAACTGTGAGCGAGATCCACTTTCACTACCATTATCCTTGGTATAGACTTACTCCACAACGAATTCATCCTCCGTCATTATTTTCTATCGAACAGCAGATAACATTGTTCCCTATTGGCATATTTTCGCTGTACGTGTACATGGTTTTTTCCTCTACCCTTATTCAATCGTGTTAGAGCGCACTGATAATAATATTTCGTCGATAATGGCCAATCGTACGATAAACGTTTCGATTTTCTGTTTACAATTTTCTATCTACTTAGAATCGCCAACGAAATGGTTCATTATCGTTAAATATACCCACGGGTTATACTGCAATGTTCTCGACAGTCATTTAGTTGATCGTTAACGAAGTATATAACAAGTTCGGATATATTAAATATTGCTACGTAAGGATCTATATTTCATAACTGGCAAACGACGATAAAAATAGATGAAAGTTGAGTATAGCGAACGATGGAAAATAAATTATGAACTGATTCGATAAGTAGCTCAATTAAACGTTACTCTGAAACTATATTCAAAGATATATATTTCTGTTTTAATCACTTCACGAAACGATGAAAGTACAAAAGCCTATTCTAAATTTACTGAGATTTATTATATACATACACACACATATATATGCATGTGTGTGTGTATGTGCATGTACATACATCAACTGAGTTATGTATAAAAAAGCTATATAAAAACTATCGATCGTCGAAACGCTTAAACATGTATAGACGAATAATTGCAGACGCGACTTTCCACATAAAAATCTGTCACTGAAATTGACTTCGTTCCAGTATTCCCAGCATATTTGAGAGTACATTTAAAGCAGATATAAAAATCTCGTCGGTGGTTTCGCTCGTTGAAATTCTTTCAGATAATTATAAAAGGACTCACTGCCAACTCCATTCGCTGAATACACATAATCGTGTGCCCATAAACCGTTATTATTGTGGTCGAACGACTGATTCGTTTCGATTCTTCTCCGACGCGTAGACCCATCGCGCCCGACAGCAAAACCGATAGATGATGTTTTATTGCATCGTTAAGGATATTGTAGCATTCTTCACCGAGTGCCGTTCGTTGTATCGTCGTGCACTACGTCGACGTCGTCGACGCGCCTCTTATTCCAGAAACAAGACGCGTATCTTACACATTGTAATATTATGTAAGTATTCGTGTATATCGATTCATAACAAACATTTTATTACGACGTAGAAAAAGTTATAAGCGGTAATGGCTTACGTTTTCGCTATTAAATTTCATTGCCAATCTTGTTTCGCGAGATGAAATTGAAATTTTACGTCATTTATTTATATTGATCGTAAAGAGAGTATTGTATTCGTGAATTATATTCAATATATTGAAATTGTATCGAATTGTATTTGGTGGATTTAATAGATTTCGGTTCGTGTCGATCCATTTTACGTAAGCAATAAATTTCAGATTATTTGTTTACTGTTGTAATTAGACACATTCATACACTTCTGCGACAATCTCTATCTGCTCCAGTTAATAAACAACAATTATTTTTCTCTATGTTGACTCATAGAGTATAACAATAAATATTTTAATTGTTCTCAGTTCTCAACCGTTTCAATACATGTAATGCTATTTACTTAAACCATAACATAA
Organism: Neoneuromus ignobilis; assembly: GCA_029203775.1. NCBI lineage: Eukaryota > Metazoa > Arthropoda > Insecta > Megaloptera > Corydalidae > Neoneuromus > Neoneuromus ignobilis. The sequence continues at coordinate 6,517,284 of CP092092.1, forward strand.
TTAAGAATTCTAATCAATATAATGTACAATATAATACTAAATTTAATAATAGTCATTCTATCAACACAAATTTCCTGTTATAAAATATATGGGTTTCCAGTAAAAATATCAGAACTTTGATAACTGGTGACAGCCATGTTTGAATTTTTTTTAATTCATTTTGACATTTCAACCAAATATAGTTTGGCAAATTATTATGATACCTTTAACATTTCAACAACGCTTAGAAATTATATAAACTTCAATAGATTTATTTAAAAAAAAGTTTAACAAGTCCATTATTTCTCGAAATGGACTCATCAACTGTCCACCAAGATCATGTGATCTAACTTAATTGGATTGTTTTCTGTGGATTATGTGAAATCATTGATTTAAGCTGATAAACCCCAAACAACAGAAGCATTAAAAATAAACATTGATGTGTCATTCATAAAATTGGACCACAATTATGTGAAAAAGTGACTAAAAATTGGACTAATGCATGATATCAAGTGAAGTCATGGTGATCATATGAGTGAAATTGTGTTCTATCATTAATGCCATAGAATATGCTTAAAAATAAAAAAATATATCACTTTTTATTTTATTTCCATTTAAACTTCTGACGGGCTTATTGAAAAACCATATATTTATTTTATAAATATTAATAGTAATAATTTATTCTAATAAAATCAATTCCTACATTTCACAAATCTTGAAAAATATTCCAAATAATTCTTTATCATTATACATAAATTATTTTAACAAAAATATTTCTATTATTTATTTCATAAGATTCACAAAAGATTTTTTCAATATTTATTTATATAAAAATTACTTAACATTTCTATTTTTTTTAAAAAAAAAAACAAACAAACAATAATACGTACTTACTATTTAATCAAAAATGTTTTTTTTTTTATAAAACCTTAAAAGAAACAATCATATGGATGTATATACGTGTATCATTTTTAATATACGATTCACAACACCGAAACACGTGATAGAACACTTTTTATCAAAACTGTGACAGGTTTGAAAAGAATCTGATATTAATAGAATCCATATTAAAGCAGTAACGAAAATCTCTACAAAGGATCCGTGTCAAAAATAAAACTGGAGGAAACGATATCACCTGGCTTTAAAATAACAAAGGATCGTGTCAGTGGTTCTTCCATATCAACCGCGTCACTTAACGATATTCTTTTTATGATCCTTACATTTTATATTCCTTTATACTACATGACGTATCTTTCTTATACAAAAATCATGCATGATGTTTTTTTTATTATTGCATTTTTATATTTATGATTTGATGAGATGCTTAAATTGAATTTAAACATTCAATAATTCAGTTATATCAAATGACAAATATTTCTTCGTTATGATAAAATTTTTGATCGATTTACTGATCAAAAATAATTCAGACGATTTATGGAAAAAACGTCAAAAGAAACATTTTTCATAATTATAATTATATGAATCAACAGATATTTTTCACATTTTAAATAAGTATCTGTCAGAAACAAAATATATAAACATTTTTTTTAAAGTGAACGAGGTGTAAAGAAAAATGAATTTCTCGCTTGATAGTAGGAAGCATCTATATTTTTTATGTTAATAAAAAGGCTTGTTGGCGTCAGTTCGTATATCAGACACACTTCATTCCACCGGCTAATAAATAATTCATGCGGACGCCGAGACTAGGGATCTTTCACGCGTGTGTTGTCTTACATAACGTGTCGTTCGGTTATATCATCCGCATTTTATCCATCTGCTGATCATTCCATTCTAGTTGCTCTATATTTGAACACGTACAATTCTACACAATCTTTTGACGCACGGAAGGAGCCTCTAGTCTTGCGAATGCGACGTGAATGTTTCATTACAGTTTCTGTTTTTACCTTTAAATGAATGTATTTTTTACTCGCGAATAATTATTTTATATTCAAAACACATCTACATTAACATTTTCTTTTTAATATAATTTTATGAAACTTTATGACTTTCTACTTGTTTTATGCATATTTTTAAACAGAATTTTAATTATTTAACCAATTTAATTAATATTTATAAATCGTAGCTATAAAACTATATCAGCTAGTAATTAATACGAATTATATCAAAAAAATATGAACTTTTGAGAAAAAAGTATTTTATCTAAACATAAATTTTATATAGGGTCGTCCAAAAGTGACGCTTATATTTGTGTTTTATTAAAAAGAAACAAAAAAATATATGTACATATTTCCCTATACACATGTTTCTTTTTAATAAAACACAAATCTAGGCATCACTTTTGATTGACTTTATATTTTTTTGGTCAATCCATGACCTTTTTATAATATAATTAACCAAAAATAACCAAAATATTTATAATTAAAACTCAACAAATGTATATTATTTTATTTATTCTTTCATATTTATTACTAATTTATATTTTTTTGAAAATGTTTCCTTATTGTTATCATGAATCTAAGTACACTATACTCTTCAATAATTTAATTCCACATTTAATTTACAATGCAATAAGCTTTTTATTAGTGATTCAATCACTTTTTAAAAGATATATTTCTCATTTAAAAAAAACTTTTTCTACAAAACTAAAAATGTCTAATAATAAAAAAAAACTATTTCATCACAAGATCATGGATTGAATACAATAGTACAATCCTTAAAATGATTAAATAAATATACTCATTCCTCATCGTATTTTAAATTCTATATTTCAAATATTATTTGTAAATTTTTTTAATAAAAAAAATTGAAAATATATACTTTGGAGTATCATATGGAAAAATATAAATATTTCAAAAACTCAAATCAACAACCTGAACATTTTTTCTTTAGATACTAGTATATTTTAACTTCGTATTCTGTGTCTAATATAATTCATTTGTAAAAATAAGACATCTGTAAAGAAAAAAATTATAACTTTATTTAAATTATACTAAACATTTTTCATAAAATCAAACATTCAATGCAATATATGTTTATTTAGTCATAAGTCGTGTTGATTTACTTATACAGTTCATTGCTGTAATTATAGTTTCATATTTAATTTAAACTCAATCGTCAATAAACCATCACTTTTTAATTAATTACATACGTTATAATTCGACACCGTTATAAAAATTAATTAATGTTTATTCGAATGTTGTTCATATAAACACGAACATAGTGTTAAAAGCAGAGTTTTAAATAGCGTTAATGAAAAAGTATGTTTTTTTTTAATTAAAACTGCTCTTGTTCTCTCCTAACTTAATGTATCATATAACAAATATATATATATATATATATATATATATATATATATATATATATATATATATATATATATGTGTGTGTGTGTGTGTGTGTGTGTGTATTATACTTATAAAAGCACTTAATTTAAAAATAGTAACATTTAACACTATTGATAATATATAAAATTTTATCCATTGTTCTCTTGTAACTAAATAAATAATAAACTCAAATTTCTGAAAAATAACTACAATAATTTTAAATTTAAATTTGTAATAGTATCAAAGACTGATATATTAAAAACGTAGAGTGTACAAATATTTCATCGTGACTTTTAATTCTCCATATTCGATCAGTTTTTAACTCGTTTTTGTTGCTCAAATTTTATTTCTATATAAAATTATTAAATTCTATAATATGGAATAATAATTTTCTACCTAGTGTTAACATAAAGTGTTAAAAAAATATTCCGTTTCATATTCCATCACCAAAAAATTGAACAAATTGTTTTAACTTTGTAAAAAATCTGTTAAAGATAACCCTCATAGTAGATATCTAATTAATGTATTTAAGAATTAAATATTTGAAAATTTAATATACATATATTATCATCAGCTCCTTTCAATTCAACTATAAAATGAATTTCCACTTTGACCGATCCAATACTTTCCTCTTCCAGTCCACTTCGGAAAAATGCCATCTCTCTATAATTCTCTTCTTGGGTCTTCTTATATATCTAAGTTCCCAATCAATAATTTCACTTGTCCATCGATGATCTCTTCATCTTACTATATAACCGACAGATTTCCATTTCGAACTCTTCACTTTTGACATAATATCTGCAATTTTTGTTTTTCTTTTTTTTTTGATCCATTTATTTCTCTTCTTATCTTTATATTATTCCCAACATATATCATACCATGCTTCATTTTGTTATTCGAAGTCTCTGAATTATTCTAGCATTTAAGACCCATGTTTCACAATAAATATATATATATATATATATATATATATATGTAAATTCTTAAAAATTAAAAAGAAATAATTCAATTCTGCAACTGGAATAAACGATTTCGAGTATCAGTTTTTAAAAATGAATGCTATATAAAATAACATATTGTATTTATTTATATATCTACAAAAACTATTTAAGGCATATAAAAATTCAATACAATTAATAATTATTTTCATTGTTATAAATCAATACAAAATTAATTTAAAAATATAAAAGAAATTCAATAACCAGAATTATTATTTGTATCGATCCAAATTTTATATCTTTTATTTATATATATATATATATATATATATATATATATATATATATATATATATATATATATATATACACAGTATGTACTCGTATTACAATTTTTTATAGATTTCTCACTTTATTCAATTAACTTTTATCTTAACGGTGTAAATACTAATTTTAATATAAACTCCAACTAAATTTGAATTAAATGACTTAATACATCTATTGTTTTCATTTTAAAGCCAGTTTCGCAAATTAATGTATTGTAGTAATAAACACGTTCTTAAATTTCAGTAATTAATTAACAAAATATTTTAAATATATTAATTGAATTATATTACTTGATAATTTATTAAATTACATTATAATTTTTGTACAAATAAAATATACAATTAAACCCTTTATACACTAACACCTTAGGATAACAGTTTTTTATTTAACTGTTTATTGATTATTTTGTGATTTTTAGATCAATTTCGAAACACATCTTCTCAAATAAACTTTAAATAACTTATTATCATTCTTAAATAAAAAGTGTCATCCAAATGTGACGTCGAGATTTGTGTTTTATTAGAAAGAAACATGTGTATAGAGAAAGTTGTGTACAGTTCCTTTTTAATAAAACACAAATCTCGACGTCACATTTGGATGACATTATATTATATGTTTTTTTTTTAGGTTAAATAAAACTTTCGATAAGGATTCAATTTAAAGATCTATCACGTTTAAAAAAACATTCTATATTTAAGAATGATACAAAAATCAAAACTCTTTTTAATATAGTACAAAAATAAAATTAAATAACGATAAGATTAGCATTAAAAATATATAAACCACACAAACTACTTTAATGGTTTAATATGTAAAAAAATTAATCATAAAAAGTAACAAGTATAAAAGTGAACAACTTTAAATATATATATATATATAAATAAATTTAATAATAATTATTATGTAATTATTAATGAATTTACTTTTTTAATTATTAACACTATATTGAATAAAATAAATATCAATTATTTTATATCTTTGAAAAATGAATTAGTACTTTTATAAAATAATTTATAATAATTTAAATGTTCAGTTTTATAAAATTTTAAATTACAAAAATACCAAAGTAGATTAAAATAAAATATATATCAGCTATTAATTAATTCTAAAAGTAATGATTTAACTTTTGGTCAACAATTGAGTTATAGCAAAAAAACGATGTGCTCATTATTTTTTTTCTTTAATACAATTTTATTGTACGAATGTGTGTATATATATATATATATATATATATATATATATATATATATATATATAATAATATAGTGCTATAACATCATCGAACAATTCTTTTTGTTCACTGACACTGGCAGGTAATAGCATCGAGTTAAACTTCATAGACATTTCTTTCATCGATATGATGCAGTTTCATACAAAGCGTTGTCTATCGATGCACTGCTTTAAATTGGATTTGAAACGTTCGCTTTTTCGATACTTTTTTTTCTGTTTCGAATCCTTTTAAACTTACAATGTCCATTAGTTCGCAACAAAACACGGTTCACGGAAATATCAAAGTGATAAATTGAATTCGATGTACTTTAAATCATAAATTGTATATGGAATCAGACGTTTCCTTTTTTTTGAAATTATTTACAAAGAATTATTGTACCATTCATAAAAGAAATAATTACATTTTATTTCATCTGGATAAGAGCATTAAATTCGTTCGAAAATATTTACAAAACCTAAACTGATTGAATGCTCTTGTGTAACTAAATACATCGAATTGCTTTTGAACTTATTTATTTTCAATGGATTTTAGTTAAGGCTTTATCGAGTTCACAGCATGATGAACTGTTTTTAAAAAAATATTTTCGTTACAAATTTACATCATCATCGAATGATGTAAATCTGTGTCTCGAATGTGAATCGAATTACTTTAAGATAATTGACATTTATTCAGATTTTGACAAATGTTTTGATATATAAATGATATATTGTATTTTGTTCGTCTAAGTAATTTATTTTATTTTCAATTATCTTTTAATGATTCTTTTATCTGATAAATAAATAGCATAATTAATTAATAGTATTTATCTACTTGACATTCGTTTAAAACTGTTTCTGATTGACATCTATCCATACGGCATGATTTCAATTCTATCCTATTCACTTAAGGGGTCATACTCAGTTAGGAGGTCGAAAAAAACGTGACTTTTTGGAATGTTTTCAAGAACTATAACACGTTTCGCAACAAATATTCAAGTATCTAAAAACGTATATTTAAAAGAAGTTCACATATTTTTTTTTCAATAAAAAATATTTGAAAATAAAAAAGACATGGTCATTTTTCAAAACAATATTTGTGGTGACCACTGATTGATCAAATTTGAATCGTATTAAATCAAAAAATCAAGAAGATTTATTTTATACATTAAATTATATAGTCCTTGAACGATCAGTTTTTCGAAATATTGATTTGAAACAAAATAACGGACATTCTAATTTGAATTTTCGATAAAAAAAATCGCTCGTTTTTAGTCAATAAAAATGGAACTATGCAACGGATAAAATCCTTCGTTCATAGACTAGTTTTTTTATCTATAACAATCCTGTAAAATTTAAAATAAATCAATGCAGTCATTTTAAAGATATTTTGGTAACCGGTTTTAAAAATGCGATTTTCAGGAAAACGCGTTTAAAATTAGTTTACAATTAAATAACATGTTAATTTTTTAAATTACACAGTCATCAATTTCAAATCCATATAAAAAGTCTTTTGCTAAATACATCCTCCAAAATGTCCATTTGTTATTGACAACGAAACATTCTTCCATCGCGGATAAATAGACAAGGACATTCTTTGTCTCGCGTGCAGCTGCTACTCTATACTTACACTAAATGTTCGAACAGAGCATACATTTTAAATTCCTATACCTCCATCAATTTTACTCGAATTAATTTGAAACTTTCAGGGAATATTCTCCATATATTTTACTTATAGAATATGTCAAAATCTAAAAATTGCATTTTTCGACCGTCTGACTGAACATTACCGCTTAATATTTTTATAACACTTTCACAAAGAAAAATTATCATTCAAACATTCACATTCCATTAAAAAAAGTGTCTAGTTTTTTTATACGATAATATTTTGTGTATAAAAAGAATAACTTTCTTTTATACCACATGATAATAAACATTCACGTTATCCAATATTATATTTTTTTATATTATCACAAATTAAAGGTTCATAGAACGATTAAAATTGATCTTTCAGTAGTATTTGTTGTAGAGGAATGTAAGATTGCTAATGTGTTCGTTGTTAAGCACCGATAATTTTGAAGACGCATGTTTTTCTTTTGCTTGTTCGTATCACTCTTGTCTGTGCACGTAAATAAATGAAAAATGTGTATTTTTTATCGAAAAAAATACAATTCCAGGCTATGGTAGTGTATCACCACGTACGGCATGGGGTAAGGTGGCAGCGATCGCCTATGCTGCCATCGGCATCCCACTCATGCTGGCCTACCTCAGTACAACGGGCGACGCTCTAGCACGCAGCTTCCGCCGCGCGTACGCCCGTGCACGTCGAACCGGTAGCGGTAACAATATTTCTAAATCAGGCTCTGTTCCTCCGACGCCGCCAACGTCCGCCCGTTTTGTCGCCGAATGTCGTGGGTGTCGCCGCGACGCCGCCGTACGCGTGCCCGTCTCACTTTGCGCACTAATTGTCGCCGCTTACATTGCGGCCGGAGCACTCCTCTTCCACCGTCTCGAAAACTGGACCATCCTCGAAGGATCTTACTTTTGTTTCACATCGCTCGGCACGATCGGTTTCGGTGATCTCGTGCCAGGTGGTCCGGCCGGCGAGCTTTCGCACTGTGTCTGCTCAACGTATATTCTCCTCGGTATGGCGCTCATCGCAATGTGTTTTAATCTCGTTCAAGGGGAAGTGGGCGCCGCGATGCGAGCGCTGGGCCGTTTGTGCGGTGCCGGCGATGCGAGCACTGTCGGAAATTCTAGCTCGTCATCGGAAATGCGTCGATCGGAAGCGGCGCGTGCACGAGACGACATCGCTATGGCGGTCGTGTCCTCTTGACAACAAAGGTCGACGGCCGACGGCGCCGTCGTGAACGTCAAGACTCCGCCGGTGCAGAAACGTCCTGCTTTTTCATGTACGCCGCCGCCGCCAGCCGCTTCGAATCTCATGCATAACAGTTTACCGCGTAAAAAACCGGCCGGTTGTGGAGGTGGTAATTTTCAACGTGGGACGGCGGGTCGAAGGTCAGTCGGCGCTGAAACGCTAGTCGAATATTTTGTACCGAGATCGGTGAGCGAGTTCGATCTCGCTGGAGCCGTCGGTGATGCGATATTCGCGCCGCCGTCGGCTCTAAGACTAACGCATAGACCGATTGTTGTAGCGAGGCCGCCGGTAAGGACTAACCCACCACAGATACAAGATACGACTATGCCACGATCTTCAGCGAAAGTTGTCACGTTTGAGGACGAAGCGGTTAGAAAAAATGTCACTATCGACGATGTGTTTATGTGACGTACCAGACATGGATTCCGGTAACAATAATTACGAAGAAGACGGTAGTGAAATAAAATGAAAGTAATATCCTTAGTATTTAAACGCAGAGTGTGACGACGTAGTCTGGTGAACAGTTCCTCTACCAGTTGACAATAATCTTTCTTACTCTCGGTGAAATTAATTTTGTTCATTGATGATTTCTTTACATTAAACAAAACTACTTACCTTGGCTTTTTTCAAACATGTTTTTACCATTTTTATGAAATAGTTTAAAAAATTATATTTTTTTCTATATGAAAGTTGGGTTATCCAAAACAATATTACACATCTAAATACAAATATTTCGTAAAATTAATATATCACTCATACTTCTTAAAATCTCTACAATCTGTTTACGTTTTAAACATTTAACTATGCAATAAAAAAAGTTAAATAACTATATATTATATCATTCTTTCTAGAAAGATAAAATATAATGTTAAATAAATCTTAATTTTACTATTCGTTTTCGTATTGTGAAAAATTCTCTTAAACGTCAATGAGTCACTTACCATAAAATGTAATAAAAATGTTTAATAATCACTTATTGTTGATATCCACTCAGATGGTCATACCATCATTGCCAAAGTGCTACGTTATAAAAAATCTTATGGTGTTGAAATGAATCATTCATTAATGTTAAATCGTATTCTTTTTTATTAGCTGTGAAGATAATTAAATTATGTTAATAACAGTGTATTCTAAGATTTAATATATTAAATCAAACAAAAATTTTCTTTTCAAATTAAAAAAATAGCTAAAATGTTAATGAAAATAATTTCCACGTTAATATTTTTGAATCTGTTAACTTTTTATCAAAATAAATTTTAATTTTCTTTAAAATGAATAAGTGTTAAAAATACGGGATAACATTTAAAATAATCTTAAAAGTAAGTCTATGTCGTAAAAAAATCAACTGGTAACATACATTGAATATAAATGTTAAAATATCGATCTATTTCCCCTTTCTGCCAATTTTCTTTTGAAAAATATTAGTATAAAAATTCTATTCGAAATAAACTTTAATATATTTTAATTTTTATTTCTACCTAATGTAATAAAATACAATTATTCAAATTATAAATCTAAACAGTTTAAAAATAATAATTTACAAAAAATAATTGTTCAATTTTTTATCAGATTACATACTGAATTTCTTTGACAAAATTGCTCATTGCATTTTCAATTATTAAAAATAAATTTAATAATATATTTACATCAAATATATCTATATTTAAATTAATATTTTTAGAGTGAAAAATCTCAAAATTTCAAACGATTGTCGAGACTGAAATATTTTTCATAATATTTAAATGAGATGGTAAATATTCATACTTTTTATATGAATTAATATTTCAGTTTTTATTTATTCAATATTGAATGAGTTTATTGTTTTCAATGAGTTGTGGAAATAAAAAGAAATTAATAAAATAAATTCAATAAAATATACATTTTTTTCAAGTGATTTCATTAAATTAATATCTAATAACTTAAATAATTTTTAATTATTTTTTCAAAGAAGCGGAAGTATTATGAATCAATTAAAAATATATCAAAATAAGTAAATAAATAAAATAAATTTTGATAAAACAAATACTTTATTGTTTTTAATTAATAATTGAAAGTACGAATTAAAATAACAAAATATTTATAACATAGTTTTTCATTTAAAAAGATCTCATTTTAATACAAATATCAAAACAGTATAAATAAAATAGTATATTTTTATTAATATATTTTTATAAATGTATGCTAATATCACTTTAAAATAATAATTAAATATAATTTAAAAAAATAAATACTAGATTTTATAATTAATATTATTACTTTATATTACCCTTTTAAGTTTCAAATTGTTTACCTGATATTATTTTATTATTAATAATTTTTAACCAATATTAAATAATAAATAAACATTCTAAACGTACATATGAATTATACATAACAAACACATGCAGGTTATGAATAAAAATGTAACAAATATAGTCAAATATATAATTTTAAATAAATTAAAAAATATATTTGCTCTGTGACAAAACTTATATCAAAATTCATTAATTAAAAAGTTTTTGGATCACCTGACTTAATTTTTTATGTAACTAAATAATTTCTATGTAATTATTTGAAAAATATATTCATTATTTAATGAATTGAATTTTATAAACATATGTTTATGATTTTATATAAAGTAATTATTACAATGTTTGAATATTTCGTATAATTTTTTAATAAAATTCAATAACAGTATTTATTTTTTATTAGTTATACGTGTAAAATAAAAAAACGCTACTGCTTCTTCATGAATCAATTTTAAACCGTAACAATTTATAGAAATATGTTAAAAAGTCGATTCTGATGAGAGTATTTAGATTTTTTAATCATGTATCACGTAGAAAATTCAACGAAAAAAATATACACGCACTGTGAAATACGTTAATGAATTCTGTTTAAATGGAAAATATAATTACAGATTATTTATCGAACTTAGTAACTGTTTTAGTTGAAATCGATTTATTTTATATTTTTGAAACTTAATACAATAACGTAATCAAATTTAATTCGCAGTGGCGTTTTCAATTTCAATTAAAATCACTCTATTATTTTATTTTCAAATTACATCATCGATTTTATTGTCCACTTAATCACGCTTTTTGTCATTAGTGTTGAATATCGTGAAAATATTTTATTTATCAGTCTTGATACATTAATGTTATATTTCAAGCGATAAATTATCAATTTCCACTTTTAGGAAAAACGTTTTATCGTAAATTACGATTTGTAAAATGTAGTTAGTATAATTGTTCGTTGAAGAAATGTTTAACCAGTTTCTTGTTGAACAGTATTATTTTTTAAACAAGAGTAAAATGTGATTTTCATCTAAACTCCGATTATCATTATCTAATCATACCAGTTTGATAAATACAGTTGAGTAGTAGATACGAAATTTATAACCGATGACGAATCTCAACAAACCAACAAAATCAATTTGTGTAGAAAATTACAGATTGGAAAATTTAGTTATCCTGGATTCTGTTGATAGTTTTATTAAAAAAAATGTTCCTTTTTTTACCTCAGTAATAAAACCCTTGTATAATTGTTTATCTGACTGATTTCACAATTATTTTTTTATAAAACATTCATTACAAAAAATTTGTAAATATATGGTAAGAAGATATTTTATTTTTATTCTTTATCCAATTACGCTTTTATTAAGTTATCTTATAAAATAAAGTACATTCTATTATAAACCTTTTTTTAATCATATATATTTATCTTTACATATTTTACATTATCTGATAAAATACAGTATCACTAATAATAATCAAAGTAAAAAACAAACTATAATTTTTAGTACATTGATACCAACCATTTTTTATGAAATAAAGGAAATGCATATTTTAAAAGAAAATAAATTATCATTTCAATATAATTTTATTTTACAGCTTCAATTTCTTAATTTGTTTGAACTATTTGTAATATTTCCACGATATTCCAAAATGAAATTAAATACGACAAAAGTATTAAATGAATAATTAAAAAAATAAAGATAGCCCATGTATTAGTCAATGTAACTCATGTAGTCGAAATGAACAACGCGTTGGAAATTGTCACAACTCAATGTGAAAAAAAATATAGACTCTAATCATATATTTAACTACGTGTGATCTGTGTATATAATAAAAATAATTTTTAAAGTATAATTCATATTATTCGTATTTGTAATAAAATAAATAAAGAACAATGAAAACAGGAAATTTAACGAAATAGAATGTAAATATATAAATGGAAAATATATATTATTAAGAACGTAAATTGACTTGTATGACTGTATATTAGTTTTAATATTTTATTAACGTTTCGGTTTTGTAAATATTGTACAGATTGTTGATGTAAACTAATTATGAACACGTATAAAATATATTGAAAATTTAATTAATTCTATCAGTAACAACTATACCAACTATTTAAATTATAAATCTAATCAACAACTATCAAAAAAATAGAATAATGTTTGTAATCGACTTGATTTTATAAATAATTGTTTATGTATATAATTGTTGTATAATTATGTATATAAACAGGTAATTCTTGTTACTTGTCTTTATTTAATTTTAATTATAATATTGTTTATTAGAAGATAAGTCAATCTTTTTACATTCAACAAGTATGAGTCAAATTCAATAGAATAATTTCTATTGTATAAAATATTAAAATAAATATTACTTAAAGAATATAAAAAAATATTTTAAAAATGTTTTCTAAAGAATAAAATATTAACTACTATCTTTCAAATTGTTTATGTTTCTTATTAAAACAATACGTTTTAATAATTCTGACTCATACAATAAATACCAATTAATGAAGCAAAATCAACATTATAATATTTTTCTTGTAGTTATTAAAATATATTATATGATTATATATTTCATTTATATATGAAAATGTTGATATTAATTTCATTTAAATGGAAATTAAAATTAAATTTCATTTCTGTTTTGAAAAAAATGTATTATATAAATAATTAATAGTAATTCATGTAAAATCTAGTGATATTTTATTAACGTAAGGAAATTATTTTGACTGCCTGAAAAGTTCATAGATTAAGGATGAAATTTATAATTTTGTTTGTTTTATTATGACAATATTTTTTATTAATTATTTCATATATATATATATATATATATATATATATATATATATATATATATATATATATATTCAAATATAAATTCGATTTTTATCTGTTATTTTCTCTTATAATATAATTAAGATGAAAATAATAATGGAAATAGACACCAGTAAAGTATAATATTCTAATTTTTTTATATTTTTTAACTGTTTTGCGTTCAATAAAAAATAATTATTATGTAACACTAGCTAATCTCTTTAACTAATTTAATTGTCTGTCATCAAACGATAATTTTTTCGTCGTTCTTATACAAGAATGATCATAAATTAAAATATTATATCAAAAATTTAAGAATAAATATTTTATTTTCAATATAACCATAAAAACTTATAATAAATTCCAATTCTACATTCAGAAATCATTCTCTTTTCTATATCTACCTTTGAAAAAATTTTAATAAATAAATATATTATAAGCAATTGTTCTGTTCCAAAAAGAACTTCTACCACTAAGACAAGTTAAAACTCTCGTTCGTATGTCATTTCTTACTCGATAGGACTTCTCTAATTACCTGTTAATATCTTTTTATGCATCATCCTATATATACACGTATGTGAGTGTATAAATTGATCGTACCTTTCATTATATTTCATTAAAATATCTGCTTAATACTAAAAAAATAATCCTTGTGAATGAAAATTAATTACTTTATATAATATAAAATCTCTATGGAAAATGCTTGGAAAATACTATTTAATTTTTTATCAATATATCTCGAAAATGTATACTGAAAATAATTATAATTAACTAAGTAGGCATTAAATTATTTTTAATTATAAAAATACATTCTTTCATAATTACAAAAAGACATTATTTTGAATAATTAAAAAAAAATAACAAAACGACAGACATAATCGAATTTATATTTGTACATAAATGCATATATATATATATATATATATATATATATATATATATATATATATATATATATATATAATGCAATATAATTTATGTTATGAAATTTATGTAACCGATAAAAAATTTACAACAAACGATATCGAAAATATGATATAAACATTTCTTTGCTGCATATTTTACATTGTAATACCTAATTAATTTTATTATTATATATTTTTAATTATCGGTACTGTATAACTAATGAACAAAAAAGTATAAATGTACAGAAAATAAGTTTTCATTATATATAAATTAATATACATTATATTTTATTTATAATTAATAATTAATTAACCGTTAAAGCAAAATTAATGATGCTATTCAAAACATTTACAATACGGACTTAATATTTATTTGTAATAAACATACTATATCTATATATATATATATATATATATATATATATATATATATATATATATATATACAGAGGTGTTAAAAAGTCGCATCATCTCCAAAAAGTTAATTATTTCTTAATAGAATGTATTTTTTAAAAATTCCTTGTATTGAAAGGTGACAAAAGTATAAAAGCTACATGCGTTGTTATAAAAAAAATAGAAAAATTGATTTGCAGGAAATATAATAAAAATAACTTATACTAATTGATATTTGTTTAATTTCAAGAAATAATACACAATACAATTATTCATATTTATTTGCCTATATCAATTAGTAATGGTACATTTTAATATTTAATTGGCCAACCTTTATTTTTAATGACTAATTTACACCTTTTTGGGGTTATAATTCACCAACTTTTCCAGTTCGCTAGTCGAGATGCATCTGTACCAGGCATTGATCAAAAATTCAATCAATTCGTTTTTTGTTGAAAGTTTTCTTTTTGAAACAATGGTGGAAATTCGTTGTTAAAGGTTCTCAATTGGATTGAGGTCGGAGGATTATACAGGCCAGTCCAATCTTCTAATATTATTATCGATAAACCAAGATTTCACAATCTTAGCCTTATGACAAGGAGCGTTATCGTCTTGGAAAACAAAATTTTCTTCACCAAACAAATTTCTGCCCCTTGTCAGCATCTTTGTTGTTAAAACGTCAATATATTTATGAGCATTTATCATTCCAGAAACATCTTGTAGCCTACCAATGCCTTCGGCAGACATGCAACCCCACCCCATAATTGAAGTCGGATGCTTGATTGTTGACAACACACATCTTGGTGAAAATTCTTCTGTGGGAAATCGTCTTACATATGGATTTCCACTATTATTATTTATGTTGAATGTCGATTTATCGCTAAAAAGAACATTTTTCCAATCCTTTATTGTCCAGTTTCTATGCTCTCTTGCCCAACGTAAACAATGCAGTCTCTGTTTCTCTGACAGTAGTGGTTTCTTTCTGGCTCGATATCCTCGAAATCCAAAACTCAAAAGCCTTTTTCTTACTGTAGACGTACAAACACTTATACCCGACACTTCAGACCATAATTTAGTCAAATCTGTTAAATTCAGGCTCCTATTGCTAAACTAGTCCTTCGCAGTACACCATCATCCCGACTCGAAGTTTTCTTAGACTGCCCACTTCGTGGTTTGTCTTGTATTTTTCCGATACATTTATACTTCTTGATTATTCTGACTACTGAGGACTGATTATATCCAACCTTAGTTGAAATTTCACAACTAGATTTTCCATTTTTATGATAGAATATCTTATTTCGTCCGATAGTTTGGACTGATGTTTCTTTTTCGACATTTTGATGATTTAACAACACTCGAACAACTAGTAAATGGTTCTAGATTGCAAACGATTTATATAGCCAGCCTAAAAACGTAGTGAATCCCCATAATTAGATTTAAATTGCATATAAAGTCAAACAATGTTTAAAAGAAATTTGTCGTTAGATACACATAATCTTGTAAATAGGTAATTAGGCTCAATCTTTTGGTCAAATTGGTGCAGAATTTCATCAGGAATTTACAAATAAGATAATTAATGATAATAGCATTAAGAGGGTAATTATAAAATACTTAAAATAATGGTCCTTTCTTCGAAAATATTTAAGAAACGTAAAATTATAAGGTGATGCAAGACTTTTTAACACCTCTGTATATGTGTATATATATATATATATATATATATATCTATATATATATATATATATATATATATATATATATATATATATATACTGAATTCAATTGTAGATTATTATATTTGATTTAAGATCAATAATTACTTTAAATCAGTTATATAAAGTAAATCGTGTTACATAAATTTATATTTAAGCACATATCTCTATGTATGTTACCACCAATTAAAAAAAAATCTAATTTTCAATTTACGGACTTGTGAAATGTCATTAAAATTAAATTTAAAAACACATGAGAGACAATTACCAAATTTTTTTCGATAAAGAGGAAAATAGACTCGTCGCACAAGTGTTATAAATATTTATAAATATGTGACGTTTTATTTTATAATAAAAAAGTGTGATCCCATTTAATGAAAATATATTTTAATCATAGAATTGTGATCTTCAGTGCAGGTACAATGTGACTGGAATTAACGAACAGAGACATATAGTCAACATGTTTGAAAATGAATATAAATTGTATCTTCATCATAGGAAATCGAGTTTTATTATATAAAATATATATATATACATAAATGAATAAATGAAATTCGTTTTACAAAAAAAGAATATATTATTGTATTTAATTTTCAGATTAACTTCATTGAAAAAATAGATATTTAATCCCTTATTCACACTTATTTTGAAATTTTTAAAAATAATTACTATATCAATTTAAAATATATTATTTTAGAAAAAAATCCAACTGTTTATCTATCAATTCTTTTAATAGTCATTTTTAAAAGTATTTTATTGCAAAATATAATAATAAAAAGAAATGGTGTTTATGTTTAAAATTGCTTTAATTTATTCACAACAAAATCAATTATACATTAACTACAAACTTCAAACAAGTTTATAAATAAACATAAATATTTACTAAATATTCTTAGGTATGAATCTATTCCCTTATGCCTTAAAATCCCCAATAGTTTCTTATCATCTGTGAACCTTTTTCGCCTATCATAATTACTGGAGCGTTCAGATTTCCACTCGGAACGATTGGTAGAGCGGATGCATCAGCGACTCGTAGATTTTTGATACCACGTACACGTAATTCACTATCAGTCACAGCCATAGCTAAAACGTATTTGAAATATGATTTTTTTATTTTATACAAATGTTTCTCTCAGATGAAAACATATTGAGATTCTTAATATTTTTTGACTATTAAAAAATATAAAACCATACAAAATCGTTTTAAACTGTGAAGAAATATGTAAATATATTTTTATACCAAAATAATAATTTGAATTTAAAACAAATCAAATTAAATAAATTTTAATTTACAATTAAAATAAATTTATAATTTCAAACGAAAACAATTAGTGAAATTTATTTTAAAAACATAATTTAAAAATCAAAATAAATTTTAATTTATAGCTAAAAATAGTTGATAAATTAAGAAAAATATTTTTATAATTGATATAATAAACAAAAATTAAGAAATATATATACATTTTTAATTATTAGAAATTTGTTTAAAAATGTCTAACTACTTACAATCACTATCAACACCCATTTTACATGTACCAACTTGATGATTTTCCGGATTAGTTATCCAACGCATAGCACATATCCAATAATCGTCACTATCGAACTCGAAATCTTTACATCCAGGAACTGGGTTTTTATCTATTTCAATTTTATCTCTCAACGCTGTTGTGTTCGCTAATCTTTGAACAAACCTAATAAAAATCGTTTATTTAATTTAATTTCTCTTTTAATTGTTTATTCTTGAAGATATATATTTTAAAATGTTATTACAACTTGTAAAATAAAAAAAAATGTTTTGTATAAAATCTCTTTTAAAACATTTGTATCTAAATGTGTTTACCTAATTCCATCTAAAATAATTAAGAGATCATCGTAGTTGCTCAAAAGCCCAGCATAAATTCTTGGAGGATCTCTATAGTCACCACTTCTGAGTTCCAAGTAACCTCTTGATCTTGGTCTCAAAAGTGTTGGAGATATACTGAAAATAATTTATTAACTATATTGATACGTTTATTTTCAATTAATTTTAATAAAATTCAACAAATTTAAAACGGTATATTGAAAATATGATTTATTATCCTAGAATTAATCACAAATATTTAAAAAGTTATTTTAAACACAATTTCTAATTTTTAAACTCTGAAAATTGTTATTTAATTTAATAACTATGAAAATATTTTCATTAATTTGAAATTTATCAAAAAAATAATTTTAAAAATTAATATCCAAAATTTGAAATTTCAAAAAAAACTATTTCCAACGAAATAAAAACAAACATTTTACCTCATCAATCGTGGAAGACCTGGAATCACTTCTTCATTACTCAACCCACTGTTGGAACAATTTGCTAAATATCCAGCAAAGAAAATTTGTGTATCTGGTGCATCAAACTTGGAATTCCCAAATCTCGACCAAGTGAAACCAGTCACCTAAAATTGTTTTATTTTCATTTTTTTCATTTTCACTCATTTATAGATCGAAAATAAAAAAATAACTTCCATGTGAAATTAATTTTTTTTTAACGATACAATTAATATTTTTCTGAATAAAAAATAATTTAATCACCTGTGACAATCCAGTCGATGTAAGAGGACCTCTTCTAGTTTCATAGAACTCTCTCAATGTATCAAAATTCATTAATTTCGTACCGTTTTCTTTGACACGGAAATTCACGCTATAAGATGCATGATTCTGAATATTGTGACCTACACCTGGTAATTCGTGAATTACTGGTATACCTAAAAAAGTACAATAATTATTTTAAAACGTCTTTATATGAGAAAGATTATTTCTCAATAAATACAACTCATTATATTTTTTTAAAAACAAATATATCTTAAAGTATGTACCATTATCTTGTAAATTTTTCCTTGGACCTACACCAGACAACATCAAAATTTGTGGTGAACCGATCGAACCAGCAGATAGAATAACTTCTTTTCGTACTTTAACTTGAACGAATTTTCCATCCTTTTCATATTCAACTCCATATGCCTCTTTTTTTTCGTTTATCAATACTTTTGTAACCTGGAGATAAAGTATAATTAAAATTATCAAATATTACTAATATAGATTGTTGACAAACGAGGTTATCTTCTGTAATTTTATTTATTTTTTGTTTAATTACTTCCTTGTACTTGAATTTCATTTATATTTATCACAAAATGCAATATATATATATATATATATATATATATATATATATATGCATTTTGTTGTATATTTTTATTATCTTTTTTGTAAAGAACTTAAAAATACTCATTCCATTTATCAAACAGTATCCGTAGAGATGTTTTTAAATTACATTATTTAGTTATCTACACATATTAAATATATATTAACATTTCATATTAAACATATATTTAGTTATCTACACGTTTTAATCTCTATTGAAAAAAATAATTTTTATATAAAAACAAATTTTAATCGTGTCATATTGCAATATATTATTTATATTTTTACCTTCCACTTGCACTCTTTTTTAATTATCAATTAAAAACATCTTATTATTTTCATTTTAGTCCATTTTAATCTTCTTAACTGATTTATTCATAATTAAATGATTTTTTAAAACAAAAAAATTAAATACGATTGTACACTTCACATTATTATAAATAAATACACTGCTCATACTGATATTAAAAAGTATCTATACGTTTTTTACACATATCCTTGACCAATGTTAATAATAAAAAATGATAGAGAATAATTAAGCTACCTGGTAAATACGTAGGAGTCATAACCGGTCGTAACGAAAAAACTTAAAAGTATTCCAAAATGATAATCAAGAATGAATATATATTATGTTGTTTAGAAGTATTTTTAACCGTTATTTTCTTTAAAATATAATTTACATAACTATAAATACATGCTAAAAAAATGTCGATCATATTTCATTAAAAAATACAGGAATAATTTCATTTAAAACATAGTAACGATTTTTTTTTAAATAAAATACTAATATGAAAGAGTATTGATTAATTTTTTCCTGAAATATTTTTTCTATCAAAACTATTTTTTAAAAAATATAAAAAATAAATCTCATTTTTTGATTTTAGACAATATTTTATACCGTAACATCGTTTCTTTTATATCAAAAACATTTTCGATAAATATTTACTTACGTGTGCGTTAGTTCTTATGAAAAGATTGTATCTCGGTGGTAAATCATAAATAAAAGCTTTCGAAGTACTGAGTCTAGCACCATTTTTCACATTCGCTTGAGCAATAGTGAATCCATCTTTTCCGGCTCCGTTCAAGTCAACGTTTGATCTATATCCAAGTTCTTTAGCCGCGTCCAAGATATCCCAAGCGATTGGTGGTTGATCAGGAAAACGTTGTACAGTCAAAGGACCTCCAATATTGTGATAACCGACCTAATTTTATAAACAAATTAAAAATAATATGATTTTATAATATTTTTAATTTTTTATTAAACACTGTGTTTTTTAAGAAAAATAATTGAAAAAAGTTTATATTTCTAATGCTTACTTCAGCAACAGTTCCAATCTCTCTATTATCTTCCGATCTTAAGAAATATTCAGTCACGTTCTGCCAGCTCCATCCGTGAAGTCCTGAATTTTCCATACCATCAAAATCGGTGGGATGTCCTCGCATGTACATCATTCCATGAAGTACGGTTGTACCACCCATTACTTTTCCTATAGTAAGAAGTATAAATGTGAAACTGTATTCTTGTTAAAGAAATATTTTCTGATTACCTCTCGGCCATCTGCATATTCCGTCAGGATTTCCAAGACAAGCATTATCTTGTTTCTCTAAAGGATAGTTCCAGTCGATACCAGACTGTTCATCGTATGCGAAATATAATCCAGGAATTTGAGTACCTGTCGGTGCTGGACCGCCAGCTTCCAACAATAGTACTTTCTGATTGAAATTTTCGGATAAACGCGACGCGACGACGGATCCTGCAGCTCCTGATCCTACTACGATAAAATCGTACTCTTCCTGAAATTAAGAATTTTTATTCTAAAAATGAATAACTAAAAAAATACATATTTGATTTTCAGTTATTTAATTTTCTTCAAATATCTTAGAGAAAAATTATTCAAACTAGAATACATCTATATTTGTACAATAAATTTTGAATTTATTTTTTACATTTATTAATCTACTCTAGTAAATTATTTTTTTAAAAATTATTCTTTTTAGTTGTATTATTCAAATTTCATTTCTATTATTCAAGTATTTTTCAAAATATGAGATAAATACTTGTATTCTATTACTATAATTAATTAATAAATATAAAGTGCATCAATTCTTTATATATATATATATATATATATATATATATATATATATATATATATATATATGGATGTATATAAAAGAGAGAGATAAATAGCTTTAATTCTAATAAAAAATATTAGACCTTGTTTAAATTCTTATCTTTTATATAAAATGCTAAACACTCGAACAATTTAATTATAAAAAATATAACTATTGTCTTTGTTTATGGATATAAAAAATATGTAAAAACATATGTCTTACAGTTTCATCATCGATAATACATCTAGTTGGATCAACAAGGTCGCACTGTGTCCTAATTGTTAAATCGACCAATGTCATAAAATTTATTAATGATTTTCCACCGCATATTTTTCTTAATGTAGCTTCTTCTGTTTTTGCACAATCACATATCGGTGGCAAGTCTTCCAAATATCTTCGCACTTGTTCAGGATTTTCCGAACGCGCCACTTGTATCGAAAACAAGATAACAAAACACCTGAAATGTATCATTGTTTTCAAATATTATTTATAATTGATTCTAAAAATAGCATATAATAATATTGCTTAAAATAAATTCACTCAAAAGATCTACTTAAATATAAATTAAAGAAAAATATTGAACACTGTTTGATATATTTTCAAAATTTAACATAAAAATTTCTTACAAAAAAAACAACTCCGTAGATTTAAAATTTAACTGAAAATATAATCATTTATTTCATAAATGTAAAATTAATTATTCAAACATTTCAAAAATTGAATTACTGATCTATTCTAAAATTATTTTTTAATCCAAATCAAATAAATACACTATTTAGAAAAATTATGCAAAATTACAGTTTCAATAAATTAAATTTATATATATTCTAATTAAAAAAAATTAAAAATTAATTTTAGTATAAAAAATAAAATAACTCAATAAATAAATATTATTAATTATTATATTATTAATAAGGTTTTTAAATTAAAGCACTAATTCTTTTAAATATAAGAAATTTTTATTCCCATAGAAATCAGAATACGAATTTTTTATCATTATAAAACTCACCCGATGAAAGCCCGGGTCTTCATTTTCAGTGATAAATCGTAACACTCACAACTAATAACTAATTAGTTCGTTCCGATCTCATCTATTTATGTACAAAAATTAACAATGGGAACACGCAAGACGATATCTGTGGTCCCATTCTTATGATTAGAGATTCATAGAATCGACAAAACACACGCAAATATTATCTATACTGTGACAGGTACAAAGATTTCAAAAACAAGTACGTGAAAATTGTGCAATTTGTTATATACAGTATAAAAAACTAATGTCATTCTGTTTTATCCCGTTTTATAACGACGGCGAGTCCTCGAAGTATTCGCATCAAACGCTGAAATATTTTCAAACAAAATTAGGAATTTATTAATATTTGAAAGAAAGTATTTATTTTTTATTGGGCAATTTTTGAATAAGAAACATTCATTCATTTTAAATCAGTTTCCAATATTTTGATAATAAGTTATAATCAAGAAGAATATTAGATGTATATAAAATATCACTTATAAAAAATAATCTAAGGAAATAGAAGATAAAAAATATTTATTTAATATTAAAAAAAAAAGTTTTAGTAAATTAAAAGTAATAATTATAAGAAATATAAAATTCACAATTACTCTTTGCTTAATATTCAAAATATTTAATTTACACATATACAAACATATGTGTACATAAATTAATAATAATAATTAACGATGCCTACCAAAAACATAATTTTGAAATATTATTTAAAATTAACAAATATAAATTATATCGATTTGCAATTCAAATCATCTCAATTTTATTATCTCATTTAATTTTGAAATGACGATTGTTATTCACAGTATATGTAAAAAATTATAATTAGTGTTATTGATTATAAAAAAAATAATATATTTCAATCACTATCTATTGATTATGACTAGCAATTATTTTTTTATTCAGTAAAACTAATTACTATTAAAAATATGACATAAGCTTTGTTTAACATTCAGAACATAAAATTTAAAAATTTTAATTACATATATATATATATATATATATATATATATATATATATATATATATGCGGAAATATATATATACAATATAATATATATATATATATATATATATATATGCAAGAATAAATGACTAAAATTACTGACTAATGTCCATTATATAAATTTTAAAATAATCAATAATCTTAAGAAATATATTTCAAATAACATTTATTTCAAATCGACTTTATCTAATTTTAATTATAATTAATTTTAAAACTATTATTATTATTACTATTTATTTTATATCATTAATTTTGCCATAAATAGAAAAGAATAATTAATCTCCTTAATTAAAAAAGCGGTTTATATGTTTATACATAAACATATTTACAATTAAAGCTTATTTTTAAAATAATATTTTTTTAATATTCAATGAACAAATTTGGAATTAATTTAATTTAGTTAAATATTATATAATTAAATACCGTTTATAAAACTAAATATTTATTTTAGAGTTGAATTAATTGTCTTACTATCCCAGAATCATATTCCAATAGTTTATGTCATCTTATATTTAAAATTATTAAAATGTAATATTACTTAAAATATAAAACAATATATTTTATTCTTAGAATAAACCTATTTTAAAAATTAATAAATTTTTAATATTTTATTCTTTAATTTATTATAAAAATTATCTAAAAAATAGATAATATTTCAAATTATAAATTTTGTATATTTATAAAAAATACCTCAAGTCGAATTTAGGTTCTAAAAATCAATTTTAAAGAGGTATAATTTAAAAATAAAAACTGTTGTCGCGTTTTAAAATAAAATTGAGATAATTGTGAAAAATTTATAACTAAGTGATTTGTAATTAGGTAAAATCTATAATCAAAATGCAATAATTCTTTTATCATCATAATTTAAAAAAAATGTTATTTCGAAATTGTTTTAATTCAAATAAACTTCTTTATGACAGATAACAAATTTTTACCATTACTGATTTTTTAGTATTTAGATTACACAAAAATACATACTTAATAAGCTAATAAAAAAATTACAAATCAAAACAACCAAAATCCAAAATCGACTAATCTGTACAGACTGATCAATAAATATCAGTTCTTATAATATAATTACCTTTTTAAATAATTTCGCACAATTGAAAAATAACTAATTACAAAAGGTTTGTCGAATACTACAACACCGGTCCAAGCAGAACGATCGTCTTGCAGATCTCCAAACTATCTTAAAACTGAGGAAATACAGAACAACGGCACTCGTCTACATACATAACATACATACGTAAGGTATGACATTATTGAGGACGTTCGATCAAGAATGGGCGCCGGCACTGAAAGGTAAAAAAAACGAGACTATCTTGTAAAAAAATTGACCAGCTGATCATTTATTATGATGAACTAGTAACCAATATAGTATAATTTATAATGTATAAAAACTTGAATATTAAAATTCGTCTTAAGTTTAAGTCAAAGTCAATGTATACAGATTAAGGTCAAGTATGTAAATTCTAAATGCAAACAAACAAAATTTATTAATGTCATTTTGGATAATCGGTCGTTTAAAATGTATCTTATCTAAATATTAATTTCTTGGAATTTGAGGTGCAACATTTTGTAATAGACTTCTATTGAGTTTTTTTTATATTTTTAATTACCAAAATTAAGAAATCTATAAACACACAAATACACATATGTGTAATATACATACACACACACACACACACACACATATATATATATATATATATATATATATATATATATAGAGAGAGAGAGAGATAGAGAGAGTTAAATACGAAGAAAATCTCTAAAATGCATTACTAATATCTATATCAAATATTCCTTAATTCTCAAAATCCTTATAAAATATACTAATAATCGTCAATCAAAAAATATTGACGATCAGTTTAAGAATTCCAGTTCAAATTATAGATATCATACATAATTTTTTCACTTCAAGGAGTCTCAGTCTAGAAAACCTTGAACCCATCAGATCAACCTTACATAATTTTTAAAAAGTGAAATTTGAAATAAACAATATTACTATAAAACTCTGAATAATGAAAATTGATTGGTTAAGAGAAAAATTTATGAAACTACTGTGAACGAGGTTGAACTCCAGGAAATAAAACCAAATATTAAGAAAAAAACATATTTTTCAAAATAATTATTTTTCAATATAATTGATATTTATCGAAATATTTCACATCTAACAATTATAAGTCATTTTATAAAAAAAAATATTTATTTTGACTCATTTTTGAAACACATACATATTTTTGATAAATATATAAATATTATTTTCTTGTAAAAAAATGTTTAAATTTATTTAGTAAACAAAAAAAAAGGAATTTTATAAATTTAAATAATACTCCAATAAACATTTCGGTTTTTAAATAAAAATTAACTAAATGTCTTCAATCCAAAAAATACACTAACATACGATAAAAATTGAAATGATTTAAAAATGATTCCGTAAAATTTCAATATATTTCATCATATAAATTAAATACATTTACATATCTTATCTTTATGTTCAAAATTTAGAATAATCCTTGTTTTTTTTAAAAAAAAATAACTGAAAATCAATTTCACTTTTTCAAAATTCTTTTCAATTCACAATTAAGCTTTGTAACATTCAATACATTTAAATCATAATTCTTTAATAGCAAAAAAAACTATAATATTTTATACTGATATTATTCTACGTTTAATTTTTAATAATCTATCGAAATTAATTCCAGACATAATATTATTATCACTCGAGTGTATTTATGAACTTGTAATTATAAGACAATAAATCAACAATTCACAAAAGTGAAGTACTTTCTATGTTTCATTTAATGTAACAATTTATCTTGAAGACGATTTCCGTATTAGTTTTTTTTTTATTGATATGCCTTAATCATTTATAAAAATGATGAAATCATTCCAAAACACTAAAAATTTATATCAAACTATTTCTTTATCTATAAAGAAATTAATTTAATTTTAATATAAAATATTCATTGCCAATTATTTTTATATATTCAATCTATTGACTTTTACATTTTTATATGCAAAATAAAAATTTAACAATGGGTAACTATTTAATTTAGATTAATGCACTTTTCACAAATAAATATATTTTTATTTTAATAAAAACGCCTGCTATTAAAATGATTTATCTAAATTAAAATCAATCGTTTTATTATTATTTTCTTAAATAAAAAATTACAAAATAGTAAATGTTTAAATATCGCAATCAAATACTAATAACATTTTTTTTAATTTTGTTTCCTCAAAAATAATAATTATCTAGTTTTTACTGCACAAATTTAATGTCGATAATTAATATACCATTAAACAATATCTTTATTTTTCTCTCGTTACTTTCTTTCCACTTAATAAACACTTCATCGAAATATATAGTTGGTTATTTACTTTGACATTTTTTTTTTGTAAAAATGTTATATTATATTTATTTTCTTATATTATAAATCGTTATATAAAAAATAGATTTTCAATTAAACTTAATTTTTATTACCTTTTTTAATTAAACTTTACGACTTTTCTATTAAATATATGGCCATCCAAATGTGATGCCTAGATTTATGTTTTATTAAAAAGAAACAAAAATAAAGTATACACATGTTTCCCTATACACATATTTCTTTTTAATAAAACACAAATCTAAGCATCACATTTAGATGACCCTATATAATACCTCAAATCTGATACAGTTATACTTATAATCATGCATTTCTTTGTCGCCAATGACCTTGCATTTAATCCTCCCACTCATCTGTACTCTTCCGCCATACACAAAAATACCCATTTCGAAACGCTTATGATATTTAACATTCATTTTTAACGGTTCACACTTGGACAACATAAATGACACTGAAACAAGTCTTGCAAAAAAAAAACCAACCCCATCTTTAACCGCTACCAGTTTTTTATCCTGTTATACAATCGTTAAAATTTATCAACAGTTTTTTTATATACAAAATAAACTTTATCAATATTTATTGTATTTTTTTAAATTTGACAATTATATTCAAAATAATATATCACTTTAAAAAATAGATATGTCTATATTAATACATATATATATATATATACACCCGTCCCTCAATTTACGCGGGACTTTTTTTACGCGAGTTTTTTTTACACGGCAAATTATACCTCTATTTATGCGGAACTTTTTTACGCGGTCAGATAGATTTCATTTTATATAATTCTTCATGGATTTTATTATATATCAGAGTGACGCAAATTCTTACTTGAACGTATAAATGCACGATATAAATATATAAAAGGTTGATTGTTTTGAATTACAGTAGCGATAGTGACACTATTTATCTACTTTTATTTTCTAAAAGGTCATTATTTTTTTGTTAAGCTATGTAAAAAAATATGTGTTTTTACAACTTTACTAGATTTTATTGCCAATATTTTTTCTATTGTACTGACAGACTCAATTCGCGTAAAATAAATCCATGTGGAACGGATACTCCGTGTAAATTGAAGGACGGGTGTGTACGAGGTGTGATCAAAAAATAAGGTGAATTTTTATTTTTTTCAAAGAATATTTATTTATTCATCAATTTTTATTTTGTCCCCTTCAAAGTAATCCCCCTCGGATATAATGCACTTGTGCCAACGCTTTTTCCAATCCTCAAAGCATTTCAAAAAATCATTTTTTGTGATCTTGTTTAGCTCCTCTTTCGATGCCGTCTTTATTTCCTCAATCGTTGCAAAACGCCGTTTTTATCGGGAACAAGAAGAAGTCACAGGGGGCCAGGTCTGGGAATATACCTGCGGCATCATTAGTGTGTTGGTTTTATTTTCGCACACAAATGTGTGAGCAGGGGCGTTATCATGGTGCAAATTTTTTTGTTCTTCCACAAATTCGGACGTTTCTGGCGGATTGCTTCGCGCAAATTGCGCATAACTTGCAGGTAATATTTCTTATTTACTGTTCTACCCTGTGGCAAGAACTCATGATGCACCACGCCCCTGCAATCAAAGCTGTAAGCAAAACCTTCACATTTGATCGAACTTGGCATGCTTTTTTTGGTCTTGGTGATTCACTGGGACGATTGAGTCTTAGTTTCGACGTCATAACCGTATACCCATGTTTCGTCACTATGTATATCTGGGTCGTCGTTGACGTCATTCAATAGCTCTTGGGTGATGCTCATGCGGCGGTTCTTTTGGTCGAAATTGAGCAATTTCGGACTACAATAAAACACCCGTTAAAATCGATTGGCACGAACCAAACGAGATGCCAATATATCATCAATATGGTAATTCGACGATTACTAACTTCTTCAACGCTCTATAGTTGTTGATTCTGCCTTCTTAGTTTATTGTAAACATTTTTTGGCTTAAAGTAGACTATCGTATGCCATATTTGTGTTTTGGAGCACTTGATTTTTCACACAAAATTTAATAACTCTTTGATCCATGATTTTCGACAGCGGAAAATCATGGAGCCTGAAACACTTCTAACTTTTATGCCTCTCACCAACAAACTAAACATGCTACATAGCTGAAATTTGGAACATATATTCGAGACGAGTGTGTATATATAAAAAATCGAATATATATAAATTCATATGATACTCGTATATATATATATATATATATATATATATATATATATATATATATGTATATATGTTTTTATAATTATATTTTACATTTTTTATAAATAGCGATATGACATTTTTACATTATGTTATAATTAATTGCGCTAATATATTAAAAAGTTAGATAGTACTTCACAAAGATAATAAATAACGTAAATAAAGTACTATACAATTACATTCAATGTCATATCGTAAATAATAAATTATCTTAATATATAGCACTTAAAGGGAATTGTTAAAAGATTGTCTATTATTGTCATATATGTATCGATTATATATAAATCATTTTCGGATAACTGCATATTTCAATACACTTATATGTGTGTATTATTTACTACTGTGTATTATTTATCCTAAATTACACACACACACACACACACACACACACACATATATATATATATATATATATATATATATATATATATATATATATATATAAAGAAAGATAAATTTCAGATTTAGTGAAAAACAATTTCTATTTTTGAAATAAATAAAATTATATTTTTTTCGAAAAATGTATTTTGTTTAATCGGTTTTATATACTTATAACTTTATTATTTATCTTGTAGAGTTAAAAAAAATCATTTTTATATAAATTCTGGAAATTAGATTTAGAAGTGATTAAAAAGTATTTATTTTATTAGACACAAAATATTCATTTTAAAGATCATTATTTAAAGACAAATTATTTAAAATGAAATTTAAAATGGTAGAATCGATAGTCGTTAGGTAAAATAAACAATTAGTTTAAAACTAAATTAAATGCTCAACAAGAACTTTATTCCAAACAATACATTTTATACATAATTACATAGAACAGTACAAATTAAATTTATATTAATATTACCAGTGATTGTAAGTTCATGAGAAAGAAATAATCAATTCTTCATACTCAAATCTCCATGAGTTTTGAATCATTTGTGCACCTTTTTCAGCAACCATAATGACTGGAGCATTCAAATTACCACTCGGTACTTGAGGGAATACGGATGCATCGATAACACGTAAATAATTGATTCCACGCACACGTAACTGGTTATCAGTTACTGCCATTACTGAAAATATATTTTAAAAAAAAATAAAACATGAATTAAAACTTTAAAAATAAATCTGAATATATCTCATAATTCAGATATTAACCATTTCGCATTATAATCTTTTTTCTTTTCATAATTTTATTATTGCTATATAAATCCTTTAATTTATGCTTTTTTAAGAAATAAATCACTTTTTAAGTAAATTAGTATATTTAAGTACTCAATAATTTGTCGTTTAGACATATATCGATAATAAAATATTTCATACACCTTTACTTCGAAAATAATGACTTCAAAAAAATGAACGATAAATAGTTATTGAATACTTTAATAAAATCTAATGATATTGAAACACTGTTTGGTTTTTAACGAAACTGAATTATTTTTTTATCTGTTGTTAAATAATAAAAAAATAATTTTTATTCTGTCTTACATTTCTTCTAAATCATATCATATCTAATATTACCCCAAACACAAGTCCTGTGATTAAAACTTACAATTATCATCTGTGCCCATACTACAACTTCCTACTTGATGATTCTCGCCATTCGTGTCCCATCTTATAGCACATTTCCAATATTCGTCTGTATTGAATCCGTATTTCTCACATGCTTTAATTGGAGTTTTATCTAATTCGATTTTATCTTCCAGGGCACTCGTATTCGCTAACTCTATTGCCATTCTATTTGATAAAATTCAATTAAATTATTGTTTTAGAAAAAAAATATGAACAATTAATATAACAATCAATAACATGAGATGATATTTGTTTTCTTTGCATTTCCCAGAATTGTAATATTCACACAACAAAAACGTTTGTTTGTATGTCATAAATATGTTATATATAAATACATACATACATATATATATATATATATATATATATATATATATATATATATATATTAAAATTAATACAACGTATTATTTTTATATTTATTTCTTTTCAAAGATAAAAGTTTTTTCATTCATATATTAATGTGAATTCAAGAAAACTGATGATTTTTTTGAAAATAATATATATATTCTACACTTTATAAATATATTTATAAATATATATATATATATATATATATATATATATATATATATTTATATACTTTATTTTCATTTAAAATATTTTATTTATATTACATCGCAAAAAAATCCCTACACACAATTAGTTTTTTATAACTTACTTTTCTACATTTAAAATAATCTATCTCTTATTATTAAAAAAATCAATGTAACTAACTATAAAATAACATTCTTTGAAAGGAACATAAATATTCTAAACAAGTATTAAAAACCAGACTAAAAAAATTAATTAATCTTTTATAAAATACAAGTAGATGTCAGTTAAGTTGTATAAAAAAACATACGAAATTTTTATCTCTTTAAAAATATTAAATGATCTATTTTGAGATTGAAACGCAAAATATAATATTTTATTCAAAAATTCTTTTGTAAGTTACAATTTTATTAAAATATACTAAGTATATATAATTTTTATTTTAGATTTTTTTTAATTTCACGTGAATGAAAATCTCATGTTAACTTATTCTACACAAAACTATAATTAATCATCTAATTGTATATTTTAACAATATAATTCATGATAAAAGTTAAGATTAGTTTATCAATTTTTTTTATATTTACTTCAATTATAATTTTTCAAACGAGTATATTAAAAATTGTATTATCACTCCGTCGTATTAAACTACGTGACAAAATAAAAAAACAAACGATAAAATCTTTCATTTAAAATCAAATTCATCAATTTTTATTGATTACTTTTGAAATATTACCTAATTCCTTCCAATATTATATCGACATCATGTTCTGAATTAAGAAGTCCAGCATAAATAATCGGTTGTTCCTTATGAGATCGACTTTTGAGTTTGATATATCCATGAGATGTTGGACGAAGAAGTGTAGGAGTGATACTAAATTAAAAATCGAATCAATTATCATCAGAATATTTTATTTAAAAATATCAAATATTTTTTCTTACGTAATATTCTCATATACTTGCTCTTCGCTTGAACTTTTGACACAACCGGCAAGGAATCCACCAAAGAATATTTGTAAATCCGGTGCGTCTGTTGTTTGATTAGCATATTTTGTGTACAAAAATCCTGTTAACTAAAATATCACACATATGTTTAAAATCATACTTTTTTCAGTATGTAATTATTTATAATTTTTATAACTCTGTACAGAATCAACAATTGTTATATTCTGGATATTTACTTTTTATAATAAAATAAAATAAACGTTAAATTATTTCTTCATATAAAAAAAATATAAACTATATAATTTAAATATTATTACAATTTAAAATCGAGTCATATTTACAATACTCAGAATTACCTGAGACAATCCTGTAGATGTAAACGGTCCTGTCCGGTTCTTCATGAACTCTTCAAAAGACATATCATTCGTTCTTTGTTCAGTTTTTACTTTCACATTAAACGGAATACTGTACGATGCATGATTCCTTACATTTCGACCGACACCGGGAAGATGTTTACGTACTTTTATTCCTATAAATATTTTTCTGTAGATATTCAAAGATATAAACATTAAATTATTTTACCTAGAGGTTTCAGTTGCTCTCGTGGCCCTATTCCTGACAATAATAGAATTTGTGCAGATCCTATTGTTCCAGCTGATAAAATCACTTCTTTTCTAGCTATCATTTTCATGATTTTACCATTATGGTCATACTCAACGCCATATGCTTCATTTTGTTCGTTTATCAAAACACGAATTACCTTTAAAAATCAAACGTTTATAAACAAATAACTCAAACGTAAAAAAATCAGAAATATATTGTGATATCGCCATTTTTCAACTCACTTGCGAGTTTGTCTTAATTATTAAATTGTTTCTTTCAGGAATATCATACAAAAACGCTTTTGCTGTTGATAATCTGACACCGTCACGGACTGTAGCTTGAGATAATGTATACCCAACACGATGTTTTCCATTCAGATCAATGCCGCTTTCATACCCTAATTCCTTAGCTCCTTCGAGAAAATATTCAGCAAATTTCGGATAGTCAGGAAAACGTTGAACAGTCAACAAACCACCCTTATGATGATACCCTTCCTAAATATAAGCATTCAATGGTTAATTTATTAAAACACATGTTTACATTCGTCGATATTTACATCAGCGTATGTTCCAATATCTTGATTATCTTCAGATTTTAAAAAGTATGGCATCACGTCATTCCAGCTCCATCCTGTTAAACCTTTTTCTTCTAACGAATCATAATCTTGAGGGTATCCTCTCATATACATCATACCATGAAGTATATTTGTACCTCCCATGCCCTTACCTACACGATTGTTAAAATATGAAAAAGTTATTTCAAATATTCATAAATATATAAAAATTTCCTTCATAAATATTTATTTTTTTATGTATTTAATTCTTGTAATAATCATTTCTACTGAAATAGAAAAATATAGTTTTACCTCTGGGCCAATCGCAAATACCTCCAGGACTTCCTCTACAAGCATTATCTTGTTTTTGAATCTTATACAACCAATCAACTTGTGGATCACCGAGATATGAGAAATACATAGACGGTATATATGTTCCAATAGGAGCTGGTCCACCTGCTTCAAAAAGTACAACAGTATCATTTGGATTTTCTGATAATCGTGAAGCGACTACAGATCCTGCTGCTCCTGCTCCAACGACTATAAAATCAACTTCATTCTGAAATTATCGTTTCTAAGAATTAACTCTTTCGATATTTTATAATTTTTTAGGAAAAATCAATTCTAAATTACATTATATTTTATATTTAGAAAGCCCTTTTTAACAAATAATTATAAATACAACAAATTATATATATATATATATATATATATATATATATATAAACAAATATCATCTTAAAATAAGTTTTCATAACACTTACAATTTTTGTATCTTTTGAGCATGTAGTAGGATCTACTAAATCACATTGTGTACGCAAGTAAGTCTCAATTAAATTCATATACCCGAATTTTTTTTGTCCGCACACTTGTCCCATAGTATACGAAACTCGTTTACTTTCAAGGCACATACATTCTTCACCCGGTTTTCCTAATCTGGATATATAATTCTCTTTTGCTGGTTTCCCTATTACTGCCTCGAGAGCAAAAAACAAACATCTAAAACGAAAATAACATATTTATATGTTTGAAATAGTGACTATATAAGTCATCTAATATACATATATTATTTTCAAATTATAAAATTAAATAAGTCTAATATTTATGAAATAGTTTAAGTTTAAACTGCCATTAAACAAGACTTGAGACAGTAATATTAGATAAAAGTCTATTTCAAAATATATTACAGTCTGGAACAAATAAAATCATCGAGATCTAAATATATATATGGAAGAAAAAATTGTTCACATAAAAATATCTAAAAATTGTAATTTACATTTAACTTACAAAATTATTCTTAACTTCTTAAAAATATTTTTTTTGGAAAAAATATATTTATTCAGTTAGTAAAAGTAGTCACTATTTTATACATTTTTACAAATAAATCACTTATTACAGTATCAAAAATTGTTATAAAAATATTCAGTAATTGTTTATTGTTGATTTTTTTGCTAAAGGACATTTCAACGTTATCAGATCGTCATATTATAAATTTGTATACAATGAACGGCAAATGATAATTGAATACTTTTAAAAAAATCGTAATGTTGAAATGAGTGATTTATTTATATCATAATGAAAACAAAGGTTTATATTTTAACATTAGAAATATTTTTTTAAAGAGTTTACAAAAAGATTGTAATTGAACAACGATTTATAGTAAGCCTAAGAAAATTTTTAAAAAAAAATACTAACAAAATTGTTAATTATATTATAATAATTTATATTGTTTATAAATTCGTTCTCAATGATCAATATAAAAAATTATGATAATCATTCCTATTCGATTATCAGAAGGAAATAATTCAAATATCTGTACCTGCACTGTTGTTAACAAAATTAAAATATAAAAAAATCGATGTTATTGTAAAAATAAACAAAAATATTAATTATAATTAACATTTTAAAAAGAGACTCTTTTCATTCAATTATTAAAACGAGTTTTTCTCTCGTCATTTAAAATGAAAAGTACATAATGAAAAAATTAATATAATTTACTGATATTAAATATATTATAAAAAAAAATGAACATATAAAACATATAATAATGTAAATATTATTAGTATTACTAGTTTTACAATTGTACAAAAACGTCTACGTGATATTAAACAACAATACATATATTTTTTTTTAGTCAATGATAGTTTACAGAACAAAAACTTAAACAAATATACCAATGGACTGTAAAAAATTCAAATAAAGACAATTATTGTTCACTTACAACAAAAATGTCAGCGTCTTCATTTTTCAATCGATGTTCACAAAACATCCACAAATGCTTCGTTAAAATCGTACAACCGCTTTTATTCGTTTTCCTGTTTAATTATTTCTGTGGAATACGACGATAACGGTACGTTCATTACATTTTCGAACTTGAAAATTACCATACATTTATGTAAACTATATCAATCAATGTCTTCTACGTGTCAACTTACATCGTTTTATTGACTTCTTATCACGATCCGTTTAAAAAAACATTTGTAGTAATTAGGCAAATTGTTTATAATTTTCATACGTAATTGAAAATATACTAAATTTTCCGCATTTTTCCCTTACATTAACATAAATACATACCCACACATACACACACACACATACATATATATATATATATAATATACTTTTGCTTGTATGTATATGAATACGGATATGTATGTAAGTATTAAAAAACATATAAGTAATTATAAAATTAATGTTTAAGATAAAAATAATAACCATATTGTTATTTTTTCTGTTCTTTGAAATATAAAAAAAATATATAATTACAGTCACAAATAATAATACATTAATTATCACACACTTTTAAAAAATTACAAAAGTATTTAATTAAACGAAAAAATTGTCATGAAATTGTTTATATATAAATATTAAAAATAGCAAACATTACAAAATCCAGAATAATAATATGGATAGTTATTTCTCTACAAACTTTAAAAATCGATCAATTATAAAAATTAATTCTATTTTTTTTTCGAAACTATTTATAAACTGTATTATAGATATTGCCTATTAAATATTAGAAAATATTAGATACTTTAATTCATTTATATATCTTAAATTCACTGCACATAAACTGATATAGTATTTAAATTTTGAATGAAGTATTTTTAATTATTTATTTTATTTTTAGTTCAAAAGATGTAGTTAACATTTCTTTAAAATTTTTTGCAATACCAGAAAAACTATAAATATATCTATAAATTATTTATTTTTTATATTTTTCTCTGAAACGAATTTCGATGACCTTGATATTACCTTTAGAGTATATTCAATTTTTATTCTCTGAAATAATACCACCATCATTAAAATAATTACAAGAAAATTGAAAAAAGGAATTCTAAATGACAGAAAAATTCAACTAAAAAAAATATAATATTCATATTAGTGATTCATTATTGTATAAATAGGATTTATTATTTTTGTAAAAAAAACTTACATCATTTTTATAGGATAATTTATTAAAAATTTTGCTACAAAAAATAAATTCCACTTTTAGCTACATCCTATTTATTTCAAACAATCTCAATATTATTACAATACAATCATTGAAACAATGCATTTGGCAATGACACGATTATTTTAAATACTGTTAAGATTTTCAGATATTTTAATCGTAAATATTTATTCAATTATCGAAACATTTCTTTATTGTGATATTGTATTCGATATTGAATTCATTTATATACACATCCTCGTTATCAGATATCAATCGTATTTATTAATTTAGTTTTATAACCCAATAATTTTTAATAAAAACTTAAAACGTATTAACAATATTTTATTGTTATAACATTATAATGCAATACCGCAACCAAATATACTCGGTTGGAATTAAAATCTATATTTCAGTATATTAGGTATTTTCTTTACAACACGTTTTTATATTACAGTAGATTTATGATAGTCTGTAATATAAACAAGAATAGAGTTTTCTGTAACTAATAATCTGATCGAACAATTAAAATACATTTGTTCTCTTTTCAAAATTATAACAATACTTATTAGTTATATATATATATATATATATATATATATATATATATATATATATATATATATATATATATATACATATATATACAGTGAGCTAAAGTGAAACTCATACAGAATTATGTTCAATAAAATTTTGTATATAAATTTTTAAATCAAAAAAAATCCCTTTTATATTTCACTTAAATTGTTTATTAAGGATATTTTTATCATATAAAAATAAATAAATCATAAAATAATACTTAAAGACCAAAAAAAAGTACGAATTCTGAAAAATCATTCAAAAACACATCAAAATGAAACTCATACAACTAACAAATTATTTATTAAATTAAAATTTACAATGGATTGAATTATTTTAGTACTTAGTAGAGTAGCCTTTATTAATTTTTATAGCCTTTAAACGATTTAGGATGGATTTAACTAATTTTTCACAATAAGCTAGATCAATTTTTCCTCCATTCTTCTAATAAAGCATTATTATAAATAATAATGTGTGTTCTAATGGCAACTTCTAAGTGATTCCATAGATTTTCAATCACACTTATATCAGGTGATTATGGTGGTGTTTCCAGTACTTTAGGACAGTTATATAACAACTAACTACGTGTTTTATAAGCTTTGTGCTGGGGTCGTTGCCCTGATGAAAATTAAATATTTGTAAAATCCCAAGTTTTTGAGCACTGGCTTTCAATTTTTTTCTTAATAGATCAATATAAACATTTTGATTCTTAATGCCATCTATAAAATTAATTTCCAACCCCTTTCATAGACATACAACCCCATACCATTATATGACCGCTCTTATGTTTGGCTGTAGAATGTAAATGTTTTAAAAACATTTCTGTATTTGGTTTCTGCCATACATTATTTCTCCCATTAAATCCAAATAAATTATATTTGCTTTCGTCCATAAACAAAACATCTTTCCAATAATCAAAACTCTTATTAACATGTTCCCGAACGAAGTTTAACCTTTTGTTGCGATTAGCTAGATTTATGAAAGTTTTCTTCCTGGCAATACGAACATGAAACCCATTTTTATTTAATATATTGCGAATTTTTTGGGGGCTTGCTTTTTTATTTAGATACTTTTTAACTTCTAAAGTCAATTTGGACGCGCTAATTTTCGAATTTTCTTTAATTTTTTGTAGAATCTAACGCTCGTCATGGTCATTAAAAATCTTGCGGAGACTCTTTCTGACTTTATTGTCAACATTTTGGCCGTTTTTAAATCTTTTTATTACAGATTACATTGTAGCGTGGCTTTTATTAACTATTTCCCTAATTTCCCGTAGAGTTTTTCCATTTTTGTAATGAAAAATCATTGACTTTCGCTCGTCCGTCGATGATTGTCCCCTTTGTCTTCTCAAAGTGAAAAT
This sequence comes from Neoneuromus ignobilis, assembly GCA_029203775.1. Classification (NCBI taxonomy): domain Eukaryota; kingdom Metazoa; phylum Arthropoda; class Insecta; order Megaloptera; family Corydalidae; genus Neoneuromus; species Neoneuromus ignobilis. Next base: position 6,556,487 of record CP092092.1, read on the forward strand.
CCAACTTTTATTTCTTACAAAATGATTATAAACGACTTAACAATAGGTTTTTTTTATAACCAAAGTGACCAAATACATATTTGAAGAGTATTCTTTCTTAACACAGCAGATTTCAAGCGAAAATAATTCGTTGTATGAGTTTCATTTTGATGTATTTTTTGTTCATTTTTCAGAAATGGTTACTTTTTCTGGAGTAGAAGTATTGATTTACGATTGAAATTTTCAAATATAATAAAAATAACCCTAATAAAGAACTTAACCAAGAGAAATAAAGAAAATTGTTATAATAATTAAATATATGTGTAAAATTATTGGAAACATAACTGTGTATGAGTTTTACTTTGACTCACTGTATATATATATATATATATATATACAAGGATCGTTTGATAAGTATGGTAAATTTATTTATTGTTTAATTTAATTAATTAATTAATTGAATTAAATTTTTCAATTTAGTTTTTCTTACTTTTTTACCATACTTATCAAACGACCATCGTATGTATGTATTTATGTGTGTATGTATGTACATACAAATAAATATGTTAGTAATGAAATATAGTCTTACTTTTTAAATGTAATAAATAATGTTTATTTAATCGTGTTTAAATAAATAGTATTTATAATTAATTTTAAATATTCATAACAAATTTATTAAAAAATCTTGATTGAAATTCCTATATTAGAGCTGATTTCCGTCGACCTATTAAAATTTCCATGCAAAACAGATAATCATGAACATTTCAAAAAAAAAACTTTTTTAAGCAAAAACCAGTTTAGAAAACTAGATATATGTAAGTTAAAGGTTATCAGTTGCACTATTTATTTTTTAAAAAAATGCACCATAATTATATATACATGTATTTATATATTCATTTGTACATATGTATATACAAACGTTAGATTCACCACTTATGTTCTTTGATTATCTTAGATTCAATTAAACCGAAATTATTTTTGATACATTCTTTAATTTGTCAAAACTTTACTTAATACAAAATAGCAGCCAATAATGTCGTATATTACAAATCACTCCATTGAAAATAATTATTTTTTTTATTTAATTCGCAATATTTTTTTTGTTAAATAATATTAATACACTTGGTTAGACCAGAGATTTCTCTGAAATCAAAATTGACCTATTATAAATTCACAAATAGTTTTCTGTAAGTAAATACATCCTGCAAGATTGTAATTCATTTAAAATATAGGGTCATCCAAATGTCACGCTTAAATTTGTGTTTTATTAAAAAAATATATGTATAGTGTGGTGTATAGGTAAACATGTGTATAGTTTCTTTTGACTTTTTAATAAACTACAAATCTAGGCGTCACATTTGATGACCCATTATAATGTCTCTATTAAAAATTAAATCTTTACTCGTTTTTTTCAAAAATGTTCTACTATAACTAGTTTTTTTATAGAAAATTGAAAACTTTGAACAGATTTTCAACTTACATTATTTTATCTGCATACCTAAACCAATTTTGTAATAAAAAAATAGCTACGAAGCTAATTCACATTTTATTTCTCATTTAAAATATAAAACTAATACCTGAAATAACAAATTTATCAAATTGATTAAAAACTATTTTTATTTAATAGTAAATCAAGGATGAAAATATTATTTTCAACTTATATTATTTTATCTACATAATTAAACCTATTCTGTGATAAAAATACTAATAAGGTTACTTTGCAATTTATTTCCCATTCAAAGTATAAAAATATACACCTAAATAAACAAGGTTATCAACTAAGTAAAAATTTGTTCCGTTCACAAGTTAAATAAGTAATAATATTTATCTATCATTTTTTATGAAGTAAACACTATGCTCTGAAAAATACATCAATATGAGCAACCAAAAATGATTTAATATGTATTTATAAAAATTAATTATATGTAACAAATTTCATTAATTCAATAATTGAATTTTCCCTCTCTCTCTCTCTATTTATATAAATATGTAAAAAAAAGGAAATTTTAGAAATTATTTACTCAATAATAGATAAGAGTATTCTAAGCAAAAGTTATTCTTAGTAATTATTTTTTTATGTTATTTCTGTTTAAAAATGTAAATTCCGATTCTATACAAAAGAAATGTATCTCATAAGGCCATCTTTAAACCTAGTAAAATTTCAAAATAATTATTTCTAATCTCATAAACAATTGTTTATTGAAATAATAGATATTATTTTACCTAAGAAATTCATATAACTAAAAAGTGTATAGTTTATATTAACAATCGATTTTCCACGAATTTCATGTTAAAATGTCAACATAAACATTTTATATGATGCAACATACCATTCTTTCTTTCGATATAGTCTATTAGTTTGTTTCGTATGCAGAATTCGTATCGCTCTGATTATTTATTTACTCATAAACGCGTTGCATGCGATTGCATCGAATAATAGAAAGAATTCTCTTCTACGAATTAAACGTGTATTCAACTATACAACTACAAGTTCATGAATAGATCTATACACACGTATTACACATATGTATTCAAGTTTAAGTTCCTCGATGGTAAAAGCAAGCAGACCAACTAGACATAACCGGTATAACTGTTGATTTGAGTGGGTCAGTAGTGGTCGCGACCCGTTCACTCTTCGGCAACCGAGCGTGTGTTTGAAAGATAAATTTCAAAGTATTTTATTTTTGATTATCATCTCAAGTATATTAGACAGCCAGTGCACCGAGTGTGATCAGTTGTGGTGCGATTACGTTTGTGTCGAAGACGGTACGAGTTTCAATTCGGATCGCACAACAATGAATTCTCAAGTACGTTTCTCAAATACAATATCTAAATTTGTACTTATTTCATTATTTAAATCTGAATCACTTGTGGCAAATGACATTTAAATAATATACCTTTAGAAATAACATTAAAATCCATTTCAACAATATGTAACAATAGGAAAGAATTATATACTTTTTCATTTGCAATTTTACATTCAAAGAATTTCCTTCGACGTTTATTAAAAAGAAACTATATTTCAGCTTAATTGTACGATAAAAAATATTAATTACAAATATTTCTTCCGATATTATTTTTCATAGATCTGTAATTTGTATAAAAATATATAAATTTAAGAATATAATTCATAAACTTGATGAAATTATTTTTTTATTTGTAATAGATTTCTAATTCAATTTAATATAAACAATGATGGGATTGAAAGATAATATAATATTTAAAATTTCAATTAAAACTAAAATCCTAGTATAGAATTAAATACAATTAGAACTAATCATTGACTAAAAATTAATTAAAAAAGATTTACATAAACATTTATTCAAAATATTTCCAATCATATCATTTTTTTAATAAATGTAACCTGTTTTTTTAATAAAAGTAATTTAATTTCTATTGAGCCCTCCCTCCTCCATTCAACAATACTCAATCAAAATATAATTCAGAATACATATATTACTTTATGTGCCGAATTATTTTTTAAAAAGATAATAATTTTCTGACTATATTAAAAATCTGCACATAAAAATATTAATTTATGTATTGAAAAAACTGTTAAAAAGTTATCTTATTTTTTATTTTTCAATTCCTTAAAAATATGAAAACATATAAATTCCTTTCGTACTATATACATTCCAAAATAATTAAGCAATTTTATTAGAATTATAATTTACAGACCATATAAACATTGTAAAAAAATACTAATTAAATGAATTTTAAAATTGCAATATATACTATAATTATTAAAAACGAGTTTAAGAATCTGAGAATAAAAAAGATCATTCATTTTAATTGACTATATTAAAATATTTACGAAAATCAAAAAAAAGTATGATTTAACATAAAATATTAATTTTATATTTTAGTTTATTTTCATAAAAAAATTCATACATTATTGAAAATAACATAAGGAGAGATAGTCAAAATAATTTAATTAAAATTTTTTTAAAAAAATAAAGTAATTTTTAATATTTATATATTTTCTCTGAAAAGTAAAAATACTAAAGGCTTTCAATCTTCAAAAAAATCTCTCTTAAACAGAAAATATTTTCAATGTATATTTCAATTTTCTTTTTTATGTTTTTTTTCTAATTGCAATGACTAAACTTGCTTGTATAAAATTAAAATATTTTATTCGTAAATTATCAGTTATTTCTTTTTAATTGACAAAGAAATAACGCAAGGTACTTTTTCTCTGTGAATTAAAAAATCCAAAATTGTGCAATTAATAACACTAAACATTTAGAAACAATAATAGCTATTGTTTGTTTCGGCAATAAAGGGTGAAACAAGTTTATTAATTGGATTTCATATCAAATCATAAAAACTGTAATCTATAAATAAACTTCAAGGATTTATTTTTTTGAATATATCACAGAACTGATACTTTGTGTACCGCAAAATTTCTTATAAAATTTAGTACACGAATTTTAGCTTGTAATTATTGTATTCGATTGATTTCTTTTTTATTTCAAATCAATTATAAAAGTGAATGTGATTTAACCTATTTATAGTTTATTGCCAGATTCGAATTTAATCTACTTTTTCCATCGTAAAATATTTCAAGCGTTATATATTTTTTTTCAATTGACTACATTATTTTTAAACAAAATGTTGTTTTAAATTTAAATGTATAAAGTGATTTTTTTTATTACAAGTTTTTGCATCCTATTTTTTTTTATTTAACACTAGGTTTACGGACGTTTCATGTATACCTATCTTTATGGACACGGGTCAATTTGACGCATGAACAAAATCATACATTTTCTTTAAAAAACAATTTAAAAACAACAATTATATAATATGAACTTGTAAATGAAACAATAAAATATACATTTATATAAAATTTATAATATTTAACATATAACAACAATCCGTTGTTATATTCCTACCTCGATGTAAATATGATTCGGCTAACTTTAAAACTACAAAATCCGTCCAAAAGTGTTGAAGTTTGCGTTTCATCTTTACCCAGATTAGGGAAACCATTTTTTAGATATTTTGAATTTACATCTACTGCCAACCAAAACTTGATGCCAAATTTATGTGGCTTATTTGACATATATTGCGTGAATCTGCATCGGACTTTCATAGGGAATAGTTGCTTGTCTATTGAAATATTTTCGTGAGGTTTATAACAGAATTTACTATTATGTATAAATTTGTTCCATATTTCAGATATCAATGCAAATTTATCTGTACGTAAACGTTCGGATCGTTTTGTTCTTTTATCAAATCATATGAATCGAAGAATTTGCTTAAATTGATCTTATACATTGTGCTCGAGAAGAAAGCGGGTCCCCATTTCTTCGACCATAAATAAAAATATTTTAGTGACTTTGCTTCATATGCTTCCCGAGCATACCAAATTACCTTTTCTGTATCAGAGTTTTCCAACTAGCATTAATTCTTATTTTAAGATTGCGTCAAACTGACCCGTATCATAAAGATAGGTATACCACATACGTAATTTCTAAATTAAAAAGTTTTGACGAAAATTAATTTCCCTATTTTATTTGTCTCGTTAAATGGATAAAAGTTAGTACAAGTGGCAGAAGAAAAATGTAAACAGTTTCTATAAATTCCCTCATGAAATTCGAAATGTGTCAAAATGACGCGTCCCATAAACCTAGTGTTAAATAATACAAGAAAACGAGAGGTCGTTGCCCTCTAATTCATGTTCTCCTACATTGACGAACTACCTATTAAAATTCCATTAAATCATTATATTCTTAGTTAGTAAATATACGGCTAATTCGTTCTACAAAATACACACGATGCAATTATTTTATGTGTGTTAGTATCACAAACGTATCGGTTTCATTTTTTTATGCAAAGCAGTCATTATTGACTGCGTTAAAAATATATAATAAAGGAAATGCAAAAAAAATTAATTATATATCAATGACAATAACACAATATTAAAATTAAATAATAAAGTAAATGCAAAGTATTATATATATATATATATATATATATATATATATATATATATATATATATATATATATAATGAAAAACTATTAAATTATTTACAATGTTATTCCAATTATTAGGAAAAAAAACTTCTTCAGTTATATTAAATTATAAAAGATAAAAAGTCACATTGCAACATAATTGATACATTAGAGATATTTCACACATACAAATATTTTTTTTAATACAGAGTACATATTGACATCAATTATAATTGACTTTTTTCTTCCATTGCTATTTAAGAAGATATAATTCCGAAATAGTACAATAAAACTGTTAGAAACTTATTGATTTGATAAAGCTAATCTTCGTTGTATATCTTCTATCTTTTTCTTTCATATAATTGTCAATCTTTAACCTACTCTTCGACTATTCATCTTCGATTGTTCTTCGTTATAAGTCTCATTTTGATATCTTCATTCTGGTGATATTATTACTCAGGAAAAACGTTAAAAAATATGTCATCTTCAGTACATTGTATCTTTCAACAATGTATGTATTGAAATTGATCTTAGGTAGATAAATGATTATTTCTGCAATTATTTTATTTCAAACTACAACAATAAATTAAGAGTTTTTAAATCACTAGAAAGAATTTTGTAGTAAAAACACTGATAATAAAATTGTATAAACATTTTTACTCTTTATATATATATATATATATATATATATATATATATATATATATATATATATATATATATATATATATATATATATATATATATATATATATATATATATATATATATATATATATATATATATATATATATATATATATATATATATATATATATATATACGAGCAATTAAAGCTTGAACATGATTTACATCTGAGAATGGCAGAAATGGCGAAGAAATCTTTAGAAGAAGATCAGAAAAAGTCAGTGTAAAACCCAAGTGAATATTTTGCCTTTTCATTAAATTTCCAGAAAGCATAGCCTTTTCCCAAACGTTCAGTTTCCTTATATTACAAGAGAAATATGTACGTTTTAAATTTAGGATTTCATCATTTTCATAACAGCAACATTGATATGTATCTTTAGGATGAAACAATTGCAGCGAGAGGTTCACAGAAACTTGCTTCGTGTTGCATAAAACATCTTAAGAAAGTCACAACTTCAAAGCACGTAATTGATTATAGGTGATGCATGTCTAGACAAAATCGTAACATAAAACTGACACTAACTTGTATGAAAATTATTCAGTCTTCAAATAACGATATTGAAATTATTGATCATACATTTTTAATTTCAACCCATTTGTCCTTACACAATGGTCGTGTCTTTAGTATAATAAAAATAGCCTTAAGGAAAAAAAATGTTTTATATATTCCAAATGAATACTATCCAAAAAGATAGTATCCATGTTCCAAGAAATGGAATCCCAAAACATTGTTCACAAATAGAAATGGAAATCCTTGATACATAGATCCTCGTCTGTTACTAAAGTAAAATATAAAGATATGATGGATTTGCTTTCCTATATATCCTCAATTTACCACAATTATTTTAAAAATGTAAAACGAAGTGAAATGCTTGAATAAATTCACTCACTCCTATTAACGACAATGAAGAAATACTTGAATAATTTTCTATATGAAAAACGTTATATAAATTACTTATATTAATATTATCAATTTACTTAAATTGCTTACTATCTTATAAAACAACACTTCAATAAAACACATAGGACAAAATCAACATAAGTTGTTAGTTTTTATAAACTATTGATTTTGGAAATGGCTTAAGTCACTTTACAGTAATCAAAAATGGCAAATCGTTAACAACTATGCGAAATTATTTATACTGAGAAAAATATAAGTGAAACTTATCCATAGCAAGCAAAATGCAAATCATTTAATATCTCAAAATAGCATAAAAACGACTTATGCCACTTTTAAAATTCACGGCTCATATATATATATATATATATATATATATATATATATATATATATACATATATATATATACATATACATATACATATACATATACATATACATATACATACACATACACATACATACATACATACACACACATGTATGTGTGTGTATTATTATACTCAACAATATAACTTGAATTTTTATTATTTTTTAATATTTTAAAGATACTATTATTTATCATTTTCACAATCTACTTTGACATAGTAACTATATGATCTATTATTTTATTTTCTATAAAAGATCAAATACGTATTTTATTTATTACACGAATATAATTATATGATAACAATTACATAATTAGAAAATATAAAAATATTATTCATAGTTGTTTATTTTATTTCAATTTCGAAGAAATGATTTCTCAATGCCGCGTTATCATTTATATTTATATATTTGATTGTCTACTATCAATTCATAAATTTAGAATATTTATACTTTGTTGAACTGTGTTTAATAAATATTGATACTAAAATAGTAAAAAGTATGTACGTACACACATGCATACGTACATACATACATACATGATATATATATATATATATATATATATATATATATATATATATATATATATTACAATTTGTTTTTAGAGATAATAATTATACAAATACTTTATAAATATTTGCTACACCAAAAATTCTTAAAATACCATGGTCTGAGACTCAAAAATATTTTATTAATAAAATAGATACATTATTTTCAAAAATTATGTACACATATATTTGAAATTCAAGTTATTGAAATCCATAAAAATATAATTTCAATGCACAATTTTATAATTCTAAAAATCATATTTAATTTCATGATTCTTCGAAACTGGAAATCTATTTACAGTAAAAAATAATTATTAGCTGCTCTTCCCTGTTAAATGTAGAAAACTTTGATATAAGTCAGCGTTGATTTTATTTATCTAATAATTATTTTCAAAAAACTTTTCTTTCGCATAATAAATCTTAAATAAATTAAGGTACTTTTAAAAATCAATTTATTATATTCAGGCCATAAAATGAATGTAAACTGATTATTACTATTCATTTTAACGCTAACGAATTAACTTTAATACTAATAAATTACTCATCGCAACTCCACAATATTTTATGAAAGTGCTCATTAATCACTTATTGTTCACTTTATTCACTAATATGCATTTCGATAGACGTGCACCATATCTACATTATAAATATATGAAATTTATTTTATAATTTTTAAATTAATATATAAGATTTTATAATAAAACTCTTTGACAAAATATTTTCACTGATTAAATTAAAAATTATTATTTTTTGTCTCATAATTTAATCATAAATGTGTATTTTTTTATTAGAGGGGATATTTTTTATCTACCCACCCATCTTTATCGAAGGAGTAAAAGTTTCAAAGAAAACATACTTGTTTTGTATTAAATACACATTTCAATATACAGTTCTAGTTAAATGATAGAGCAATTATATCGAAAAAGTTTAGAAAATAAACAGAGACGCACAACTTTAATTAATATTTTAAAGCTTTTGTAGAGTGTCCAACCTTGGAGTATTTTAATTAAATAATAGCTTTTCATTATTTCTATGGCAAAAATTATTAACACAAAAAGTTAAATTGGGAAAATTACAAAAAAAAAACAAATTTGTGAAAATTCAATGTTTCATAGAGATACTAAGGGTTGGAATACTTTTCATTCCAATATATTTACATCACCACCTTCCTCAATGAAGATTTTTAAAATCAGAATAAAACAAAGGGTAACATTTAATTAAATAAAGTTCGTTCCAAAATGGGAACCTATGCACCAAACTTGCATCTTAAGTAAATATATTATTATTGTTATTGAATAAAAATGTTTTTAAATTGAAATCTGTTTTCAATTTTTACATTTTCTGAATAATTTAGCATAAATGAATAACACATTCCAACATCACAAAATGTTATAATTGTTCAGATTGTATAATGTAACACTTGACGATGATAAATCTGTTATCAAAATGCATATCAGGGAATAAAATAAATAAATGATTACTGAACACATAAATTTTATGATGTGTGGTTGAAGAAATCATTTATATTAAAATAAATTCGGTACAATATGAAAATAAATTTTCTAAATAACATATATTGTAAAAACTTTTCTACATATACATTTTCTCTATATGTTAGAATCCAGCTATTAGTTTGATATCAATAGGTTATATTACAAAATTATAAGATAAATATATAAAAAAGTTAAATGTCCAATCTAATCACTAGTAGTTGTTTGATATTATCTCTTATTTTCTAAAAAATATTATATTATAAATAATAATATATTATCTATTATTTTATAAAAAATTAAAATGATACAAATATATATAGAAGACAAATATAAAAGGTTTAAATATTCAACTAGAAATCAAGTTTAAGAATTCAGTTTAAAATTAGATTAATTGATTAGAAGAAGTTAAACAAAGTTTTAATTAATAAAATAATATTTCAGAAGTTTTATGAAAAATCTCTCTTGAACAAAAGTGAATATACTGAACAAATGAAAATTTTAGACTTTTCCTTCAGGATGTAAAATAATCAATTTATTAATTTCACTCCAAATAAAATAAATGGGTATAATTATATTTTTCTTTCGCTAATGTACATATATACAAGTTGCTAAATTACTTTAATGTTATTTATTTTTTGTTAAATTAAACATTTTTTAATTTTAATAACAAATGAATAAATTTGAAATACATTTAAACTTTTAAATAAAAAGACAAAATTGTTAAAATTGACTTTTTAATCCTATTACAGAAAAGTTTACGAGTAGCTATTATAGGTCAGAGTGTTTTTGCAGCTGATGTTTTTAAATTACTAATACAACGAGGTCATCGAATTGTTGGGGTTTTTACAGTTCTTGATAAAGGCAATAGAGAAGATCCTTTAGGTATACATTATTTTTGATATTTTTTTATGTTACATGTCTTTCACATAAATATTAATTCTTTTTAGCTACTATTGCTAAGGAAAATTCTGTACCAGTATTTAAAATAAAAGCATGGCGTCGGGCTGGACAACCTCTCCCGGAAACACTTCAGCAATATCAACAAGTCGAAGCTGACATCAATGTATTACCTTATTGTACACAATTCATTCCCATGGAAGTAATTGAACACCCACCATTAAAAAGCATCTGCTACCATCCATCATTATTACCTCGTCATCGTGGAGCAAGTTCTATTAACTGGACATTAATTTCGGGAGACACTCAAGCTGGTTTTTCAATATTTTGGGCAGATGATGGTTTAGACACTGGTCCAATTTTACTTCAAAAATCATGTAATGTTCTACCTGATGATACAGTGGATTCTCTTTATAAAAGGTTGTGTATTTCATGTTTCATTATATAAATATATTAAAATATTAAAAATATTTATATTGATTGTATAGATTTCTTTACCCAGCTGGAGTAACTGCAGTTGCAGATTCAGTTGATTTAGTAGCAGTTGGTTCAGCTCCAAAAATAAAACAACCCTCAGAGGGTGCAACATATGAACCAATGTTGAATAAATCTGAATTACAAAAAGTATGTCTTACATCTTATCTATAAAATAATTAAAACAAAGTAATTCATTTTAAAATTTACCTCTATGAGAAAGTCAAATAAAAAAAATAAGTACTTATTTTTTAGATTGATTGGTCAAAAACAGGAAAAGAAATCCATGATTTTATCCGTGGAATGGATTCTGTCCCAGGTGCTTGGACAACAATAATACCACCAAACACTGAAAATGTTGAACCTGAAGAGATACGATTTTTCGGTTCTACAATACATACAGGATCTGTTCCATCAGGTATTGAAGTGGAAATACCAGAAATGAAGCAAAAAGCAATACTACACAATAGTGGTTTGTTGATCGTTGGCAGTGATGGTGTTTATGTAAATGTTGCACGATTAAAAGTTGGCCAAAAAACAATTCCCGCACAAAAGTACGGTCAAAAGACCAATACAGAAAATAACATTGATCTCACAGATGATGAAAGACAATGCGTTGAACGTATACGACAAATATGGAATTCAATACTAAATATTGATATAGAAGATGAAACGGATTTTTTTGAATCCGGTGCAGGATCAATGGATGTTGTAAGGTTATTATTATTTTAATACATTACCCAAATTTTGATAATAGTTATAAATTATAAATATACAAAGAAATATAAATATATTATACATTTTATTTTCTTTCAATTTTCATTTACAGATTAGTTGAAGAAATCAAAGATGCATTACAAGTAGAACTTGAAAATGAAGATGTTTTTATGGCCACAACATTCCATGACTTTTATGTTTGTGTTATACTGAAAGCACGTGGAGAAAATCAAACTAAAACTGTTACGTATGATGCTATAGAAATTTTTGCCAACAAACTCCATCTTAAATTTCCTCATCAACTGTTCATTGATGGAAAATTTGTTGATGCTACTGATGGAAAAACATTAAGTATTATAAATCCTACAGATGAAAGTGTTATTTGTAAGGTATTAATTTGTTTATTTTCTTAAAAATGTTTAAATCTAATAATCATAATCATAAAGTGAAAATTCGTATATACAAAATAAGCAAATAATTAGTAACACTATTTATAAATATTTTCAAATCTATTTAGGTACAATGTGCATCTCCTGTAGATGTTGATAAAGCTGTTTTAGCAGCAAAGCATGCATTTGAGGAAGGAGAATGGTCAAAGATTAGTGCTAGAGACCGTGGAATCCTTATGTATAAACTTGCTGATCTAATGTATGAACATCGAGAAGAACTTGCAACAATTGAAGCTTTAGATTCTGGTGCAGTTTATACATTAGCACTTAAAACACATGTTGGTATGAGTATAGAAACATGGCGTTATTTTGCTGGATGGGCAGATAAAGTACAAGGTTCAACTGTGCCAATTTCACATGCAAGACCTAACAGAAATCTGACATTCACAAAACGAGAACCAATTGGGTAAGTTTATATATAAAATTTGTTAATTTCTTCATTGAATGTTTATCTGTTGTGTATATATTTATCTGTAATAAAAATATATTTTTAGTGTATGTGGTTTAATCACTCCATGGAATTATCCTTTAATGATGCTTTCATGGAAAATGGCTGCTTGTATTGCAGCTGGCAATACAGTGGTCTTAAAACCTGCGCAAGTATGTCCATTGACAGCTCTTAAATTTGCTGAACTGTCTGCGCTTGCTGGTTTTCCACCTGGTGTAATTAATGTATTGCCCGGTAAAGGATCAGATGCTGGAAATGCAATTGCAAATCATATCGATGTGCGCAAACTAGGTTTTACCGGGAGCACAGAAATCGGTCGTGTGATAATGGGATCATGTGCTAAATCTAATTTAAAGAAAGTATCCCTGGAACTTGGTGGAAAATCTCCACTTGTAATATTTGCCGATTGTGATATCAACAAAGCCGTTCGTTCGGTAAATGACGCAAATTCAATAGTAATCAAGCAACAATCATTTATGTATTTTTTTCTGTAGGCTATGAGTGGAGTTTTTTTCAATAAAGGTGAAAATTGTATAGCAGCTGGAAGACTTTTTGTAGAAGAGAGTATTTATGAGGAATTTATAACAAGAGTAGTAGTAGAAACAAGAAAGGTTAGCTACATAAATATTAATATATTCGTTAATCTTGCCCAACCTTTTACCATACAATAATAAATAAATAATTATTTATCAGATTATAATTGGAGACCCTTTGGATCGTGGAACAAGTCATGGTCCCCAAAATCACCGAGCACATATCGATAAGCTTGTTGAATTTTGTAATCGTGGTATAGTTGAAGGTGCCAAATTACAACACGGTGGTAGACAACTTCCTAGGCCTGGTTTATTCTTTGAACCAACAATATTTACAGATGTTGAAGATGATATGTACATTGCCAAAGAAGAGTCTTTTGGACCAATAATGATTATTTCAAAATTTGCAAATGGGTAATTATCTCATAATAACATCATGTATAATACATTATATATATATATAAATATTTTTTTTTTATTAGGAGCATTGATGATGTTTTAAAACGAGCCAATGCAACTGAGTATGGGCTTGCTTCTGGAGTTTTCACAAATGATATTAATAAAGCATTACGTTTTGCTGAAAAAATTGATGCAGGTACAGTATTCATTAATACCTACAATAAAACTGATGTTGCTGCACCTTTTGGAGGTTTTAAACAATCTGGCTTTGGAAAAGACTTAGGTAAGTTTATCAAATTGACATTAAAAAACAAATAAAATTTAAATGTTTTATTACATATCACCTGACTATTTCTTTAAACAAATTATTTTAGGACAAGAAGCATTAAATGAATACCTGAAAACAAAATGTGTTACAATCGAGTATTAATTATTCCTTAAGAATTACAGTGATTATAATAAAATATAACATGAGAAATGTTTTGTATTTGTTATTTTATTAAAATTGTATGTACATAAAATGTTTTTTAAAAAAATAATCAAACATTTTTCATTTCATTAAGAACAGTCAGTAATACAACCCCATTTTTCTATAAATTGATAACAAAAATAGTATTTTATAAATAAAATTCATTTAATTGAAACATCACTAGTTATTTGCAGTTTTTTTTATATATATTTTGACTTAATTTATATGTTGTATATTTTTCTGATCAGCTAAATATATTTTTACAGTTTTTTTATTAGTTATTTTTTAAGGAATATTCAATGTTTTAAATAAAAAAAATAAAAAATAAAAGTATAATCATTTTATTTACAAAAGTATTTTCTATACACATTAATCTGAATCAGAATCAAAGTTCCCTTGATAACTCAAATTTGTAATATCATCAGTTGTCTTCTCATCTTTTACACACATGTTTTCTTCTTTTGATTTGGAATCTAATATTCTCATAAGTTTTTTAGTAGGTTTAAACTACAAATATATTTTATAAATGCAGTAAAATTTATAAACATTTATTTAGTAAAGATAAGCAATACAATTAATTATGATATACTCTTTTCAGAATTAAAATTATAAAATATATTACACTTACAGTTAATTGATGATTATTAATCACACATGGGTTTCCTGTGAATAATTTAAAAGCAGCTTCTAGAGGCATTTGAACTTTAACAGTAAATTTATGTTTTGAAGAGGGAAGCTTTGTCATTTTTGCTATATGCTTGATTTTTCTTTTTAAATCAATTAATTTTATACTTTTTGGAAGATCTTCAATATAAAATCTAAAATACATTTATAGATTATATAAATAAATTGAACACAATTTTAAATAATTTAACTTACGAAACCAATTTATATTTTTGAACATGAAATGAATTTTTTTCTTTCTCCACATAAGATACTTTTATTTTTTTATTTTCTAGTTTAACCCTTTTTAAACAATTAAACACTACTTTACATTTTTCATCGTCGTTAAATTTTATAAAGCACCATCTTCTTGATCGCTGTCTAGGTAACCTTACATCTTCTATTAATGGATGAAGATTTTTTACCGTAAGTTCGTCTATTATTTTAACTGGTAAACGAACGTATAAACACTTCATTTTTACACTATACTCAATAACTTAAAACAGCATGTAAAAATTTAAAATACATGTGTATACATATATAACAAAATAGGTTATTACTACAGTTCTTCTACTTGTTCAAAAAACAGTGTTAGTTAAACGTAATCTAGTAGAATTCTAACATTTGTACTAATTATATATTAACTATAATATACATAAGTACACATATATTTATTTATTTATTTACATATATATATATATATATATATATATATATATATATATATATATATATATATATATATATATATATATATATATATATATATATATATAACAAACAAATGAATTTTTAGATTTTAAATAAGTATGGACGAAACTAATTTAAGTATGAAAATTGAAGATATTAAAAACTTTTATCAAAAATTACAAGAAAAATTATGTAATCTTTATAAAGAATTAAGAATATATCAAGATAAAACATCCATGTTAAGATTTAATTACGCTTGTACTGAATTAGAATTAACATTATCTTACAAACCTAAAACAATGAAGATTATTTTAGAAAATAATGAAGAATCATTAATGTCACATGACTGTCAATTAATATTTAATGAACTATTTTAAAATTCGGTATTAAGTTTAGTAACGGTACCTTTATGTATTAATAAACTTTTTATGTTAAATATTTTTATTCATAATTATTAATAGTTAACCATTCATATAAATTCCATGTAAATCGACATTTTTACTCAACGTGAAATAATATTGTCGAGAAAATATATGTGAAAATTATTTTATGTGTTTAAAATGAAAAAATAACATTGTAATAATGTATGAAAATATAAGTTAATATAATAAATTGAAAAGCTTTTTTATTAATTATAGATTCAATACAATTTGTTTTGGTACTACTTTTAACAACAACAGTTAGAATTTATGTCAAGACATATTTAGGAATTGTCATTGAAGAAACTGTTTTTAACTTATATTAATAATGACAAAAGTTCAACCAAGAGATGTATCTCCATTAATTGCATTAATGAGAAATTTTTTACTTGGGGTTAGTTAAATTTGTATTTTTTGTATTTAGCTTACAAGATAGTAAAGGTTATGTTCCATTATATAATTAACAAAATTTGTATTTTTATTTAATAAACATTAAATTTCTTTATTTTTTGATATTAATTAAATACAAATTAAGAATGTTTCAATTTTAGATTGTTTAAATCAGAACATTAATATAAATCGATTTTATTGTCTTATTAAAAATAAATGTTCAGTAAATATTTTGTATAAAGAATTTTTTTTTAATTAATGACATATTATATTTGATTCAAACAGCGTAAATTTTTAAACCCACTTCGCTTTGAAGATTGGTTAGCATCTAGATCACCACCACCACCTAAACTTCCTGATGGACCTTCTCATAAATTGCACAGTAATTATTATTACAGTAGAGATCCTAGAGGAGAAATTACTCCACCTATAGTTTTAGCAGATGGACAGGCTCGTTTAAGTCCAAGTACTGAGAAAAGGTATATTATTATCGAATTTATAATATAAACATTTATAATATTAAATATGCCATTTTTTAGTGAGGAAATCAAACCACGTTTACCAACTCCGGGGAACATTTATAAATGGGACTAATTCAATGATAATTTTAGTAAAAATATGAGTAAATTATTGTGTATATATATTAGTTGTGAATAAATATCGTTTACATGTTTCATATTGTTTTTTTTGTACATTTTAGAAACGTTTCTTTAATTTTAATGTACAATGGTATATATATATATATATATATATATATATATATATATATATATATATATATATATATATATATATATATAAATTTGTTACACATACAAATTTCAGGCAAAATAATATAATATTAATATGTATAACAATATTTCTTTTGTATTACAGAGTATTTATACATTAAAAAATAATTTTAATACTAAACATAGCCTTCATTCATTATCTAAAATTATTTTTAGAATTAAAATTAAAAAAGATAATTTTGAAATGTTTTATTTTGTGATTGGTATATGCAACAACTTAAGAAATTATAAATTAGGTTTTTAAAAAAGAGCGGTAAAATTACAATTATCGGTCAACACTATTGAATAATAAATCATTTATTGATATTTGATATAATATTTATTTCTCAATTATACGAAAATATTACATATAAGGTCGATTAAAAATAAATTTTAATTGAATTATTTACTGGTTTGATTTTTTTTGATTTTATTCGTTTATTCCTTACTTCATTTCTATAGTAGTTATGATTTCCGTTCATAACCATATGTCATTAATTAACAACTATAAATCATTTTAACTCTAATATTGTACTTATTTTCTAATAAAAAATTTAAAAAAAAATTTTTAGAACGAAAAGTACTGCTGTTATTATTTAAATTAGACAACAGATAATATCTGTCTTCAATATTAATAGATTAATGCAAAATGTAATTGTGATTTTTTTATAAAATAGTTTTCAATATAGCATATAATTAATTAAAATGTAATAATATATTCAAATAAGTCTTTTGCAAATCATATTTCAATTCAAATGTTTTGAGGTTATATATATATATATATATATATATATATATATATATATATATATATATATATATATATATATATATAAAATTATTAACACATTCATGTACATATATGAAAGTATTCATTAAAGAACTAATTGTTACAGATTAAAATATATGTTTTATAAAAAAATTCAATAATTAAATATGTCGAGTAAAGTCGATACAGTTAGTGATTCTGAAGAAGAAGTCGCTGTTTCAGTTAATGAACATTTGCTTAAAGAATGTCACTCTCTCTATACAAACAAAGAAAACGGTAATTCATTACCTTATTAATTTATCAAAGATAAATTCAGTAGATTTTGTTTACAGGTTTAATTAAAATTGGAACAGAGTTCAATTTGAAATTATTTGCCCCAAGAAAAAAGATTGTTATATTAATACTTGGAAATCATTCTGCAGGAAAATCAACATTCATTAACTGGTTAGTTCCTTTTTTATGAATGAATAATGATTAATGTAAAGTCTAAGCTGTAAAATTTATTAAAGTGAACTGCATGCCCAGATAGAATGTATTTCTTATCTTTAAATTCTATTTAATATAAAAGGTATATGCTTTGAATACCAATAAGTACTTAAGTTTTTCTATATTAAATATATATAAAAAATGAAAAGTAATTTTACAAAATGTATTTATTATATGATAAATGGTATGTAAAAATATATCGGTATACTTATAGATAATCTTTTTTATCTCATGTAGATATTTTCACCTATTATTTTTTGTATAATTTGTAAAATTTTCATATACACTTGTTTCTTTTTTCACCTTCCTCCAGAATCATTTACAGTTTAATATATATTTAAATTTTAATTACACAATTTTGTAATATTATTTTCCAGTGTATATTTTTTATATTGTATTAATATTTATAGATTATTAATATTAATAATGACAATTTATTTTAATTCACTTTACAAATAATATTATAGTATCAATTTTTCATATTAAACTTCTAAAATTAAGGTGATCACAAAATGAACAAATTTTTATGTATGGTATCGTTAAGCTCTGTGATTATTTTATGACTTCCAGAGAAGTTATCATTTCAAAATTGCAAGATTCTCTCAAAATATTTAATAATTATTGTTCATTTG
This sequence comes from Neoneuromus ignobilis, assembly GCA_029203775.1. Taxonomy (NCBI): domain Eukaryota; kingdom Metazoa; phylum Arthropoda; class Insecta; order Megaloptera; family Corydalidae; genus Neoneuromus; species Neoneuromus ignobilis. The sequence goes on from CP092092.1 coordinate 6,575,626, forward strand.
TGTACTTTTTGATGGCAATTTCATCATTTCAAAATACAGGCATATATAAAAATTTTATTTTGAAAATAAAATTTTAATTTATATTATTTCAAAATTCTAGAAATTGGTTTTTAATCATTGATATATAATATTTGTTATGTTAAAAAAAAAATAATGTTTTTTTCTATTTATATTTCTAAAAATTTAATTATTTCAGTTAGCTACATTTTTACTTTTTCAAAATTCGTTAATTTATTTAATTCTTACATTTCTCGCCCTCATATTCAATGACTTTAACTGATATTTTTTATAATAAGGGGAATTTTTGAATTGATTATTATTCCTTTTTTTATGAAAGCCATTCTCATGCTTTGAATGTATTATTTTTTCTTTTGAAATTTAGTCAAAATAGTCAAAATTACTTCCATAGAAATAGAAACGTTTAGTTTCATTTTTTAACTTAAAAATTTAAAAAACTAATTTTTGTTATAATAAGTTCAAATTGATCTTTCTTTATTGTTGAAATAAACAATCCACAATAATTTTCGTTTTTTTAATATTCCTTTAATTAATTTAAGTAATGAAAGAAAATATTTGCTTATAAATTCAAATTAATTGTTTTCTTTTTTAAAAAAAGATTAAATTTATGTACGATATATTAATATATTTTTTATAAAAAGTAATTTGAATTTTACAAATTCATTAAGGAACTCAAACAATAAAACAAAAATGAAAACAAATTCTGAGATTATTCTAACATTTATAAGACGACTTGAAAATCATAAAAATCGTTAAACCGACACGTGCAAATATCGTTAATAAAATAGACCCAATAATAATTACAATAATATACACAAATAAAGTACAGGAAATCAAACAGATGTAAAAATTAGACTATAGAACCAGAATATTCTAAATTTAAATAATTTATATATGTAAATCATATTGATCCAATTTATATGTAAAATATTGAATATTTTCGATACAAAATACAGTATAACTTAATAAGTCAAGACTATATGTTGATTGTGATTAAATCGTATAATAGCCGTGCTTAAAATAGTCATGCTTCTTATATTAAGGGGTAATTATTTTCTAAAAGTCAATATTTGTAGTCGTTTTTGTGGGTTTTTTTACAAATAAAATATTAAATCTATCGTTTTCAAACTTTTCACACGTATTTGTTGATATTTTAAGATGTTATAATATTTTTTCAAAATAAATAACTGTACAATTGACAATTAATACGGAGTAAATTACATTGTATAAGAAGTATTTTTTTTCTATTTAAATTTGTATATATATATATATATATATATATATATATATATATATATATATATATATATAATAATATTTTCAATAGTTATTCAGTGAAATATGAGTATTATTAATACTGATTTAAGATTTATTTTTAAGACAAAATTCATCGTCCTTTTGAAATAGCGTATAAAATATTGTGATAGTTCTAATCAGTAATGCTATTCTATCGATCACTATAATTCGATGAAACTAATATGTTTGCGATAATATACACATATTTACAAAATAATCACACAATTCATCATATCATATATCATACACATCCTCGTCGTTCGATCATCTTACTTAGTTTAAGCGCAAGATAAATGCTGATCTAACAGCAACATGATCCAGAGATTCTATCAGTCCGTACCTACTATATTCTTTTAAAATGTCCTGTTTTATTTTAACATTTAATACGTACACGCGCGTTCTCATTTCTCGTACTTAATTGTTGTTTTTATCATAATATTCCTCACATATAGGTATGTCGGCGAACATGTTCAAAGGACGGGGGTCGCAATTGAGACACAAGGCTTTACTGTCATCAGCAGTGGCCGGAAACGCGAAAGCCTAATGGGAAATGCAACGATTCATCTTTATCCACATTTCAAGCCACTCAAGCAGATATCTGGTGAGTGAAATTTGTAATTTATATATATATATATATATATATATATATATATATATATATATATAATTATTTATTTATTGTATACGTACGTGTATATGAGAAATATTCCTCAATTTCTAATCACAAATTAATATAATTGAAATCAATGAAATTCACTTAAATTAAACTTAAAATTAACTTAGATTATTAACAAATATAAAAAAATATGTTCATTGCGTAACTACATACGTTTTCTGTATTTTTTTAAAAAAAATATTTTATATAGTGAAATTCATTTCAATCGTTTTAATCTCAATTACATTAATCAACAATTTTTTCTTAATTTTATGAAACAATTATCAATTAATTTTTATGTATTTTTAATACTTTTCTTATAAAAATACTATATAAAAACCAATTCAAATTTTTCTTTCATATTTTTTCTTTTTTTTTGGATTTCATTTTTAAAACAAAGTGTTGTTTATGTCTTGTATGGTTGGTTTTGATTCTAAACCCCTAATTAGGCAGATTTTATGTAATCGAATCGTCCTATGTAATCGAAACAAAAATCTACTAGAACTTTATTGAAGAAATAAAATTGATCTTAAAAGAAATAAAACAGTTGTAACAGACATTCGGGAATAAGTGAACAGAATGAAATATTTGTTTGTGGAACCGAATTTCGAATTTGTATCATTATTAAATAGTTCTGGATTTATGTGCTAATTGTGGAATTGCTACTCAGCAAAGACTGCATTTTATACTAAAGCCATAAATGTAAAATAACAGAAAAGTGAAATAAATATCGAAAATAAATGTGGGAAATAAGTTTGAAAATGTAATTATTCCAAAGATAAAAATAAAATAAATTTATCGTATTATTTCGAATTTAAAACACATTGCCCTTTTGAAGCTGGATTTTGGAGCACAATTAAATGATATTTAGAAAGGAATGTCAATTAATACCTTGCATTTCAGACGTATGTCAGTTTTCAGATAAAAAAATGTGTCTTAATAATAATATAATATATATTAATAGTATAATTACATGTAAATGTAAAAAAATTAAAAATACTATCAATATTTATTTAAAAATAAGTACATAACTATTTATTTTATTAGTTTGATACAAGGTCTTTTTTGCTAATTATAGGAAATAGTTAATTTAACGTTTCAATTTTTAACGTGTATATATATATATATATATATATATATATATATATATATATATATATATATATATATATATATATATATATATATATACATAGCATTTTTATTGTATATTTAAAGATGTTTCCTATGCAAATTAAAGAAATTTGTTTTAAATCAGTTAAATATCTGAATCAATATTTCGCATTAACCTGAATAAATAATTAAATTTTAAATAAATGTTTTACAAGTTCCAATCCAAATTTATTATTAAATATTTTTTTATTAAGAAAATAATTATCTACGTTCAGAAATGTGGAAATTTTCATATTTAAATTTATTTTAAATGATAAACTCATCGTAAAATCTCTTTAGCAATTTTGATAGTTTTTAATGGGTAATTTATTAAAATATTTTCTTTTTATATCGTAATATTTTTTTTTGAAAATTTATTATTTTTTACTACTTTTAGAAAATATTGCACTTTATATTATCTTTAGATTTAGATGTGTAAATAAATATATATATATATATATATATATATATATATATATATATATATATATATGTATATATGTATGTATGTGTGTGTTTTTTGTTGATATCTTTTTATGTTTACATATTATTTATTTATAAAATGATTTCTCAGAGAGGCTCATCTATTACAAAATACAAATATTAATTGTTTAGAAACATGTGCACTGTTACTCTTATCAACTTTGGTCACATTATCACATCCTGGCAGCAGCCGACGTTTCCAGGATGTACTGTGGTCGTTTTTAAAACGCCATCAGTATATACATTTGTGTGTGTGTGTGTATGTATGTATATATATATATATATATATATATATATATATATATATATATATATATATATATATATTACACAAAATTGCATTAACTTAATGTAATTGCAAATATCTGTTTTAAAAAATACTTGGATAGCAACAAATATCGTATGCTTATATATATATATATATATATATATATATATATATATATATATATATATATATATATATAATTAGTATTTGTAAATATAGGGATTTAATTTTAATTATTTTTTATGCCATATACAATAATAACGTTATAATATATTTAAAATATGAATATTGAAACTTGCAAATAATTATTATTTTAGTTATATACTTTGTACTTAGTAATCTAAAGATCATTTGTTCTGTTTATATATATATATATATATATATATATATATATATATATATATATATATATATATATATGTATGTAACTTGAATGTTTGTAACTTGAATCATATTATCTTTAATTGGTAATACTCATTTTCATTTTCACACAAATGAATGATCACCTCAACACCACAATATTAATAAGTGTTTAATAATAACTTATTGTTTACATTGTTCATTTATAACAACGATATGCTGATATGCATGTCGATGGCAATGCCATCATTATCAAAATAAAAATTAATTTTCGAATTTTAATTTTAAAAAGGTAATGAATGATACACAAAAACTTAATGTAATATAAATTAGATTGATAAGATTAAATCATATCGGAACAGTTTTTAACAGAGAAACCACTAACATATACCACAGTTTTTATTTATTTCTTTTTTTAATCATGTATAAATTCATCTTTATCGCTCAATCCTCAAATCATAGCATTCAACATCTATTTATGGAATAATTTATTTATAAACTGATTTATTTAAATTATTTATTTATATTTGATTTATCTATGTATTAAGTCCAAACCAGAATTATTTAATTATTGAAAAATAAAAAAAATATTGTAATGTCGAGGTAATGGTATCTCTTAAAAATAGGAACATATGCTACAGTATAAAACTATATCCTATACTTTTTTTTATTTTGTCTATGATTAAAATATTAATAATTATTTATAAAAAAAGTAATAAGAAATTTTTATAACATTGTGATAATACAAATGAATTTTAACCCCAACATCACAATAATTTAAAACGTTCAATAATCACTTATTGTTCACTTATTATTTATAATTATATAATCTATAATTATATCGGTTGATGCATTTCGATGGCGACGTCTTCGAGAAAGGCTCTGACGATGATGGCGTCGCCATCGAAATACATCAACCGATATAATTATAGATTATATAATTATAAATAATAAGTGAACAATAAGTGATTATTGGACGTTTTAAATTATTGTGGTGTTGGAGTTAAAATTCATTTGTGTAAAGTGAATCAGCCACAGTTCCAAAACAACAAATAAATTGTGATGATAATTTTTACGGCATACTTTATACCTAATTGAAACTTTATAAATAACTAAAAGACAATATTAAGAAAATCAAAGATTGGTAGATTATTTTTTCAGATCTATGGAATAAAATTATCTGTTTTCAATCTTACACCTTTCAAAATTTGAAAAAGTTCTTTAAAAGTTTTAAAAATTTCGTAATTTGTATTTATTTTAACAATGTCCATCTTCACTTTCTTGTGTATTTCTTATTAAGTAAATATTTCAGGATAGATACATTTCTAATGAATTAAATGAGTAACTAAGTTAGAAGACTTTAAAAAGTAGACTTGTGGTTTTTACATTTTTAAAATTTTTATGAGGTTTTCGATCCAAGAATATTTGAATTAAAGAATATTTTCGTCTTTTTTCTATGACAGAAATGACGATGCATTAAAAATTAAATTGGAAAACTATGAAAAACAAACTGGTAAAAGTTTAATCTTTCACAGAGATACTTGAAGTTGGAATGGTCTTTATTTCAATATTTTTAAATCACTGCCTTTCTCGATGAATGTTTTTGAAATCAGATTAAAAATGGTTAACATTTAAGTAAAGATCGTTCTAAAATAAGAACTGCTATCACAAAATTTGCAATTCTATTGTAAATGAGTATCAAATTTAAAAAAGTGATATAAGTTTTAAATAAATTCGATTATTTTCTTAGCACTTTTAATGTTGTACCACGCCCTTTCTTTCTCTATGATTCATTATTAAGTTGATGTTGGTTTTTCCTTAGTTGTACAATATTCTTTTTTCAGATATAATACATATATAAAATCTATTCATTAGGTTCACACATTATATTTAACAAATAATATATCTCTGTTCAAAAACAATAACATGAGACGTATTTGTGGAACATACGCATGTGCGGTTGCAATAGATAACAAATTTCAGGAAATAGTCGAATGAAATGAGTATGCTGTAAATAAAAACTAAATCGCATTACCATCGTTGCTTATTTTATTTGTGGATTGAAAACTCTTCACTTGTCGAAAGCTGATTGTGTTGCGGCTCGTCGCTGGGCATCTTTGCTCTATTTGAACGCAAGCTGCCTAGTGAAGGGCAACAGTACTTTTGGTCAAAATCATCATTGAAAATAATTCGACGATAATTTAATGTAAATGTAATCCATTTATTTGTCTAGAAAGAACATTATTATTGGCTTATCACAAACTATTCAAAAAATTTCAAATATATAAATTCTCGTTTACTTGCATAGAGGCTTGATTTTTTGTGATTTTGTGTATAATTTATTGTAATAGTGTTTTCTAATAGTTCTAATTGTGATATATTTAAAAATTATTTGTTTATAAAGGTTACGTATAGAGTTATAAATGATTTATATTTATTATTTATATTATGCAAGTAAATAGTTACTACAATTCAAAATTAATAGTAATTTTAGCGATGTTTTATTCCATTAATTTTGATATATATGATTTTTTTATAACTTGTTTGTTTCTTTTTGTTTTTTTTGAAAAAAACATCAATTAACTATTGTTGAAATTAATAGAAAGCATATAAATTAAAGAGGTATTGTACTTTATATTAAACATATAATTTTGAAATTCTACACATATTTATTGATGTTTTAAAATTTTACATCTCTTTTCAAAATAAATGAAATGCTTTACCAACATTTCAAAAAATATAGTTTTGAAAAAATATATTTGGATATGAATTTTAATTCTACGTCATCCTATATCTTTATGGTCGTTTATATCTCTGCATTTTTTCGGTTTTTAACATAAACTTTTAAAATTACATTCTTGAAATTAAAAACTTTCAATAAATATAAAGAAAAAGAGATTTTAAAATATGTAAAAATGTAGTATTTCACCAATAGTTGAAAAATAAAATAACAGCTAAAAAACAATTAAAAGAGAATTACTAATTATACTTATGGCTTTTAATAAAATTTGTTAACTGCAATGTCAATTATATTATGATATATGTACTAATATATATATATATATATATATATATATATATATATATATATATATATATATATATATATAAAGATTTACGGTACAATTATATTTTTTTTGTGAATTATTTTTATTTATATAATAGATTTTAATTTGAATATATTAATTTTATGTATGATTTCGGAAACATCTAAAATAAAATTTTAATATAATTTGTAAAAGTTTCAACGTAAACACATATTATACAAGGTATATTTTAATAATATTATTAAGTACAATGTAATTTTATTTTCAGTGTATTATATATTTGTTAAGATAATAAAGATTTAGTTTTTTTTATTGATAATAAACTTGAAGTGTAAGAAGACTTTTTTTATTTATTTTTCCTAAATTAATTAATATTCTTTTATACTAACTATATATATATATATATATATATATATATATATATATATATATATATATATATATATATATGTATGTATGTATATAAATCAGTTTATTGCGAAAAAATAGCACAAAATTAAAGTTTTTTTACAAATGTATAAAATATAGAATGTGGTTCAAGTATTGATTAACTTATTTAATGCTTTTATTATTAAAAAATAAATTGGAATTAAAATGAAAATATACTTAAAATCTACGTTGTTTTGGCCTTATGAGGATATTATTCTCTAACAGTCGATTTCTGAGATGAGTTTATAGATTTTTTATAAAAAAAATATTAAACGTGTCATATTGAAATTTAATACACATATTTGTTGATGTTTTAAAAAATTATTTTCTTTTTTTCTAATTAAATAATCGTATATTTTACAAGTGACAAATATTTTTAATTTGTATTAGTTTGCTTTCATCGGCTCCAATATTTAAAAATCAAAATTAATAAAATGTCGACACTAATATTTTATACTGATTTTAAACTTTATTTTTAATGCTTTTAAACTGCATTGTTGATCTTTTTAATAAACCTTTCAGCCAAAAATATTAATTATTTAAATTATGAAGAATTACTGATTATGGAGAATTTTTACGAGTACTTAATGTCTATAAAACATTATATTCTTCTAATGTGAACGATTGAGCATTTCTTTAAGTTCATTTTTTTTTTTTTTGTATTTCTTCATTCGATTTTTCATATATGTGAGTATTTTATTTAATTAAAAACACTTTACATTTTATTTTTTAATAATCTTCAGAAATAAATATTGTTGTTTAATGTAATGTTTTTATGTAATGTATTAATTATAGAATATAAATATACAGCAAACTTTATTGTAGTCACTCATATGAATTTTAATAATTATACATAAATATATATACACGCAATGTAGGTTTGTTTTGTGTTGTATTTTTTTAATTTAAGATATTTGTTAGGTGTGATCGATTTTCTATCAACTGAAATCTCTCCTTCGAAGCACCGCAAATTTCCATTAGTAATGTTTGTGGATACACCGGGTCTTGTTGATGGTGATACACAATATCCATTCGATGTAAATGCGTCAGTGTTATGGCTCGGTGCCATGGCTGATCTTGTCCTTGTGTTCTTTGATCCAATAGGACAAGCCTTATGCCGACGTACTCTTAATTTAGTTGAAGCGTTACATGAAGAACATGCCGAGAAAATTCGATTTTATTTATCGAAAGCAGATGACGCGGGCGATGAAGCTGATCGACAGCGAGTTCTTATGCAAATTGTTCAAGAACTATGTAAACGGCCGGGTCTTAATCGTACCGGTTTCGATATGCCCACAATTTACATTCCGGAAGAAAGTCGACCGACAAGATGTGTGAATCAGATCGATGAAGTAAGTTTGATTTATAATAAATTTAATCTAAAATATTTTATTTATATATAATTACTAGTATACAAAATACAATATATCGAAAAATACATATACACAAAACGATCTAATAAATATTTCATTTTAATTTATATTCTCGACTGTTTGTTTGTATTGTGTATGTGTGTGTTGATTACTTATTTTTTAATATATTTGTATACACAGGTTTGTCGAGAAATTGAATGCACGATTGCTCGTAACGTTCAAAATGCATTAAATTCTCTCGAACGCGATGCGGATTTACTCGCAGCTGAAATACGACGACGAATTGAAATCGACAATCGGGCGAGAGATTTAAACTCTCAAACATTATTCAAAGCATTAATGTTCGCCGTAATGCCATTACTTTTTTTAATATTTGTCAATATTATAATCAACGGTTCTAATTTCGAACATTTCGATAATGTAATAAGAGCTATATCGCAATCAAATAAAATCGTTTTAATTGCAATCGCTGCTAATATAGCATTAATTTCAACTTTATTGTTTTTGAAAATGTGTAAATCATTTCATGCAAATAAAACACTTTCTTCGAGTGATAGAAAACGCTACACATCGTCACTACGATACGTAGAAAATATTGTACAAAATAGACAGGTAGTATTAATTGATTGATTTATTATATCTTAACAATATTGTATTTTATTTTTATATTTTCAGAAACAATTATACCGAGAGTATTTAGAACAGTGTGTTGGCGAAGATCATGATCTTTAGATCTTTGTGTTGGAAATTGTCCTGCATTATTCTAACTGTTGCTTAAGAATATTATTGCCAGTTTTTCATATAATAGGGTAGCCTATTTGCATTTAATCATTGCTCTATATTTCCATAATTGTTAATTGATGAATTTCTAAAATGTGCATCAATTGACTGATTCTGCTCTCATCATTCATATTCATTTTTAAGTTATGTTCAGACTTTCACATGTAATGAATAAATATATTTACAGTATTAGAAGGACAAAAATAATACGATTATTTAATAGTAATTAACTTGTTTTTTTATAAATAAAAATTCTCTTTGAATATAAAAACATATATATATATATATATATATATATATATATATATATATATATATATATATATATATATATATATATATATATATATATATATATAATTTTTTTGTAATAAATGTACTTAAAGAAGAAACTATTGTTTTGTGTAATGAATTTACTATCAATTCTTAGATGTACATTTCAAGTTTTATATATATTTTTTAATTTTATTTTATAAACTACAATTTAAGTAATACATATATCATAATACAATTTTTTAAGGATATATTTTACTTTTCAATTTGAAACTGAATAAATTTTTCAGGTAAATTATTCAAGTAAATAACAAATAAAACGTTGTTAAAAAATAGTCAAAATAAATTTTCAATAGTTTTTGAAATGTAAAGAATGTGAGTTAAATGAAAATGATGACTAAGGATTTGCATTAATATAGTAATTATGTACAATAAATTTTGTTACGTTTAATTATTAAGAGTTGCAACTTATTGTTAGAAAGTGATGATGAAAAATAAAAAATAAAAATATTTAGGAAATTTTATTCATTGAGTTTTTTGTTACTTAAAAATGAATTTTTTTTAATTCATTAAGATCAGTATGAACGTTTTTTTTTATTTATATTACATCTTATTATCAACAAATATGTTTAAAAGCAATATTTTTTATACATATTCATATTCGTGGTTGTGTATGACAAGTTTGAAATCAATGGTAAAAACTTTTTTACTATTTACAGATGAAATATGACATTAACACTGATTGAAAGAGTGGAGATAATCTTTAGAATCAATTCTTTTAGTTTGTGTTAATGTTATTCTTTACCTGTAAAAAAGTATGCCCATATATATATTTCAATTTTTATAAAATTATTTTATGATTATTTAAAAATGAATAAAGATAATTATTTTTTAAAAGTAACTTGTATATATATATATATATATATATATATATATATATATATATATATATATATATATATATATATATATATAAAATATATATATATATATATATATATTATGTGTGTCAAGTATCTCCCTTCCGCTTTTTTTATACATAGCTGCGAAATTCAAAAGACAAAAAGGCGGAAGGGAGATATTTGACAACCTAATATATATATATATATATATATATATATATAAATATGATATAAAATGCTATAATATTCAATAATCATTATTCCGTTTATTTACTGATGCGTTCAATTTTACAATGTAGTATTTTAATAATGATGGAATGGCCATTGAAATGTGTATCAGCAAATAAAGTGAACAATAAATAATTATTGAATACCTATAATATGGTAGTGTCAGAATAAGTCATTCATTTATGTTAAAATAAATTTATTACAGTATTAAAATAAATAATGATGTATAAATAAAAAAAAAAAATAAGAAAGTAATAAAAATGTTTTAATAAATGTATGTGTCAGATAAAAGAAACTATAATTAATTTTCTTTATATATTATACTTTATAATTAATTAAAACGTATATAAATATTTTTATGTTGTAAATATATTTATATTTTTACAATTTTACCTGTTTATACAATTGCAATTAGACAAGTGTAAGTGTTCGTTTGTTCTTGTGTTATTACACAAGATTGTAAATTTGCATTTAAATAGGTAATAATACCGATAACGGTATACGTAGAATGGTGACCGAAGATCAGATTAAAGAAAAGTTATTGAAAGAATTGGACGCTGCACATGTTGTAAGTAAAATTATATTAAAATTTGTCAATTAACCTAAATTTGATTAATCGACGTGTGCAACGTGACAGATGCACGTTGTCGCCGTGAATCAACACATTTTAATTCGTTTGTAATGAATGTGCATCGAATGTTAATTTATCAAACTGAATCGAATGTAATTATCTGTAAACTTTATTATTGTGGCATCGAAAGGTGACTGTTACAATGTCATTTCATTATAAAAAGTCATGGCCAAAAAACCAGTTAACTTTTTGGTTAATTGTCTCCGGAATTCTTGTTGCAATTTTATTGAGATGCTGTACGTCATTACATTCCTATTCTGGTCAAAACAATCCACCTATGTATGGTGATTATGAAGCTCAGCGCCACTGGATGGAAATTACGATTAATTTACCTATCGAAGATTGGTATCGAGATACAAAAGAAAACGATCTCATGTATTGGGGGCTAGATTATCCTCCCTTAACTGCATACCATAGTTTTACTCTTGGATATATTTCTAAATTGATCAATCCGATGTATATTTCTTTGAATAATTCACGTGGATTTGAAAGTCACGAACATAAAATTTTTATGCGTTACACTGTAGTAATTGCTGATATTTTTATATATATAACTGCATTGTATTTATATTTTTACAAATATATTGAATATAAACAATTTGTTGTGAATGCCAAACAAAAATCCAATACGATTAAAGAAGATAAAGGAAAATTGAACAAAAGTCATGAACAAGATACATTGATTAAAAAGAATAAAAGAAAAATTGATAGTTTACCTACATCAGTGAAGTCTGTTTTAAAGTCAACTGTTAAATCAGATGAAGATTTATTTAAAAAAATTCCAAAGACTGTGTCATTTTCAGATACAAATGATGCAGACAATAAAAAAAATAAATCTGTTTTAAAATTACAGCCAGCATATGCACTGATACTTTCATTACTTTATCCTGGTATTATTCTTATTGATCATGGTCATTTTCAGTATAACTGTGTGTCTCTGGGTCTAGCGATTCATGCAGTTACTTTTGCGATATCTAGGTATGATATTATGTCTTGCATATTTTTTGTGTTTGCTCTCAATTACAAACAAATGGAATTATATCATTCTTTACCATTTTTCTTTTATATGTTAGGTGCATCATTTAAACATCCTAAACCTTTTAAAAGGTTATTAATTATTTCTTTAACAGTCGGTGCTACTTTTTTTTTTATTTGGTTACCATTTCTTTGGTGCGGTTCGAATTCTATAATCGATGTACTCAAACGGTTATTTCCAATTTCAAGAGGTGTTTTTGAAGATAAAGTTGCAAATTTTTGGTGTGCTATTGATATTTTTTTAAAACTAAAAAACAAATTAAGCCAGAGTACACTTGCAAGTTTATGTACTGTCTTGACATTAATATTTACAATTCCTGTTGGTATTGATCTAGTCAGAAAACCAGGGCCGAGGCGTTTTGAACTTACATTAATTAATGTTTCATTTGCTTTTTTTCTTTTTTCTTTTCATGTACATGAAAAAAGTATCTTGTTAGTTGCTATACCGATACTTCTTTATTTTCCTATTGCTCCTGTACCAGTATTTTGGTTTCTTTCTATTTCTACATTTAGTATGGTACCGTTACTTATACGTGACGGTCTTTTATTAGCAACAGTGGCACTCAGTATATTTTTTTATGTTTCTTTCGATTTGATGCGTGAATTCAATTACATAAACCCAATTTTACCAACACGACGTGAAATTTTTAATACCTTACTCGTAAAGCTATTCAGAGCTGCTGGTTTTAGAAAAAAAAATATACTGTTATCTACAAATTCCAAAAATAATCCAGAGAAACAATTTCTTCTAAGTTTCATGATTGATGTGTCATTAATTGGTTGTACAGTTCTTACATTGTTAATTACTATATTTGAACCACCTATTAAACTTCCAGATATATTTCCATTAATGATAGCAATGTATTCTTTTGGACATTTTTTAATGTTTTTTTGTTATTTTTATTATTGTCAGTTTACTTTACCGGATGAATTTTTTTTTGGAAAACAAAATAAACTAAAAAATGTATAATAAATAATTCCTTGTAAATTTCAAATGATCAATAACTTAGAGAATACTTGTAATAATTTGTATTGTTGAATTGATTCTTTATCAGTGAAATAAATTTTCTTTACTCAATAAATTTTTAATTTTAATCAAAAAACGTACGTTCATATTTTACAGCCCATTAAATATTCATGTATAATATTAATGTAAAAATACAATTTTTTAAAAAAAATTAAATTGTACAAAATAGATATGTCTATTAAATTCATGTTTAATTTTGAAACAATCTTTTAATGAACAGTGTTTTACATTAAATGTATTTGTTATTACAATAAGAATTATTTATATGAAATATATTTTCTTTATATATAAATATATATCATGTATAGTAGTATAATTGAGTTTAATTATTTTTACCTTTTGTATACAATTTTGATTATGTAATTGAATTTTTTTAGGAAGTAGTGGATGATTCTGATGGTTGTGGAGCAAAATTTTCAGTTATTATCGTATCTGATAAATTTATTGGAAAGTCACTTCTTCAGAGACATAGGTAAATTTAAATGTGTATATGTGTATGTATGTATGTATATACTTGTGTGTGTATGTATGTATGTATATACTTGTGTTTGTATATATATATATATATGTTTTATAATACTAGTTCACTCTTTACTAAATTAATGAAATAAACTATAATATAAAAAATACTGATATTAATAAGCATGTAAAACTTTAAACAATTATTCTGAGAAGTTTGGACTAAATGTTGAATTCATTATAAGCGTGAAAATATTTTTTATTGATAGGTTAGTCAACACAACTTTACAAGAAGAGCTCAAAATCATTCACGCATTTTCCCAAAAAACTTTTACTGTTGATCAGTGGAAAAAAGAAAGTTCTAATTAGAAAATGGAAAGTAAAATGTCTTTTAATTTTCCTTTACAAAATATAAAAGTATCTGCTCCAGGAAAAGTACTTTTGTTTGGTGAACATGCTGTAGTTTATGGAAAAACTGCTGTTGCAGCAAGCATTGATTTACGCACAACTGTGACATTTACTCATGTAGAAAACTCATCTATTTCAGTTGAATGCCCCAATGTCAATATATGTTGTCAGTTTAATATAGAAAAGACTGTCGAGTATTTAATCAATAGAAAAGTACCATCAAATTTTGATCCGACATCTGATAATCAAACTGATCATAATGAACTCCTCGAAAATGTCAATAGTTTTTTAAAAAAATATGCACCGAATGTTACGGATACACAACGTAATTCATTGTTAGTTTTTTTTTATTTATTTGCTGGAATTTTACAAGGAAAATCAATTCGACCTTTTACGATTCATGTCGATACGGATTTAACAATCGGTTCAGGAACTGGAAGTTCTGGATCGTTTGCTGTAGCAATCGCAGCATGTTTAATTAAATATAGTAAGCATGATACAATGAAACATTTTGATTCTGATACTCTTAACAAAATTTCACGGTGGGCTCACGCGGCTGAACGTATTATACATGGAGCTCCATCAGGTGTAGATACAACTATATGTACATATGGGGGAATAGTTGAATTTAGAAAAGGTGAAACACCAAAAATAATTCCTCTCGGTTATAAAATAAATTTGCTTCTTATTGATACTCAATTACCAAGAGATACACAAGCATTGGTATGTTTTCTTAGACTAAATATTTACTTTGAAATGTATTTAAACTTAATGATGATGTCATCTTTACCTATAATATTGATTACTTAAAAAAATTTTTTTCAAAAAGGTTAAAAAGGTTGCAGATTTAAGAAATCGTGTAAATAAAGTTGTCGATAATATTATGGATGCAATCGACAGTATCGGTCTAACAGCCGTTGATTATTTTAATAAAACTGAAAAAAACCATGAAGTATTAACGGTAAGTTTTTTTAAAAAAATATATATATTTATACATATGTATTTTTAAAAAATTTCATTTTAGGAATTAACTCGAATGAATCATTTGTTACTCGCTACACTCGGTGTTTCCCATCCAGCATTAGAACAAGCCTGTAATATAGCTTGGTCTTTTGGTGCAGCTGCTAAATTGACTGGTGCTGGTGGAGGAGGATTTGCAATTGCATTACCATCACCAGACACAAATATTACAAATCTTCAGCAATCACTTGAAAAATCTGGATTTAAAGTCATTATCACAACACTTGGTGGTAGTGGAGTTATGGTGGAAGATAATTAATTTAGGAAAGTTATTTTATTGTAATTATAACAATTTAGTATATTTTGATTTATATTATGTCTTAATTCACTCATTTTATTTTTATAGAAAATGATGAATGTGGAATAAACATACAGTATTAATATGCACGAATATATATATATTCGTGCATATTAATACTGTATGTTTATTCCACATTCATCATTTTCAGAAAAAAAATATTTTGTCTAATAATTACATGAAACTTACATGATATTTTCGGGGTTAGTTTGGCTGCCTATCTTATGATAATGTGCCTATGGTTGGGTATTATTTTCGGTATGTGTTAGTGAGATTTTGTAACAATACAGGAAAAATTATATATATATCAGAATCAGAAAAAAATATTTTGTCTAATAATTACATGAAGTTTACGTGATATTTTTGGGGTTAATTTGGCTGCCTATCTTATGATAATGTGTCTATGGTTGGGTATTATTTTCGGTATGTGTTAGTGAAATTTTGTAACAATACAGGAAAAATTATATATATATATATATATATAAAAGCACATTCTTTCCAATAACATACAGTACAATATTTGATAATTCGAATAATTACTTTGTAAAATTATACATGTTGAAAAAGTATTCTTTGTAAAAAATCTGTTTGTAAACCTAATATCTTCTTAAAGCAATTTTTATGTCTTTTGGAATAACAATAAAATTTAATTTCCTCAACGTTTTTAAGAAACATTTCAAAAATTACAAATGTGCATAATTACCTGTATTAAAAACATTTATTTTTTTAAAGATACTAAATTTTACACCCGAAGGGATAGATAGATTTTTTTAAAGAGAGTAAAATGGATTTTTGTGGCTCAGATTGTTTTTGAATAATTTTGCAAAAATCATTCATCTACTTAAATGCGCTTGTGTGAAGTCAATTTTGAAAAATTCTCTGACCATACAAGCCCTTTTGATAAGTTTAGAAAAATGTTTTGAGTCAAGAAATGTTCACCATGAGAAAAATGAATTTATTTTATTTGACGGTAATAAACGATTCTTATGAATCAATATTTGTTTATTTTTATTCATTTTTAAATACTCTAATTACACTACCTATTTATATTTATATATACGAGGGTCGTTTGATAAGTATGATAAATTTATTTATTGTTTCATTTAATTAAATTTTTCAATTTAGTTTTTCTTACTTTTTTACCATACTTATCAAACGACCCTCGTATATATACACACAAATATGCATGTGTATAAATTATCTATCTATGAAGCCTATTTATTTGTAATAGATTATTTTAAATGTATATTTGATTGCAATAATGTTAAAGTATTTATTGTTAACCATACATTTTCTTTTATTATTAAATATGTTTAAGTGTTTATCACATTACAGGATTTAAAATTTTATTATTTTGCAACATACAAAATCTAGTTTAATTTGAAATTCAAATATCTGTAAAATATCATATATTTCTTGAAAGTACCTATATAGTTGATATCCATAATTGTTGCAGTAGACACTTTTATATATGATAAATTAAATTTTCCCTATAACATAAAATTTTCTTCAGTTTACATATGTTGTAATCTTATAAATGTCATATATGCTATATTTTTGTGTAAGCCTGAAATTCAGAACCTTTTTATACTGATATTTAACTATAATTAATGATTTACTAGCGTCGATATAAAAGATTTCATTAACCAACAATCGGACATTTTACCTCCAACATTATCAATTTCATGGGCTAACTGACCCTCCAACATCAGATGTGAAAGTTTGGTGATAAGTTTTTTTACAGTTATTAAGATGTTTGTAAATATCTAAAATTTAACACTTGAATAATATTCTAGAAACAAAAAAGTATGACTAGTCAAAAAAATTCAATTTATATATTTATATATATATGCACACACTGATTTGCAAAAGTATTCGCCATATGGGTAACAAGCAATTTATTGATATAATTCAATAAAGTCGTCATATTAAAAACTTTTTTTTATTTAATTGATATTAAATGTAATATTGATCAGAAAGAAATAGAAAAAACAATAGTTAATTTTATTATATAGTAGAAATTACTAAAATAAAGTCAGTAATTACATTTTTTCTGAGCAAACGTATTCGCCACTAATGATTTACACAGAAGAAATACAAACAATTAAAAAAAAGAGTTTAATATCTCGTTTGCTTTCATTTTCTTTTTACTACTTTATTTAAATAATTCGACATTGAATAAATTAATTTTTTTGTTGCTTCTAATGTTATATTTGCCCACTCCTTTTGAAGTAAAGATTTAAGTTGTTCCTTAGAGGTAATATGGTGTTGTTGAATTTTTCTCTAATAAATCCCAAAGATGTTCTATGGGATTTAGATCGGGAGATTTTTGTGGTGTTTTAAGTGTACTACATGAGCAGTATGCTTTGTGTTATGTTGGAAGTAATATTCATTATTTAAACACAATTTTCTAGCATTTTCCTTTAAATTTTGTTTTAAAATATTCAAATATTGAAACTTTTTCATAGTTTTGTCGATAAAAAATACGTCGCCAATTCCAGAAGCGGCCATGCAACCCTATCACCACCATGTTTAACAGTTTTATGTATATGGTTCTCTTGCAGTTCTGTATTTTTCTTCCTCCGTACCAAAATTCGGGTGTCAGAACGATAAATACAGAATTTACTTTCGTCAGAAAATAAAGCCTTGCTCCAAAACTCCTCATTAAATTTATTTTTGTAATCATTTGCAAACTGAACCCTTTTAGTTTGGTTCACTTATAGCTGTTTTTTCTGCGGACGCGGCCGTTATAACTAGCCTTTTTAAGAACTCTCCGTACTGTACAAGGATAGAGTTTTTCCAATATCTTTTTCTAACTGCGCTGCTACACAGGATGAGTTTGTTTTAGGCTTCTTAATATTATATTACGTTGTTCACGTACTGTAAGTTTGGATGGCCGACCAGTTCTTTGGCAATTTTCTAAGCTTCCTGTATTGTTAAAACGTTTTATAATATCATGGACAATAGTACGACTCCTGAATACTATTTTTGAAATCTCCTTATATGATTTATTGTTTTGGTGTAAATTTATAATTATTTCTTTTTCGGATGTAGAAGTTTCTTTTTGTTTGCGTCCCATTTTTGAAATATCTGCATAAAACTCAGTAAATGATGAAAGCTGTCAACGTAAAATGAATGGGGAATCTCCGTAATATAGAAACATTTGGTTATATTGCAGTATTGACACATATATTTAACAAAAAATTTGGTATTGTATGCCATTACCAATAAGTGGCGAATACTTTTGTTCAGCAAAAATGTAACCTACTGTTTTTATTTTAGCAATTTCTACTATATAATAGAAATAATTATTGTTTTTTGTATTTTTTTCTAATGAATATTATATTTATTATCAATTAAATAAAAAAAGTTTTTAATTTAACGACTATTGAATTATGTCAATAAATTGCTTGTTACCCACATGGCGAATACTTTTGCACATCTGTGTGTATCCATGTGTGTGTGCATATATATATATATATATATAACTTGAATTTTTTGGACTAGTGATACGTATGATTTCTAGAACACTATTCAAGTGTTAAAATTCAAATATTTGCAACAAAGACCTTAATAACTGCAAAAAACCTGATCACCTTTTGCATCCGATGGTGGAAGGTCGGTCGGCCAGCCCATGAAATTGATAATGATGGAGGTAAAATGTCCGATTGTCGGTTTCTAGAATCTTTTATATCAACGCTTAATAAACCATTAATTATGCAATTTAATGTAAATTTAAGAGGTTCTGATTTTCCGGCGCAATGCAAAATATGGCACCTACATTAATTAATTAGTGCAACTGGTAACACTTAATTTAATTCGCTGTTCTGAACGCAAATTGTGAAACACACAAGCAATTTTCTTAAACTCACTTCTGATGTCAAACATTTTAAACACTTATCTTTTTTTATCTAATTAGTTGTACTTTCTTTATTTTAGTCATTTCATAAATAATTTTGATAATAGTAATAAACAAACAATTTATATTATTAAAATAGATCTTATTTTTCAATAATTTTAAAATCAATAAAACAGATGATCCTCTAGAATTTTAATTGATATTTATTTTTAAACAGCAACAGATAAATGTAGTGTTATTATATCCATTAAATATTATGGATAGTTTAACAGTATAAATCGATTAGGAAACATTTGCCGGCATTAATATTGTATCTATCTTATGGTTTATCAATAGTGGAAAAATAAAAACACACCGATCGATTATGTTGTAATAGTTTATAATAATTATTATGCTCACAATTACACAATATGTTCATATGTACAAAATTTACAACAATATTATATATATAGACATCACAATATATCATTAATCCTAACTATAGTTATTTTTAAATCAAATATTTTCTTGTTGAATTTAACGCAGTCATATACTTATAGCTAGTATAAGATACATTGTCGTAACCGATACATTTATTAGCATACACTGTACAAGTAAAATTATTTAGTTTTTCACTCATTCTGAGACAAAAGAAATTAAAAATAGAAAAATCATATTCACACATATGTTACAAGTGGCGGATAACAGATGCACGATCTACACCTGTTCCGTCGCAGGAACAAAGTTCCACGACGTGATCGTCCGGAAAGCGATCGCACGTGCCGTTTTCGTCCGAAAACGATTCCGTGCGATCGGATCCCGTACCGAAATTGGACTATTTTTATTATTAATTTTAATATATCTTCATGGGAAAAAGATTATATCTGTATAATGCGTACCTTTAATTTTTTCTTTTGTTCTCTTCTTGAATCAAATATTTTTTATAATTCCTATTTATGCGTTATATTTAATATCTACAAGTATAGTATTTTTTTTTTGTTTACATTCTGCGAAGTTTTTCTTAATTATTCTTATTTCCATACTCTTTACTATATTTTTATTATTATTATTTTTTTTTTTTAATGTGAACAAGTAACGTTTATCGGTTTTCATTTTCTTACAAAGAGAATAACGACGTTCAAAATCATGTTTCGCTATCGATTAATTTGTTTTCGTAATTAATAAAATCTGTTATGATGACGATAATAATAATAATAGAAACTCAAGTACATTTTCATAAAACAATTCATTCTGAGAAAAACATACATGGAAACGGTGCTTCCGATACATTCACGTTCACGTAAAAGTCATTTCTAGTCTTATTTAATCGTTAGAAAAGAAACGGGATGCGTTTGACGTGAATTTATGAATGCGATCGAAAGCACCGATCGAAATATAAAAACTTTCGTTCTTAACCGTGCGAAATTTTCGGAATAAAACGTCTATTAGATTAAGCGTTTATGAATTCGTACAAAATGTCTTTTTGATTCTTGCACTGAAAACGTGCAAGAATCAAAAGGAGACGTCGATCGACTTTTGAACGGTATTCACAACGTCCGTATCACGAAATCGACGCTTCTTTTATATGAGTACTCGATATCATATAAGAGTGCAGAAAAACAATATAACCTAACGTTACGTAGAAAAAATCGATATCGTGAAACAAAGTTCACGGCGCTGTGAATACGATTTCCGAGGTCGATCGATATGAATTTTTCCTTAATAAATAATAAACCGTCTATCGAGCGTATCCTCGATAGACGATTAAAATCTAATGACTTAAAATAAAGATTACTGTGATAGCATAAAGCACACTGCTAAGATAAATATGAGAACCCAATTAAAACTAAGCCAATAAAAAAATAAAATTTTAAATATATACATGTAGTTTACACCGAACTAGAAAAAATCGTCATAAAAAACGGTTTAAATCTAAATAAAAATAAAAGACAAATCAGTTTGCTCTTAACAGTGTACCGGACGAACTAAACATTTATTCGTAACTAAATAATCGTAAAATATCGTCTAGGGAACGCGCGTATAAGGATGAAAAATAATATATATTTATACAGTAACGATTTCGGGGGGATGCGATTTAAAAACCATTAGAAATATCTAAGTAATAAATTAATATGAATCAATAATAATATAATTATTATAGTAACACCATATTTCATGCAATGAGATCTTGAAAATTGGTTTTAATTTCCAATTACATTTTTAATAATTCTTATTTTTGAAAATTAACTTCAAATTTTCAATTAATTAAATAATAATCAATTATCAATAACTTTTTCTTTCCATAACTACTATACATCTAGGTTTATTTTATTTTATTATTTTTTTCTTGAATATTTTTGCCAAATAATCACAGCAAAAGTTCTTCATATTTCTCTCATTCTCATATTTAGTCTGAATTAAGTAAAATTTTAATCGCCGACACCGAGGATGTCGTAATACGAAACGTACAGTATAGTCGGGTTATTTTCTTTTTTTTTTGTCTCGATAGGTCGATTTTATTTCACATCATATTTATTCCACATCGTATTTATTCCACTAGTTTTTGACCGACCATAATATCCGAAGAGTCTTAAATAAGTGAATATAACAGAGCGCAGTTCATAATGCGCTTTTCGATCAAACGGTCGCGATGATGATCAATAGATGAGTGATGTCTGCGACCCTGTGCAGTAAGTCCGGTGCGATCCGAGCCAAATTATCGTTTGCGAAATCACACGAAGGAAATATGTGGATCACGTAAGCGGCCTGTATTAGAATAAATGAATTATTCAACGTACTACTATATTTCAAATAAACATCATTTTGTAAATAACTTTCTAATGTCGAATTAAATGAACTGTTTCATATGAAATCTTAAAAAAATCAGTAATATGATCGACATTTTAAAAAAAATACTTTGCTTACCTGTTGAGAACCAGGTTCTGCGATATTAACGATACCGGCTGCTTGTTTCTGTTGAAGGTATGTAATAAATCCGTTTTGTAAATTTGTCGACTGTTGTAAAACGTCTACACAGTCCCTACCGCATGGTAATGCTAATAACATGCAGTGTTCATTTTCCATCTGAAATGCAAAAAAAATATTAATCACTGTGTTATTCTAACTTTAAATCAAGATTAAACAATTAATATGTAATTTGAATGATAAGAAACACACACAAAAACATACATATATATATATATATATGTGTGTACACATGATCATAAAAAAATTTACCTGCATTTTCCTTGCAACTCCTTCAATTTGCGTTTGTTCAAGACGCATACGTTGTGCTATTCTCAGTGGCGGTGTTGAACCGTCACTGTTACAAGGCAAACTGTCTCTTGCTACGTGTGGATTACCAAATACAAAATACATTTGAACGGCTGCTTGATCATTTTTCAATGCCAACAAACCTTGCCACATTACAGGATAACGCTACAAAAAAAAATTAAATTTATATAATTTCACAAATTCATACATAAAGTTTTATGTATAAAAAAAATAAAAATTTTCTTCACAAAAATAAGTATTTGAAAACTATTATTCTTAGAATGTCTATAAAAGCGTTACCTGACTCAAAAGACTCAATAAAGAATCAGCTTGTGGAGGGACTTGACTTGCATGTGGTGGTGTAGCAACAAGTATTCCTCTTTGAGAAACAGGTGTTTCTGCTGCATTAGCTCCTTGTCCACCGTGCCTTGCTGCCGCTCCTGAGAGGTTTCCAGCAGCACCTAAACCAGCACCAAGCGGAATATTCGGAGGCGGTGCTTGTGATAATCCCAAAGATGGTGGTGGAATATGGCCAGGAGGAGGTGCTTGATGAGTAAGACTGACCGGTGTTCCAGAATGTGCTGCGCTCGGAGTTCCGGTATGAGTTCTATGTGCCGGTGGAGGTTCTCCGGGTGATTCATAATAACGTGTCGATGTACCGTGTGTTCCTGGAGCACCTGCATAAGGTGGCATTCGGGATCCATGAACATAAACTTGGGCAACTTGTGGAGAATCTACAATTAATCAACATTATCACTAACTAATATTTGGCCTTGTAATTAACGAATTAATAAAATATTTATTAAAAAAAAAATTTTATAAATTATTAAAACACAAACCTGTTGCTCTATCATGTGGAGATTGTAAACTATGTGGTACAGCTGCAGGTCGTAATCCCGTATTTGTATTCGGTCTCATCAATGATCCTCCCAATGTTGTTCCTCCTGACCCAGGTCTTCTTAATTCCAATGGAGGAGAAGTAACTGGAGCTTCCTCTCCTTCTTGACCATCACCATACTTTTCTAATCCTCCACCAATATGAGATGACCTATAAAACAATTCAAATATTGAATGAAATGTATATTAATTAAAATAGGAGTTATAAGAAATTTACTAACTACAAAATATATAACATTTTTTTTTTACTTTACTACTAATTTACCTTGATACTTGAAACGGATGCTGTACTCTAAGATACTGTTGATAAACTGGATGTGGATGAACGTAATGAGCTGGAGGCAGAGGTGGACCGAGGTGACTTAAAGGTTCAGCCTTTAAAAAAAGAAAAACATTAATAATTTCTATAGATTTTTTTAAGCATCATATAAATAAAAATAGAACATGAACAGTTTAAAATACTATATAAATATATATATATATTTATATATCATATGATCATATCCAGCTTATATCAGCCCATTGCTGGATGAAAATCTCAATGAATGTCACCATTCACTGATATTTGGTTATATTCACCATGTTGAGATCATGCGGATTGATGAGGATTTTTTATTTAAAAGTTTACTCTCTTAGGTAAGTTACCTTCACTAAAGCTAGAGAACCTCATCTGCTCTAATATATATATATATTATATATATATATATACATACGTATATAAATGCAGAGAAGAACTACATTAAAACCCTGGTTAGAGATATAGGGCAGACAGAGCTCTTCAGCCTTAGTGAAGGTTACCTGCCTATGGAAGTCAACCTTGAATAAAAAATCCTCACCAATTCAACTGGTCAACATAATAAGTATGATAAAATACCAATAAGTGGTAATAACATTCATTTGGACTTTGATCCAGCAATGAGCTCTTATAAGCTGGATAATGATGATAATATACACATATACACACACACACACACACACACACACACATATATATATATATATATATATATATATATATATATATATATATATATATATTCACACATATACAAAGGCAAACACAATGATAACATAATATAATAAGGCAAATAATATAAGAGAATAATAAGATAAAAAAAATACAAAAATGCACATTAGATCACGTAAAAAATCTGTATTTTAAATATGCAACTGTGTGTATTGAAGTAAATTAAAGATTTGTGAAAATTATGAAAATAGTGCATTGAAATACATTCATTGAAGTTGACACGATAGTAAGAGAAATTCACCTGTGGCGCAGGTGAAGTCTGTTGATGGGCTGGTGGAGGACTCTGTTGATGAGATCTTGAGAAAGAGGATGTTCTTTCGGATACACTCTGCTGTGATTTACCCAATAGAACCAGTGTTAGTGATGTGAAAATATTTATTGATTTGTAATGTTTTCAATATATTAAATTACGAAGACAATAAATAATTATTTTATTATCTTTATAAATATCATTTTTCCAAAAAGAAATAATAAAAAAAAATCATTATTAACGTTTGTAAATACATAGAAGGTATTTGAATAATAGTAATGAATAAAACATTAATTGAACATATATTACCGATTCAAGTTTTAGTAGTTAACCGAAGTTATATTTTAGAGGAAACATTCGTTATATCGACTATTAATAAATAATATATTTGATTTAATACTATTTCATAGTATTAAATCAAATATATTACTATTTAATATTTTTGTTAATTTTTTTGGATAATTATATTTGATCTTCACAATTTTATAATTTAAGGTTATGTTCTTTTAAGAAAAACAAACTTTTAGAAATCTTACCAAACTACTTTCATAACTTGGCACTGGAAACCCAGCTTGAATAGACTGTCCTCGAGTTTGTGACTGAGGGGAAAGTATCGGATGTACAGCGATCAAACAGCTCGTAGGTAAAGTATCCTGTTTAGGTGGCTCCATAGCTCCTTTAACACCAGCACCAGGATTAGGTACAGCACTGATACGCCCACTGCTAGCTCCTAGAATTCATTTATCGTCATAGTAAATAATTTCAACTCTAATAAAACTCGATCTATATAAACAATTAAATTTTATTCATATAACGCACGGCTCGTATGAACTTACCGGTTACTGTCGGTTGTTGTCCCAAAATATGTTGTTTCAAAGGTGGACTAGCTACAGCTCCGGTCATAATTTGTTGCGGTACGTGTAGTCCGTGAGGTTTAGCTTGCATAGACAACGGTGGATTTTTACTAACGATGACGGGTCTGGCTTGCGTTTGTGTCATGCTTTGTCCGATTTGTGGCGATTTAACTAAATGTACCGGCCCTCCGCTCTGTGTTATCGTCATGTGCTGCGTGACGGTGACTTGTTGAGACACGTTAACAGCGTTTAGTAAATGAGTTTTCGGGTTCAAAGGAGTATTCTGTTTCTGCTGTTGAGGCGATTTGACAGCTTGTAATAAGTGTTGTTTTGGATAATTTATCTGTGTGTTCGGTGACATCGGTGATTGACTCGTAGGAGTATGAATACTCGACGGCCGAGATACTCCGTGCGGAGAGACCTGTTTCGACGCTTGTCTAGGCGACAGCGTCATTCCGATCGACCCGATGGCATTCGGAAGCGACACGTTAATGTTAAGAAGTTGCACACGCGTGTCGTTCGGTTTAACGACCGTATTCGGCTGCCTCGTGATCTGTTGACTGATTTGCTGTGTCGACGGTTGATTTACCGTTATGGTCGGTTTATTCGTCGTCGGCATTTGATTGACCGTCTTCGCTGCTTGTGAAGATAAGACGTGTGCTTTTAAAGACTGTGGTTTTGCCTGTGTTCCTGCTACTGGGAGTGATGCTTGTTGGGATGTTGAAGTTATAACAGTCGGAGAGGTATTTTCTTTTATTATTGTTAAATGTACAGGTTGTACTGGCTGAATAGGCTGCTGAATGGGTTGTTGAATGGATTTAGATTGTTGTACTGAAACTTGAGTCTGCGTTAATTGTGTGGTAAGGTTTGGTTGTGATTGAGTACGAGGTAACTGAACTTCTGCTTGAGTAGGAGCTGGTTCAGATAATGGCCTGAAATATAAGAAAGTAAAATAAAAATTAGAAATCGTAGCAACCACATATATAACACACACATATATATATACATAAATTGACAGTTCTTGAATCTTAAATCCATTTCCGAAATTTAGTTTTATTGTAATAACTTTTTAATTGTTTTAAAAAGTATATATATTATATAATCTATTATGTATAAAAAAACAGATACACATAAATAAGTAAAATATTCATTATTGGCTTGATAGCGTAGCTAAAGTAAAATCTCTTAAACCACTTTCATAAGTTATAGAGTGCTGACTTTTCAAAATGTTTTAATAACAATAATTTACATATCAAATATGAATGTATTCAAGAGACAAAGTCAATATAAATCAAACACATGTTAAACAGATCGAACATTATAAGATCAATAACCACGTTATATAAATAATTAATTAATAACATTGTATATAGTAAATACCAAAAGAATAATAAAAAATCAAGAATACAATGCCCAATAAATAAAGTAATATATCTATAAATGAGTTTATAATGAATGATTCACTTTAAAGTTCAAAGTGTAAGAATTTTTGCATTTGTTCTTGCAAGACGTACGTGAATAGGAAAAAAAATGTTTATTGACTTCTATTGAATAG
Organism: Neoneuromus ignobilis; assembly: GCA_029203775.1. Lineage (NCBI taxonomy): Eukaryota > Metazoa > Arthropoda > Insecta > Megaloptera > Corydalidae > Neoneuromus > Neoneuromus ignobilis. The sequence goes on from CP092092.1 coordinate 6,603,462, forward strand.
AAAATTTTAATTTCCAAAAATTAATTATTACAAACAAAAACTGTTTGACCATTGTTTGGAAATACTCTGAATAAAGGCATCGACAAAGTCAATATAAATCAAACACATGTTAAACAGATCAAACATTGTAAGATCAATAACCACGTTATATAAATAATTAATTAATAACATTGTATATAGTAAATACCAAAAGAATAATAAAAAAATCAAGAATACAATGCCCAATAAATAAAGTAATATATCTATAAATGAGTTTATAATGAATGATTCACTTTAAAGTTCAAAGTGTACGAATTTTTGCATTTGTTCTTGCAAGACGTACGTGAATAGGAAAAAAAATGTTCATTGACTTCTATTGAATAGAAAATTTTAATTTCCAAAAATTAATTATTACAAACAAAAACTGTTTGATCATTGCTTGGAAATACTCTGAATAAAGGCATCGATCTGTAAGATATATTGATTATTATTAGACACTTTTATGAGGTCCTGTGGTTTTTGTATGTGTGATTTTCATTTGAGTTAAATAAATCGTATATAAACATTATATACAAACAATACTTAGGTCAGTAAATTGATTTTGATTTAAGTGAAAAATCGGACTTTGTAATGCTGAGCTATGAAGATAATCTCATGACACCTAAGACGCGCGCTAACGAATAAAATTAACATATTAAGCATTTTAATATAAATGAATCATTCATTCTAACACTACAAGATTTTGTAAGTGATTCATAATCACCACCATTAGTATAAAATAATATGATAAAATTTAAATCAATATTTAAAATTCTTATAGAAAGCTTTTACAGCTTTTTAAAATGTTCGCACAGCAATAAATGCAAAAAAAAAATGTTTTCATTACCTTGTCGTTGTAACGGTCGTCGTACTAATATCTGATGTTGCCACTGTTGAAACCGGAATATATTGCCCTTCTTCACTTTCTTTCATGACCATTAGTAGACCTGTTACCGGATCGATTAATGTTTGTGGTTCTTCAATTTCCGAATTACCTTTCACTCTTCTCAGAACAACAGCTTTTAATCCATGTTGTTGTACGGTCGTGTTTTCGATCTTCGCGGTCGTCTTTTCTTTTTCGACGCTCTTTGGACCCGGAACTGGAGTAATGGTCGGTTTACTGTATACATCTTTGACCGCAACGACAGTCGATGATTCGACCTTTTCAACTTCTACACCGTCTATACTCTCTTCCTTCTTAGATATTGCTCGAGATGTAGATTTCTCCTCGCTTGAATCATCAGCCGTTTCCGAGACTCTACGATCTTTTCCACGTCTCGTTGCTCTGGGTGATTTTCTGGGCTCTGTTTTCGGTGGTAGTTGTTGCTGCTGTTGTTGTTGTTGTTGTGGAATCGACTTACCGACAACGTTCTGTTGTCTTGTCGATCTACGCGTCGTCGCATTGCCTTGGGCCGCCGCAGCTGCCGACCTAGTTACGACCGTGGAATTTCTAACGACATCTTCGATAATGTCATCTACGGTATTCCTCGATATATCTTTCTCCTGTAAACGTCTCGATTTGCGAGTATTTGACGCCGGCGATACAAACTCCCGAGAAACCTGTTCGCCGTTTTTATTATTCGAAACAGGTGATCTGTTCTGTTGAGTCTGAGGACTTTCTTTCACGACCGCAGTAGGTGTGGTGTTCGGAGCATTCGATGCCGGAGATTTTATCGTGAGAATCAATCGCGGTCTATCCTTACTCTCATCCGAATCGTCGTGAAATTCGTAAACGTCTGAACTCGGTTCCTCGTCACCGGCACGCTTCACTTTACGATCTGTTTTAGCACCTCGGCCCCTCGCGCCGCCCCTACGTGGCGAGACGCTCAACGAAACTTCCTTTTTGGTACCGCGTCGTGTCTGTACACCGCCAACACTCCGATCTAAACTCTTCGACTGATTTTTACGACCTCGTAAGCGACCGCCTCGTTTACCGATCACTCGAGTCGTTTCACGCGGTTCCGTACGATCGCCCACCTCGTCAAATGTTTCGGCTTCATTATCAGCGTCCGTGTCAGTCTGATCGACGGATTTTTGGAAATCTTCGACAGTCGATGATTTCTCAGACGTTTCAAGTAGTTGTTTATCTGACTTTGGTTCAGTTTCAGTCGATTTATTGTCCGAATCAAACCTGTTGTAAAAGCGATTATGCATAATATTATGTTTTAATAATAAGTACGATTTCGAAGTTATTACTACGAAAAACAATTTCAACATTTGACGTTCGAAATACATTTTCATATAAATATATATTTATTGAACATAAACAATTTCGAGAAAATGAAACGATTTATTGTCTAGACATAGGTATATCTCATAAACGATATGTGGGATAAAACAGAGAAGAATTTCAAAAAGTCATCGTAACAAGTAACGGCACGTTAAAAATCACACTTTTCAAAAAATAGAACGAAATCAATTCTGAAATAATATCAAGTTTAATTACTAATTGAAAATATCTAACACTCGAGAAGTATTTACTTATTATAATTAAAATTCACTAATTACACTAAAGTTATGAATAGGTTTATTTTCAATAGAAATGTTATATTCCAAGTCGAAGTTATTTACTTTTGGTAAAAATATACGTACACGAACGAAAACAAAAAATTAATTGTATTATTACTGTTTCTAATAACATTTTCCAAATATTAAATATATTAATTTATTAAGTGTGAATAACGTTGTGTATTACCTGTATATACTATCGTATTTTATGGACAAACAACAACATTAATTTTAAATTATAAGTAAATTAAATACATACCAATCGTCTTTTCCGACTTCACTTCCTTCGGATAATTCGTCGGCAGAACATAAAGCGTCGACCTTTTTAATAACCGATTCGATGTTAACTTCTTTAGCCGACCAGTAATCACTATCTTCTTTTGAATCTAGCGGATCTTCTTTACTTTCCAAAATATCGGCACTAAGTCTCATATTTTCTTTACTCATATCCGAAATTCCACTTTCAGCATCTTCGGTCTTTTCGTCATCGTACTTCCGTAAATCAGTCTCTTTAATTACCGACACCGATTCAGACAAATCCGATTTTAAATTCAGATTGACCGACTCGTGGATTAGTTCGCCGAAGTTCGTTATCTCTCGCCTGACTTCGAACTCGTGTTTTATACTACTCTCGAGTTCTTCTTCCGGCTCGTTTTTCACAAGACGTGCGATCGCTCGTTTATCTTCCAATTCTTTTTTTATCAACCATTCCTCCTTTTCTTTCTTCAGCTGAATATCTAATTCTTGTGCAGCGATTTCAATTGCGGTTACTTTATTTTCAAGCTCCACAGTGTTCTTTTCCTCGACAGGTTCTTCGATTTTAATGTCGACTTTTTGTTCTTTGAACGTTTCAATAGGTGGTACAGAAGTATCTTTTAATACTCCAGATTCGTTTTCTTTACTAATACTTTCATTTTCTGTCTTTGCAACACTCTCTTCGGGTTTTTCTACATTATGTGGAGAACTGGACGTGTGTTCAGAAATATTTACATTTGAAACAGGTACTTGCTGAATTACTACAGATGATTGAACAGTATTTTCTTGACTGTTGACTTTTGAACAATTTACAGTTAGAATATCCTCTACTGAAGGCTGATTTGATTTTAAAATCGTATTAACGGCTGTTGTTGTAGGAACTGTGGATGATAATGTCAAATGTAGTTGAGATGAATTCGAAGAAACCTGAGTAACAGCAGTTGAATTCGGAGTGATATTTGGTAACGTCTGAGAAACAGGTGTTGTGACGTTCTGTGAATTCGCTAACACTTGCGTCGACTTTGACAGAACTTGAGTTACGTGTGCAGTGGTTTGTACCGAATTTGAAACCTGAGTAGAATCCTGCGTTATTGCTTGCGTAACAGGAACGAGATCTTTTATTGTTTGCGATATGTTCTGCGCGATAGGAAGCACTTTTTGTGGCGTTTGTGGCAAATTTTGCGACGTATTTAATAATTTTTGTGATACTTGTAATAGATTTTGCGAAACTTGAGGTAAATTTTGTGTCACTTGCGGTACACTTTGTGGAATTTGCGATAGATTTTGAAGGACTTGCGATAAATTTGACGAAACCTGTGCCGCCGAGTTTTGATGAACCTGTGGTATATTTTGTGTAACTGAAGAACTATCGGAAGCTTGTGATAGATTTGACGTCGTCGGTACTAAGCTCGGAACTTGAGACAAATTTGCTACTTGTAACAGATTCGGTGGATGATGTGAAATGTTATGTTGTAAATTCGAAACTTGCGGAACGTTTTGCGCACTTTGCGATAGTTTAGAACTCTCCGCGATCGTTTTACTTTCTACAGTTTTAACATTTGTATTGGTTTCTATAACCGACTTGGTCGGTTCTGGCCTATTGACTATAGTTGTTGTACCGTACATTGCCGGCGGGATAGTATGTCGAATAACCGGACTATTTTGAACGGAAGGTCGTGTTCTAGGCGTAACTTGCATCGTCGGAGCTGCAGCGGACACGATCGCAACCGTATCGTGTTTTGTGGGATGTTGTGAATTTAATGTAGGAACTAATTTTGGTAGATCCACGTGCTGTGCTGTTTTCGATTGAGGTAGTATCACATTCTGCGGTTGCAACGGTTTAGAAATCGGCGCTAAAATAGGCGTAATCGGTAAACGATCGAGAGACGTCGGCGCATCGGACACTGTGGACGACGTAAGAGAGCTAGTGTTCGGAGACGGAAGACCCGATTTCGACGTCGATATGGGCAAGCCGATAGTCATGGTCGGAGTTCGAACTCGAACAGGTATATGTACCCGAAGCGGAGGTTTCTGAACCGCGATCGGTGTTGTTACAGGAGGTATTTTTGCCGATGACTCCACGTTGTCATAAGTTGTCGTTCTGGGCGATAATTTCGATGGTATCGTATCGGATGGTAATTGCGGCGATACGAGCTGCGGCGGATATGTTTGCGGTTCGGATATTTTGATTGTCGGAGGAGTTACTTCATACTGACGCGGTCGGGGTGAATTTAAAACCGTTCGAGATGAATTTAAAACGTTTTGATTTGAATTTAAAACTGTCTGCGGAGTATTTAAGATTGCGGCGTGCGACGTGTTTAAAACACTCGATGGAGAACTTAACACAGTATGCGACGAGTTTAAAACAGGCGGTTGTGCATTCATTATAGAATTCGGCGGATTTAAAACAATATTTGGCGAATTCATTACAGATCTTGTCGAGTTTAGAATCGTATGCGTAGAATTTAGAACAGTTTTCGATGCAGGCACAATCGTCGGTCTGGTAATCGATGTTACTGACTGTACTCGAAGCGAAACTGGCATAGGCACAATGTGTTTTTCTTCAACAATATGAGATGAAAATCGTATTTTGGACTTATCAACGTCCGAACTCGGATTCGTCACAACTGTATCTTTAGTTTTGTAATCAGAAACCGGCCTGAATCGAGATATAACTGTCGGCTTTTCAATGGGCGACGGTTCTATTTTCTCGAGCGGCGGCGGTAATGAAGAAGGTGGTGGCTGTTCGATTTCCGATTTGCGAATATCGTCGGCTTCGAGAATGTTTTCGTTGTGTTTTGCTTCGTCCACTACCGGAGACGACACTGTTTCGAGAGTACTACCGACGTGCATACTCGCTTCAGACGTAATGACCGGTCCGTTCGGCGGTGTTTCTCTGTTGTAATATCTCGGCGGAACGTCTGGCGTCTTCGGCGGCCTCGAAAAATAAATAGGATCAGGTGTTCGTGGCGGCCGATCGTATCGCAATGTCGTCGATTCTTCACCTTCCGTGTCGGTGTCAATTTGTAAATCGTGTTCCGATTGCGGCGTGTCCGGTTTCGCCTCGACGTCACTGGCATCTAAACTACGCACTGCGCGGCGCATTTCTTCATCGTCTTCTGGTGGATTTGTATTGACATTTGTCGGAGATTCGATTGCATCATACCGATCGAAACCAGATTCACTAACGCCGAAGCTTTCTCCGAGCAACGCAGCGACTGCGTCCTCCGTTTCTTCTTGTGATATGACAACGCGTGGTTTATCGTCTACTGAATCAACGCCTTTATCTGTTTTCGATACATCGGGTTCGATACGTTCGGTCACATCGCGATCAACGTTCGGCGATCCGAATTCAGATATCGACTTTACAGCGCTCTCGTGTATTTTCTCATCTATTTCTGATCCGAAACCAGGTATGAATTTCTTCTTTTCCGGTTTTGCAGGAGTTCGCGGCGTCTTTTGTGATTCGCCGTCGCTTTGATGATTAGTCGGCAATACCTTCTTGGGAGTTACGTCCGAAACAACGGGCGGTGGGGGTGGTGGCGGTGGAAGAGGCGGAGGACTCGGTACATCGATCAACGACGGTAACGACTGTGTTGACGTTTTTCCATCACTGTTTTCGATCGAGTCTCGATCAAAACTAGTTCGAATACTCGGTTCCGGTTTTTTACATTCGACAATAGGTGATCTCTTTTCATCCGAAATGGATTTCTCTTCGGTTCTTTCGTGTCGTCTGTGATGATGATGATGGTGGTGATCTTTCCGACCGTGTTTCTCCTCTTTGCTCTTTTTTCGTTTCTTTTTCTTTTCTTTGATTTCTCTACGTTCGGCGTCTCTTTCTTGACTTTCATCGCCGTCTGTAAATCTGAACACGTCGGTCTCCGTAGATTCAGTTTTCGCGCCGTCCGATGCATCTGTTTTCGAGTCACCGTCCTCGACAGCATCCGCTGCATCATCCACCGATCCGTCTAGTAATTTGGCTTCTAAAGCACGTCCTGCTTCAACGAGATCGACACTATTTTCATTTTCTTCCCGAATAACACGTCTCTGTTCTTTCTCTTTCCGTTTCTTTTCTTTTCGTCTTTTACTCTCTTCTCTCGCCTTTTCTCTGTCTTCGATTCTCGGACTTCGCATTCCATCTGAATCGGCGTTATATGATAACGCAACACGCGATTTCACCGGAAATTCGTCGAAGAATGAATCTATCGACGCTTCGCCACAAACATCATCCGGTACCGCATTTTCAGAATCGTCAGAAAACGGTCCGAAAATATCTTGCATTTTCTCGTCACGTTTGGTCGCGCTTGCTGTTTCCGATTTGTTGATTACGTCTGTTCTGTCAAGTTTCCGTATTTTTTTCGATTTGTCTCGAACACGTTCGTTGTCTTCTTTCACTTTGTCGCGTCTCTTGTCTTTCTTTCCGTGCTTCTTTCGATCGATCTCGACTTTGATTTTCTCCTCGTGTATCGCTTCATCTTCGCGTTCACTGTCGTCGACTTCTTCGACCGCATCGATGGATTCTCCAACGGAAGATATGTTCTTCTGACGCTTTTGTTTCTTCTTATGTTTTTTTCTTACGTCCGTTTCGTCGAATGGACCGTTTTTACTATGCCTTACGATTCCTTCACCTTCTGATGAAGCATCGCATAGATTCATTAATCGATCGTCGTATTTTGTACGGTCTGTTTCCTTGTCGGTAAATGTTTCGTTCGGATGTCCGACCGAAGAAATACGTCTCGACTCGTCGTCTGATGACGCGTCGATCGTATCGATTTTCGTTTTTCGACTCTCAGTTCCGTACTTACGTCCTTCGTATAACGTCGAAGAGTCTCGTTCAATTTCAGGTTCGTTCCTATTTCTTTCTTCTAGTGTAGTTGAAGTCACAGCCAAATCAACTTCCATAAACCTTTCATTTTCATTCGGTCGTCGTTTGGGTTCGTCTTCAGACGTGTCGGATGTAATTCTCGACTTCGAACTTTTTCTCGAGGCCCGTCTGTTACGTCCTAAACGTCCATCGTCGTCCGACGATTCAGGACATGGCGCTAGAGCAATGCTGTGATCGGTATCGTGAGAGACGGAAAATGTTCCACGTAATTCCGTTCGTTTCGCAATTCGTGGCTCGTCATCCGAAGAACTTGCGATTCGAGGTTTGTTCGTACGTCTGCCGTGCTTAGTTCCAGACGCGTCTCGGCGCTCGGTGACGTCTCTACGTTCGGACGTATCGATTCGTTCGGTCCGGTCGGATATTTCGCGTCCAGATCGATCCGAATCTGAATCTTCGTCCCAAGAAGTCGAGCGTTTCTTTTCCTCTCGTTTCGCGCGACTCTGTTTCAGTTGCGTGAACTTGGCCTTGATTTTCTCTTGGCGCTTCTCTTCCTCTTGCTTCTGCATGTTTTTACAGGAACGCGCCTTCACTTTATCATACATAGATATATAAGCCGGTTCATCGTCGACGATATCGAATATTGAATGTTTCTTCGGTTCGTCAGAATCGGTAGTATCCGATCCGTTTGTAGTTTTACGAACCCTTCTTTCGTCCTTTTTTGTTTTTCTGTCTTCACTTTTTGTTGCGTGCATGGTACTTTCATCGCGACTAATTTTACGTTCGTGTTTCTCTTTCTTTTTATCTTCATGCGGACCACTATCCTCGGTACCATTTTTTCTTTCGTCCATGTCGTGTTGCCGATTTTTCTTTTCTTTCTTACTCTGTTTCTGCTGTCTGTCGTCCATTGTTTCCTCGTTAATACGTATATCGACACGCACCGCGGTGACATCTTTCTCTTTATGGCAATCTCTATCCGAAGACGATTCTTTTGCAACAGTAGGATTCTTCGATGTTTCTCTCTGTGCGTCTCTGTCGCGATTTTTACTTTTCACTCGATGTTTATCCGTTCTTTTCGTTTTGTATTTATCTTGTTCGCGATCTTTTTCTTTATCTTGTTCCTTTTTTCTATCGTCCGCAATATCTTTATTTTTCTTATCCTCGCGAACTTTTTCATCGAGCGACTTGGCAAAATCGTTTTTATGTCTGTTATGTTTCGGACGATCGCTATTCGATCTCTGGCCGTCTTTCGAATCACGACGATCCGACGTTTTCTTTTGTTCGTTAGGTCTCATCCTTTTCGCATCATCGAACGCATTGTCGAGACTATCTTGTGAATCGACACGTCTCTTGAGACCTATACTCGCCGGAGAACTGTTATTCCTCTCTTTTCGTTTTTCTTTCGTAACATCGAGCCTGTTCGGCGTCAACGTTGAATTTCGATCGACATATTGCCGAGTTCTATCGCCGTCGAGCGACGCATGTCTGATTTCGACGTGTCTTCTATCATGATGGTCGATTTCACGATTTTCTTTCTCTTTTTTATTAGACACGTCTCGGTGTCGATTCGTTAACAGCTCGTCCTTCTCAGACCGGTGTCGGTTTCGACTGACGTCGCGATCGTGAGATTTTCGCTCGATGTCGTTGCGATCGTCGCTGTCGTGCCTCGTGATTTCGTGTCCGTTCTTTGACCCGTCGCGGTCTTTCGTTTCTTTTTTCGACGATTCATCTTCACAGTCTTTTGATCTTGTATTCTCGAAATCTTTGGCGTCGTCACGCGTGTTCCGCGCATCTATATGATTTTCTCGATGTCTTTCGTTTAGTTTTATACTATCTATATGATTCGTCTCTACTGATTTATTACTATTTCTTTCGCCGCGCTCGTCCGACAACACGTGATTTTCTCTATGTCGATGATCGTCTCTATGTCGTCTAGATTCTTTCTCACATTTAGTTTCGTCCTGTTTGTCTCGCGCGATCTTTTCCCGTTCGGCCGCTTTATCCGCTCTTTCTTTTTCCTTGTCAATTCTTTCACGTTTTTCTTTTTCAAGTTTTTCCGATCGCTCTCGCTCTAATCGCTCCCTTTCTGCCTTTTCCTTTTCTAATTTCTCTCTCTTTTCGCGCTCTTCCCGCTCTCTCTTCTCTCGTTCGTCTCTCTCGCGCCGTCGTTCACGTTCTAATCGTTCCTGTCTCTCTTTTTCGGCTTTTTCTCGTTCCGCCCGCTCTTTCTCAGCACGTTCTTTATCCGCGCGCTCTTTTTCTAAACGCTCCCGTTCGATACGTTCGCGTTCGACCCGTTGTTCTCTCTCGATCCGTTCCCTTTCCAATCGTTCGGCGTCCTCTTTTTCCCGTTTTTCCGCCTCCTCTCTTTTCTTCTGCTCCTCTATTCTTTCGAGTTCGGCCCTTCGTCTCCTCTCCTCATCGGCTCGTTTATCACATATATCGCTATTTATTTTCTTATCGCGTTCTACATTGACTACATTCGATTTCGTGCTATTATCGTCGTCGCGAATATCGTCGAAACACTTTTTGTCTCTTTTACTAGGATCGTCGATATCGTTTCCCTCTAACTGAACGTCTCTCTTCGTCGCACCTGTTATTCGTCTCGTAATGTCACAGGTGATTTTGTTCACTTTTGTGTTCACTTTACTGTCGTCTCTACTATGAGATATCGATTCAACGTCCGAACCTTTCGAGGAAATTTTATGATTCATCGTCGGTACTTCGTTTGGGCCGTTCGTCGATACATTGGAACTTACAACGTTCGGACGGGCAGACGCGCCACTTTTTGTTGAATCGACGTTATCATCCGTTCTCGATTGCCTGATTATCGGCGATGTGATCGACGGAACGCGAGGCGATGTCACGAGAGTTTTTGTTGATTTCACACAGCCAGCTACGGATCTCGCGCGCGGGTCAGTAGGAACGACGACGCACGTCGTCGAAGTTGTGATGATTGGCGCGAGTCCAAGAGGTGATCGTGGTGTGACCGGCGTTCCCGGCAATGGTCCGGGCGTACTCGGTGTACTGGGCGTGAGTGGCATGCCGGGTGTCATTGGTACAGCCGGCGGATGACTCGGAAAAGGGTACTGAAGACCCTTTGCGGACGGTAATCCTTTCGGAATGGATGCCGAAGATGGTCTGAGCGTGGTAGCAGCCGGAGCAGTGTACGGCGACTGTGGCGCAACGACGCCGACCGGTATACAACCGGGTGTGACGCCGAGCCTCGTCGGAAATTCTCTAGGCTCGTACTTTTCACCAAAATTTTCGAGCCTTTTCGAATCTTCGTCGAATACACTCCGACGCGCAAGTACAGATTTAACTATTTCGGACGGTGGTACTTCTTTTAGGTCGAAATCAAGAAGTTTATGTCTAAAACGAAACTTCTCTGATATCGATGCATCGATTTTAGCGAGAGCGTCTCCGCCCGATGCCGAAAGAGTTCTCGATCCAGACCACTTTTCGTATTTTTCATCCAAAGATTTGATTCGTTCGTCGAGCGAGGGACTCGCCGGCGCAACATCTCCATCAGAAGAATTCGAGCTTGACGACAGAGGACGTGGTGGCGGCGACGCGGGAGGTGGTACATTAACAGGACTCGGTGGCGGTGGCGGTGCGACAGTCGCCGGTGGGCTCGCTGCAGAACAGCGTGCGGCCGCTCCGCGAAACTGTGCAGCGAATTTAGGCAACGGTAAACAGAGAGGCGCGTCGTGATCACTCCTTTCACGCATCCTCCTCGGTTCGCACGGAACGGTGTTCTCAGGCCGTTCGTCGCATAACGGCGTCCCAGGACGTGATCCGTCAATACTTTCACCGCCCGACGCGTCCCGGTGTAGAGAGCTCGACGTCTTTCTTCTTTTACAAACCGGATGTGGCGCATACACATCCACAACCGTCCGACAATCGTCAACACTCGGTCTTCTACTCGGACGACTACTATGTCTTCCTCCGTCTGAACTTCTTCGAACATCACTTTTTCTATCGACATCGGCACGTTCGAGTACAGGCGACGCGTCAACAACCGAAAGATCAATTTTCGAACGTTTCTTAGATGAAACACGTTCATCTCCCGAACTGGGACATTCTTCGAGCTGCTCTAATAAATGGACACGTTCTTTCTGTAAATGTCGAATATCAGGCGGTGCAAAATTAATATTCGACGTTGTCGGATCGGCAGGTACAACAACGCTCTGTATTGTTGGCACATCCGCCGAATATTCGCGTTCGTACGCGTCTTCTCCACTGCCTTGGCTGAATTCGTCGTAGTTACGAAATCGTCTATCTGATGTATATTCTGTTCCGTCGTAATATTCAGAATAGCGAGGTATTCTCAATCGAGAAGACGTCGATCCTGGCGATGGAACTGCACTTGCACACTGCGATGACGCAGCTGACGATCGACTATAAGACGACGTTCTCGGCCTCGTTGGAGTATCGTATCTGAAATAATAGTAATACATTATATATATATATATATATATATATATATATATATATACAGCTGGGTCTGTTTTTGTGCGGATTATTTTAATGCGATTCATATTTCTTCTTAACACCAAGTTTACGAACATTTCATGCATACCTATCTCTACGGACATGCGTCAATTTGACGCATGAACAAAATCATACATTTTCTTTAAAAAACAACAATTATACAGTATTAACTTACAAATGAATCTATAAGATATACATTTATATAAAATTTATAATATTTAACATTATATAACATTTCATTTATTCCGCGTATCTTTTACAAATACACTGGTAAAAAAATTATCAGTTGTTATATTCCTGCCTTGATGTAAATATGATTCGACTATCTTTAAAACTACAAATTCGCTCAAAAGTGTTGAAGTTTGCGTTTCATCTTTACTCAGATTAGGGAAACCATTTTTTTAGATATTTTGAATTTACATCTACTGCCAACCAAAACTTTATGCCAAATATATGTGGCTTATTTGGTATATATTGCGTGAATCTACATCTGACTTTCGTAGAGAACAGTTGCTTATCTATTGAAATATTTTCGTGAGGTTTATAACAGGATTTACTATTATGTACACATTTATTCCATATTTCAGATATCAATGCAAATATATCTGTACGTAAACGTTCGGATCGTTCTGTTCTTTTATCAAATCATATGAATTGAAGAATTTGCATAAATTGATCTCTAGGCATTGTGCTCGAGAAGAAAGCGGGTCCACATTTCTTCGACCATAAAGAAAAATCTTTTAGTGACTTTGCTTCATATGCTTCTCGAACATATCAAATTGCCTTTTTTGTATTAGGGTTTTCCAACTAGCATTAATGCTTATTTTGCGATTGCGTCAAATTGACGGGTATCGTAGAGATAGGTGATATACCACATCCATAATTTCTAAATTAGAAAGCTTTGAAGAAAATTAATTTCGTTATTTTATTTGTCTTGTTAAATGAATAAAAGTCAGTATAAGTGGTAGAAGAAAAATGTAAACGGTTTCTGTAAATTCCCTCATAAAATTCGAAATATCTTTTTATGCGAATGTTTTTTAATGCGATTTTGAAGTTAAGCGATTCATATTTCTTCTTAGTATCTTTTTATATGATTTTTTTAAAGAATTCCTTTAATCGGTTATTTAATTCAACGAAAAGCTCTTCAGTTTTATGAACAAATGAAGGAATAAGAGCCATTTACTTCCTCTTCTCAAACTGATAAGGAATTTTCAGCTAGCAAAGGATGGTTAACCGGGTTTTTAAAAAAGAATGCACTGCATAACGTGAAGATTACGGGCGCGATTGCATTGGCAGATGAAGAAGCTGCCAAATTTATTTAAACAATATTTTGTTAATCGCACTTTTCAATTTATATTGGATAAACTAGAAAATGAGTCAATAACAGTAATTGACGCTTGGAAAAAAATTCTATCTTCGACTGTATAAATCATGTTACATTTGCTATTACTCAAATAAAACAACACACTTTGAATGCCTGTTGGAAAAAGGCTTGGCCTACATGTCTTGAAAACAGTGCAGCTATTCACTTTCTTTTTTATTTTCTTATTTTTATTCTAAACAGTGCAGATATTATTACGATGATAATTAAAATATGTATGAAAAATTCTAAAATAAATTACACATATGTACATATTGCTTTGAATAAAATTAAATAGTTAATTAAAAAATAAAGTAAATAGCTTTATTTTGAATCAATTTTTTGCAGATTTTTGAATTTTTTTAAGCATTCTTTATTTCCTGATTTTTTACGCGAATTTTAGAGTAATTTCACTTTGAAGCTTTGGTTTTATGCGGTTTTTGAAAATTACGGAACGTATCCCTAATTGTTCAATGTAAGTTAAGTCTTTTTTGTGCGATTTTTTTTAATGCAGTTTTCCGCGGAACGTATCTACCGCATAAAAATAGACTCAGGTGTATATATAAATTTTTAGATTTGCTAAAAACAAAGAGCTTACCTAAATCTGGAATTCGAATTGACCGAAGCTGATTCGAACGAGCGAGTCGGATCGAACGGCGGTCGTTCCACCGTCGGGTTTACTTGTTTCTTCTCGAGCCGTTCGTAAAAGGCATCTTGACATTCGCGACTCGCAAAATCAACTTGCAGGCGCCGACCTCTCAATGTAATGCCGCGCATTTCTTTGACAGCAGCTTGAGCACAGGCAATTTGTTCAAAAAACACAAGTGCACGCCCGCGTTCTCTATCAATCGACACGTCCGTAACTTGTCCGTATTGATGAAATTGTGCGCTCAGATGTTTATCGCTAACAGAATCGGCAACACCGTCAACCCAAACACAATTCGTCGGCATCGATTTCCCAAAACCTAGTTTAATTCGATTGTCGCCGAAACGTTCACCGTCCATTGTTCGAATCGCTTCAACGACACTCGTGATGTCGGCAAACTGACAAAATGCATAACCGCCGACCGCACCTTGCTTCTTCACATCAACCTCTACGATTTCGCCGAACGGTTCGAAACGTTTCCGCAGTTCTGAGGCCGTCACGTCCTTTTCGAGATTTCCGACGAACAGTGTTCTCGTCGCTTTCGGATGGAATTCGTCAAGTTCAGCTTCGTAAGGTCTAAATTCGCCATCGTCGACGTCTCGTCCTCGATGGGGCGCGACTTCGATCTTACAGCCAAAAAACAATTTGTCATAGCTGACTTCGAGCGCCTTCTCAACATCTTCCGGTTTTTTAAAACGAACTAACGCGTATCGGTCCGCACTCTGACCGACGACCCTCACAGACGTCACTTTTCCGTGCTTCTTATACTCGTGAAATAATCCATCTTTAAGGGATGTGTCTGAAGAACGCGCCGGTAGATTTCGTACGCAAATCGCAAGCGGCCTTCGATCATCGGAACGGACTTGAAGCGGAGTAGGAGCTCCTACGGTCGACTGAAGAGACCGACCTCGCGGCGCCGACTGTGGCGATCGTGTCGGACTACTGGACGCACGAGAACTCGTCGCAGTCGCACTGCTCGTCGACGGACTCGTCGATCTTGATCTCGACGGCGATCGGCTAGACGCACTGCCAGACGGCGATTCAGATCCTGATCGACTTTTCGTTTTCTTCTTCAGCGACTGTACGGTTGTGTCGACACGTCGCTCGACTGTCGCGGCCGGCTCAACGACCGTTGCAGGATAACTCGGTTCCGCAAGAGATGCAGGACCAGACGTCGCGTAACGTGTCGACGCTGGTTCATAGCCCCACGCTCGACGTTCTAACATCGTGGTGTAAGCGCCACCGGCACCAGTTCGATATAGTCGATCTCGTGCTCTCCCTCTAGGTGGTTCGTGATAGCCAGGTCTTCTTGATAAATATTCACCGTCTGATACGACCCTAGAACTGGTCGATCTTTCGTAGAATCGGTCCGTAAAACCGGAGTGTTCATCGCTCGACCTACACATATAAGCATAACGAATTTATTAAATTGCCAATGTAATCCGTACATTAAATTATTATTAACATATTGATTCACTTTTACAAACTGGTCGACGGATAACTCTCAAACTAATTTTTTATTATAAAGTATCGAACTGGTATGATACAGATTGAAAAATGATATAAGACAATTATGTGACATCTTCTCTCGAGAATATTTTCTTGCTTATTCTTTTTACATATTCTTTTTAGGCGATTTTTTAATGTAGCTGTCGCTTAACACTGATCTAATATAAGTTGATATGATGATATATGTATGTATGTTTGTATATATATATATATATATATATATATATATATATATATATATATATATATATATGCGTTAAATCATATAAGAGAAATATTTTTTTGAAAATACGACTATTTATATAGGCGAGATTAAATAATAATAGTAAGCAAGTAAATATATGTCTAACTCTTTAATTTCATTTAGACCACCCTATATAAACAAAATGTGTACAAATTAATATTATGGTGCATGTAAGTTTGAAAAACTTTTCACTAATTATAAAATGAACATTTACAGATTACACAAACATATATTTTTAACACCCATCAATATACTAAATTCATTTTACTCTTAGTATTATTGATCCGATTTTTAAATATTAACTATTCTATACATATAACATATACAGATACGTAAAAATCTAACTATAATTATGTACAAATCTTATAAAAATTATAATATATATATATATATATATGTACTTGAGTGAAAACCCAGAAATAAAAACGCCAAAGAAATGATTCATATGTGACAAACATAAGAAAATTCATTGAAGTGGAATGGAAAATAAAGGCACTAGATAGCTCTAAGTGAGAAATTTTGGAAGAAGCTTTCATTCAACAGTGGATAGAAAAAGGCTAATGATGATGATGATTTTATTTATATATATATATATATATATATATATATATACACATATATACAAGGGTCATTTGATAAGTATGGTAAAAAGTAAGAAAAACTAAATTGAAAAATTTAATTAAATTAAACAATAAATAAATTTACCCTACTTATCAAACGAGCCTCGTGTATATATATATATATATATATATATATATATATATATATACATATACATATATATATATATACTCAAATCAAAAATTTAAAAGCAGTTACTAGTTAATAAAAAATTTAAAATTCAAATAAAACCTAAACTGTTTTTTATCGCCATTTGTCAACCCTATTTCATTTTTTTGTTAATTGCTAAATGCACTGTATTAACCTTTAATGGTCTACACTTTATAATATAGAAGATAAAAAAATATTGGCGAAATTTAGAGAAAATATTCAGGATAACAAAACAAAAACAATATTTATAAACGTGATTTATTTATAAGCAAATTTTGCCTTTCGTGTTTTATAGAAAAAGTGTAATGGGCCACTATGTGAATCCTTTCGACTGTTAAGGGTTAAAAAAAACTAAATATTCCAGAAAACTAACTGTTAAGTCATAGTCTCGAATAAAAAAAATCTTTTAAAGGAAAAATTCTTTTTTTTTAAAAAAATCCTAAAGTTGAATTAATAGTAAGTAATAATTCAAACGTTTGAAAATTTTATCAAACGACATAATACATAAACCAAGAAATAATATTCCACAAGTTTAAATCAGTCGTTACACACACACACAGACACACACACAGACACAGAGAGGGAGAGAGAGAAATTGAAATGTTATTCTAAAGAAGGCAACATAAATTGTTATCATTAATTAACTAATAAGCAAGTGATGTAATTCAGAAAATATATTATATATATATATATATATATATATATATATATATATATATATATATATATATATATACTCGCTCATATAAATTCATACATCAATGACAAACTGAATGCCAAATCTGATAGAAATTGGTATTAAAAATGAAAACATTCAAGTACAGAAATTAGTCGTGCATATATATATATATATATATATATATATATATATATATATATATATATATATATATATATATATATATATATATATATATATATATGTATATATAAGGAAAACATTACATTTACATATGTGATAAAAAACAAGGTTGATTTAGTGACAAATACAAATATGTGCGTAATAACCATTTAAATTACATATTTTTTACTGAACAAAAAAATATCTTAGGTGATGTTTTATTAACGATAAAAAAATATCGTATGATAATGATTGCTTAGGTAATAAATGTTGCATCACATTTTTATTATTTATAAATGTTTATATTTTTATTGGAATAAATTTTAAATTCAGTTTTCGAAAATAGTAAATAATTTTCAGTTTAATATTTTCATTACATTTCTAGTTAATTGGTGATTTCATCAAAATATAAAAATTACTAGAAACTGAATGAATTGATATATTTTTTCTATAAATATCATTTATACTTTTACCATACACTAAATAAATATTCTATAAAAATATTTTATTTATTACCTTTTGAAAAAATATGGTTTATTTTAAAAGTAAAGAAAATCATTTATATATAAAAAATTACAATAGACTCAACTCTGTAAAATTAATATCTTTGTACATAAAATATTAGAACATGAAGCTTTTATAAAAAAGTATTTTCATGATTAAAAGCAGTGCTTATATATATATATATATATATATATATATATATATATATATATATATATATATATATATATATATAAAGAATCTCTATATTTTAAACACTAATTTACTAATCAACTGCTAACTTAATAAATAAAATGAATATACAAATTCATATGTGATAATAGTAATATATTTCTAGTTATGTGATAATATCAATATTTTTCAAGAAATATATTTCTTTAAATATAAAAACAATTATTGGAATTATGTTGAGACTCGTTTTCATTGCAAATAAATTTATTAAAAAAGAAAAATTGTATTAATTGTTTCAACTATACAAATTATATATTATAAAAGTTATAAATCCGATATAAACATTTGACTTGTATTTTTAACTAAAGCTTCGCCATGGTTTATACCAAGTCAGACTGAGAAGAGAAGGAGTAAAATAACAATCTCATTAAAACGAAGAGTTTCTATCTAGGTTTATAAACGAAAACTGATCAGTAATTGTAGAGGCAGATGAAAGTATTAAACCCCAATTGCCGATCGGATGGAAAAAGGTACAGTGAAATTTACAGTCTTAATAGAGCAATCAGTATATGGAAAAAGGTACAGTGAAATTTACAGTCTTAATAGAGCAATCAGTATATGGGAAGAATACTTCAATAAAATAATTTCATATTCTTCAGGTGGGAGGTTTTGTGAAAATTTGATAAGAAAGAAAGATTTTTAATAGATATTTTGCTCTTCAGTTCTGTGCGAATTTATGCAAATTATTGATCAAATTAAAATTATTTATTGAATTTTATATTTGAAATTATTTTTTTTTTTTGGCAAGCGAAGATTAAATAAAGCAAATGTAGAAAAACATTTACTTCTCTGATCAAAAATATCAATTGAATTTTTAGTTATGTATAAAATTTATTTCAGATTAGATATTTTTTATAATTGATATGCTAAATTTTTATTATCATTGAAATGCATTATGAAATTAATATACAGTGTAAAAAATTGTATTAATACCATTTTTCATTTTTGTGTATATAAGTAATAAGAATTGAGAATAAAATATTTATATATATATATATATATATATATATATATATATATATATATATATATATATATATAAGTTAAACTCAATTAAACGGTAAATATTATGAATGTTGCTAACTGTTTCACTTGAGTGATAATTTAATTGTATGACAATATTTAAATATTCATCTGCAATTATGATTGAAAAAGCAATATAAAGAAATATCATGATTTTTTATACATCTGTTCATTCTCTTTCTCTCCATATTTATGTACACACACATGCATTATATACGTGTATATATATATATATATATATATATATATATATATATATATATATATATATATATATAAAAGTAAATGTGAAGTAATTATTATTGTCAAGGAAAACCAGAACGTGTTAAAACGCGAATACAAAATCTTTGAATATACCGTTCTCTGTAGATGATTAAAAGTTTTTACAAAGACTATTCGATTCTAATAACGGTAAAGTCATCTCGATTCGGTTTTAGTTCATTCACGGTTTAATTGGTAAATATTTTTATGTGGTAAAACAACACATAAAAATTATCTAACACTATGTACTTGATTGAATGTTTACAAACACATAAGATGTAATTTCGTACGAAATGAAAACGTTTCTCAAACTGATACGAGTTTTACTTTATTGACAGTTTACGGTACCTAAAATATAATTATATTTTATTTTCATCACATTTTAATGACTAGATAACTGATCGAGATGTTCAGAATGCATTTAGTATTGGTAGTTTTAAATTAAAAATGTCTAAATTTAATTATCTGTATAAATTATTTTTTATTTGTAAAAACATTAAATCTACATCCTACTTCTATTCTCACACTGAATAAAATAATCTTAATTTTTTTAAAAAAAAATTAAATATCTTATTTCCATAATAATATCGTCGTATAGTAGTTTCTATTAAAACAATTTATCCCTTGAATTAACTTACATTTCGAGAAGAATCAATATTCTAACATTAAATAATTATGTAATGTAAAAATGATTGATTAGATTATTAAAATTATAAACAATATATATATATATATATATATATATATATATATATATATATTCATTTATTCACTCACTGAAAAATTTATTATAAAAATATAATAATAAATGAAATAGAACTCAATAAATGATATTTATATAATGAAATAAATATAAAAAAATAAATTTTGGTTTATTTTTAATATATTTATTAAATCCATAATTTAAAATTTGAAATCTTAAACTTTTTCAAATAAAATATTTTTTCCTAAAAAGTTTCTCTATAGAAACAAAACTAGCAGAACTATTCTAATAAAATAAACGTACGTTATATACAAATCATGGCAATTAATACTATTTACTTTTTTGACTTTTTCGCAGTGCATATAATTTATTCAAAACAAAATAAATGTTTTTTTATTCATATTTATTAAATATTATCGTGTTCAATAAAGAAGAAACATAAAACATAAGTTAACAAACCAGTGCACATGTCTAGCAGTTAACAAAAAAAAATTGAAGAAAAAGTCTTTTACATCTCAAGACTGTTAGGGAACAGACAATAGTTATTGTTGAGCGAATCATAAAATGTACTTTTTATTGAAAATGTGTGCGGTTATCTGTGAAATGATTCATGATTTTTGTTGTAAATTGTTTATTGAACATTTATGTTCTTTTCTACGATTTTTTCGAACTGATATAAATGAAAATCATTTAAAATCATACGTTGCAGTATTAATGTTGTGTATAAAGAAAATAAAAAAAAATAATTAAAAATAATAATTTGAAATTACCACTGAAACAAATATAAAAAGTGAAATGAGAAATTATTTAACAATTTGACAATTGTAATAACTGTTTAATTTATTATTATTCAAACCGTGTATTTTAGCCATCCACTTACTGTTATATTTTTATTGATAATACATAAGGGCAAAAGATGTAAAAAAATCTGATTCAAAATAAAAATAAAGATTCGTTCTTTTTAATTATTTTACTATATAAATAATAAAGCAAACTAATCAAATTATCAATTTAACCAATACATTGTTTAAGTATTTTTTTTGCTACAATTCCTGATTATATTGTGAGTTGAGAGACATTAAAATTATTTTTCTGCATAAAAATAGTTTTAAAAGCCCTCTTTTAATAAATAGCTATTATCCTTCTATAAGATAATTGAATCGTTTACAATTAATGACAAACCAATGGAAAATTCATTGTTAATATTTATACATATTTTTTTTATCGTTCATATGTTCATAGATCTTCCATAATAGTTTAGTATCTGCTTAGAATTTTTCACAGCCTGATTATTATTACTGACTATCGTCGATATCATCACATTTTTTCTATAATGTTGATTTATATTTAAAAAATTTCATTCTACTTTTAAATCCTACATACATAAAAATAATAAATTAAACAATATCATAATATGGGTATATTGACAGTTTTAGGAAATACAACGTTATACTGAAATATATATATTACTTCCATGCTGATTTAAGGGATATAATAGTCCGAAAATTACTTTGAAAAAATGAAAAATATTGGTTATCAGTAAATCTTACATAATTCTAGTTTATAACAGAAAAATAATGTAACTTTATTTGACATATATCAATCACTCAGTCTAATATTACAACATTATTGTTCATTTTATTAATGAAAAAATTCTAGTGAAGATAGTGGACGATTATTGAAACATCAGTAAGTAAAATTAACAATAAGTAGTTATTAAATACTTTCATAAAATCATACAGTTTTAGGACAAGTGATTTATATGTTTAATTAAATTTGCTACTGCATCAAAATGAACAGTGGTCATTTTTTTCACTAGCCAGTGGTTAAATTTAAATTCTACTGAGAATTTTTAAAAAGATGGCTAAAAGTCCAAAACAACGTGTAATCGTTAAATAAACTTATAAAAAGAATGAAATAGATTTCTTTCCAAACGATATGAAACAAATTTGAAACATCCAGTATATGCTAGTAAATATTCAATAAAAATAATGAATATAACAATTTCCTTGAATACTTTACACTGATTATTAAGATACATTTGTTTTTATTTGCAGTTTTACAATTGAAATCAATTATTTGTTGTTTTGAAACGGTGGCTGATTCACTTTACAAAAATTAATTTTAACCCCAACACTGCAATAGTTATAAAATGTTCAATAATCACTTATTGTTCACTTATTATTAATAAATATGTCAGCACTAGAACTATGTTATAAAAAACAATAAAGAAAACTTATCCAAATAAACATGTCATCTCACAAGTCAGAATATAAACATGTACTAGACTTGCGAACCTATTACAAAATAAAAAGAAACAGTCAACCCCTAGTTAAAGATGGATTGAATAAAAATACAAAAACACAAATTAGTATATACAATGATGCACATAAGTCATCGCCATATGGCTAACATAAGCAATTTTAATGATATAATTCAATAAAGTCGTTAAATTAAAAAAAACACAATTATTTAACTGATAATAAATATAATATTCATTATATTTATTTTCCATTAAATATTTTTTTTTTTAAATTTAACGACTTATTGAATTACAACAATAAATTGCTTATGTTACTCATATGGCAATGACTTATGCACGTAAGTGTAAATAAAAAAATCAAACAGATCTAGATTTTAACAGAAAAGCTCGGATAATGGCGTCGCTATCGAAATGCATCAGCCAGCTTAATTATTAATTATAAGTGATAAGTGATTATTGAACTCTTTATAACTATTGTGGCGTTGGGGTAAAAATTCATTTATGTAAAATCAATTACCTTTTTAATAATAATTAAGTTACAATACCGATTAAAAATAATAATAGCTAAAGAAATATATTTAGTTCCTATATTTTTTTTAAAAAAAATAGTTATTTTCATGAATTTTTTCTTATGTGACCATTTTATTTTTTACTATATTTTATTTATATATATATATATATATATACATATATATATATATATATATATATATATATATATATATATATATATATATATACATACATATATATATATATATATATATATATATATATATACATACATACATACATACATACATACATACATACATACATATATATATATATATATATATATATATATATACACATACACGCATGCACATAAGTAATGGCACACATGAGTAACATATGCAATTTATTGATATAATTCAATGAAGTCGTTAAACTAAAAAAAATATTTAATTGAGAATAAATATCATGAATATTATATAATGAATAAATTTAATGAATGTTATATTTATTCTCAATTAAATATATTTTTTTTATTTTAATGACTTCATTGAATTATATCAATAAATTGCTTATGTTACCCATGTGTGCCATGACTTATGTACTTTAATGTATATTGTATATATATACATATATATATATATATATATATATATGTATATATGTATATATATACATATATATATATATACATACACATACACATATACATATATATATATATATATATATATATACTCGTATGTATATATTAGAAACCTTGATAATTTGTAATTTTTAAATATTCAAGTACGAATACTTTTTTATTTCATAGCTAAATTTAGATACTGTAGATATATAAATACATTCATAACTATAAATGCACTTTTATATAGAGTCATCCAAATGTGACACCTAAATATATGTTTTATTAAAGACACATGTGTATAGATTATTTTTAATAAAACACAAATCTAGGCGTCACATTTGGATAATCATATATATATATATATATATATATATATATATATATATATATTTGTATGTATGTATGTATACATGATTAAAAATAAATCACGCTCACACGTCATTATAAAAAAAACACCGTGTCATATGACATCGAAAAACATAATAGCACAAATGAACAATACATAACGCGACACAGTAACACCTACACAATAATTCTTTTACCGTATCCTGTCGCATTTTGGTAGATGAAAACGTGGTTGTTACATTCGTAGGATATGGCAATGTATCTGTTCTAGTGATATGTTTTTACCTTCGATGTGTCACACAAAGTCGCAATAAATAGGTGCAATTTATGTAGGCTGAGTGAATGACTAATGTAGGCGCTAAAATAGTGCGCTAGATCTGGTTACAGTCAAGAGTGGACACCGAACTTTACTCTGACTAATTTAACTTCTACCTATTACAGAACACGAATGTCCAATGCCCTCTTATGAATGACGAGAATTTTTTTCGAACAATATAAAAAAATGATGTCATACCGAAGTGATTTATACATCGAATATATAAATATCTATACAGTACTTAATACAGAGACATTCTTATGTAGATCGTTATGTTTAACATTTTAATTGAATTCATTCCCAATTGACATCGTTTACTAATTGACGACAGTTTTTAAATTTTGTACCACTTTAAACATTAAAATTATGTGTACCATATCTTCCATATTCAAGTCAAAATTTATACAATATGAACATTTGATTAATAACATTTTTTATTAATAAAGCTCAATAACTTTTAAACAAAAATCATCGAAAATTCATAGCAATTACAATCACAGTAATACCTCGCATAGTCCGGCTTCGATTAGTCCAGTTTGAAATTTAAAAAAAAAATTACTTGAAAAAAATCCTATTAGTTTTTCTTGAAAAAAATCCAAAAAATTAATACATACAATTATTTTTATACGCAAGTTTTCAAGTTTTCTCCTTTATTATAAAAACATAATAAAAAACCGAAATAGTATATTATGCACATTATGCGTAACGCATGCACAGTTCTATTTTTATGGTCTTTTTTTCTTTTTCTATTAATTTTCGATTCGCAACTCTAGAATAAAGTCGATTTTTTGATAATTAAATTTTAATAACCTATTTGAAAATGAATTTAAAATGAATGTATAAACCCCTGATTTTATTTTGTTGATACATACAAACATTTGAATATATTACTCTCGTTTCATTTACTGAAAAACAGGAAAAAAAATTTGTTTGGAACCAATTAACGTTTTTTGTATTTAGTTAATGTTTCGATTAGTCCGGTTTCAGTGGAACCGATTAGCCGGACTATGCGAGGTATTCCTGTACTTATAATTCGACTTTTAATGATCTTGTTATAATTTCATTTCTTTAGTTATCGCCACTTTTGATATCGATTGTCTAGTTTATTTTTCAGAAACCGTATAAACAAATTTCGTTAAACGGTTTGATTGATTCAACTGCATTAATCAACCCCGAGGATTCGTATAAACACGTCTTTATATACATACATAAAAATAATTTCACAGGCAGATAGTAACACGTATCCAAAAATGTTTTCTTTAATATCGTTAATTTGAATTTAATTAAAATAATTGATTAATTTAAGAAATAAGAACAAATTTAAATGAAAAAATATCAATTTTTCGAATTTACAAATTTTAAATTGAATGACTTTATCAGGATTTGAAAATATCATTAAAAGTTTTAAATAAAAACACTATAGAAAAATTATCATGAAGTAGACGATAATAAGAAACAATAATCAGGCTGTGAAAAATTCTAAGCAGATGATAAAATATTATCTGTGATAATATGAACGATAAAAAATATGTATATTAACAATGAATTTTACAATAATCTGTCATTAATTGTAAACGATTCGATTATCTTGGAACAGGATAACATAGCTATTCATTCAAAGAGAATTTTTAAAATTATTTAAATAATTTTTATGTCTCTCAACTCACATACATAATCAGAAATTGTATCAAAAAAAAAAAAAAAAATAGTGTATGTAGAATGGCAATAAACTCAATTAAGTTGAAAATAGTAACAATTAGTGTTGCTAATCAAATATCTTATATATATATATATATATATATATATATATATATATATATATATATATATATGTTTTTTAGGTTAGATAGAACTTTCGATAGTGATTCAATTTAAAGTTCTATAACGTTTAAAAAAACGCCTATGTAAAATAAATGTTATCAAAAACAATCGTGAAAATAATTGATAACAAATAAACGTTTAACTAAATATCTGTACGTTACTTAATTTTAAACTAACGGATTTTTTTATTAGCTACATGTTTTCCGCAGTGCTATTTTTTATGTACAAAAGAAAACGTCTAAAGAAATATTTGAACGGTATATATTCAATTTTAATGATGATATTGTAAATATTTCTATTCAAATATATAAATTTAACGACTAATTCATACATTTGAAAAATAAATCTCGAAATATGGTGTTTGGAAGATAGATTAACTGTATTTTATACAATAATGTACATGTGCATATATATATATATATATATATATATATAAATGTATCTAGAAATTAATAAAAAAAATATTTTTCAATAATACCTATTATTTTTAATAACAAATATATCACTAATAAATAAACACACACAGGCACACACACTAATAGTAATAACAATTAATTAAAATCACAGCACGTGTCATAGTTTTACATCGTCACTATCACATATATTTAATTATCTTCTTGTCACTGATTTGCCACTACTCACAATTATTCCCATATATTAAACACTGATCTGTATCCACTCGTAAAACGATATTTTTAAATATAAATTACGTATCCAACAAACACTACACAAATATTTTTACATATTTTATTATGAATTCCATTTCAATATACACTGTATTCCAACACTGCAATCCAATATAGGATACACATTTCTTCAGCGACAAAATTAATACCACATGAAATAAATAAACTACATGTAAGTTTACTCAAAACGAACGCTTATCTTATCTATTCAGCAAATACAAAGTTTAAATAGATTTTTGTAAACATTAAGGTAATTATATATATATATATATATATATATATATATATATATATATATATATATATATATATATATATATATATATATATATATATATATATATATATATATATATATATATATTCACTTAATATCGATTATAATGTTGAATAATATTAATAAACAGAATATCAATATTCAACTTGAACAAAATGTGGATTAAAAACGATTAATATATTATTTATCAATAATATATTCGTCTTCAAAAATTTTACAAACGATTTATAAATAAATAAATAATATTTGATTTATAAATAAAATAATTGGTCACATACTCATATAATACTGTAGATGAAAAGTTGTTTACAGTAAAATTGTCCATACATTAGCAAAAAAAAAACTGTTTTTGAAACAGGATTATATAACGAATCCATTTATATATATAAAGATTACCAAACCTTGGAATGAAATATTTGATTATCGCAAGTAGTAAAGACATGATTATTCAATGAAATACAGAAGTAGTAAAAATAAATTTGATTGTATACTAGTTGTATAGAAGATTTAAATTAGATATTGATTTTATAAATTAACAGTCCTCTGACGATGACATTAGTTTAAAGAATATAGAAAATAAAAACCACAAAAAACATTTTTTAACAAAATCGGCTTGAAATAATTTGATAAAGAACAATTAAACATTTTTTCATGTATAAAACGTTATTTGAAAAAAAGGTTAATAACAAATTTTTCTATAAGGAATTTATTATCATTTGAAGAAAAAATCTTAAACATCACTGTAATTTTTCAGCTTAAACTCATTGTTTAATTTAATAATGTCATTTATTTCATTTTGTATATAACTCTATTATACTATTAACATATTTATTACTTTTTATAATTGTCTTTATACTAACTAAATATCTATAATATAATTCAATATAAAAATATCTGATATATAGAGATACTAGTTTTGAAAAATAACATGTTTGAAAATAATACGTGGGTGTATTTTTTATAACTACGTTCGATGCTATTCGTTGCATTTCTGATTCATTCGCTTCTATTTAAAATAATATATCAATTTATGCAATAGATATAAACAGATTAATCAATTATTAATAACATGCGAATGAAAATAAAAAAATGTTTGTAACCATTTAGTAAAATTCAATAATTGATAAGTTCAATTAATATTTCAATAAGTCATTATATATATATATATATATAAATGTATGTGTGTGTTGTTTAGAATTAATTTTCTTATTAATATTATTACGAATTAGTTAAAAAAATGAAAACGATGGAAATTCAAAAAACATTATATGTGACAAACATCGTGTAGACAACTTCTAGAAATGTATATGTGTTTATAGAGTATAGAATAAACTTGGCAATTTATAAAAAATAACTATTCCAAAAATATATTAAAAATAATTTATATGGAAAAAATCACGATCTGGCCATTTAAAATTTTTGGAATGAAAAATAGAATTAACTATTCGTATAATATATTCTTATCTCCAGTTCAAAATTCTTATTCATTTCAAAAATATATTCAGATTTTTTCAATTTTTCTACAGATTCAGAATGATACAATTAAAAAATAAATCAGTTTCAAAAACAGATTGTTTAAATATATATATATATATATATATATATATATATATATATATATATATATATGAGTATGTAGGTGTGTACTAGGAAGGAAAACACAAATAGAAAAATAATTATTTTACACTTCATGTGACAAACTGAACCTTGAAGAAATCGACACAATAAAAACAATGTACACAAAAAGTGTTGTAAAAGTAACGACCCACGTACGGCTACTTCGATTCGTTCAATTGTTGATACAATATTGTAAAAAGAGGGAAAAACGACAAAAACGAATGCACTGCACCATAAAACGATTTTCTGAGAAAAAAAACACTCAGTAGTCGATGAAGAAAAAAACACAGCATGTAATTGAACTCAACAACAATGAATACCATTCCAGTTTTGATACACATATAAAAATAGTTCATTCGATTCTATATTTATATACATATATATATTTATATAATATATATATATATATATATATATATATATATATATATATATATAAATTGTTTTAAATTTAATAAGTTGAAACCTTACCAAACTGTCCAACTTTGTTTAATACAAACAAATTTACAAAATGTATACGAAATAAAATAATGTATAAATATACCGATACGTTAAAATAAACACCGATGTAAATAAAATTTTGTAATTAAAAAACGAGTAAAGAAACATGTACTGGCAACAAAAAGTAAACACAACAAATACAAACGTACTTTCTGTATTGTCTATGATTTTGTACTGGATGTGGCGAAACGGTTAACGCTTTGTTATCAATCGTCGCAAAAAAGAAGATGCCATACGTGGTGTTTTAAATCAACGATGACGTGTCATTTTTATGACATGCGATGTTAATTTTTAGACTGTATACACATGTAAATTCAAAATACATGCAACGCTAGACATAATATTGATTATTCTTTATGTATATACATATATATATATACATATATATATATATATATATATATATATATATATATATATATATATATATTATAATAAATAAAAAAATGCTTAATAATTTTATTTAAAAATAAATCAATTAAAAGAAATAATAATCAAAAAATTGGATAAATCATTTATCAAAAAAAGTTTTCAATAAATGTTTTCACTTGTCGTCAGACACAACACTGAGACATGAGTCTTAAATACTTAAATATTTTAACAATTTCGAAAAAGATTTTGTTAAAAAAAATAATAAAGCATTCTCTTCATATCATAAAATTTTATAAAAACAAGCTTTAAAAATAAAAGCATTCTTATAAAGATAAAACTTATAAATTTTCATTCTTATAAATTTTCAAAAAACTATTGAATAACTTCACAAATTCTTATAATATTGATTAAAATGATTGTGTAAAAGTGAATTAGGGTCACAGTATCAACTTAGAAGAATAAACTGGAATATGAACTAAATTTTCTATCCTAAGAAAATGTATTACATTACAGAAATAAATCTGAAATGAAAATCACAAGTATCGACTGTCAGAACAGGAAATTATAAAAGAATAAAAATAAAAACTTCAATACTATTTCAAAATGACTGAAGAATAAATGAAATAAACACATTGCATGATAATTAATGACCAAAGAATAGATGAGATCATAAAATACATCATAAAAGTGAGGAAAAGAAACGTTGGTTAGTGAAATTGAATTAAATAAAAGACGTTTTTATCCATTACTGTTAAAGACTAAAAATTATGTATAACATACATATTTGTGTGTGTGTTTGTGTTATTCATATACTAAAAAAAATATTACAACATTCAACAATCACTTATTGATTACTTTTTTGTTTATGTGCATTTCAACCGTACTGGAATTGGAGAAGAACTATACAAAACGTAGATTTTATGTGTTTGTGTAATGAAGATGATGACTAGTAATTATTGAATATTACATTGTAGTAAACCCTTAGTGAAACGTAAATTAGTAATTTCAAACTATAAATGTATAAATGTACATTTTAATATATATACATATACAAGGGTCGTTTGATAAGTATGATAAAAAAGTAAAAAAAAATAAATTGAAAAATTTAATTTAATTAAACAATAAATAAATTTACCATACTTATCAAACGACCCTCGTATAAAGAAAAAGTGAGTACGATATTAAATTACAAAAAAATTAAAGTGTATAAAACCGATATTATTTACATTTTTATTAATAAATATAATTTCTAGTAATTGATTAAAATGTACAAATATTATTTACTTTTATAAATAAAGTAAATATACATTAGATATATGTCTTTACTCAGAATTATAATTTGTTATCGTATAGAATTGAAATATGTGTCGTATATTTTTACTTACGAGTTTTAGTTTCGCCATTTTTATCAAATATTATGTTATAAAATATTTCAAGACATTATTCATCTACTTTAGAACGATTTAGACTTTTTGAACAACACAATATTTTGGAATTTTCAATTACTATAATATATATTTGAATATGCATGCATGTTCTTGCGTGTATAAAATGTATATGTTTGTGTTTGTAAAAATAATCTCATCTAATTCAATCTTCGGAAAAAAATAAAAATATGTTGAACGCAACATGCAAATAGATACGGAGGTAACTAAATTAATTATTTTAATGGATTTTTGTTCTCTGCGACGCAATATAATTACACGTAAACGAATTAAGAAATATACTTGATTATATTTAGGAATGAATTATTTCGGGGTAATTAATAATTACTTAAAAAGTGTAAATACGAAAGAGAACAAATGTATACGAAAAAATAATCATCATTAATTCTAATTTGTAAAAATGTTACATTCATTCTATGTATTGCATTATTCGAGAAATTAAAACTGTATTAACGTACATAATTTCAACAATACATTTCATATCAATATATTTATCCACTTATTGTTTCTTTTTATCAGCTATAAAAATACAATTTTAATAAAGTGATATGAAGTACATAGTATAAAAATATATTTCGATTACAAATTGAAGTAGTCATGATTGGTTTGACACTATGGGTAGAGTTCAGTTTTTAATACAAGAACCAGCAGCACAAGATTTTTTTATAAAAAAAATTTCAGCTATTTCTTGTTCACTAAAATTTAAATTTCCCACACACACTCTCAGGATAATAGCACAGAACAAGAAATAAATTTTGAGCTTATATATATATATATATATATAAAACTACGAAAAATGATTAAGAAGAATAATAATATACTTTTTTTTTAAAAAAAAAAAACAATATATAAAGCAACATACTGATTTGACAATACAACACTAATTAAACATCTATAAATAAATGAACTCTGGCTATTTTCTAAGCAATCGATATGATTACAAGAAGAATGTACAAGGTGTAAATGACAAATAATATATATACAATATGTACATTTTCTGTATTGTACAAAAATATATTTAATACTCAGAATGAACTTATTATAATCTACAAACTTATTATAATCTACAGACATTTCAATGATAAGATAACATTATTTTTAATACTATTTAAAATATTATTTGTCCGAATAACCATGATTCATCATTTTAGAATAACATATCAAGTGACTTTTAATCAAAGTTGATTAAATTCAAACGCAATTGTAAATCATATCTTCATTCTCTCATCTATATGAGCATATTAAACAATTATATATGTAGGTAGATTTGTATTTATTCAGGTATATTATAATTAATCGAATGTAATTTTATCTAGATATAAAAATAAGATTTATATATATATATATATATATATATATATAGATATATATATATATATATATATATATATATATATATATATATATATATATATATATATATATATACGTATGTATGAATGTATGTCTGCTTATCATGAAGGAGAATTGGGTTCAAACCCTGGTCGTAAACATAAAGCAGATGAGACTCTTTAGCCTTAGTAAAAACAATCAGCTCAAGGGAGTAAACCTTGAATAAAAAATTCTTACCAACCTGCCTGATATATATGATCATCCAAATGTAACGCCTAGATTTGTGTTTTATAAACAAGAAACAAAAGAAATTATATACACCCTCTTTACACATGTTTCTTTTTAATAAAACACAAATCAAGGCGATATATATATATATATATATATATATTGTACAAATTTACTGATAGGTGGAGATTTGGTTGATTTTGACAGTACACTATTTTGTGACATATTATTATTATATATCATTTGAAAGGTGACATTTGACAAAACATTTTAAAATAGATTTAAACGAAATTGATACATTCGGTGAAAAGTTATGAATATTGAAGATGAATGTAAATCAGGAATATTTTCAACACATTTTACATTTTTATTATAAAAAAGAAAAAACGCTGCGCAAGCCCATACAAAAATTGTCATGTTTATAGAGACGATGCTCTAACTATACAAACAACAACGAATTGGTTTCGTCGATTTCGAGATGAAAATTTTGAAGTGAAAGATGCACCTCGTCCTATTATCGAAAATGTCGATGAAATCTTGCAAAAGATTGAATAAGATTGCCATGTAAGCAACTATAACATAGTTAAAGAACTAAACATTAATCATAAAACCGTTTAGATTCATTTAAGTAAGGTTGGATACACAACGAAGTTCAATGTTTGTGTGTCACTCGATTTGATAGTAAAAAAATTAATGAACCGAATTCCATTTATGAATCGTTGCTGAAACGAAACGAAATTGAGCCATTTTCAAAAAGATTGATAACATACGACAATAATGTTCGAAAAAATCGTAGCCGAAGCGAGATCAAGGACCACAAACGATTGCAAAGTCTGTATTGACGCCAAGGAAAATGATACTGAGTATCTGGTGGGATTGGAAGGAAGTCGTCCATTATGAAGTGCTGCCAATAGGCAAAAGAGTTAAGTCTGTTCTCTACTATCAATAATGAATGCGATTGAAAAGATC
Organism: Neoneuromus ignobilis; assembly: GCA_029203775.1. NCBI lineage: Eukaryota > Metazoa > Arthropoda > Insecta > Megaloptera > Corydalidae > Neoneuromus > Neoneuromus ignobilis. Next base: position 6,636,947 of record CP092092.1, read on the forward strand.
AATTTAGGAAAAATATCCAGAATTAGTGAATAAAAAGGGCGTTGTCTTCCACCATGACAACACCAGACCATACACATTTTCGAAGACTCGAGAAAAATTGAAAAAACTTGACTAGGAAGTTTTGATGCATCCACTTTATAGCCCTGAATTGCATCATCAGACTACCATTTGTGTTGGTTATTGCAGAACTTTATTAATGGAGTAAACTTGATATCAATAAAGACTCATAAAAATCACTTGTCTCTAGAAACTCCAGAAGTTCTACACCGATGGAATAATGGCTCTACTCCAAAATGGCAAAAGGTCATAGATCAAAATTACACATATTTGGTTTAATAAAAAAATTTATAAACAATTAAAAAATATGTTTCAATTACACTTTAATTTATAAAAGGACTTTTTCTTCAACCCATATATATATATATATATATATATATATATATATATATATATATATATATATATATATCCTAAGTTGTTTTTAATCTCCATGAAACAGTTTTGATTGTGTGGATTTAATGAATTACTTTTCATAATCTTAAAAAAACATTTATACATTTTAAATATAAATATGTCTTTTAATAAGAAGATATTCTACTCTGACAGGTCAATTTTTTTTTGTATTTTCTGTCATTTTATAATTTTAAGAAAATGCTTATAAATTTTTAAAAAAATATCGAGATAAAACTATATAAAGAATAAAGCGTAATTGCGTTATTTTTAAAACTATATTTTTCAAACTGATAATCATACAATCAGAACCGAACATCTAATCATCTTGATTTTTCTATGAACCTTCAATAGATATCTCTCTATTGGTTGATAGTAGAATTAAATCGAAATAATACTTTCTCAACTCGTTAAGAAGGTGAAAAAAATCTAAAATCGATATAAATTCATCATGTGTCGCCATTTTGTTAACTTTCATGATAAATTATTAAATCTAGTACCGATGATAACTATACTTGTACAGATTAAGAAAAAATGTTATCTCAGATAAGTAAAATGGCTGAATTCATTGTCATTGATTGTATAGAAAATTATATACAGCTGTACATTATTTCGTGTTACTTGTAAAGTATACAGTATTAATAAAATAATTTAAAATATTACTAGACATGTGTGCAAAATTGTAAAATAAGCGTGTGGTGCTTATTTTGTCATCTTATCTCGGTCGTAACTATTTTCGTATAATAGAAGTAAATTCTTGTTGGAACCATTATTGCAAATCTTAAGTGTGTACAACCACTACAAGAGATTCAGAAGAACTCTAATAGCAACAGAATAATATTTAGATTCAGTTTTTAGAATATATGTTGTAGTTCATTATGAGAACTAATTATAAGTTTCCATTTTTAAATTTATTCAAAGCTTATGGATATTTGTAACATAAATATTGAAATAAAGCAATACTCATCTTGTTCTATCGACAAGTAGGCACAATCATATTCAAATAAAGATTTGAATTTCGACTTACCCGTGACTATTCGCGAACCTCGACACAGAACCAACAACCGATGACGCCGACCCGACAACATATGGTCCACTCCCGCCCACAACACCACCGGAAACAACACCTCCACTACCGGATATCGATCCGGACCCGACGACCGAATTCGAACCCGGTGACGGTATTGCGGCGGGTTCGTAATACTCTGTGGTCAGGGTTCGATCGTCGATCTTATGTTCGGCCGTGTGTGCTTTGGCCGCACTCTTGATGTCCATGAATGCCACGGTACACGCCAACCCACTGCACCCCGACGACGAACCGCCACTGTTTGACGAGATAACGACGCCGAGACCGCTGGCGCCCGGTGCACCCGACGGTACGTTGTTCGGCAGGCCGGGGACACTTCCGCAACCGCTGCCGCTGACGCCGCTACTCGGCACGCCGCCGATGCTGTTCCCGATGCCGACGCCACTGGTGTTGTTGGATACATTGTTGCCGCTATCGATCGAGTTGGATGACGTGCTGTTGCCATCTTTGCTAGTGCCGCGTGCAAGTAGTTTGACACTTTGTACGCGACCATAACTAGAGGAACAACAATACATAAATTAGACTCCGAACTCGGTTTAATTAAAAAAAAATAAACAAATATGTCGAATTAACTAAATATACTGGCGGCCAATTAAACTTTCAGCCAGAGACAAAGAAAATAATAACACCCCGACGAAGTGTAGTGCTTTAGTACACAAAATTAATTAAACACATGTTTAGTTACACTTTTATCACAATATTTTAAATATGATTAAAACTGTTCGTTTCATTAATATTTTACAAAGTGGCAGAAATGTAAGGTCATCCAAATGTGACGCCTTGATTTGTGTTTCATTAAAAAAAAAGTACACATATTTCACTATTCACTACCCTATACACATGTTTCTTTTTAATAAAACATAAATCACATTTGGATGACCCTATACAATAAATTACAAGCAGGGAAATAAAATACAATTAGCATTAAAGAATAAAATCAAATGATTATTGAATAGTTTTATAAAATTTTGTGATGTTCAGTGATTCATTTATATTAAAGTGAATTTACCACAATATCAAATCATTTACAGAGCTGAAAACACACAGTGAATGTTATAAGTGACTAAAAAAAAAATCAAAACTGATTTGATTGAACAAATCTAAAAAAGATGTATTATTCTAAATGACTGTAGAACAACATTAAAGAAATAATTGTCGAAGCAACAACAACATACACACATATTTTCTTATCATACTTTCCGATCATTCCTCGTATAACGCAACCGTAATATCATAACGGCGCTTAAAATTTTCACAACATACTCGGTGCCAAAATAAACACATGAAATATTTCACGAGTACAGTACGAGAGGAGTCTACACTGCCAGTTTCGTTTTATTTATATTCGCCACTCGAAACCTTGAAAATAGTATACATGTCGTATTATTCGCAATGAAAACTATACGAATAAAGTTTGTGTCTTGTGTGCCGAAAATAGGTTAATTTCATTACGGATTTATATTTAGATTAAAATATGTGCGTCATCCATGCAACGCTAGGTATTCATCTATTACTTACGTGAAAATCGACTTGATGTGAAATTTGTGTTGGAAAACTTCAATTTCAAAAAATTATTGTTTATCTTAAAGCTGGATCATGGAGAATTATACCATTTATTCGTGTTATACAAAGAATATGTATATATTATTTTTTTTTAAAAAAAAACATACAGTGAGTGTCACCTAAAATCGTACAACTAAACATTTAAGAAACTTTTAATTGTTACACAAACCTTTAATAAAACAAGTTGTTTTATATTTTATTATATATTAACACATTTCGGTTCGCGCTAGACTTCATCTGGAGTCCGAAGAATTTCGCAAAAAAAATGCACAAAAATAACTTCTTCATAAAATCGAGATAATTCTTAAACCAATGGACATTTTGAAATGAAATTTCATATCTACCTATAAAAGGGTTCGATGTATAGATATATGTAAATATAATAGTGGTTTCCAATCTGTAATGAGTGTACCAGCGTGATAAAGTACAAAAAAGAGATGTTTTATAATAAACATAGTTTATTATTAAAAAAAACACTTTTAAGCGTAAAAAATAAATCTATCTAGAAGGGATAAAAATATAATAAATTACGTAAAGCATTTATTTTATATACAGAAGTTAGAAAAAAAATAAGAGAACCAATATCGATTTTATTCCAAAAAAAAACAGAACTTTGCTAGGGATAGAGATTACTTTATTTAAAATATCTGAAATATTTTTTATAATTTACCAATATTTTGAATATATACACCACCATCTTTTGATGGAATTAGAAAAAAATATAGCTTGTATCTATTTTTTGGCGTTAAAAAAGCTCATACAACGATACACGCGTTAACGCGTGAACGGACTTACAGTAGTCTAACACGAAATACGCGTTTAGGCGTGGCCGGGGGATAATGTGTTAAAATTCAATTTAATAATAAATAATTACGAAATTCAATTTAAAATAATAATAAAAAAAAATCATTTTTTTTTTGTACAAAATCTATCAGTCAGTTAAAATCTTATAACAAAAGTATATGGTAAAAACAGACTCAAAAATGATTCAAAACAATATTTTTATTATTTAGTTAGAAACCCCTTGCTGTTTTCTACAATTTGTAGTCGTTTAAGCATGGAAGTGACTAATTTTTCACAATAATCTCTAGTTGTAATTTTCCATTTTTCGGGTAAGGTCTTTTTTAGATTATTTGTGATTGATATTGAATGTGTTTGAATTTTGATCTAATTCATTCTAAATATAGTCAATTATATTAAGATCTGGATATTGAACTAGAATTTATATAACTTTTAGGCAGTTATACAATGACCACATTCGTACAATGTCTGAAGAATATTTTAAATCATAATTTAAAAGTTTTGTGGTTACTGCTCATCCTTCCAACGTTCTATTTTAATTTATTTTTTAATATTTTTAGACATTTCAATGTAAATTTCTGTTACGCTTAAAAACACCTATAAAATAAAAAAACTTAATATTTTTTTACAATATATACTTCTAAAAAATTATATTTTAAAAAATAAAATAAAATCAGAAACTTGTACATACACTTTTATTTATATTATGAAGAATACAATAATCAAAAAATCAATTTTCTTTTCTATATACATATTTTTAAAAAATTCAAAGACTACATCTCTACAAGGATTTATGGGGAAAAAAATCGAACAGTTACGATACTGATTCAAAAAATAATAGAAAGTTGAAACGAAATTCAGACCGAAGTTCAATTTCTAAAATATTTCCTGTATTATTTACACATTCGCAATTACATTAGAAGACAACAGGAGAATATTCATTGGCACTGAAGGCCGGAACTAACTGCATTGTTGTGTCTATGAATTATTGCTTTCTACAGTAGAAACTTTCAGGAATAGACTAACACGAAGAACTGGTGAAAGTTGAAATATAGTTCCTTATAACAATGTTTCTTCAAATATAGTATGCATAAGGGTTTGTGGTAATACATGATAGATTTTTTTAATTGTGTTGTATATTTTGAAAACAATTCATTATAATTTATAAATAAATAAATATATATATATATATATATATATATATATATTTATATATAAAAAAAATATTACCGACACGATTTCTTCAGAAATCTATTTACAACATGCATGTATATGACAACCTATGCATTTTATTTTAATTCACTCAATTATATCTCCATTTAATCCACCTGTGTATGTCATCAACGGTTTATAGCTTCATTACAAGACTGTGTTTTCACAAGATAAGGCGTAATCGTACTCATCACGCTTGAATAAAGCAGATTGATGAGGATAATGACATTATGCTTCCATATCGCAAAACAGTCTTCATACTTTTTTTACAAACAAAAAGTACGATACTTTTATACGATTTAGTTGAATTAAGATAATGATTATATCTTATTTATGTATTAGTGTATGCAGAGCTCTGATAATTTTAATATATTTTGTTCGTTTTATAGATAAAATTAATTTTTCGTATTCGTCAAGATAAATATTTGTTTAATAAATACTGATTTCGATTTAGTATTGATTTTCTTTCATGTTATTCAATTTGAAGATTTTAAGGAAGAACACAGCACGATGTAATATATGAAATGATATATTTGAAAAAAATATTTGTACGTATTAAGTTTAAATTAAATGACCAAACTCCACTCATAATTAATAGCTACTTGAATCTTGTATATTAGACACATAATTATTTTTCCACCTTACTATTATTTGACGTTATCATTAAATTTTAATTCACTATTATCAAATTCGGCGAGTATTATAAATGTTCTTGTACATACCAGGTCATTAATTATAAAATATATATAATTAATGAATTTAATTTCCCTATTCACAACGCACTTTATTTAAATGTTACGTAATCTTTTTATGTACTTGTTTATTTAAAATATGAAACGATATAGGTGTAACGAAAATTTGAATAACAAATCATTCACATTATTGTGTTGAAATTTTATACCTGGAAATATTTTACATTCGTTTACATTTTATTACCCAATTTTTACATGGTCACATGGAAAATATAGGCGTGTGTGTGTATATAGACTTACTGAATTTTCGTAAAAAAAATACGCAATTTTTATTTAATTAAAATAATTTACATCTGATAAAAAAAGTAGAATACTGAACACCGATTTGTATGTTAGTTAATAGAATAAAGTTATTGCACTCTGGTCTTTTTCCACGAATGATGTTACACAAAATACATACTTAATTTGAAATAGAATCATTGAATTGGCAGATTTTTTTTTCATAAGAAATGCATATTGTTAGCTTGCAATTCTTAGTGAATTAAAACATTAAAATATTTATTTATTTCAAAACAGACTGTGAAATGATCGTTTTTATTAAATTATTAACGAAATATTTTCAATTAATTCGTAAATTTTCCTTCATAGACACATTTTTCAATCAATCAATTATTTTTTATACGCTGAATTTCGGAAATACATACATGAAATAGCATAGACGAGAATCAAAGTTATATTTTAACCACGAGATCAAAAGTGAAAAATAAACGAAAGAAAAAATTGAATAAAATCATAAGCGCATTAATACAAGAACAATCGATTATCTCACACCATTTGGAAATCGTATAAAATATACGGTATTCAAATGAACATTGGCCGTACGCCAAATTCATTTTCCATTAAAAAGAATAAAAGGTCAAACACATATATATGTCACCGAAACGAAAATACCAGTATGTTTTCTTCGACAGACGCGGAGAACGTGTCAATTGGCATAGAAAGATACTTGCTTTTACATTAATCGAAAATCTAAGACAATGAGAACGGTTATAAAAGAAATGTACGGCAATATACGAGAAAAATCAACTGTGAGTTATTGTTCACTAACAATAGAACGATATCCGAGCAAATATATAGAATGAGTTTGAAAAATGTCATGTGTTTTCAACATTCCCTGTTATTAACACAAATGGTAAAAGAAAATAATTTAAAAATTGTATATAAATAATTAATAATCATCTTTTATTCGATCTAAATCCTAGAAATACACAATGCTTTTAATAAAAAAAATTAATGAAAATATTTCATATAATAATCTGCTAAGTAAAATTGTCTTTTGAAAATATAAAATGTGCAATGATAGCACAAAAAATTGTTTTTCTTATACAGGTATTCCAATAAGAATGCCAGAACTTTGACATTTTTTAAAGCTCATTTTGACATTTCAACTCAATACAGTTTGAACAATTATCATGGAACGTTTAATACTTCAGCAACGCTTAGAAATTGTAAAAACTTCAATAGATTTATTGAAAAAAAAAAGTTTAATAAATCCATTATTTCACAAAATGGACCCATCAATCGACCACCAAGATCATGTGATATAACTACATTGAATTATTTTCTGTGGAGTTATGTGAAATATTGGTTTATGTTGATAAACCACAAACAACATAAGCACTAAAAATAAACATTAAATTTGTAATTCATGAAATTCGACCACAATTATGTGAAAAAGTGACTAAAAATTAGACTAAACAAATGCACTATATCTAGTGATCATATGAGTGAAATTGTGTTCCATCATTAATGCGATAGAATATACTTAAAACTAAAAAATAATAATAACTAATTAAATAAATACTTTTTGTTTTAATTCCATTTAAACTTCTGAAGCACTAATTGAAAATCCCTATATTTGAAATTTTTCAGGAAATTAATATAACAAAGTTTATTGATTAATTATGGGATATATATTTTTATTTTTTCATTGTTACATATCTGCAAAAATATCAAATTCTTGTACACTTTTAGCACACTATAAATATTAATATCTATTTCATCTTTTCTAAGACGATTAACATATAAATCACTAATGAATAAAATAAAATTTAAATTGAAAATATACCATCCAGTACTTCATAAAAAATGGTAATTTTATAGAAACGTGCGTGGGCACACCGGATAATTTTTATAAGAGATTTCAATTTATTTTTGTATAATCGAAAAAAAAACTTTCTACTTCAACATAAATAGATAGATAGTAATATTTCTTATCTGTAACAATTCGTCTTATGGATTCGATATGAACAAGTCATGTCATGCCCGACTTATCTAGTAAAATTATGCATACGAATCATCACACTTGCCATATGATGGATGGGAATGGATGCTGTATGCAAAACACTAAAGGTACATAACGAGAGAAATCATCATTTATACTCATCGTGCGACGACGCCAATGCCTAGGCGGTCAACTTTCTACATCTTAAAATATCTTTAGCGACAGAGTGCATTAGTGGTATGTAACGGTATAAAATTATCTCTGCATCAGCTGGTATTAACATACTATAGATTGAGGACGTCACGTAATTATATATATATATCTATATATAAAATGATAAAAATATTGTCTTTTCTGCAATTTCTAACAAATGACCGTTCAATACAAATGCACTATTTATTTGCCTTACATAGAAAAAACGGAAGCAGTCAGCAATGTATTTTTTTTATTAGAAAAGTATGAGAAAATGCTGATTTGAATCAATACATAGAAAAAAATAGTTTCATTTCATGTAAGATATAAACTATTTTAAAAAAATGATGACATTCTTTCTTAATTTACTTGCTCTTCAATTATCACTTTTATATTAAATAATGATATATATTTGAAAACATTTTATTAAAATGAAATTTTAATAAATCAATTATTAAACATTGATTAGTATTGATTGTGATTAATTCACTTTTAATATAAATGAATCAGTCATTTCAAAACTAAAAAAATCTATTATTTAAACCTTATTTTGTTGAGATGAGTGATTTATTTATATTTCGATCCAGGTGATAAATTATTTCTTATTTTTAATATAATTTTCACTTTAGTAAGAAACAGAATCTATTCTTTAGTTAAAATCCTCCTCGACTGTATATCGTCTAAAAATTTACAAAATGTAAATTTAAGTCACGAGTTTATTTTATGAACTCTCCGAACTGCTTTGTCAATACAAGGGCTCTCCATTCTGAAATGTCTGTTTAGCACGAAACTAGTATCTTTTCTCTGAATTCATTCTACATTTCTAGATTTTATTATCGAATATGAATCTCATATATCTCTACACTATTCAAATAAAGATCGTATCAAAGTCAACAAATTGATTTAATGAATATGATTTGACATCAAAATAAAAACAACATACATCAATGGAAAGAATTTTTTTTTGAGATCACATGTGATGAAAATTTTAAAAAATCAATATGGGTTGTATGTCATTTGAAATTAAAAAAATTAATATTAAATAGTTTTATTTTCTAAATGTTTATTAAAATTATTTTTTTTATGAAGAAGCATGAATTATAAAGAATTAATGAATGTTAAATTCGTATCATTTATAACATGCCTTTATCTTTTTTGTAAGAAATAGAAACCTTAACACTTTACTGTAAACATGGAAGGAAAGAAAATTGTTTAATATATACATGTACGTGCGTGGGCGTATGTGTGTATATTTATATATAATATGGATATATGTAAATTTTACAAGAATAACATAAATGTATGTAAGATTATACCACTTTGTAGGTTACATAGTTTACTGTCACACGACTACGAAAAAACAGCAAAACAACTATGTTACGTTTATGGTGGTATAAGAAAAAAACATGCGGCAGACAAATATGCAGTAAAAATAAAATGACTTAGAAATGACCTCGTAAAATTGTATTCGTCATTCCCTTCTATCATAATCATAAAAACATACACACACATACGTACACACACATTTACGTTTACTTCATACACGTTTTAAATTTACTTTGGCAAACGAAGCATAAACCAGACAAAAATCGAACGAACAAAAATTAAGGCGTAATTATATAAAAAATAAACAGAGAGACGTATACGACGCACGTGGAACGAAACTGAGACGAAAATATGAACGGTTTTCTGTTCCGTTAGTACGAAATTAATGTATGTAAGAGAGTTTATACGACGTACGTGCGTTACGAATAAAAAAAAGTATAAATTATTGTAAAATGGTTTCTGCAAGTCAGTTGTATTGAAATCTATTGGATACTTGAAAACAATTAAAATGTATCAACAATTTTATATACACTTATTTTACTTATTGATATATTGTTGTATTTTATATAGTGAGAAGAGAAAAATAAACAATTCGTATATTTGCAAATAAGTATCATTAAAATTTTAATAGAAACTTGATATCCATTACAAAAATAAATCATTTATTATAAACACAAAGTCTACATTTGAAATTAATTCTGTTATTCGGTTTAAAATTGTTGTTAAAAACGAAAACAATTTCTTAATTCTTTACAAATGGAACTTTACTTTTTTCGATTATCTTTTTCATTTTTTAAAAACTTTTTTGCATATATTATATATATATATATATATATATATATATATATATAGAGAGAGAGAGAGAGAGAGAGAGAAAGTCATCCAAATGTAACACCTAGATTTGAGTTTTATTAAAAAGAAATATGTGTATAGTTTATTTTTAATAAAACACAAATCTAGATGTCACATTTGGATGACCCTATATATATATATATATATATATAAATATATATGTGTGTGTATGTCATCACTATCACCATATCAGCTTATGTTCGTCCACTGTTGAGTGGAAACCTCAATGAATGTTACCATTCACTAATATTTGGTCATACCACACTGACCAGGCAGATTGGTGAGTTTTTTTTATTCAGGATTTATTCCCTTAGGCAGATTGTCTTCACTAAAACGAAAGAGCCTTGTCTACAATATGTGTGTGTGAATGTGTAAGTATGTGTGTGAATATATAAACCTTATATATATATATATATATATATATATATATATATATATATATATATATATATATATATATATATATATATATATATATAAACCTTTTTTAAATTACATTTTTACTTCAATAACTCCAACTAATAAATATCAATAACTGAAAATTATGTTATAACAACTACTAGAGGATGTTATTAAAGAAAAATGATTTCCAACACGTTACCAACATCGAAAATGAGTTTCAATTATTCTAATATTATTTTTTCGAAAAGTATTAAGATTTTTATTTAATGGTGATTTTTTAAACTGAATGATTTATATTTATCGACAATGTTTGTATCATTAAATAAAGAATACATACACAAATATAAAATAATAAAAATACTTAAAAATGTTCAATAGTTGGAAATGTTTGATGAAATATTTCCAAAGTAGTTATATATAAAAATCTTAACTCATGAATATTTTTCCTAAACTGCATATTATATTGCTATGAGTTTCATATATGTCTGTGTTCTCTATAGTTTTTTATTCAATCAAAAATAGTTTCAAATAAATTTCTTTAAAAAAATTGCACTTCAAATGAAGAAAAACATCAGCATATTTTTGAAATAACTAATATAATTCAGAATATATATATGAGAATAAAAAGAAAAAATCGAGACACGAGAAATGAAATCATTTTAAAACAAAAAATACAGTACATTTTGACATATCTCCAAAAATTTGTCGCTAGTGCTTTGTAAATATTTAACTGGAATATAACCAAACATACACACACACACTCATATATATATATATATATATATATATATATATATATATATATATATATATATATATATATATATATATATATATATATAAAAAAAGATAGCCAAGAAAATGTTTATAAATGTAAACGCTTCAACTCTGATATTATCTAAAATAAGTTTCCAAACATAAAAATTTATAAGACTAGAAATTTTCAGATCAATATCTATGTATATAATATGAACAAAAATAGTAAACACAGAAAACTTAAATAGAAATTCTCGCAATTATTTAGAAGTGGTATTTGAAAGGACCAGCAGAAATGGTATCAACATACGACAATAAACTATGCTTAAAAGGTGATACGGGCATCTACTAATCATAATTCGTGATAAGCTCAAACAGACAAATTATATATATATATATATATATATATATTATATATACACTGTTTTATTTGGCGGATATTTATATTAAATCGTACAGAAAATAGGGAAAACCGAATGACTGTTTGTGATATTCTGATATGGTGTGGAATAATACACCCTCGGAAACAAGTTTTCTCTGTTCAATGCATTCATGACCTTCCCTTGCCTATATATATACTTTTGGGGTGTGTTAAGAATGGTACGGGTGTCACAGACATCACGCAATGTAATAAAACACATTTTATAGTGTTTTCCTCCTACTTTCTAAATGAAAGTAAAATCAACCTCTATTTTTAATTGCACTGCACTAATTTAGATTATATTTACCTATGTAAGCGTAATAATTAAATTGATCGAATAAAAATATTTAATTCGTTCGTTAATTTTATCTGAAGATATAGGAGTTTATAAATTAATTTTCTTTTAAATCCAGAATTGTAATTTTTATAATTAGAGAAATTGGATTTGGTTAAGGTTTGTAATTCGATTAGTATATTAAGATTAATTGTGGATATTTATAAAAATTTAATATAAAATAATATGATAAAATATTTACATATGAGCATGTCTCAAAATGTCCAATATTTGAAAATATTTTCATGTATATAAATAAATTTATATATTTTTCTCTACAGAAAATGCTAATAAAATTTCACTCATGATATAATATTTTACAATCAAACATTTGTATGGAACTGCATTTTAAGACATTACCACCCGGTCACGCTTAAACGTGCGTTTCGTATAGGACTACTGTACGTCCGTTCACGCGTTAACGTGTGTTTCGTTGTATGAACTTTTGTCACCAAAAAATATATATATATATATATATATATATATATATATATATATATATATATAAGCTATATTTTTATATAATTCCATCAAAATATGGTGGTGTATATATTCAAAATATTGGTAAATTATAAAAATTATGAAAATTATTCCAGATATTTTAAATAAAGTAATCTCTATCTCTAGCAAAGTTCTGTTTTTTTGGCATAAAATCGAAATTGGTTCTCTTATTTTTTTTCTAACACCTTCTGTATATATAATATATGCTTTACGTAATTTATCATATTTTTATTCCTTCTAAATATTTTTTTACGCTAAAAAACGTTTTTTTATAATAAACTATGTTTATTATAAAGCATCTCTTTTTCGTATTTTATCACGCTGGTACACTCATTACAGATTGAAAACCACTATTATATTTACATATATCCTATGCATTGAACCCTTTTATAGGCAGGTATGAAATTTCATTTCAAAATATTCATTGGTTTAAGAATTACATCGATTTTATGAAGAAGTTATTTTTGTGGATTTTTTTGCGAAATTCACCGGATTCTAGATGTAGTCTAGCGTGAAATACTGCGGGCCGTAATGTGTTAAAATACTCATTTTCTTATTTGTACGTTTATGTATTATAATCCAGATTGAAAAAGCCATTCGAGAAAAAAATATTTCCTAAATTCCTTTTTTAAATCTAAAAATAAATACATTTACTTAGTCAATATAAACAAATTTTGATTCTACTAATTTTTTCTTATACTTCATTTCTCTCATACAAAACATCAAAAGTGATGAATACAAGGAAATAAAATACTCATACTCTTTTCATCAATAAACTAGATATTTAAAACGATTTCAAATTTCAATATTTTGAACTTTCTTATTCCAACATGAAATCTTTCATCTCTGAAACATTGTTAACAGCAACGAATAATTTGATCCAACTTTCTAAATGATTTATTTTTATTTTGAATTCTTTTTTGGTTTGTCAAGTATTCAAAATTAGATGATACAACACCTGTTTATCTCGTCTAAATCATACATTTGTTTTCGTGGATGGGTTCAAATCAAGTATCTCTGTATGTATGTGGAAATATATATATATATATATATATATATATATATATATATATATATATATATATATATATATAATTACGAAATAATTTCAACACAGCATTATTATAAATAGTCTTCTAAATATAAATGTTTGAATGACGTATTCTGTTTTCCTCATCGAACGAACAACACACGGTTCAATTTCCATATCCCCCGCCATCGTGCGGACGCATGCGCCCCACAACCATATAAAACAGTCCCCCGCTCGCATTTCCGTTCATTTTGCACTCTAAATTCGAGCGGGCACGTTTGGAAGAATACGTGAACGTCGTCAACATATTGTATAAAATTCATTATAAAATTTCAGTTCTATCGATTTTATTATCAACATATATTATACAAATTTGTCTAATCAGGACGGAACAGAAAAAGGACAAATAATACAAATGTTATTCGATATATAAACGATATATTCCGACTTTTTTCCAGCATGAGTGCAGTGAGCTTTGTGTTGATGATTAAACTTTTTTTTCGTTCGTATAAAAAAATCATGTATAAAATAAAAAGGACAGACACCACGACGAACTGATATATACGTAGCCGATTTACTTTTTATGGAAACGGTGCATAAACAAACGTTTAATTTTTGTCATTAAATTCGTATCGTCGACTGATTAATCTTTTCATTTCACTCCCATTGTATTGATTTTTTCGTCGTGCTTTCGTACAGGTGTGGCGCTTTCTTGCGATAGATCTGTTAACTAAATTATTTATGGTTTGAACGAACGAAAGTGTAATTTTGGAGATAAATGCGTAGATAGAGAAAATAATTGAAGCGTATTTTTATTTTCTATTAACATACTGCGTGCATATATACGAGTAAATATATATATATGCATATTTATACGAAATCTTATCAGAATTCCAGTTTTTATAACTGTTTTATACGAATTTTATCACTGGTCAAATCGTGAAATTATTACAATCTTCTAATTACACTGTGCTAGAGAAAATGAACTTTTAATTTCAATTGCATATTTTTTCGTGCCAATTTCGTTCATGAGTGTGTATAATAAAACAACTGTTAATTACAAGATTTTTCTTTTAAAATATCGTATTTTTTATTTTTCAAGTCAAATTCAATAAATTAATTGACTTATCGTTTTTACTGCAAAACTTTGTCATACAATTCGTTATAAATCAATATTTTTATAAACGTTTAATGAGAATATCAATATCGTCTGTTCGCCATTTGTAATTTTTGTATAAATAATGGTTCAACAAAAACTGAAAATGTGTAATGAAACATTTATTTTATTGAAGTGTGATATCGAATTTATATACGAAATTTGTTAGAACAATTGATAGAAATCGTTCCTGCAAGTGATCAGAAGGAGTTGAAAAGAAGGAAGAAGTAAGGCAATCATTTTTGTAATGGCTGTTTGAATTTGTATTATTGCAGTCGAGCTTTTTTAATAAAAATATTACGAAAATGTGAATTCAAATTTATTGACAAAAAAATGTTTATATTTGAAATTCTTTTCGGATATAATTAAGTGAATTTAGTTCTAGCTGTTTTGGAAGTAGTTTGAAAAAGGAAGTAACGAAATATTTATTTTTTCATTAATTACACTTGAACACACATCTAAGGAATTGAAAGTGCTCTCTCTCTCTCTCTCTACAAGTATATATTAGACATAATAAAAAATAAAATGAAAAACAATACTGAAAAAATTATATATTTGTTCGAAAATAATATTTCGTTCAAACTCAAATTCATCTATCCAATAATATTCTCTCTCTCAACTACAAATGTTATTAAAAACTTAATACGCACTATTTAATTGATAAAAAGTATTACGCATGAAATATAAGGGAATGGATTATTTTCGTATTTACAAACTATGATAATAAAATAATCATTAATTAATACTTGTCATTTCTTGGAAACTAATCAATATTACCAGATATTTTGAATATAAAACATCATGTTTTTCCCCCATTACCATAAACATTATCAGCAAAGACTTACATACACATATAGTCGAATCATTTAAAAAATAATTACAATGTATATGTGTACGCAATTTTATATATACATACATAACACACACATATGAGTATCGATTGTTTTTGAAGTAGACAACACATTCAATACTTTTAAATGTATATTTATAATCGATAAAACTGAATATTATTCTTTATACTGTGATAAATAATAGTTAAATTTAATAGTGTTGTATGTTACTATGCAGTGTGTTGAAAAGTACAAGTTATCATATGAGGACAATGTGAATAAATATCTTATTTAAAAATATACTCAAGAGAGTACTTGTCATAATCAGTTTATTCTTATCTATGTATATATATATATATATGAATATTTAAATAATTTACATTATTTGGAAAAAGTGCAATAGAGAGTCAAATAAGATAACTTATATATATATATATATATATATATATATATATATATATATATATATATATATATATATATATATGTATATATAAAATCGTCAAAAAACAATATCCGCCTTAGAAATAGCAGTGAACTATACATATTTCATCATGCGATGAATATAGAGTTCGTTTCATATAAAGCTGTATAAATGTGTATATAAGCATAAAAATATGCTAAAAAATACCTAATTATACATTCTGTAATAATAAAAAAATCAATTTTGAGTTCAATTCATAGCAAAACAATGAAACATGTATGAGTAACATCCTTTCATTTGATTTGAAGAAACAGACAAGTTTTTTTTTAATACAAAACAGATGGTTTATATTACTTTGTACTATGTAGAAATCAGTAAAATATTAATTGTAATTGTTTTTACACGGTGTTTTTTAAATGATTTTTTAACTTGTAATAATTGTTGAATAATATGTGTAATTTAATTTTTTTCCAACTGGAATGGATCTTAAAATATTATAAAATATATACAGATAATTACTACACTGAAACGATTTTAATGGAAATGAATTCCAGGAAATCTTAAACGATTTAATTATTTAAAATATTAAAGTAAACGAATTTTTTTTAAATCTATATAGTTGACTATAAAGAATTTGGATTTATTAGATATTACTTTCATGTTTGAATATTGACATTAACAGGCTGAAAAATGTTGATGGAATTTTTTTTGATATCAAACGTATTTTTAAAAAATTCTGATAATAGAAAAATATGTTTTGAAATATTACTACGTGCATAAAACAAAAAGACTGCAATTTTTCTCTCATCAAATATATTTACTATTTAAATTATTTTAAATTAAAATATTAAACTATTCGACTATTTTAGTAACAAATTCATCTAGATTAAATAAAAAATCTTAGTCGAATTTAAGGATAACAAATCAATTTTATGTACAAGAACTGTATTTTGAATTGAACACAAATTTAGCTAAATTTCAAAAAAATTAAAAAAAAGCCAAATTTCAAAAAAAAATTAAATTTAGCTAATTCTACCAATTGAAATCTCATTTAAATCTTTTATGCAGTTACACTTGACAAAAAAAAATGCTTGAAAAATTTATACTACGTAAATAAAAATATTAACAGTCTTAATAATTATACAATAAATAAAAAATGCATTTTAAAAAAAAATATTCAAATTTAATCATAACAATTTATTTAAATCAAAATTTTAATTTAATCTTGTATATGCATATTTTGATTTAATTTTTTTATTTAAATCAAAATATAGATATAGAAGATTAAATTTAATTACTTTCATTGAATGGTTAATTGTATTCAAATTAATGTTTTCAGAAAAGATACAATGAATTCAAATCAAGATATTCTATAAAATTTAAAAACATCCCCCCCTCCATTCGTTTCATATTATATATAAAAAAATTAAACAATAGGTAATGACATCATTTTAAATTTTTCCCAGCATAATGTATAACAATTAAATTTTACTCCTCGATTTTTACAAAGGTTTTTTCATTAATATTTTTAAAAAATGGAATAAGAAATCGATACGTAATATTTATTTTAATTAAATAAATAGTCATTTTATTTTATTCTATACACAGGTGTGTATACATTGAAAAAATTGTTTCAATACATAAACGACTAAAATGACTTCAATTTTGGTAATTTATTCTAATGAAGTTATTTTTTTAAAAAAAATATCTTTACAATAATAATTTCTTATGCATAGAAAATTTGCACGCAAATGAAGAAAACACAAGTAGTAAAATAGGTTTTACATAAATATATACATACATATGTTTATATTACAATGACGAAATGAAATAATAATAGACATTTAAAATTTCCTGACTAAATAACTTAATGAAGATATTATTTAATGAAAATAATATATTCGGATTTTATATACAATTATTTTTGTATATTTTAGCTTTTCTCGAGATTAAAATAAACCTATAGATTTTTCAACACTAGTATACATTAAATAAACTTGAACAATTTTAAATATTTCCCCTTATCAATCGATTTTCAATAAAATGAGCAGAAAATCAAACATATGATATAAAATAAATGCCATATTTGAGCATTGTTTTTACACTATTTATAGATCTGAATTTGAAAAATAAATTCTGATGTAACAGTAATACACATTCATAAATAAATCTAATATTTATAAAGAATTATTAATTTATTATATACATGTACTTTATGAATAAACATTTGTTTAGTCAGGAAGTATAAAATTATACAAAATATATTCATTTGTATTTGCGTTTTTATTTGTTAACGACCTATTTTTACGTTCATAAATAATTTCAATTAATTATAAAATAATACTACTTATAAAAAATTGATTAAGTTAAACCATACGATACGAACTTTTTTTTAAAAAAAAACTGTGGTTGAGAAACATTTGGCATCAAGATTTAATCTGGTTGTATACACTATTCGACTTTATGAATTTTTTTTTTAAACAAAATAGAAATTACGCTGATTTATATTTAATGACTCTAATTACAAATATGTAAAATGCATTTAAATGTACTTTTTTATTAAATGATTTCATCCATTATTAGAAATTTAAACCTAGATATACGTACATAACAATTTTATGATTTGATATTGGAGCCTTTTTATAAATGCTATAAATAATTAAATTCAAATCAGAATGTAAAATACAGAAAATTCATACTTTAAACAACAGTAAAATTCAAATCGATTTATTATTGAAATTAAAAATTGTGCATTTTAAAAAATACCAAAATTATCAAGCATATTTCATATAAAATTTATTTATTAATAAGTTTTTTTTAAAAAAAAAACGAAATATGTAAAGATTGTGATTTATTGTAATACATAAAAATATATAAACTCAAATGACCTATGATGACAAAATGAGATATCACAAAACGATCAATGAATCCACGTCATCCATATTAAAATACAGTTTTATTTAAAAATAAATTAATTATATAAATATATATATATATATATATATATATATATATATATATATATATATAAACTTTTATATAAAACAGAGAAATAATGAAATTTGTCAAAATGGACTGAAAGAGAAAAGTATTGGATCGGATGAAATGGAAGGTTTTAGGAGAGGACTTCATTCAATAGTGGATTGAGAGGGGCTGATGATGATGATATAACTTTTATAAACAAACCTAACTATTTTTTTAAGAATAAAAACTATTGCTAAATTTATCAATAATTTAAAATAACTATTGCACCCCCATATTTTTGCATTTCGTATACTACACAATTTTTTATTTTAAATTGTACAAGAATGAATATATATATATATATATATATATATATATATATATATATATATATATACACTTACACATACATGTAAACATTCGAGTGAATGTAGAATAAAAGATTAATTTAATTTTATTTTTATTGTAGGTGCCATTGCACACGTTGTTCTAATAAACATGTTTAAATGTACTTTTTAATGGTTATAACAGCAATGTTTCATTGCTGATTGTAACAATTATATATATATATATATATATATATATATATATATATATATATATATATATATATAATGATAAAACATTACTTGCTGTTTCGATTTCATTTTAAAAATTGAACTTGAAAAAATGTCTACGTAATGAAATAGATTACTAACGAAGACCAAAACTTTTTCACATTACTCGTGTCAATTTATGTATATAAATTTGATAAAATGTAACCGACCTTTTTAATTATGTTTTGACAAAATGATCGGTCAATACAATAATAAATAAAAGTTTTATACGAATTTCATACAAAAACTGTATAATAAAAATGAACACGATGAATAATTGCAAGTTTTTTGAATCAAGAAAAAAGAAATACATAAGAACCCAAAAGGACAAATATCGGTTTAGAAAAAATATTCTCATGAAGGATAGACCAATAAACAAAATCAAAAATGATAAATCAAAAGCAACTAAATAGGAAAAATTATATTTATTTCAATAATAAATAATTTAATATTTTTCAATCATTTAGTGATTTTTTTATTATAAAACCTTAAACAAATCAGCAATTATTCACTATTTTTTAAAAATATAATTCGATAGCTCTATACACCATAATCTAAAAGTGTGGTATTATAAATTTTAGAGAATGTGAAATTAGATTAGTATTATTTAATCTGATATTATTTAAAAAATTTGATAAAAAGTAATCTAATCATTGAGCGTCAAACAAATAATAACATAAAAAACGTTATTTTTTAATTTTCCGTTCTTTTTTATAGCTCTGAAACTTTTTACAAGTTAAAAATATATTTTTAATTATGGTATAATTACTTGTTATACACACACCCACACACATGTATGTATAAGATATTCATATGAAAACAATACCGAGTTACAAGATTAATTCTCATTTCATTGTATTTTCAAGACTATTTTAATATCAAGCTGAACAGTTACATGACATGAATGTCTTGTGTTTATTAATCATACTGTTATATTCGCACATAGAAAGAACGAAAATAAATCTAGATCTGTATGTAAAATAATAGGAAATTATTTGAAAATTATAATCTTTTGAGCTAATAAAACTAAATACTTTTTGAAATTGATCATTCATATAGATAGATATAAAATGGTGGGTTTTTAAAATGGAGAATACAAAAGTAATTAAACAAAATAAGACTTCTAGATATTTAATTTTATAAGTTTTAAATGTGATCTAGTAAGAGTTTGAAATATGATATAAAACATTATTATACAAAGTACAGTAGAATAAGAAAAAGTTGGTTATTTGATAAAATTCTAAAATTTTTGTGTACTTGCAGGGAATTTTCAATCGATGTAGTGTTTAGGGTTAAATTTGTCAGATTGTTAGTAAAGATCTCTATATGAATACGGACTTTCTCTAGCGCTTATTACGTTAATATTATGGTAAAATTGACTAGTGGTGAGTGACCATCGGTCGTTTTTTCAAAACGGCTGGATGGTGCGTATGTCGTTTTACGTGCAAAAGCATGTGATGTTCGTCGAATGTTCGAAACGAAGTATATGCAGAACGTTCGCTTTTGTAACAAAATAGCTAACGCGTTCATATCGATCGATTGGTCGGCCGGGCAGCGGCTTCCCGAGCCCCGACAGTCAGCTATCGTGAGCGCGTCCGCCCCGTCACGTCGCGCCCCGGCGCAGAGCACAACCGCTCGCTCGGCCGCGCTACCCGACACACTATTTGTCGACGACGCGGCGAGGCGGTGGGACGACGGTACGACTCCGGCTACACGACGTTGCCGGATCTAGCGCGTCAGGCAGGCAGGCTTTTCTGTGCTGCTAAAACCAGCGGACCAGTTGCGCTGCGTACGTGACGGGCATAATGTACGTTCCACTATCTCGAACGACCGATTGTTGTACGGGTAATTCTGTACTATGAGGACATCGTGTGGCACACACACACAAATGTACATGCACGCACGTAAACTTTTTAACGCACGCACACATACACCGAAACACGTACACACATCTATATAAATAAACAAACATACTATGTACGCATATATATATATATATATATATATATATATATATATATATATATATATATATATATATATATATCCATATACATAATTTACAACCGCTATTGAAATAACCGAGCATACATGAATAGAAGCCCTGCGAAGGACTAATTCTTATTACGCAAAATTATATTAAAAAACATTGAAATACAAAAGCCCTTTTCACACAAGATTACCAATATAAAATATTGGAAAAAATAATTGTTTCATTTAAGAGGGGAAATAGGTGTAGAGGCTTCAAAAAAATTCAATTTTTTTTCTTTCATAAATCGCTTGTTAAAAACTATTCAAAAATATACTCTTAAAATTTCAAAACAAAATTCCAATTCGTTCAAAAGTTATAATCGATTAAGTGAATATCCCTCGTTAACAAAGGTCGGAGTGTGTGGTTTTCAAAAAACGACTTTTTTCGAATTTCTGTACACTCTAACTTAAAGTTTTCAATCAATCATTTTGAAGTTTCTTTATATAAATACGCTCTATTTGAACCTAAATCCTAAACAATATCTTTGTTTAAAGTATTTTTTTATTTTACACAAATGAATTTTCACCCCAACACCACAATAATTTAAAGTGTTCAATAATCACTTATTGTTCACTTGTTTTTTATAATTATATAATTTATAATTATATCGGCTGATGCATTTCGATGGCGATGCCATCATCGTCAGAGCCTTTCTGTTAAAATTTAGACTAACTTTTTTATATATACCTATACTAATTCGTGTTTTGTGTCCTTATTCAATCCATCTACAACTGGGGGTTGTATCCTTCTTTTCGTCATCTGGTCTGCAAGCATGAAGTGCTTTACCTTTTTATTGTCTTTGCAACATGTTCTTTACACAAATGTATTTTAACACGTTCTTTTTCATAGGTTTGTGACCTTTTTTGATGATATGGATTGACTTATTTATTACTTGTGACGTTATTCGAAAATTTTAACAATTTGTGAGGTCTGTTCTAGATGAATTGAATCTCGGCATGCGTTAGTTTTGTGATTTATTTTTTTAAAATTTTGTGATTTTATTTTTTTATTGTAAAAAAAGTACGAAAAAATGGTAAAAAATCATGCTTTATGTTCACACCCCTCTAAAAACTACTAATTTTCAATTTTTTTGAGGGAAATGAGGTTCATATAGAAGAGACACATATAAAAAAAGTAAATTCTTTGTGGAATTGATTTCAAATGAAAATTGCGACCTCCAAGATGTACACAAACTGCTCAGTCGGATGGCGACCTACAATGTGCAGCAGCTGATATCTCCGTTAATTTTCGAGGAAAATTTTTGAAAATTTCAGAATATATTCTTAAATCTATGTATAAAATGATCTCACAATATCAATAAATTATATAAATTCTTTGTGTTAAAAAAATTCATGAAAATCACTGCAAAAACGCCGTTCTACATCTATTTCCCTCCTCAAAGAAAATCTAAATGACTAATAATTACGTCAAGAATTATAAAAATACATGAATTTTTAAATTACAAGATATTTTATTTTAATACAAATGAATTTTCATCACATGTTATACATAGGTGTTCAATAATTACATATTGTTAATTTTTTTGTTTATAACAATGGACTAATGCACATTTCGATAACATCATCGTCAGGACCAATTTGATATAAAATAATAATATATGTTTTTATATAACAAAATGGCTCTGGCAATGATGATGTCGTTATTGAAATGATCACTGGATTATTTTTGTTAAAAACAACAAACAATGTTTCAACAATTAATGACCTGAAGAACAACATTCGAGTTACAATTCGTGAAATACATCCAGCAACATGTCGAAAAGTCATTGAAAATTTCGATATTCGAATTGATACCTGCAGACGCAATCGTGATGGCCATTTGAATGATATTCTGTTCCCACATATAATTGCAACGAATCATAATTTCAACAAAAAGAAACAGCTTGAAAAAATTCCAAATAGTTTGTGTTTTATTAAAAAGAAACATGTAGGCGTGTTTTTTGAATGATCTTATATTAAGAGGAATAATTTACAACAAAATTGTTTAAGATAGTGATATACGTTGATTAAATTGATATTTTTAACATTAGTCATTTTGAAATTTACTGTAACTGATGTACTGTAACTGATTTTGAAATTGTAACTAATTTTTTAAATACAGAAATCAATTCTTAATACTGAATTTTATACAAAAATATTCAACAATAAGTAATTATTGAACACTTTATAACATATTGTAGTATTAGGAGGAAAAAATCCATTTGTATTACAGTGAATCTACCACAATTATGTTTTAAAGAAAGTTGAGTACATCATTTACGTTAAGTGGAACAAAATCTATATATGTACAAGTTGTATGAGAATGGATTATATTACTAAAAAATTATACTGATACGTTAAAATATTATTTTTTTTTTGGTTGTTTGTTAATATTCTACGTCCATTTTGTGAAAAAACATATTCGTTTAAATAATTATATATTTTTTTAGAAAAGAAAACGAAACTTGTACCACTATTATAATTTTAAGGATTTTTTTTGGAAAAAAACAATTCCTTCATTAAATATTTATATATTTTCTAGTTAAAATGTCATCAAAAATGATATTTGTAGATTTATTTACATTTTTCAATAGTTTGTTTTCACACAAGTTATGTATCTTGTCGCCATATGTACTAAAAAAAACTTTAAATTTCTTCTTGTATTATCTTTTTGGAATTTTTTATTACTAACAACATCCTAATTAACTTAATAAACTTAATTAACAACACAGTCTTCTCTCTCAAACATACACCCTATATTACTGATATACCAAATATAACAGAAGAAACTAAACAACGAAATTACACACTCATTCTTAAAATATTTTATATATAAATGATTAAAGTTGGAATTGTTTTTTTAAAAAAAAAATAAAAAATAAACGAACGTTCATTAACGTTAAAAATTATAATAAAATGTTAGGACGATGAACTCAGGTGCTATGAAAACAAGATGCCCTAGTTTATATTTATTTAGTGATCAGTTCTGTCCTTGCCAAAATTTCGTTCATTCGACAGATTAGCTCAAGATCGTTCACTAATGAAAATAAAATAAACAAATAATTGTTTTCATTCAGTATGGTAACGTCTTAAGTGCCCATTGAATGTCCTTAATTACAAAAGTAAAAAGGTACATCGGACAGAATGGAGGTCAATATAATTTGAAAAAAAGATTTCTTAGAAGTCAATGCATTTTTATATATATATATATATATATATATATATATATATATATATATATATATATATATATATATATATAATATGAGTATTTGTGTATCTTGTGGTAACAGAAACTTGATCTTGCTAATTATGATTCATATGGATTCTGAAAAAGACATAATGTTTGCATTTGGATTACATGTATGTATGTATAGATTATATTATAAATTTATTTAACAAGTATTTACTTTATGTATTTGTAACGTACTTTTGACAAAAATACTTTCAAGAGAATCAATTTACTATTATAGCTATAACTGCTCATATTTCAAAAGTGCAATAACACTTAATTGTTACAAAATTTAAAATATACAAGTTATTACTTATTATGAAAATCGTCATAATTTATTTATATGATAATACATTTTCGAATTTATGAATGCTTAATTAAATAGTACCCATATTTAATAAAAAATTTAAAACGTTCACTGAAGAAAGTAGCGATTTGAAAATATAGAAATAAAGAAAATTTCAAGCTTGAGCTATTTTATAAAATACTGAAATTTCACAAACTTGTTTTTCAAGTTATTTTATACGATTTAATTTAATAACAATAATAATAATAAAACAATTATCAATTAAGTTACTGACAAAAAAGGTTTATAGGGACCTCATTATTCACAAGAATGTGTTAAAAAATGGAAAGCGTAAATAATCCATTTAATAATCCGTAATAATATATACACATTGACGCACATAAGTCATGGCACACGTGGGTAACAAGCAATTTATTAATATAATTCAATGAAGTCGTTAAATTTTAAAAAAATAATATTTAATTGAAAATAAATATAATACTCATTAAATTTATTTTTAATTAAATATTTTTTTTAATTTAACGATTTCATTGAATTACCCATGTGTGCCATGAGTTATGTGCATAAGTGTATATATAATTTTATCTGAATTATACAAAATGTATTTTCACTCTTAATTCAATTGAGATAAAATGTATATATCATATTATGATATAGAATTACAAAATCCTTAACATTAACCAGACAAGTAGCACGAACGTTTTTTTAAAAAAAATGTTAAAACTAAAGTCTATTATTTTGTTATTTTCAGGTATTGAAAAATTTGTATGTGTGTGTGTGTGTATGTATATATATATAATTATTACGTAATTCTTACTCATTCATTTAAAACCCAAAATTCATTAATGATTAATAGTAAATGAAATACCATGTGTGTTTATAAAAAAATATGACCAATTTTTTTACACGTTATAGGATCTCGTATGATTTGTATATTCACATTTTACGTAATAATCGACAGATGTATATACATTTCGTGGAGCAGTTTTATAGATAAACGTATTAATGAAGTACTTATTTAGTCATCTTCAAGGACACGAAAGTCCGAAAATATTTATCAAGTCATTTAGTATTGACTTAATATCTGAAAGATGGGTTCTTTCTTAATAACGTATATAGATAAACACCCAACTAAGAGTTTTTCCTTAATGTACTAATATTTGTCTTAATAATTTATTTTATTTTCACATATATTTAATAGTCGTACATAAAACTATTCGTACCTCATACATTAATGTTTAGTGCTTTGGAAAATGTATTAATTAAATAATGTAATAGTTTTGTGTATACAAACACAATTGTTTATGAAACATAAATAATTTCGAGAAAATTAATTCCTATTCAAGTGTGTAACTTGTAATAAAAACAAACATAGAACACATTTCACAAAAAGCTATTCATACTAAAAAAAAATAATGTGATTTCCGATCTATTTTAGTTTTTCAGATGTTTCAGGAATCTATTTTTGTGCTATTTTCGGATAAATTTTCCAATTATCATTTAATTATTTTTTACTTCCGTATTAATTTTAGAAATTTGACATAAAAAATATAATTACTAGAATTAAATTATACAGCATCGCAAAAATATTCAAAAAATAACTTTTTCATAAAATCGAGATAATTCTTAAACCAATGAACATTTTGAAATGAAATTTAATATCTGCCTATAAAAGGATCCGATGCATAGATATATGTAAATAAAATAGTGGTTTTCAATCTGTAATGAGTGTACCAGCGTGATAAAGTACAAAAAAGAGATGCTTTATAATAAATATAGTTATTTTTTTTTAAAAAAAACACTTTTAAGCCTAAAAAAATCAAGAAGGGATAAAAATATGATAAATTACGTAAAGCATATATTTTATATACAGAAGTTGTTAGAAAAAAATACGAGAATCAATTTCGATTTTATGCCAAAAAAAAAACAGAACTTTGCTAGGGATAGAGATTACTTTATTTAAAATATCTGAAATATTTTTCATAATTTTTATAATTTACCAATATTTTGAATATATACACCACCATCTTTTGATGGAATTAGAAAAAAATATAGCTTGTATATATATTTTTTTGGCGATAAAAGTTCATACAACGAAACACGCGTTAACGCGTGAACGGACTTACAGTAGTACAACACGAAACATGCGTTTAGGCATGACCGGCGGTAATGTGTTAAAATGTAATAAACTTAATGGGTTGAGAAAATAAAGAGAAGTAATAACGATTTCAAACTAAATACCATGATATCGATAACAATACGAACAAGATAAAAATATATAACTAAAAACAATCTGGGGTATAAATAGGTGATAATTCCTGCAGAATATTGAAACAAAATTTATAAGAGTTAGTTATAAAAGATTTGAGAAAACAATATTTTGAAAAATTAGGTACGGGTGAAAAATGAAGAACAGAATTATAAAATGACCTCTTGCAGACGTTTCGTCGAAATTCCATTTGAAGTTCAATCCAGTTGTGATAAACATATTTGTTATTAATCTCGAAAGTTTGATTCTAAACAATAAAACGCCATGTTCGAAATGCTTGGAAGGCACTCGATTGTCTATGAACAATGTGATTCCATAAATACTCAGAAACAGTTCACAACATTCGTATCGTCTACAAATGTGGTAATATTATAGATTTATAACGGTGAATTAAATGACATGTGAAGGTCAATTGGTTTGTTTTTATGTCGTTTTAATATTAGCTCGAAGTTTATTGTTGAAACGTGATATGAAATGTTACGTGTTACCAACATTAATCTTATGATTTAACAGTAAAATAAAAATTGATTATTGTTTACGTGTTCGGTGCACTTTCCGCTATTTCGACCTTATAATTATCACGATTTACACATGTACCACATACATACATACATACATACATACATACATACATACATATATATATATATATATATATATAAATGTTTATGAATAAATTTCAAAATACACACACTTAATATAAGGCAAATTTGTGATTATTTTGATAACAGTTACAATGTGGCCTTCAAAAGAACGAACAAAAACAATATCATCATAGTTCATTTCAATTAAACCACAAGCTTATTTTAATAAATAAGTCTGGAGGAGGCGAAATATAAATTATTGACGTAATCATCTACTAGAGAAAAAAATGCATTTATTTCTACAGAAATAAAGGATCATCCAAATGAAATGTCTAGATGTCAACACTGTATAATATTTACACGTCATGTCTTTTCAAATGACAAAAAGCCTTTTTGTTTTAGTAGAAGGTTATAAATTTAACCATATATTACAGAAACGTATTTATTATGAAAATGGATGTTCTTTGAAAAATATCCATTGCAAAATTCGTGATTTTTTTTTGGTGTAAATAATCTGTCAAATCAATCTTCAATTCAAAGATTAATGAAAAAAATTCAAAGAAACTGTTTGTATTATTGATAAACCAAAAAGTGGAAGACCAAAAACTAGACGCACAAATGAAAACATTGCTGCTGTAAGTGAAAATGTTGAAAATGAACCGACAACATCAATTTCACATCGTTTAGCAAGAATTGAGCATATCTTAAGGTTCTTTATGGAGGATTTTGTATAAAAATTTGCATTTACACGCGTACAAAATTGAATTAACCTAGGAATTGAAAGAAAGAGGTCATTTACAAAATCATAATTTCGCTAGTTGGATTATTAAACAACGAACAACTGATCCATTGTTTTCAAGAAAAATTTGTTCAGTGATAAAAGCTTATTTCACAATGGATGGGTTCGTTAATAAGAAAAAATGTCATATCTGGGGTGATGAAAATCCTCGTGATATTCATGAAAAGTCTCTACACCCACCAAAAGTCATTGTTTGAAGTACAGTTTGGGCAAATGGAATCATTGAACCATTTTTTTCGAAGATGAAGCTGGAGGAAATGCTGTTACTGTGATTGTTGAGCGATACCAATCAACGTTGAATGATGTCTATTTCCAGCAAGATGTTGCTACATGCCACACAATTCGAGAAAACATTCAGTTTTTGCGATCGAAATTTCGTCACGAAATGCAGATTACAATTGACATCCAAGATCATGCGACTGAACACCGTTAGATTTTTTTTGGTAGGATTTTTTTGAAAAGTCGAGTCTATGCTAACAAGCCACAAACAATTAATGACCTGAAGAACAACATTCGAGTGCAATTCGTGAAATACATCCAGCAACATGTCGAAAAGTCATTGAAAATTTCGATATTCGAATTGATACCTGCAGACGCAATCGTGATGGCCATTTGAATGATATTCTGTTCCCACATATAATTGCAACGAATCATAATTTCAGTAAAAAAGAAACAGCTTGAAAAAATTCCAAATAGTTTATGTTTTATTAAAAAGAAACATGTAGGCGTGTTTTTTGAATGACCCTATATTAAGAGGAATACTTTACAACAAAATTGTTTAAGATAGTGATATACGTTGATTAAATTGATATTTTTAACATTAGTCATTTTGAAATTTACTGTAACTGATTTTGAAATTGTAACTAATTTTTTAAATACAGAAATCAATTTTTAATATTGAATTTTATACAAAAATATTCAACAATAAGTAATTATTGAACACTTTATAACATATTGTAGTATTAGGAGAAAAAATTCATTTGTATTACTCGTACAGTGAATCTACCACAATTATATGTTTTAAAGAAAGTTGAGTACATCATTTACGTTAAGTGGAACAAAATATATATATACAAGTTGCATGAGAATGGATTATATTACTACAAAAATATATTGATACGTTAAAATATTTTTTTTTTGTTTTTTAATATTCTACGTCCATTTTGTGAAAAAACATATTCGTTTAAATAATTGTATATTTTTTTAGAAAAGAAAACAAAACTGAAATTTACTGTAACTGATTTTGAAATTGTAACTATTTTTTTAAATACAGAAATCAATTCTTAATACTGAATTTTATACAAAAATATTCAACTATATGTTTTTTAATAAAACACAACAATATTTCAAATTCAAATGTTAATAACTACTGCATTATATATATATATATATATATATATATATATATATATATATATATATATATATATATATATATATATGTTATCATTATACAAGTTTGATAAATAAACAGACCAGTACATTTAATTATTAAATAAACAATTGTTAAACTATTAATTTGCATTTTGCACGAACAAAGAACTCATTACAACCAAATTAACAGTTAGTATGTTCATAAAAGAATAATTAAAAATAAAAAAAAATTGAACAGCCAAGTTCGTATATAAAGTATATCAACAAAAACACCTGTCATTTATTATTAACAAATCATTCGGAAATAAAATGCGTTGGAATGAAAAAAAGTTCCACATATACCGTTTCGAAACAATAATATATTCAGAAGAAACCTCCTGTTTTAATTAAGCACAAACGCTTTCATTAACTTTTATATATATATATATATATATATATATATATATATATATATATATATATATATGTATATATATGCGGCCATTATAATTAAGTTCGAGTTGGGAAAAAAATCTACTACCATCATTATTATTATTATTATTACTATCGTGGTTGCAACATTATACAGATGATTCTCTTTGGCTGTATTGCAACAATCGTGCTGAACGAGACACCAGAACCGTGTGCTTTCACATTGTTATCAAACCGATGATTGGCGATGGTCAACTAGCCACCTAGATCACTTATATTGCGATTATAACAAATGCCTGCGAGCGCAGGCACAGCACGTCGAGATACAAAAACACTGCAGATGAAATTTTCGAAATAGGTTATATATGTACTACTACGTCGTTCGTGTTGTATACATTTTTTTCCCTCCAACAGTTGTCTTTCACTTCTGTGTACCTATGTTGCCTATGCCCACACGTACGTCTTGTGAAACGGATGATACACATCTTGGATACTATATAATGTTGTGTTGTATGTACGTACAGTGGCACATGTAAATATTCGCGAAATACTTTTCATTCTTCATGAGAGAATAATTTTTATTAGTAATACTATTTTTAATTCCACAAATACAACAAGATTTCATAAAAGTATTCAATAATCATTCGATTTGCTGATGGTCATTTCGAATGCTATGTTACTATTGTCAGAGTACTGCATTATAAAATTATTTATCATTAGGAAGTCAATTTTATTAAGTTGAATTCAAAAATAAATAAATAACACTAGTTTATATATGTAGATAGTAAACACAACACACACACATATACAAAAACTATAATTTCTACAAAGCTTATCTAATGAAATTATTCAGTAGAACACCAAATGCATTTTCAGAAAATCTACCTAATTTAATCAGTTTATTTTCGCAATCAAATTTATATAGAGTTTTCCAATAAGAATATACGAGAAAAATCAACTGTGAATTATTGTTCACTAACAATAGAACGATTATCCAAGCAAATATATAAAATGAGTTTGAAAAATGTCATGTGTTTTCAACATTCCCTGTTATTAACGCAAATAGTAAAAGAAAATAATTTAAAAATTGTATATAAATAATTAATAATCATCTTTTATATTCGATCTCAATCCTAGGAGTACACAATACTTCTAATAAAAAAAATAATTAAAACATTTCATATAATCACCTGTTAAGTAAAATTGCCTTTTAAAAATGTAAAACGTGCAATGATAGCACAAAAAAATGTTTTTCTTATACAGGTTTTCCAATTAGATGGTCAGAACTTTGACAGCTGATGGCAGCCATGTTTGATTTTTTTCTAAGCTCGTTTTAGCATTTCAACTCAGTATAATTTGCCAAATTATCATCGAACGTTTAACATTTCAAAATGCTTATAAATTATAAAAAAATCAATAGACTTATTGAAATAAACATTTAATGAGTTTGAAATTTAATGACAAGATCATGTGATCTAACTCCATTGGATTATTTTCGGTATGGTTATGTGAAATCACTGGTTTATGCTAATAAACCACAAACAATAGAAATATTAAAAATTATCATTGAACGTTTAAATTCATGAAATTGGACCACAATTATGTGAAAGAGTGACTAAAATTGGACTAAATGAATGTACTATGTCAAGCGAAGTCGTGATGGTCATATGAATGAAATTGTGTTCCATCATTAATGCCATAGAATGTGCTTAAAAATAAAAAATAACTAATTAATTAAATACTTTTTGTTTTATTTCCATTTAAACTTCTGAAGCGCTTATTGGAAAATTCTATATAACACATCTTTTTTTTAAATCTAAAATTGAATAATGTTCACTAAATCTCAACTTTTTCAAGAAAACGATGTTTCTTACAAAAATAAAAAAGTATGAAAATGTTCTTTTTAAGCATTGTTCTTCTTCAATCAGATAATTAATAATTTCATTAATTTTGGATATTAATTTAAAGTTTAAATTTTATTTTCAATTATAAAAATGAATAAAACATTAAAATAAAAATATCAAGTTAATAAGAAAAAATATCTTAAAAAATATTTACATTAACGTTACGAAATTTTTATAAAAATATTAAATTAATGATGAACATTTTGATAATTAAAATACTTTTTAAAAAATCTTCAACATTCTAAAAATTTGTGAAATAATTCTGATTTTTTATTCATGAACTAAAATTCAATGATAATAATATAAAATAAATACTGTTTGTTTTGAAACTGTGCAAAGTCACTTTAACTCACATTAATTTTCATCCCCTATGCCACAATATGTTATAAAGTGTTCAATAATTACTTATTGTTAACTTTGTTGTTTATAACAATAATGGGCTAATGCACATTTCGATGGTAATGCCATCATCGTCAGAACCTTGTTATAAACAATAAATGATTATTGAACAATTTATAACATATTGTGGTGTTGGGGATGAAAATTCATGTGTTGAAATAAAATAAATATATAAAAATAGATAAAGGCATAATTAACCATACTAAACAAATAGGTAAGTCAATGTAATTTATCGAATTATAAAAAATATTTGTACATTTTTTTATTACAAAATATTAAAATTAAATTTTTCCCAAATCTGTTTTTTTTTAATATTTAAAATAATACTCGAGTTTAAATCAAGTACATGAGATAAGTAAGCACGTTCCATTCTTTACATGATCCACTGGAAATTTTTATATTATCTTTGTTCCACTCATCCTACTCGAAAATTTCTTTTTTTCATATTGTTTATGTTACATGTACACAATAGTACTCGTAGATTGCGTGTGTGTGTAATCAAAATAACAGAAAGTATCTGTGACTAAATATATACGCCTTCGATTGAAAATGTCAGGTGGTACTTTTTCTCAATAGATAAATTGCCAAGAACGATTTGTGAAATTGTACAAAGAGCTCGTTATATCTATCCACATCACGGATTTACTAAACAACATTAATTTCGTACATTTAAAACGCCACGAAAGATCAATCAGATGTGACTCGAATTAAATGATAAACGAACGATATGAGAAGTTACTTCATTTCTTGTTCAACAAGTTTCCAAGCATGTGAAATGGGTTAATTTGAAAACGTGTCCATGATTAATTAAGATCAATCTTGTATGAAATCTGAAATATGAGCTACTGATTATTAAAACACTTTTCAGGAAAAAATTCTGTACCAATTATTTATTTATATACATATGTACATATCAATTATAAAATATAAAATTTAAATACTATTAAATCGTGTCATATGAAATGTCGGATTATAATGTCGGATTATTATATCGAAATAATATAAAAAAACCGACATTTCATATTACACGACCTAATATATATATGAGCCGTTCATAAGCCAATATGACTAAGTCCATTTTTGAAAATTTTCATATTTTTGTAAATTTTAATCGAACAAATTTCGTTTAAAAATCAAAATTTGGAATTCTCGTTCAGTTTTTATATTCAAAAAATAAATTAATAAATAAAACGTTTACCCATAGATAAAGTATGAGTCATCCAAATGTGACGCCTAGATTTGTGTTTTATTAAACAGAAACATGTGTACAGTTTCTTTTTAATAAAACACGAATCTAGGCGTCACATTTGGATAAGCCTATATACTATTTGAATCAATCACTTCTAAAACCATAAAATTTTATTAAAGTTTTCAACAATCACTTATTGTTCACTTTATTTGCTTAAAAAGTGAACAATAAGTGATTATCGATGCACATTTCGATAATCATGTTATCATCGTTACAACAGCTGCATTATAAAATCTAGTTTTGTGGTATTGAAACCGAGTAATCCATTTATGTTGAAGTGATTAATATGAAATTTTTGGTAAATATATTTCAATATAAAAGAAGTTTTTATATTGAAAAAATGGCTGTACTTTTCAAATTTACTATTAAAAATACAGATTCAAATATATTAGCTCAAAATGAAGCCACGTTTAATTAAATCTATTTCACTTACTAATTTAATACCTGTATTAAATTACACATAATAAAATGAAATTAATTATGCTTGACTATATTTTGAACTAATATATAGTGTTTTTTTAAGTGTGATAGAAGTTTCAATTGAATCCCTATCGAATATTCTATCTAACTTAAAAAACACTTTTATCATACCTTTATATATACACACACATGTATATATATAAAAAGATTTTTTTTTAGGTCAGATAGATTTTTCGATAGAAATTCAATTTAAAGTTCTATCACAATTAAAAAAACACCGATATATAAACTAATTCATTGTAACAAAAAAAAAATGTACAGAAAATATAAAAATAAGTACATTTTTACGTATATTTATTGACATGTGTATAAAAAATATATTTAAAACGAACAAATATTAAATATGTTATATGACAAAAACTTCTCGCAGGTAAAAACATTAAAAATAGCTGATTGTAAATGAGTAATTTATCGAGTTTATGGTCGAAAACGTCCATAAATGAAATCAGAAATTCCTTTTTAATGAATGACCAATCGAAATAACATTTCGATTACATATTAACGCCACGGATGTACGGATATCTTCAACTTGTACGACTAAGTGGCCAAACTGGTATTAGTAATACACATATCTTTTAACGAAGAATGAGTTCATATATAAACAAGGTAATAATTTTCAAATAAACGCACTCGACAACAAGAAAACACTCGACGACATATGGGTTGTGTGAACAGAATTAGGACACTGGAGATTTTACTCCATATATATATATATATATATATATATATATATATATATATATATATATATATATATATATATATATTTATATATTTATATACATATACACACTTTGTAAGTATTTGTATGTGATAGAGTAGCCGAAAAATCTCACATTAAAAGCTTTGCTATGTTTTTCATTTTGATGTCTCACATAAAACTGAGTATACAGGTATTTTAGTATTAATTAAACGTTGATGAAATTTCGTACACCTATGCATTAAGAATTTAATGGATTTCCAGTCGGCACAATGCGCGCTAATGTAGTTCTTCTGTAATTAAAATTGATATACAATTGAACAATTTATAAAAATCATACTTTCAGAAATATATGTAATGTAATCGATCAATAAACAGAATTAATGCCTATATATACGTGTTTTATGTATGTTTATATATGTAAATACATCTACATTTGTACATATATATATATATACACTGTATTGAATATAAATGAAATAAAAATAATATTATACATGCCATTTTATCACTTACAATGAATTAATACGAATATGAAAATAACACTATAATATAGTATTTTTTTAGATAAAATAAAAAATGAAGAATATAATTTTTAAATTTCTTCAGCTCCACTCAAATTTTTTGTTAAGAAATTTGAATATCTACTGATTAAAAAAATAAAAATATAATATATATATATATATATATATATATATATATATATATATATATATATAGAGAGAGAGAGAGAGAGAGAGAGAGAGAAAGTATATACACATTTACTATATCGAATATAAATTAAATGAAAATATTAATATACGGCGCCATTTTGTCACTTATAATGAATTAAATTAATACTAAAATATAATATTTTTCTAGATAAAACAAAAAATGAAAAACATAATTTTCAAGTTTCTTCAGTTCCACTCATGTTTTTTGCAAAAAAAATTAAATATCTACTAATTAAAAAATTAAATGATTTTTTTTTAAAGTGCTGGATAAATAGCTAATACAAATCTGTACTTTTGAAAATCTACTGAATATTTTTTAAAGAAAATAAATCCATTCATATGCACACCATTTTATTCAATTGGGATGAATTGTTTTTAATAAAAATATTTAAAAAATATCAAAAAATATGATTGTTTTTTAAATAATATCCCAGTAATATAAATAAATTTAAAAAAATCTAAATTACTTTATCTCAACTTTAAACAAATTATTGTATTTTGAAAATCCTAATATTTTGGTACTAATAACCCGGAATTTCAAGTTTCTTCAGTTTCACTCATATATTTTTTGCAAAAAAATTAAATATCTACTAATAAAAAAATTAAATGATTTTTTTAAAAAAAAGTGCTGGATAAAAAGCTAATACAAATCTGTATTTTTGAAAATCTACTAAATATTTTTTAAAGCAAATAAATCCATTCATATGCACACCATTTATTCAACTGGGATGAATTATTTTTAATAAAAATATTTAAAAAATATCAAAAAATATGATTGTTTTTTAAACAATATCACAGTAATATAAATAAATAAAAAAATCTAAATTACTTAATCTCAACTTGTAATATTTTGAACAAATTGCAGTATTTTGAAAATCCTAATATTTGGGTACTGACAACCCGGAACTACTGATTAGAAAATGAATTTTATACATTTGTTTAAATATTTTCATTTAAGTAAAAAATAAGGTTGTAATTTTGAAATTCATTTTTCAATTATATTACACACATACAAATATATAGATGTTTTTTTGATCGAGATAGAAATTTAAATTAAATCCCTATCGAAAATTCTATCCAACCTAAAAAAAACACCCCTTTATCATATACATACTTACATACATACATACACACACATACACACATACATACATACACACATATACATATATATATATATATATATATATATATATATATATATATATATATATATATATTTTTAGGTTTGATAGAACTTTCGATAAGGATTTAATTTTTAAGTTCTATTTGCTTAAAAACACCTATACATCGATACATACATACATAATATATATATATATATATATATATATATATATATATATATATATATATATATATATATATATATATATATATATATGTATGTATGTATGTAAAAATTAAAAAATAAGTCTTATGATAAACGTCGATTGGACAAAATTAATATTCAATGAATGTTGAGATAAAAGAAGAATCGAGTCAAAAAGAAGAAAAATAAAAGATGAAAAGTATGTATATTCACTACAACTCATTAACACTAAAGAACCATTTAAAGATAAAGTAAACAGAAGAGTGATGTTAAAAAAATTATATATTATGAAGTCAGATAAATTTCTCTCACAGAAAGGCTCTGACGATGATGGCGTCGCCATCGAAATGCATCAACCGATATAATTATATAATTATAAATAATAAGTGAACAATAAGTGATTATTGAACACTTTAAATTATTGTGGTGTTGAGGTTAAAATTCATTTGTGTAAAATAAATTTCTCTGTTTAAAAAGAAAAGTTTTTGATCGATGAATCTTACCTATTTTCACATAAGACAGCAAAACATGGATCTTGAATGCTAAAATCATTTAGAAGCTCCAAATAACACAAGAAGTATAAAAAAATGTATGTTAAGATAAATGAAAAAAAAGAATGGATGATAACGAAAAATTATGGATGTTATGGAAAAAGTGCATCGTTTAAAATGGAAATAGGGTGGACATATAGCAAGATGAAGGAATAAACACTGACTAATAAAACAAACTATTGATTGGGTATCTAGATATATGAGAAAATTCTGGAATAAAACTATGAATAGATATGAGAGAGATACAAGGAAATGTGTTTTTTCTACGAATAGACTTAGAAAAATTGTCAACATTAAAAGAATAGTTTACTTTAATAATTTTTCAAGTATCGGGTCATCGATATGTAACATCTAGATTTGTTTTATTAAAAAGAAGCATGTATATAGAGTACCGTATAGGGAAACATGTGTATAGTTTCTTTTCTTTTTAATAAAACACAAATCTAGGCGTCACATTTGGATGTCTCTATACTACTATAATAATAATAATACGAACTAAGGGTCATAATTTTTTATTTTTTTCAAATTAATCCACACAGAGTTGTCTAACAAGATATCCTAAGTGTTTGTATTTAAAAACTGGAAATATCGATTAGGAAATGAAATGTTGTACATCTTTAAATAGTCACATTTAAATGTTAAATGAATGATTAATACAAAGTTGAATTTTGAAATTTGATCATGAGTTTTTGTCTGTATGTATGTGTATTTTATATATATATATATATATAATTGTATATATATACATTATTCGTACAATTCAAATAGACGTCAGGAGAATTACAGTGGTATTCTTCGAGTAACTTGGTCGAACAATTGTCGAACGAAGTATTCGACGTCCGCGAACATACGACGTGTCAGAAACGCACGCGTCCGAATGTGCAACGTTGCCAGATTCGATTATGACGTCACAAATTGAGGATTGTTGATTTATAGTGAGAAACAACGAA
Organism: Neoneuromus ignobilis; assembly: GCA_029203775.1. NCBI lineage: Eukaryota > Metazoa > Arthropoda > Insecta > Megaloptera > Corydalidae > Neoneuromus > Neoneuromus ignobilis. The sequence continues at coordinate 6,676,085 of CP092092.1, forward strand.
ACCGGCTCGGCCTTATACGTGATTGGTCGTCTCGGTCGTCCAATGACACGACCGGAGGGGACACGGGGATCCGGAGGGCCGCGGAGCGAATACACCGGAGTACGAATCACACAGCCGCGAGCCGACGTATTGCGTTTTATGTATTTTACGCGTCGATTTCACATCTCTACGTGCGTGTTTTCGAACGTAACACGTACGACCCGACCCGGCACCCGTACGTACGTGGGTTTTACATGGATCGTGAGGAAATTGCGTGCGTGCGATTATAATAGATGAATGGAAGTGAAAGAGAAATAATGAAATTGAACGATTAGAGACACTTATATAACATTTCTTTTGGAATAATCAGTTTTTTATTTTTTGAAAATATTTCAACTATTTATAATATGTAAACATTTTGTTACACAATATATTTAAATATAAAATAGTAAATGAATTGTGAAAGTTTAAGACAATATTTACAGGTCCAATAAATCTGAATAGAGATTATAATTGGTTTGATACAGACTCGAGTTCACTTTTATACAAATTTTATAAAAAAATTCAATGATTAAGGGGGTATTCTAGTCTAGACGCATGAATTTTAGGTGTTTTTTCGGGCGCTATAAAAAAAAACCAACAAATATTTTTACTATCCATTTTTTAATCAGTTATTTATTGACATTTTAAGAGTATAAAAAAATATTATTAAAAACAAAAAATTCAAAATTGAAAAAGGTACAGGCTGACAAAGTGGGGGCTCGAAAAAAAAGGTGTCTCCTGGTTGACGTGGTTCCAACCCTTTTGGTCATTTGAAACAATTTTTTTTTTGAAATTATTGAAAAAGAAGGTTGTAATAGAAACCTCCCGTCTAGGGAAATTTTTAAAAAAAATTGTTTCACAAAATGACGGCAGTATGAAAAAACCGTCATTTTTTGCCCTATTTTTTCAACTTTCGGAATTTTTTAAAAATAGTAAAAAATAAAATTTTCAAAAAATCCTAGGCGGAGGCAATCACTGTTATATTGAGAAGCTCTGTACCAAATTTCAAATAAATCGGTCCATTAGAACTTGAGATATCACGTCAACCGAGTCGAAAAAAGTAGTTTCGAGAAAAACGCGTTTAAAGTTGATTCGTTGATTGGTTGACTCGTCACAAAAATAGCTATAACTCTGAAAATAATTCGAATTTCGAAAAATCCTCTTAAGGACATATTCTTAAAGGTCTGAACTTTGAAAATATGCAAAAAATCGATTTTTTTCGAATTTCTAAACTAGAATACCCCCTTAATTATTGTCTTTTACCCATACATATAGGGTCATCCGAATGTGACACCTAGATTTGTGTTTTATTATCAAGAAACGTGTATAGGAAAACATGTGTATACTTTCTTTTCAATAAAACACCAATCTAGGCGTCACATTTGGATGACACTACTTATGACGTGAATTGTAAAATTCTGTGACGTTAAAAAAATAATTAAGTTTTGTAACATATTCTATCCATTAAAAATTTTTTTAATAACGTGTTTATCATTAGTGAATGTTTTTTTTTAATTCGAAAAAAATATTTTATCAAAAAAAATCATTGATTTTATAATGCATAACTTTGATAACGATGAATGGTTATCGAAATGTGTATCAGTGAATAAAGTAAATAGTAATTTATTATGGAATACTTAAACAAGTGACAAAATTTATTTGATTTTAAAACACATTTCTACCGATTTTATTTTAGAGTGGAACTGAAAAAAATACTCGAAAATTAGAAATGAAAAATTTATGAAAAATGTCTCCATGAATCTATTTTTACTTACTAAGTACGATTTGACACTCGATGGTGTATTTTTCAGTTTAAATATAAGTTTATTAAAAAACGATCTAAACGTACATACAAATTAAAAACAATCCATTTAAAATTAACAATAGTTTACGTACGAATAAGTTTAAAACATTCCTCAACATCTATCTCTATGAATTAAACAGAAACATTAAATTCCTTTCCTGTATTGAATAAACTCAGTGTGAAACTGGCTTGCGGCGCTATTGCCAAGTAGTGGCAAGCAAAAACTTTTCTCACTCACACAAACGTACAGTTTTACACACAAACATCTACACAATAATTCAACCATTGGCAACACGTATACGAAAAACGACGATGGCATACACCAACACACACATATATATATACATATAATACATAAACACATACACACATACAAGAGTTAAATGAATGCTTGTGGCTGTGTGCGTGTTTATACCGTATTCGATGTCGATGTGTTGGTGAACGCGCATGGTCATAGCGACGTTGCCAAATCGCATGCACAGTCACACGGCCTCCCATTTTGTAAATTTCTCTCTATGTGTACGTGTGGTGCGCGCCTATGTGTCTGTGTGCGTGCTTTATATATGTGTATGTGTGTGTCAGTTGTAAGGGGTTTTCTGTTTGCTCGTTCGATTTTTTTTACTGCCTATGCTTTTGCTTGTTTGTTCGCTTCTGTCCTGTTTATATCAGACCACTAGTCTTTACGTAGATAGTAAATTTGTACAGATATTCTTATAAACAATTTGTCAATTTATTTATATATATATATATATATATATATATATATAAAAATTTATTAAAAATAAATAAAATATAATCGATTACAAATTATTAACCAATTACCAACAATTCCACGAAATAAATGTTGATAAATATTTTCCCGTATCAAACAATGTTTATATAAAAGATTCTATATAATAAAACATTCATTTTTCGACCATTTTATTTCCCTGCCATTTAGAATTAAGAAACTACGCAGTATAGAAATAACATGAGGTAGTAGACGCATCAATTTCCGGTCAGGTTCCAATATACAATCATTCGTACAAAATGTGGAATCTGTGATTTTTTTTGTCATGTTTACTATCTGACAGAAATATTTCCGTTCCGAAAATTCTTCGAGTTTTATTTTCGAAGCTGGTCTTGTTTTTTTTCTGGGTACTCTCGATACCTTTTTCTTCAAAGATGTATTCATCCTCGTTGATCTAATGTACTATTAATTTATCTTTGTGTTTTCTTATTCACTTTTTTCCAGAAAAAATATATAAAATCTATTCCTATTATTCACTAGCATTGCATTTTCTACTCTGTAAAATCGTTCATCACTTGGCTTGTTTTGAAAATACAGGGAATCATCCAAATGTAACGCACAGATTTGTGTTTTATTAAAAAGAAACTAGACACACGTTTCTTTTTAATAAAACATAAATCCAGGCGTCACATTTGGATGATCCTATACATAGATATTATTTTTGTTTAATTTCAGATTATTTAACAATTCGTTTAAATACATCATTTATTTTTTATAAAAATATTGTTTTATTCCATCTAAAGGAATCGAAATGTAAGGGAAAATATTGTAATGGCTAAAAACGAATTCTAGTTACATATGTAATTTTGTTAGAATTGAAATAATAAATAAATAAGCTATCACAAATTATTATTATTCGTTTTGGTAGTGTATTAATGCATTTCAACAAAAATCACTTATCCCAATACTACAAGATTTTACACACTTGTTCAAAAAGTACTTACTGTTTATTTTATATAAGATTTTATAACATCGTACTCTAACAATAAAGTCAGTTGTCAAAACGCGTATTAGTAAATAAAGTGTACAATAAGTGATTATTGGATACTTTTATAAAATATTGTAGAATTAAGAAACAGGAAGGTAAATATTATCCTGGAACATTTCCAGGCAATGAATTAAGCGACGAAAGTCAATTAACCAGTCACTTAAGTATCTAAATACAATTTTTATGTATTATTTATAAAACCATCTCAAATCAATTGTTTATGTTGATTCATATGGAACAAAAGTTGAAAAAAGGCCATTATATTAGAATTTATATAAACTGGAAAAAATGTTTAAGTACAAAATATTTAGAAAAAATGGCAATCAGATTTAATGTAATTTGTATAATAAATTGCCAACAGAGTCTGACTACCATACTCAGTATACATAATCTATGAATTAATCTCTTCCTTTCAAACATTCATTTTATAGCTCGAGTTCTAGAAGTGAATTTAATAACAAGTAACTAACATAGTACATATACACTCTGTCATCATTTCAAATGAAAATAATAATAACTTGTTTCTTTGTGTACTGAATAATAAATAAAGAAAAAATGTGATTGTGTAAACAAATATATATATATATATATATATATATATATATATATATATATATATATATATATATATGTAGACACGTGAAGAAGATTACAACAATGATTTTTTCAACTATAAACATTTCACGACTAAGACATTAAATAAAAATCGTTGTGAAGCTCACCTACATTCACTTTTGCACCGCTCTCTATACTCCAGAACATTGTAAACAGAATGCATGTAATATCGTTTCCGTGTTATTGTTTCATATGTTATTCTGATAAATGGTGTTTGTTTATATATATATATATATATATATATATATATATATATATATATATATATATATATATATATATATATACATACACATATAAACAAATATTAGGCGATTATAATTAAACAATGACAACATTTCGGAGGTGTAAATTATCTTATGAGACAATCTTTTGAACGTTTTCTATTCGCCTACCATTTTCGGTGAAGGTAACGACTAACAATCGAACACACATTAGATTTACCACAAATGTTATAATAAAAACAATCACGACGTTTATGCATCATTGAAGGTGGATACAAAGATCGACATTCTTTTTATATACATTGCATATTTTATATGCACGACGGTCGTTTGATAAGTATGGTAAAAAAGGAAGAACAACTAAATTGAAAAATTTAATTAAATTTATTAATTAATTAAATTAAACAATACATAAATTTACCATACTTATCAAACGACCCTCGTACACAGATGTGCAAAAGTATTCGCCACATTGGTAACATAAGAAGTTTATTGATGTATCATATAATAAAGTCGTGTAATTATTATTTTTTTTTATTTCATTGATATTAAATATAATATTCATTACAAAAAATCAATAATTAATTCTATTATATAGTAGAAATTGTTAAAATAAAAACAGGTTACATTTTTGCATATGGCGAATACTTTTGCACGTCAGTGTATATATATATGTATATAATATACATAAATATACAATTTCTCCAGATGTAAATTGAATAAATATGTAAGTATATTACAAAATAAATTTAGTTGGCGCCTTCAACCCTATTCAAATCGTTGCACCATTGTATGGCAAGAGTAAAATATGTAGATATATACAGCACATTAAAATAAATAAACCACAAAAGTAGCCTTGAACGTACAAGGCAAGTGACAATATAAACGAAAAATAGTACGAAATATAAAAAAAGTTATATATATATATATTATTAATACGTAAATTATTTTTTAATATTTTTCATGTATTTACACTAACCTTTTTATTAGAGAATGCTAATACTGAAAACCTTCGATTAAATATAAAATTGTTCTAACAAGATTCGTAACATATTTTACATATATATATATATATATATATATATATATATATATATATATATATATATATAAATGCGCATACACACACTCAAATCAGCCTTGCGAATGTTAATAATACCTAATTTATTAAGTCCTTGTCGGTTGATTAAATCTGCAATTCCTAATCTTTTTAATAAAGGTGCTTTCCATGGGATTACTCAGATCCTTAGATATGCTTTTACGTAGGTTTTATTATTTAAATAAGCTATTTTTAAGAAATTTAGATTTATTTTGTATAAGTAAATAAACCAGAATATTACTATTTGTTTTGGAATTGTGGCGAATTCACTTTTCATCCCCAATGACATCATATTATGGTGTTGGGGGTGAAAATTCATTTGTGTTAAACCAGAATGTATTAAATTCATTTTTTTAACAGTGGTACAAACTTTCTTTAAATTCAAGTAGACCTAAGTCCGGAAATTAATGGAACTTTTCAAATAAAACACACAAGAAGTTATTTATCTATCAATATTTATTTTGTCGTCTTCAGAGTACTTCCTATTGGAAACAATACACATATGCCAACGCTTCTTCCAGTCCTTGAACGCCACCACGAACGCGTTTTATGGTATAGCTTTCAGATCAAGCATCAAATTTTCATTTATGGCTTTAATTGGCTCAAAATGATGCTCTCGGAGGGACAACTCGAGTTTTAGGAATAAGAAAAAGTCGTACGGAGTCATGCCAGGCGAATATTGATTCAGTTTTTGATCAAAAACTCAAGAACAATTCAATTTTCTTGGCACCATGCGAGAAACGACACGTTTCATGCCCACATTTCAGTCAAAATGACACGAGATTGTGTTTTTGAGATTCCCACCTCAGCTGTTAACTCTCTGATGGTCATACGATTTTTGAGCACCAATACCTTGATTTGTGTTTGTCGTCAATTGATGTCGATGGGCGTCCAGACGGTTTTAGAGCCCTCTTTGAACGCTTTATGCCTTTTAAATACTCTTGTTCGCGATCGACAATTCTCAGACTGTCTTTCTTAACATTTCCAACATTTGCATGAAGTTTATTTGGTTTTCGACACAAAGTTTAATGCAAATTCTTTGATTAACTGATTTCGAGATCGTAAAAATCGCCGTGAACAACCGTTTAACAAAAACCACTGTACATTATTTACTAATGAATGTGGTGTCGTGAAATTTGACACAGATGTCATTGACAGATGTGTCAACTTAAAAAAAAATTAAAATATAATATTCCACAAACGCGTGCGCAGTTTAAATGAAAAAGTTGCGTTAGTTTCTGAACTTAATATATATATATATATATATACATTGGCGTGCAAAAGTATTCGCTATGTGCAAAAATGTAACTTGTTTTTATTTTTGCAATTTATACTATATAATAGAATTAATTATTGTTTTTTGTATTTTTTTCTAATGAATATTATATTTGATATCAATTAAATATATTTGTTTTTAATTTCACGACTTTTTATATGATATTACATCAATAAATTGATTATATTACCCATGTGGCAAATACTGTTGCAGATCAATGTACATATTAAAGGTCATCCAAATGTGATGCCTAGATTTATGTTTCATTAAAAAGAAACATGTGTATAGAGTGGTGTATAATTTCTTCTGTTTCTTTTTAATAAAACACAAATTTAGGCGTCACATTTGGATGGCCCTATACATAGATTTTTTGTATAATTTTAGATTATATAACAATTCGTTTAAATACATGATTAATTTTTTATAAACATATTAATTAGTTGTTTTGGAACTGTGGCTGATTCACTTTACACAAATGAATTTTCACCCCAACACCACAATAATTTAAAGTGTTCAATAATCATTTATTGTTCAGTTGTTTTTTATAATTATATAATTTTTAATTATATCGGCTGATGCATTTCGATGGCGATGCCATCATCGTCAGAGCCTTTCTGTTAAAATCTAGACTAATTTTTTTATATTATATATACCTATACTAATTCGTGTTTTGTGTCCTTAGTCACTAATGGAAATGGAAAATTAAGTCATGGAAATGTAAGGGAAAATATTGCAATGGCTAAAAACGAATACTGGATACATATGTAATTTTGTTAGAATTGAAATAATAAATAAATAAACTGTCACAAATCAGTAATCTAAATTAATTATTAATGAAACTCAATAAAAATATCCTTACTTTATTACCTTCATATTCTGAAAATATTTCGAAATCGATCATTTTTATAATTGAGTACATTTTCTTCTCAAACCACTCTTTGTTCTTTTAAAAACACGTTTTAAATCAACACAATATATAATTTGTTATTAAAGCATATTGCTTAATACTTGGTCATTTTATATATATATATATATATATATATATATATATATATATATATATATATATATATATATATATATATATATACCTGTATGAATGCACACATACATCGTAATAATAAACTTTCATCGTACATTTATTTGGTATACAATGAATGAGTCAGCCATTTGGAAACATTCATACATACACATAGTAAATAATTTTTCTCCACGTATAAATACATTTACTGATAAACACACGTGCAATTATACACATACAAAAATACACTGGGTAAGAGAGAGAGGGCGAAATGACAGATTAAGAAGAATATATTCGACGGAGAGATCGTCCAACAAATACGATGTGTTTTTAGCAAAAGCTGCTTGGAAACGACAGAACAGTCAGCTCGCCCAGTCACCTAGGCAGGTCAACTAAGTGAGAGAACACAAACGTGTTATAATAGTAGTTTGTGTGTCTTTCTTTGCTATATACTTATATATATGTATATGCATTTAAACACAAACAGACTAATGTATGTGTATGTGTGTGTTTCACCGTAAGAATTAACGTGGCAACATTGTAAAAAGGCCTGCGGCATGTTGGCAGCACAGCACACGATCATAGCTTAGTGAGATGTTCACACAGCAACAACTGCTTACTACTACTCGATGAGATTTCTTCGTATTTTTTACTCGAGTTTATTTATTCAACACAATTATCTGGACGATTAGGAAAAAGAAGATGTCCGAACAGAATACGAAGAATCAGAAATTTTTCGTTTACAAAAACGTTGAATTTTTATAGATTTCCGTAAACATGCCAATCGTGCTCTTCTCTCGTATACAACACAACGAAGAAAAATGTAAAACCTTAATGAGAACATCGTACGAGAAAAAAAGGAACGAAAGAAGAACCAGTATAAGAATATCGTGTGTGTTTTGCGCTCGAAGTCGTCGGTGTTTATATTTTTGTTACATTTTTCGACTCGTACACTTTCAGACTAGTGTCCGCACAAATTAGATTCATCAAGGCCATTTTCGACATAATTATACTTTTAATTGTTTTTGATGAGTAACATATGCACTCTATTTAAATATTATGTAATGGTTTGACGCTGCGGTCAGTTTTACAGCAGTGGATTATAATTAATATTTATTTAAGAATAATGTTCATTTACATAAACCTGTAATTATTTACGTTCAGATATCCAGAAAAGAAAAACTAATGCGCTGTTGAACAATAAAAAAATATTATAAATATTAAAAATACGTTTCCATTATGCTTTGTCACTATTCGTTTTGGTACTATAGCAAGTTACTTTAACTGAATTTAATTATTTATTTTAATACAAGATTTTAAAAAGTGTTAACGAATCATTTATTATTTGTTGTTTTAGAACTGTGGCTGATTCACTTTAACACGAATGAATTTTAACCTTAACACCACAATAGTTTAAATTATTGTGGTGTTGGAGTTAAAATTCATTTGTGTTAAAAAAATCATTTATTGTTCACTTTATCAACTAATGCGCATTTCGATGATCATATCATCATCGTCACAGTATCGAGTTTAAAATCTTTTAATATAAAGTGTTTTTTTTTAAATTATATATATATATATATATATATATATATATGTGTGTGTGTGTGTGTGTGTGTGTGTGTGTGTGTGTGTGTGTGTGTGTGTATGTATGTGTATGTTATTCAATTTAAAGTTCTATCACGTTTAAAAAACACCCTATTACATCTTTCTAACGATCGAATAACCACTGAAATACCCTGAAATATTTTAGTTAATAACGTTAATAATTACTGAAAACTCTAAATATTGCACTGTTGGGGGGAGGATATGTTAAGAGTTTTACTTAGTAAGTCACTAAGAAGAAAAATAAATTCAAATTGTTTGCATGCTTTTAAACTTTTTTTCCAAGGTTGTGCATTTTATGACTATCTCAAGAAATCATAATTAAACCAACTTGGTTTAATTATGATTTAACTCATGATTTAAGTCAAGTCTTGGTTTAATTCATGATTTAAGTCAAGTCAAATAACGGGCGTCGGGGTTTTACTTCCAAGAACGTTAAGTTGAAATCACGTTCGCAGACAAAATTTTCATGTCAAACCAAGATTCAAATGCGCCAAAAAATGCTTTTAAACAAATTATGATTCAAAACAGAATATAAGGTTTATTTAACTCTAGGGTTGTTCAATTTCATGATTATGTGTGGCCATAATCGAGTACTTAAATTGTTCCTACAATAAATTTAAATGAATTTTTTTTAACACTCATCTTACTCTCTATAGTCGTGACATGTCGTCCATTGAATTGTATATATTGTATATTTTCCAAGCAAAATGATTTTTAATAAAAACATTAAAACAGAAACACAAGTTTGGATCAGAACATTAGAAACAGACTTCTTCTTAATAAGAGAAGATGAAACAATGTGTTTCGAAATGATAAATATTTCAATTTTGGGAGAAATTATATCGAAAAATAGTTGAAATTATGTTTAATTTAATAATAATATAAATATATTTAAAATATTCTCTCTTCATTGATATAAATCAAATCAAAATTTATTTCCTGCATCCTCCCTTACACACTAATATGGATTTAAATTACATTCATAATCACCACTATTCTTTTAATACACAAATGAATTTTTACTCTCAATACCACAATTAGTTATAGTGTTTAATAATTATTTATTATTTACTTTTTTGTTTACAATAATAGTTAGCTGATACGCATTTCAATGGCGATGCCATCATCGTCAGAGTCTTGTGCTAAATTGAATTCGTCACAAACACCACTATTCCTTTATGATACGATGGCAAATTCACTTGGACATAAATGAATTTATAAAAAAGTTCAATAATCTCTTCATTAAAATAAATTATGATTTTGGGATACGTGATTTATCTGTGTTAGAAATCCATTAACAATATTTAAAAATATACGCTTGTCTATAAACTGATTTTTATGAGAAAAAAATAATAAATATATTTTTTTGTTTATTTAAAAAAAATGATTCATACGAATAAACATAAACCAAAATGCATTGAAACAACTCACATGTCTTTATTTTCCAATTGTATTGAATTTGTAAAAATGGCGATAAACTACCGATAAAAATGTAATAAAAACTTTACTGAACATGAAAACACTTACTTCTATTTTTATTATTTGTTAATTCTATGTAATATTTGTTCGAATCATTGTGTTGGGTTTTTCAAATTGTTATTACATAAATTGATTTATTATACTGTAAGGAAAACCGCAAGTAATATTTAAAAATAATAACGGTATTTCTGATAAAACAGTTATATTTAAATAGGTGTTGTAATGTTAAATAACAGAGAATTTTTATAAGGTAAATTAAAAACGTCAAGAGTTTAATTTTACAACGACGTAAACATTCCATATTTACAATTTATAAAAATATTTAATGTAATTTTTATAACTGGATTAGAAATATGGATAATTCAATTTTACATAAATTATTATCAAATTTTATAATATGATGATAGAATAGGATGTTTTTTTTTAGGCAAGATAGAACTTTAAATTGAATCCCTATCGAAAGTTCGATCTAATCTAAAAAAAACATCTTTATATATACATATGTGTGAATGTATATATAAAGGATGTTTTTTCAGGTTAGAACTTTCGATAAAAATTCAATTTAAAAATCTGTCACGTTATTAAAAACATCTATCGAAATACAAAAAATGAAAAGAAAACATGATTATTAATCAGTTTTAGAAAATATTATCGTTGAATAATTTTTTGTACAAAATGAAAATTTTATGCAGTCGTGTTTGCTTTTAATTTAGGGATAAAATATTTTTTAATTTAAATTGGTTCAATTATAAAGCCTTGTATGACAATTTTTAATTATTATTAATAATGAATACTCAACATAATTGATTTTTTTTTTAAAAAAAAAACTTTTAGGTATCCATAATATAGGATCATCCAAATGTGACTCCTAGATTTGTGTTTTATTAAAAACAAACATATGTATAGTTTATTTTGTTTGTTTTTAATAAAACACAAATTTGGCATCGCATTTGGATGAATTATAGCAGTGGTGGCGAACCTATGACCCGCGGGTCAGACACTAACCCACGAAGGCTTTTTAAATGACCCACCCGTTGATTTTTATTAACTTATTTTTTATATCATAAAAGAGAGAACAGACAATCGAAAATATTAAAAAATTCAAGTTTTTCTGTTAACAAATTTTCGGTGTTTCCAAATTACTGATACCATTTTTACCACATCCTCCCTACCCTTTCAAGTAACACCACTGACTTAGTTGACCCACGGGCTAGTATTAAAAAAAATAATGAACAAAATTTGGCCCGCTTCTCAAAAAGGTTCGCCATCATTGCTATATAGAGTTCAATAATAAATGATTGTTCATTTGCATTTCGATAGTCATACTATCATCGCCAATGATATAAAATTATACAGTAATACTTCGCATAGTCCTGCTTCGATTAGTCCGATTTCACTACAGTCTGGCTTGAAATTTCAAAAAAAAAGTTTACTTGAAAAAATCCTACTAAAAAGTTTTTTTTGAAAAAATCCCAAAAAATTAATATATAAAATTATTTTTAACTGCAAATTTTCAAGTTTTCCTCTTTATTATGAAAACATAATAAAAAAGAAAACCGAAATCATATATACACATTATGCGTAACGAATGCGCAGTTCTAGTTTTATTTTTTCTTTTCTTTTTCTATTAGTTTTCGATTCGCAACTCTAGAGTAAAGTCGATTTTTTGATAATTAAATTTTAATAACCCACTTGAAAATGAAATTAAAATGTATTTAAAATGTATTTAAAATTAATTTATAAACCCCTGATTTTGTTTTGTTGATACATACAAACATTTGAATATATTACCCTCGATTTATTTACTAAAAAACTTGAAAAAAAATTGTTTGGAACCAATTAACGTTTTTTGTATTTAGTTAATGTTTCGATTAGTCCGGTTTCAAATAGTACTATGCGAGATATCCTGTACATTCATTTCTATTCAAATATTTACTGTAATATAAAAATCTTACAGTAACTACTTTTTAGAAATTTATCCTTTTTATCAGATTGTTATAAAAATAAAATAACGGTTTCTCCTTTTTAGTAATTTTCATTATAAAAATTAAAAAAATGACAATTTAGATGGTTGTTACGATATGTACGTACGTACGTGATTACTACTACAATTCGATGTTGAATTATAAACGTATATACAGTTACACAAGAACTCGAGAGCATTCTGAACGCAGATTTGGAAAAACTACACCGAAAACTTCAAAAAACGATGAAAAAAACGTCGAACCTGTGTCGATCTCTCTCGTTATACGTACATTGGAGAGGAACGGATGCTATATCGTCAACATCGCCTACACTACCACACGTGAATATCGAAATGTAGAGATATGTACATACATAACAAACACATACTGAGCCAAAAAGCAAGCATACGATACGAGACACCAGGCAGAGAATTGCGACCTATGTGTGTCGCTACTTGCTTTTGCTAATACATATATATATATATATATATATATATATATATATATATATATATATATATATATATATATATAAACACACACACACACACACTTGTTCCATACTACGCAGTAAAGAAATAAAGGAATATATACATACATACATACCATACACACGACTGATTCTGGTTTTTGGACCTGTGCGGTTGTGCTATAGTATATATACGTGATGAGGAGATGCCTCGGGGTCACACACCAAACGAGATTCACCAACTAGTTCTTTTGGATGTTGTATCTCACAAATATATATCTGAATATATATATATATATATATATAAATCTGTGATTTATTTCGATAGTTGTAGCATATCCAAACCGCAATGTAATTTACGCCTCAGCTAGTCTTGTCAACCGTGTACCACTTTAAAGAGAACTCGTCCGTTTTTACGATCTCTATATCGTGCCTGTTCTTCATCCTCTTCGCGATCTATCAAAAATTTGTTCCCTTTTTTTAATAAATTGTAACATTATACCCAGACGGAGTTAATCAACAAAGACGTAAAAGTGTACGAGAACTAAATTAGATATTTGATACGGGTGATTCGAGATGAAAATTTCGATGAGAAAATTTTGATATCACAAAGCCGATAAAAACGAGTACGTTTTTTTATAGTCTTTAACCGTAGTAGTGCACTAATGGAATAAAAAGATACACGAGTAAAAATACTGGTAAAGGAGCTTATTACTTCGATGAATAGATTTGTCTATTCCGAGAATTCTTATTAAATTTTTTCCAGATAAGAATTGTAAAAAAAATTTAATTTAATATTACATTTCATAAAATTTCAATTGACTTCTTAAAAAAATATATAACTGATCAATTAATTTCACTTAAAATGACATCGTTCAATTCCAAGTATCAAATGTCGAAGATTTCATTTCAATATACAGAAGTTGAAATAGATTATTATATTTGTACGTTTTCTATTCGAAGAATATCAAACGTATGGATGTAACAGGAAAAAGTGAAAGTGAGGCCATGGACCTGCTTATTATAAGAAGACATAGACATACGTTTTTAATACCTGGGTCGGTTAAAACTTAATGGTTTATCCAAATATTTTTGCTGGGTAGAAATATTTCGACAGACAGGTAAATTGAAATATTCCAAAATGTATTTTTGTACAAGTATACACGTTTTTTTCCTATATAAAAAATGTATAAAACAGGATAAGAAATTTATTTCAAATACAGATTTATTTGTACAGTTAGGAAAATTTTACTAATTGATGTAATTCAAGTGAATGCTAATAGTTTATCTATACATATCAAATTATATTTCTTGATTTTTTTCTTATTTCAATAACAATATTTATTATTTTTTAAAAAAGATTAGACTTTATTGATTTTTAAGGTGTCTCCAAATAGTTATATTACATGAAATAGCCATAAATACTAAAAAAAAACAAATTATTAATTACTTTTATAAAATATCGTTGAATGATTCTCTTAAAAAATAAAATTTTATTTTTTTATTATACGATAACAATGATAATTACTATTAAATTAAATACAGACGTTAATATGTAACTAGGCTCAGATTTACAATCATTTGTATAAAATACAGAATTGATAAATGATTTAAAAATCATGTCTATTGATTTATATACAGATAATAATCTGGGCTTGAATAAATTCATTATATTAAATATTAAAAAATATAAATTATAAACTTTGTATGTAATGTCTAAAAAAACGAAAAATAAATTAGAAATTGGCATGAAATTGAGCTACTCTATATAGATTTCAGTTTAAAAGTACTTAATTCTGGATTTTGTTTATTTTACTAGCAATTTACTTTAAATATATTTAAAAGTACTTTAAAAACATTCTGTATTGTTTAACTCTAGTCAATAACACTTTCAACACAAACTAATCACTCATTCCTATATTAAAAGATTTTATAAAAGTGATCAATCACTTACTATACTTTTTTTTTTAAAAAAACACACAGTGTTCCAATGATGATGGCATGGACAACAAATAAAGTGAATAAATAACCGATAAATTTGTGTTCAAGTGAATTTCCAATATTAATTTTCATCATATTATACCTAGTGCATTTGGAATTGTTAGAAATATGTGATTTATTACATTTAAAATAATTAAACGTATCTAGATTTTAAAAATTAATAAAACATGTTGTAAAAATAAATGATAACCTGTGTGCAGTTGAAGATCAAGAAACACCAAGAGGTCAATATTGATAGAATCTAGTAGAGTAAAAATATGAGAGATTTTATTGTAAATATGTGGATTAAAAAGATAAAGAATGAATTGTTTGAATTAGAAAAACCTGGAAAAGACCTTTATTGAAGACTGGATTACTAGAAAGTATATATATATATATATATATATATATATATATATATATATATATATATATATATATATATATATATATACACACATACACACACATACACACAAACAGTGTGATTATATAAAATGAATTTCAAAAATTCCTATTCATATTTTATATTAGAAAGATAATAGAGAATTAAGACTATATTTTAACAATTTTATTTATAAAAAAAATCCTATAGCTAAACATTTCACACAAAAAATATAATTTTAATAATATTTATCATAACAATTAGTTTTAATAAAAAAATAGAACTTAAATAAAATTATACGAAATATAAAAATACACCAAATGTAATTTATCTCATTAGATGAAAGTAAACAATATATATATATATATATATATATATATATATATATATATATATATATATATATATATGTATGTATGTATGTATATGTGTATATTAAATTGATATGGATATGCTTATGGTCTGACAGAAATTTGATACTTTGCACGAAAGACTTTTTGTCGTTAAACCGGTCTACGATTTTTTTATTTATTTTATATTTAATATGCGAGAGTTCTAAGGAGAGGTGCATACAAAACAACCTAAAAATTGAATGCATTTCAGGTGTAGAAAGTTTCGCTAACAAGTGTTTGACTGCACTACTTATAATCAACACTGTAAAGGTGACATTTGAATACATGTGCGGACCTAGATTTAAAAGCAACGAAAAATTATTTTAACAAATATTTTTATTTCGATATAGTGCCTATTTTAATCACAAATGTTTTGATATATATATATATATATATGTATATATATATATATATATATATATATATATAAGTTTAATAGTTTCTACTTATACAAAAAAAGGGTTAAAGAAGTTTTCAAATAAAATAAATATATATAAAGTACTATTTTTTCATTTTATTACGTTCTATTTGATAAAAGTACTAATCAATCCTTTTCATGATATATTATGTGGAATAAATGTTTTATAAACCCTATTTGAATTGAAAAAATTAATATGTTTTTCTATACCAAACTAAAATTATTTCATATTCTTATATAAAATTCAATTTTCTAAAAAATTAAAAATATTTCTTCCTAATTATTATAAAAACAATATTACATTTAAAAAATATTATTATTATACTTTTTTCCCCCAAAAAAAATTTCCCTTACAATTAATAAAATAAAAGAATATATCTCTATTTTGAAATTTATAGAAAGAAAAATATCTTCATTTAATATAAACGAATTTACGAATAATTTAAGAATCATTCTTTGAATACATTAATATAAATTTTATTATATTGTCTTAATTTTATACTATTATAATTACAATGTAATAAAAATCGTATAATGAATCAAACAGAGCACTGATACAGTGTAGATGAAACTAGAAACCTTAAAAAATGCAAGAAAGTGTAACGAAATGTCATGCTTTGGGATTTGATTACTTTTAAATTAATGTAGTGTAATATATATATATATATATATTAGAAAAAAAATAATATCCAAGTAAATGATATTAAAGACAAAGCATGACTGCAAAGATCTATAAATATTATTGTAGAAAATGAAAAAGTAAAAAACATTTACAATAAATAATAAAATAACTGAAAAAAATATTCCATTTTGAATCCAAATATAAAAACTTGGAATGAATTGTAATTTTGTATCTTATAAAGGTTTCATTTTACTGTATTTGCCTCTAGGTAAGAAATGAAAAGGTATAAAACGTATTTTTAACATAAAAATAACAACAAATGGCCTTAAACACTTGTTTTTAGAGGAAAAAAAACATGTTTTCCCGTTGGTTATAAAAAAATGATATTTCAATATTTTTATTTTGTTTATAACGAGTATCATGAATTTCAAAACTGATATTTATTTTTTTGATGTTTGTTTATAAACAAGTGGATTTTTGAAATTTATTCCTATCATTATTATCAGTTCTCTTCATCCAATTCTGGATAAAAGCCTCTTTCAAAACTTAGTTAATAACATATATACATATATAATCTTTTTTGAAACAAACTATATATAAAGAGACAATTTAAATGAATTAATAATTAAAAAAATCTGTTGACATAGAAATTAAACCTTAATCGACGGAAACAGAATACAAGATAACCGTTTAATTTAATGAACTAAAATTGATATGGAAATTCAATTTAAATTTTTTATTCAGTTCGTAACGGAACACTTCTTGTATCACATCTACTTTAAACAAACTAAATATATCTCTGATTAGATTGAAAACATTCAACACTTGCCTTTACACATTTTTAAGATTCTTTTAGATCGAATGGAACGAGTCCTTGACAATTTTCATTCCTTTCGCTATTTTCGATACTGACATTAAATGTTTCAAAATCATGTTATACATACACATAATAAATATCGCGTTATAAACATCGACCATCCGTGAATAAACATCGGTTATATTATTTATACATAGAAATAATTCACTGTACATTCGAAACCTGTATAAAATGAAGTATGCACTTTATTACATTTTCTAAAATGTTTTACATGTGTACGATATAAAGAGGTTACATGCATTTTTTTATTGTGCATTTGATTGCCAGGTGGAAATATGCCAAAAGTACTATTGTGTGGGTGTCTTTTCTCGTATATTTATGTGTGTGTGTGTAGAAATCTTGTTTGGATTTCTTTAGGTTATCGTTTTTGTTGTCTCTTTTGTTATGTTTATTTTTAACGGTATATGAAGTTTCATCAATAAGATTTTTTTATGTAGGATTCAATCATTTAAGTACGAAATGAAAATAATTGCATGTTAACACGCTATTAACATACAATAAAGTTTATTACACGTATATAAATGTATATACATACATACAAAACAAAAACAAACTTTATAGTTCTATGTAATTTTCTAAAAAATTAAAATTGAAGATTTCTCATTTTGTTCGATTTTAAAGTTTAATATATTTTATTCGTGTAATATTTTTTTTCTTATATCCAAAAGAAAATCTAACATTAATCAATTTATGTTTGAGTAAATACAAAAAGGTTGAATTTCATCTCAAACATCCATTAGACCCTACATCATTTATTTGTTTTTGTAAGTAAATTAATGTTTTCTCTCAATATTAATATTTAGAAAATTAATTTAAAAAAAAATAGAAAAATTAACTAATTATTATTGAAAAAGTTAACATTTGTCAAAATTTACTTTTTTCTAAAATACTACAAAAATATCAATAATCACATAGAAAATTTAAGGTCGATATTTTTTAAATAAAAAAAATGTATTATATTGACAGATTTTTGTAATAAAATATCGTTTTGTGTGAAAACCCATTTTTAATTATCTGATAAATATATTATGTGGAATTTCATCCCAAACGTCCATTAGACCCTACATCATTTATTTGTTTTTGTAAGTAAATTAATGTTTTCTCTTAATATTAATATTTAGAAAATTAATTTTTAAAAAAAATAAAAAAAATAACTAATTATTCTTGAAAAAGTTAACATTTGTCAAATTTTACTTTTTTCTAAAATATTACAAAAATATCAATAATCACATAGAAAATTTAAGGTCGATATTTTTTTAAATAAAAAAAAAATGTTTTATAATGACAGATTTTTGTAATATAATATCGTTTTGTGTGAAAACCCATTTTTAGTTGTCTGATATATATATATTATGTGGATATATTATTTTTTTAAATTAGTGCTAAGTAAAAAAAATCCCTGCATCTAATTTAAATCAAATCGTCAATCAACAATTTATAAAATCAAATGCATTTATTATTTCATAATTTTCGTTAATGCACAGTTAATGTTTAAAATTTAAAGAGTTTTATTACTAGAATTAAATTTAATACTTGCAATAAAAGCTTTAAAATACGAAAAAAAAACAGATTCAATTTTATATTATAAACTTAGGAATTTTTTTACAGAAAGAAGAATTACCTCCTTTATTTTTCTATATAATTGGTATCATATTAAATTAATTTACCTGAATAAATATTTTAAAGAACTTTTTATTAAAAAACTACAATTACTATTTTATTAAAAGACCATTTTTAAATACGTATAAAAATAAAAATGACTATTTGAATATTTATATTTTTAAAAAAAGTAAATAAATGTTAAACTTGTGAATCTTTTTAAATGTTAATTACATTTAACATTTATTTTGAAGTAGTTTTATTTTTTTTTGTAAAGTATGAACATCACGATCTATATGATATTAATAACTTAATTAAAACATACATATGTACTTTCTATAAAATAAATAAATAAAAATATTAATAATTTTTGAAATACTTTCTATTTATAAACAAACATTTTTATAGAAAATACGATTTTATTATTTACAGTATTTTCTCATTTCATATTTTTAATCAATATTAAACGATTATAATATTTCAAAACTATTTTTTATATAATTTATAAAATTTACTATATAAGAATTTAGTGCAATTGAATAATAATTTAAAAATTTAACACGAACTACAGATACTTAATGAAAAAAATTAATGCTATATGGATGTTATACAACATGATAACAGGAAATACTACATAATGTACATAGGAATATCAAAAGGGTCACATTATGTGCCTTGAACCCCAACAATGGGAAAGTCATGAACATAATGTAATTGCCTTTTGTTCAACCCTTCTAGCCTGGCAAAAACATAGTCGTAAATATAAAATTTCTAGTGAAAAGCAAGCTATTTATACATATACACTTATATATATATATAACATCTTGCAACCCTTTTTTAGTTAGTGGTCCCTTTTAAGAACCATTTACAGACGATATCAATCTCTAATAAAATTTATATCAAACATAACTTCTGCAAATGCAGAATTTCCATAAATTAATCATAAAGTATATGAGTTCTTCCCCAAATATTAGCTACTTATCTCTTCCTCATCTTTAATTAAGGATTTAATATATAAAATTAAGCTGAGTCATTCATATGGAAGTAAAGATTTCATAACACATAATTTATAATGTTATTTACTTAACAATAATGAACTTCATTGTAAAAATAGAAAATAATGATAAAAGATTGTTGAAAACTGTTGAAATAAAAAAATGTGTAATGTCTTTTAAAAACCTTGTCTAATTAATTAAATGACTAATACTTATTTCAAGCAGAATTTTAAAACTCCATCCAAATATGTATTTATTGTTTGAACAAACTAACCTGTTTTCAGGGACTTAAATGTAATGCAAATATACTTCCTCTTACCTGAAAAAGAAAGAAAAATTATTTTAGTACTTTTTTTGATTAATTACATATAAAAATATATATTAATACAAATATGAAAACAATTTATATACATACATGTAATAAATAATTATGTTGTGCATTTAAATAAACAGTACATTTATTCAATAAAAGAGAATAGTCAGTTTAAATACTCATGGATTGTAAAAATGTACGAAACGAAAAGAAGAAAAATCTTAACCGGAAAGAAGTTACTATATATATATCTGTCTCATAGGAAAACCCTATGAGTAAGAGTTTTTCACCAGAATTGCTATATTATTTTAGTAGCGAACATTTCGCAGAAAATTCGTTTATGTAACATAATATGTACAGTGGATTCAAGTAACACACAAATGATTAGTTTTAATTACAAAATGCATGTTTTCAAACAATGAGTATTGTTTATTTATTTATTTTTCAAGTACACATCTATTTAAAACTTAATAATTAAAATAAACATTTATTTAACATTTAAGTGAACCGTACGACAATTCTTCGTATTAGAAAAGAAAACGATTAACATTTTAATAAATGTAATTACATTTTTAATGAACATACAACTCAATTTTAACATAAATAATAATTTAATGTATACACATTTTATATATTATTTTAACAATTACTTTTTTCTGTGCACGAAAAGAACGACTATGAATATATAAGTACTGTTTCTCTTTGTGTGTTATTTTTCCAAGAAATTTTCTTTATAATTAAGAAAAATGTACACTTATTCATAAAACGACGAGTATGAAAGCGGTTTCGTTTGCTAGACACCCTGAAGGTTTTCTCAGTGAAAATATTGTAAAGATTCGTACGACATAAAGGTTCAATTTTGTCTTGTACACAATATTTTCTACCTGTTGGTTATTGTTTTTTTAAAAAATATTATTTTACATTTTTAAAAATCCTCTAATTAATTAATTATGCATTTTTCATCGCTATTTAAAACTTAAATCTATTTTAATACAAACAAATCATTCACTCAAACATTTTATTTTTTTTAATTATCATTTATTACCTACTTTATTTATTAAAATGAAATGCCATTCTATCTTCAATAGAATGACTACATTAAAAAATATACAATTATTTTTATTTAAGTTTAATTTCTTTGGTAGGGAAGTAATTTGTCTACTCTATTTTTACATAAATATTTCTTTTCTCTAATATCACAAAAATTTGGACAAATGTTTAATATTTATTGTTCATTTTTTCAATTAAAACCTATTTCAATAGTCAGTACAATTTATTACAAAAAATTTCAAAAATACAATCATGGCTATAAAATTACGAATTAGCTCAACTGATTCATCTTTGTAAAGATATTTTAATTAATATTGAAAATTATTTTTAAAATGTAATCAGTTTGGGTTAATTTTGGATATAAACAAGTACTTGAATAATTTCATTATTAATTAAAAAATAGACAGAGTTTGATAAGAAACTCTTATGATTTTTTTAAAAAATATAAATGAATGGATGTTTTTTTGTTCATTTTTACAAGAATAATAATAGAGAAAAAATGTTATTATGTTTAGTTTTCCTACAAATACAGTGTGAAAAAAATACCTTTCCAAGTTTGTTATTAACAAAAAAAATTTGTTCATGTTTTTCATTAATAATCTATTTGGAAAAAAATATTATAGCAATGGATATAGGTTGATGATATATTTAAATATAATGTGTACTACCTGCTTGTGCTTATTGGATAGTAACTTGGGCATTACATACAAGAAAATGAAATAAAATATCTTGACAACCCAATGAATTATAAAAAGGATAAAGTTACAAATTTTAAAACGTGATCAGAAAGCTTGTAAATGGATATACAAGAACAGACAAGAATGATTGACATAACAGAACAAATAAAATCCATTGAAATGAATATGGATAGAATGATACATAGCAATAAAAATAGACAATAGGTGGACAAAATTCATAATGGAATGGTGAAAAGTGACAAAGAGATATAAATCATAAACCATTTTTTTATCAAATATGAATGGACAAATTATGAAACATAATTGGGTGAGATTCACTGTGGTCAGGAAAAAGTGGAAAAGAATTGAAAAATCGAAAACATTTAAAAAGAACCAATAAACACTCAATGAGGTTTTTATTCAACAGTGGACTGATTGAAGCTTTGAATAATGAAGATGGTATGTGTGTATGTATGTACAATATACAAATCGGTTCCACTGATTAGCTGGACTATTTGAAACGGGACTAATCGAAACATTAACTAAATACAAAAAAACGTTAATTGGTTCCAAACAAAATTTTTTCTTGTTTTTCAGTAAATAAAACGAGGGTAATTTATTCAAATCTTTGTATGCATCAACAAAATAAAATCAGGGGTTTATACATTGATTTTAAATTCATTTTCAAATGGGTTATTAAAATTTAATTATCAAAAAATCGACTTTATTCTAGAATTACGAATCGAAAACTAATAGAAAAAGAAAAAAAGACCACAAAACTAGAACTGCGCATGCGTTGCGCATAATGTGCATATACGATTTCGGTTTTCTTTTTTATGTTTTCATAATAAAGGGGAAAACTTGAAAATTTGCGATTAAAAATAATTTTATACATTAATTTTTTGAGATTTTTTTCAAGAAAAACTTTTTAGCATTTTTTTTTTATTTTTTTTGGGAAATTTCAAACCGGACTAATCGAAACCGGACAATGCGAGGTATTACTGTACATATATATATATATATATATATATATATATATATATATATATATATATATATATATATATTTATTGCTTCTGAAAATTAATCATACAATTTGTTTTATCACTAATAATTTTTAAAACTGTTCGTTAGTTTCAAGTCCATTTTATATCTATAACTAAAAATAACACGAATAATACATTTCTCGAAGTATTTATGTGAAATCATTTGACATTTTATATAAACAAACCAAGTAATAATAATAATGATTCGAATTACGTCGTAAATTTTATATTGCGCATAAAATATTCCATAACTCAGTTTAGTTAAAAATTCATACAAAATTTATTCAAGAAAATTGAATATATATATATATATATATATATATATATATATATATATAAATTGCGTACAAAAGTGTCACATGTTCTTTTGTACGATAGTCGTAGTACGCAAGATCCTACTTTAAATCGTCTAACAGTTGTTGCTTTATTTCTACACCTTTAATTACTTATTGCAAGGTGTTTTCGCTTAATAAACAGGTGAACCGGAAATCAATTTCTCATTCGAGTATCGTCTAAGCGTTTTGTATCAAGATGGTACATTTAAACAAATTTAAGTTAATTTATTATTGACCGTTTGTACTTTTTTTATGCACGACAGAAAAATGTGAATGGAAAATTATATACTTTTGATATAATTTTTTTTACCCAGTAAATTATTTCCCTATGTAATTACATTCTGTACGAATATAAGTACGTGTTTTTGTATACTTGTCCTTTTTCTACTCATATGTTTTCTATATTAATATTTAGTCTAGGAAAAAAACGAATTTTAATAAATAATAATCATATATTATAAATTAGAGAATTCGCTTTTTTAAAAAATGATAGAAAATTAAAAAATAATAACAGAAAATATATAGAGCAAAACATAGGAAGAAGTAAATGTAGTAATTTCATGGTATAAATGAACTTCCTGACCAATTAAAACTTGAACAGTAACTAACTAGTATAACACTTACACATTTAAATATATGCCATTTTATTGTAATGTAAATTTCTGACAGATTGATTATTAATTAGTGTAATTTATGGTATTTTTTTACATACGTTTTGGTAAATACTGTTATTTTTTATAATCAACATATAGAAACACAGGAATTTAAAAAAATATCATTTGGAATATACTTAAAAGTAATATATTTGTAACATTATGATTCCTTAAAGAGACGTCGAAAAAAACTAGAAAGAAAAGGATAAACATTCCAATCTTTATTATTAAATTTCAGTTCCTGTGACAAATGTAAACATGTTTTATTATGTCAAGGTAAACGGGCACACCTGTCCTATTAAATGACTAAAATGTAATTTTTAATCATGTTGTTTAATTTTTTCTTTGAATATTAATATTTGGTTGTATCTTATTAAGTACGTCTTTATCAATAGTTTCAATGATGTTTGACAATTATGAAAAGTTTATAATTTACGCTCTAAATATTTAATTCGTTTTAAATGTAGCACATATATTTTTACATAGCAAATATGAAACCAAGTTCAAAATTTCACTTCAATTGATTTCATATTAAGTTTCAAAATTGAACAATATTTTAAGAATAAATATATTGATTTTGTTTCTTATAACTTTTTATCATTATTCAAACTCGAATTCACTTTTCTTGCTTTGTTGAATAATACTAAAATCTCATCATTGCAAATAGAAACTTAAATAAAAACAAAGAGAATTTTTTTATTAAAAAAAAAATCAAAGATAAAATTTCACTTTAATTGATTTCATATTAAGTTTCAAAATTGAACAATATTTTAAGAAAAAATATATTGATTTTGTTTCTTATAACTTTTTATCATTATTCAAACTCGAATTCACTTTTCTTGCTTTGTTGAATAATACTAAAATCTCATCATTGCAAATAGAAACTTAAATAAAAACAAAGAGAATTTTTTTATTAAAAAAAAAAATCAAAGATTTATATAGTGATTACAATTTTGATTAAAAAATATTTTTCAAAACGTAATTTTTAAAAGTGTATATATATATATATATATATATATATATATATATATATATATATATATATATTAGGTTGGCAAGTATCTCCCTTCCGCTTTTTTTTTTTTTTGTACATAGCTGCGAAATTCAAAAGACCAGAAGGCGGAAGGGAGATATTTGCCATCCTAATATATATATATATATATAATGGAAAATTATTATATTATTCGAATTATTATTTTATTAAATGAGATAATTGTACAGATTTAACTTTAGTTTCAGTTAAAGTTCAATAATCAATATTAATGGAATGAAAAAGTAAATATATTTTTTTATTTATTGTACAAGTGTCTAATC
The DNA here is from genome assembly GCA_029203775.1 of Neoneuromus ignobilis. NCBI lineage: Eukaryota > Metazoa > Arthropoda > Insecta > Megaloptera > Corydalidae > Neoneuromus > Neoneuromus ignobilis. The sequence goes on from CP092092.1 coordinate 6,702,099, forward strand.
TAAGAAACTTATACGATATTATAATTATTGAAATATACAAAATTGAAAAAAATGTTTATAAATGTACATTTTTAAGGATTTTTAATTTCAAAATATCGACTCAAAAAATAAATAAATAAAATATATAACAGGTCAGGAAAGAAATGTATTTTTTAAAAAATAAGAAAATATTCTTAGATAAGACTATAATATAATAAGGTAGAAGAAAGAAGAATATTGATTAAAGATAGATATTTAAAAATAATAAAGATGAATATTATTAGAAAAAATCAGTAGATAAATTAAAAAATAAAAATTGTCAATTGCACTGAAATATAATTGTAACTTATATATATATATATATATATATATATATATATATATATATATATATATATATATATATATATATATATATATATATATATATATATATATATATATATATCATATATATATATATATATATATATATATATATATATAAGTATATATGTATAAATACAAACACAAATACATATTGAATTTTATTCTGCATAAAAAGAAAAAAGTTTTTAATCAATGCATCCCACCTGAACAGTACAGTTAAATGTCAGAATAATTCAGAGCATTTAAAAAACATAACGACTGAATCAGAAAGACCTAAGTTACAAACATTATAACAAGAAAAAAAACACTAGAGGAAAAGAGAGATTATTAATTAAGAACTTATAGATATAAAAGATCTTGCAAGAGGTTCATGGATAGATGAGATAGATACATAAGAAAATTTATCAAGGTGGAATGGAAGAGAAAGGTGGTCGAAATGAAAAATTAAAAAAAAATCATCTAACAGTGAATAAAAAAAGGTTGATGATGATATTATATATACATACATATATAATTAAATTACCAATAGCACACTTAAATAAAAAAAAAAAAAAACAACTGGATATAATTTAAACATTTTGTCAAAATACCAATTATATATTGCAAACGATTAAAAATACCAGTTATAAATTTCATAAGAATATGAAACATTTTCCAGATTTTTTTCAAACTGCATTTTCCAACCAGTCGAAATGAAATATGTGTTTTATAAACTGGAACAAGTTAGTAATAGTTTTTAAAGCGCATAGTTCAATTGAAAAATCTTGATATTGTGAAACTTGGAATATTTGTTTCAATTACATGTACAAGTGAACTATAATTATTGTTTACAACTAGATGGATTGTTGAAAAACGAATAAATCGAATCGAATGATTTAAATGAATAAATTATAAATTGTAATGAAACTAATCAATAAATATATTGACATCAAACGTTGTTTACTACGAAGACCTTTGTTCCTACCTACGTTCAAAATTAAATCGAAATCAAGTAAATGCATAAACTATACAATTCTCATATACAACTGTATTTCAAAGTAAACGTTCACAACTATCAATTCTATAAATAATTGAAATAATTCAATAAACATTAATCATTTACAAGTTTATATAACTGCAACTCGAAACCCACATACACAGTGACTGATGAGGAAAAAATCCGAGACTAGTTTTTCATTCTCGGTCTTTTTTTTATTTTGCATAGAAGTCAACAGCTACACCTTTTGAAATCAATGCATGAAATTATTAATACGTATATGACGTCATACGAGTGACACCGTACGTGTGTGTGTATATAAAAGGTGTTCGCGGACACAAAGAAACGTGTACAGTTATATTGTTTGCATTTAATATGTGCTAATAATTTATGAGAAGCAAATATGTTTTATCATGTGTAGTTTTTGAATTTTTTTTGTTATGAAAATTATTTTTTTACACACGTACATTGATTATATAATAAACATATGTTCTTTTATATTAAACAAATTTTATATTCGATTTTTTTTTTAACAATACCCTTTGATCAAAGATCGATGACCTATTATATTTTGTTACGGCATCAACAAAATAACGCACCCCAAGTCAATTAGCCTTAAAACACGCCCAAATACTTATTTATGTGCTTCATTACTTGCCAACGTAACAATTGTATAGTATAATTTAAAAGGGAGAGTCGAAGAGAGATCTGTGATGTTCAAATGCCAGTTAAATATCAAACTGAAAGAACTGGTTGATGTCCATTGAGAAATATAGATTTTTAATGTTAATTTAATCGTATACCTTCGAATAAAAATCACCATTATATATATAATTCAACCTCATAGAAAAAAAATCATCTATTCTTTTATTAACTTTGAATTCGACAGGAAAAAACGAGCAAAAATGATTTTTTTAAAAACTATACTTGTAATGAAAAATTTATTCTTTATAATAAAGGACTGAAAATGATTAAACATCAGCCTAAATTGCCACTACAGATACGAAAAATTATGATAATCATATGATAGCTTAAACTGTTTATTATTCTTTTTTTAGAATGGTCTAAACCAATGGTGCGCAATCTTTTTACACTTGCGACCCCCATACACAAACTGAAATTTTACGCGACCCATCGTTTGTTGTTACCATCCTATTATAAGGATAGTAATAATAAAAAAACATGAGAATTTCTTTCCCTTCAGGGATCACGATTCACAGGTTGCGCACTACTGGTCTAAACAATCAACGCAGTGAAGTGTTTTGAACAAATAGAAAATTTGTCTAAGAAATTAAGCAGAAAAAGTTAGCAATAGATATTAACAGAGATGATAACATAATTTTTCATCAAAATGATGACTTCATGTTTCATTGAAATATGAAATGGATATCTACCTTTTCTTTAATGAAATCGTTATTGAAAAAATTAAGAGATGAGAAAAATATGTTTATATTAACACATTACCACCCGGCCACATCAAAACAAGTGTTTTGTGCAGGACTACTGTAAGTCCGTTCACGCGTTAACGCGTGTTTCGTTATATGAATTTTTGATGCCAAATTATATATATATATATATATATATATATATATATATAAATATATACAAACTATATTTTTTTCTAATTCCATCAAAAGATGATGGTATATATATTCAAAATATTGGTAAATTATAAAAATTATGAAAAATATTTCAGATATTTTAAATAAAGTAATCTCTATCCCTAGCAAAGTTCTGTTTTTTTGGAATAAAATCGATATTGGTTCTCTTATTTTTTTTCCTAACAACTTCTGTATATATAATATATGCTTTACGTAATTTATCATATTTTTATCCCTTCTAGATATTTTTTTACGCTAAAGTTTTTTTTTAAAAAATAAACTATGTTTATTATAAAACATCTCTTTTTTGTACTTTATCACGCTGGTACACTCATTACAGATTGAAAACCATTATTATATTTACATATATCTATGCACCGAACCCTTTTATAGGCAGATATGAAATTTCATTTCAAAATGTTCATTGATTTAAGAATTACCTCGATTTTATGAAGTAGTTATTTTTATGCATTTTTTTGCAAAATTCGCCGGATTCTAGATGAAGCCTAACACGAAATACTGCGGCTCATAATGTGTTAAAATCCAAATGGAATAATGTAATAGAAATAAACAGGTCATATTTTGATTAATAAAGTAGTTTTCAATCTCGTATTGTTAAAAAGTTCGAAATGTTATACACTACAATCTAATAATTCATTTACTTAACTGAATCAGTTTATTTTTCAAAAAGTGTTCTTACAAGAGACTTTTAAATTTTACGAGCAAAGTTCGAGAATAAGAAACAACATACGATATTCAATTTTACTACTATTTTCAAATACTTCGCAAAATTCGATATTTAACATACATTTTTATGTTGGTAATCTTTTGACGTACAAAACATTTCAATAAAATTTTATTACTTTTTAACAGGTGAAAATAAATATTTATTAAATTCTATATAATAAATGATGATATTAACTGCAATGTTTCAAAAAACATCTCGAGCATTACTTTTCACAACTTTCAACTATTGCAGTCATACTTTTGGTCATATAAATACTTTATGAAATTTGCATACGTTATACATACATACATACATACATACATATATATATATATATATAACTGAAAAATCGACATTTTAATATCTGAAAAAACCATCTGTTTGCTACACAAGTTTCGATATGGTATAATATAAAGAGACGGTAATGTTTTCACATTCACCTCTACATGCTGTTTTTATTGTCCGTTTTTATTGCTGCAAACAAACTGATTTCAAAATTGAAATTTTATCTGACCGCCGTACGCCACTTTCAAATTTGATTTTTTTCAATGTCGCGTTCGAATATCCTGAAAACTTCATACACGACCACTAATGGTACAGTCATATCCCCATCAGACTATATCATTTCCTGACGGAAAAAAAATATCGTGACAATGCATTAACATCGTCAACAGCAATTTATTTAAAATATGCATCTCGTTTTGTAATTCAATTGCGATCCACAAGAGCATGTTTTGAACCCAATTAGTGCAGTAATGGCCGACGCGTATATACATAATATAAAAGATGGATAATTATCTGTTAATTTTCGGGTACGGCCGCGGCGAGGGTGCGAAAATGTGCGTGGCACCGCCGTACGCCTATTTCTGTCATATCAACGTTTTTCAGTGACCTCCTTCCTCACCGGTGTTTGGTCGACCCGGTCGGTTTTCCATCAGGTTTTGTGGGTGTTTTTCGTCACGCAATGCATCCTTTCATACGCGTGTTTCGAATGTGTATTTTATATTTAGATTTTTTTATTATTCTCACTGATAACAGCGCAAGGTCATATGAATCACAACACCGAGGTATTATTTTTTTTTACATGTATTTACAAACGCGTACTATATGTTCTATTCGAGAGAAAACACGTTGGAATCGTTAAAAAGTAAACAGTTTTACATCGAAGAAGAATTGTAGAAATAGCATCTCTTCGTTTGCTTACACGAAACAAATTGATCAAAAAGAACATTTGCGTTTTGAAAGGTGTACTAGTAAATGTCATTCGTTCGAGTAAAAAATATGTTCTTTCGTATTTAACGAGGTGATTAGTAAACACATATATGCTTAATACCAATTTTACTTATAATGATTAATAGGTGTAATTTATAAGATGAGTCATAATAATCGTAGTTAATTATTTCACTAGCATAATTTAAATAATTGTTATCTTATATTGACGTAAAATCATTATGTTAGAACTAATTATATATTATGCACAGACAATAATAAATAGACTATATAATTAAGTAACAAAGCAAAATAATATAATTTTGTACTTTGCTTTTATATATATATATATATATATATATATATATATATATATATAAACAATTTTTACTCTTGCGTTTTTTATCTTCACAAGATTTATTTTTAACACTAGTTATAACTGCTAACATTTTTAATTCATTTTTTTATAAATATTTATAATTATTTCACGTTTAATTAAAAACAGAAAAAGTTTAGTCCATTGTACTTTAAGTAACTTTATTTTTTTATATAATTATAAAACCACATATTATTTTTCTATAAAAATAATAATAGTTAACTGATTTTCCTCTCGAATTTAATTTTCACCTCAATCACTGAATAAAACAGTGATTTTATAATGGATGCTTTTATAAAAAAGATGAACATCCAATAACCAATTTTCATTTTGATTGAAATTTAATTGTACAAAAAAAATTTTTTTTTAATAAATTTTTGTTCGTGTTAAATCTTTTATCATATCGATTTATTATACGAATTTTAAACGAATGAAAAACACAAAAAAGATAAACAAGATTTTCTGTTTAAAAGGTTTAACAAAAAATAGAACTATTTTCCTTTTTTTTAAAAAAAATGGAAATGAATTATTTTAATAATAATAAATATATAAAATAATTATTGAACTTATGACGATATTTATAAATAACAATTTATATTTGACACAAATTTATCATTCAATATAATTCTTGTTAATTTTTATTGTAAGAGAATTTCAAGCATTGAAATACAAGCATGCAACTGAATATTAGTTCAATAGTACAATCGATAAGATCAAAAATGTTAATGGAAAGTATAATAAAATGCAATATAAATAAATTCACAAATTGAAATATTATTGAACAATGATACATTTTGTAATAATGCAAATAAATTTAGAAAGTACTAGTGACATGAGTGTTGAAGAGTTTCTTTCTGTTCCGAGTTGGGTTATAATTGATATTTTTTTTATAGTTTATAATTTACACAATTTACGATTTTTTATGGCTTTTATTCTAAATTATTTTCGTGTTACGATAATATAAAATGTTTGACATTATAAAAAATTACGATTGAAGAAAATAATCATAAAGATATGACTATATACTGAGTGACGAAATTTGGTAATATTTCGTCTTAAATATTTTGTTTTTAAAAAAAGATGAGAAAAATTTTAAATGTATATTTTGAATGATTAATTATGCCATTTTTTTAAAACAATGAACTTTTTGAAATATCAATTTTCTATATAAATATCTAATAAAATAATATTGGTTTTGGTAGTGTGAAAAAATTCCTTAATCACTAATTCCAAAATCAAAATTATAAATAATTTTCGTTTACTTTAAACGTTGGTATGCATTTTGATAGCAATGGCTATTACAGTCATAGAATTGCATTATAAAATCTTATACAATACGTGAGAGTAGTCAGAAGTTCTCTAACAACTTGTTGACTTGTTGAAGCTCTCTCAGACTGTTTCAAGGATTCTCAAGGATCACCTATTATACAACATTAAGATAGTTTCCAGGTAGATATCTGGAAATTGTTCCAACTGAATCTCAATCTAGTATATACCTATGAACGGTACTCATTTTTATTAAAATTTTCATGGATTTATGATATAAATATATTTGAGTTATCTAAATAGAAAAATATAATAGATTGGTAATTCTTATTCATTCTCAATAAATTTTGAAACACATATAAACCAGTTTATAATAATTAAATAAAATATAAATTTTCTTATAAAAAATATAATCAATAGATATAATTACAGTGTATTCAATTCTAAAAATCTTTTAAACATTTTTTTTATATACAATTTTCAAATATTATTTCATTACATTTTATCAGACATAAAATTAAAAACTTGTGTTAAAAAAATGAAATTATTTTAAATTAATCAACTAATGAAGACAATGAACTTTAACAAATATTTAAGACTGTTATTTATTTTCAATTTGAACTTTTAGTTTCGATTTCAACATACTGATGATTCGTTGAAATTTCACAATTTCCTTCAAAAAAAATTATACACACACACACACACACACACACACACACACACACACACACACACACACACACACATATATATATATATATATATATATATATAAATATAAAATCCAGGTGTTTAAAAAACGTATTTGAGAAATAAAATACCCACACATTCAAAATTAATTGGTTTATTACAGTTTACAGATGTTTAGGTGTATATTCAATACTTGAAACGTTGACAAGATATAATTTAGAAGTTCACGTCATTGCTTGCGAAGATAAACGTAAGAATTTTTGAAAAAAAAATATATCACGAATAGGATCATGTCTATATTCAACTAGATATTCATAGAATGAACTTTTCGCCAAGATTTATAATAGTAGCTCGCATCAAAGTCGATCTCGTGACTGTCACTCAAACATCAAGTCGATTTACGTATAGTATCAATATAGAGTACATTATCCAATATTTTACCAATTTATATATATATATATATATATATATATATATATATAAACATACGTGTACGTCAGCGAAAATTAATAACGAAAAGGAAATATTTTTTTATCTGCAACATCTACTAGTAATCATCGAAAATAATAAAAAAACTCACTCGGGCTTGAATAAATTTAGATTGTCAAATGATAAAAGTTATTATTTTAAAACGAAATTAGTTTTAAACTGCGGTCAATTTTTTCTAAAAAAAAAATATAGTCGTCAATAGTAAATTTGGATATTACTTTCTAATATTATATAATTTTATATCTAAAATTATAATATATTTTTCTATTTCTATATACATATATCAGGATTTATGTTAATTCTTTTTTTTACTTGAGACATTAGGGTAGTAGAATTTAAATTTCATTTATTCACTCTATAAAATAACGTAAATAATGTGATCTTACAGATCTAATTGAACAAGTTAATTTTTCACTACTATTTATAAAAAAATTGATATAAATTGAGAAGTATCAAATAAAGGAAAATAATAAAAATTAAATTTTATAAAATACTCTAACTATAAATTTATATAAAAAAATATTAACATTTTTTTTTTCATTTACAACCTTGTAGAGAATTTTTCAAATGTCCATGGCTGTGTTATTGGTTTTATATTTTTTCATAACGGATTTAGGCTCTAAAGCTATTCCAGGTAGATTAGAATATCCCTCTATCTACCTGACTGCTGCATTCATCTACCTGATAATAGTATTCGATCTGTAAATTTTTATAAAGAAATAGAAAAAAACAAAATGATAACTTTTGATATTGTACAACCATGACATTTCAATCTTTACAATTTGATTAATCAAAGGTTTGACTTTTAAAAAGTATTTATATAAAGAAAATATGAATTAATATAAATAAAAACGAAATAACATTAGAGAGATGTCTTAACATCAGAAATGATTAAAGAATTAAGTATGAAAAGAGATAAATGATATTAAATTAAAATTTGAATGGATTGAGAGAATTGAAGAATAAAGTTAGTAACTGTTTTGTATTTATATAATTTTTATAGAAAGAAAATAAAAACAACATTGAAATAAATCTGAAGGACACATTCAATAATTTTGAATTTATAAAAGAAAGAAAAAAATTTAGTTGGATTTTGACGAGCTTAAAAACAAAAAATTAAAAAAAAAAAATTAAAAAATAAATATAATATTTTCAATAAATTTAAGTGTAAAAATGTAAGAAGTAAATACTAGGAAGAATATATCAAAAAGAAAGATTTGTTATTGCAAATAAAGATAGGGTAGGATATTTTATTTTGATTTGGATTTATATACAACATTTTGTTACTGTAATTCAGTACATAGATGGATGAAAAAGATCTTATATTTGAGATGACAGAATCGTAGTTTATGAATTCAACTGATCTTTCTGTGAAAAAATTACAAGTTGTAACAAATTACTGATAAGAGTCAATGTATATTTTTAAACCATTTATATGATGATTTTAACTCGTTTCCTGTCAGGGTCTCAAGAGAAAAACCGCCACCACAGTCCAGACATTTTATTTTCATTAATTTTTTGCCAAGTATTTATAACGTTTTAAATGATTAAAAATGTAATTATCGACATACCAATAACATACTGTATCTATTTTATTGTTTTTTAACCATAACCCATCTGTTTGCGGCACGATTTGGTACAAACAGTTATCATAAACTGATAATGAACACTCGTCACATATATGTGACGCTGGTAGCGAAGAGGTTGAAATAGGTTTTTGATATTTACCTCAGTTTTTGTATTCATCTTTAATTATGCATGATTGTTAAAAAAATATTTAAAAAAAAACAAATATAATAATTTCAATAAACTTAAATAAATATCAAAATGCTATAAGAAATAAATAGTGGAGAAAATTGACGAATTTATCAAAAAGAAAAATTTGTTATTGCAAGTAAAGATGAGGCAGGGCATTTTATTTTGATTTGAATTTATGTAAAATATTTTATTACTGATTTAATATAAGCTGTTTTTTTAAGCGTGATAGAATTTTAAATTGAATCCCTATCGAAAGTTCTGTCTAACCTAAAAAAACATCTTTATTAAACACATACATACACACACATGTATATACAGTTATTTTTTTTAGGTTAGATAGAACTTTCGATATGGGTTCAATTTAAATTTCTACCATGCTTAAAAAAACATAGATCTTATTGAATTGAAATGTGACAGAATCGTAGATTTTCCTGTGAAAAAATTACAAGTTGTAACAAATTATTGATAAAAGTCACCTATATATTTTTTAAACCATTTACACTATGATTTCAAAATAGGATTTTGATATTTATTTTAGTTGTATTCATCGTTAATTATACGCGATGGCTACTGTTATTAAGAATTTTTCGTTTGAGATTTGGAAATTACTCTGGAACTAAATAAAAATATCATCTAGTGTAATTCATATAACACAGAATATATTTTATTCATTTTTTATGTTTATTTATGAGTACTTTTATATCATAACATCACACAAATCCATTATGAATATCTCGAATACGCACAAAAGTTATAAATGTATTAATGGGTCAACCGTTCGTTCATTATTGTCAGCTTTACAAGACCCGAAATTGAAATGACACACGCACACACGTGCCTATATATTCCAGTGTTCCGAGTTGATATATCCACTCTTGTGCCTAGACGTTTTAAAACTTGTTCGAAGTTGTTCGAAAATTCAATATCGGAGAGAATATGATGACGTCGGTGCTGTGTAGTGCCGCTTTTGTCACGACGATAAAGTTGGAAAGCCTTTATGAATTATTTACGAACATTGACCTAATATTGCCTCCTCCCTCTCATGTAGTTGGTAGAGTACACTGTATGTACACGTTGTTGCTGCTGCTGCTGCTACTTCGTCGTCTGGCTGATAACAGATTCTGACAGACCAGCGACTTGTCACTCTTTTGAATTGTCTGTCGAGATTTACATTGTAAATATTTTATAAAAAGAATTGCCAGAGTCACACTCCATTCCCGTACGTTCCATTGTCAATTCTTCTCGCGCGATTCTATTGTCGTCAATATTTAAATCACTTTCGCAAAAATAGACGCTGGTTGCTTATTATTATTATTTATCTTTTTTTGTACTCGCAACCGAGAAAAATAAAGACGCATTGTGTTATTTTTCGATGAAAACACAACAATGCACGAACATATACATACATACATATGTATATATATATATATATATATATATATATATATATAAACTATCTTTTTGTTAAATATGCCTTATATAAATATAACAATCCCGGTTTATCGAGCTGAGAAAATTATATGTTAATGTATTTTTTATGAACGTTATAAAATAATGAAAACTTTTCTATTGAATTAGAAATAATATCACCCATTTGCATACTTAATGAATAAGAATTACAGAACGAAAACTTAACTATTTAATGATGAAACATATTTATTACTCAAATAGTAGAAACAATTTCACAAATGTATTGAATGTTGTTACATGTTTCGATTGAAAGTCGATGTTAATAAGCAAAAATAATTCATTGTAAGTAAGAAACACGTGCAGAATAGATATAAAAAATATAAAAAGATTGTATGTATGAAAGTGATGTGTTGGAAGTTGCAATACAATAATCTTTTGAAATAAATGGATAGACGTAAAATGTCGATCTGTCAAAAGTATTGACTTGAATGAAAATAATTTTGAAATTAAAAATTGATCAATCAAATTGAAGTTGTTTTTTTGTAATAATAATTTGTCTGTTGTTAAATTAATATGCGAGAATATTTAAAGCAATATTTTTTTTTTAAATTGGAAGTTTATAAAAAATTAATAATACTTGAAGTGATATTAATTACTAATTTATTTGGTACACAAACAACCATACCACAAAAACATGACTGAAAATAATTAGAAAAATTTTATTAGCAGATCGATATTTTTCGTATAAAAATCAATAATTGTTTGAAACAATTTTGGAAAATAATAAAAAAAATCAGTACTTAAAAATTACCTAGCTTGGACAAAGGAAGCTATTGAGAAATAAATCAAATAATAAATGATAAATCAAAAATTGTATTTTGCTGACAATGCATGATTCTTTAATAGTCAAAGACTTGTGATGGTTCGATAGGGTAAAAAATATCGGTAGAAAATAAAAGAAAAATAATACGATCGAAAAAAACTAAATAAAGTGGAAAAACTGAAGAATTTTTTAGGATAGGGTAGTCACTACTGCAAAGATAAAATGAAAAATTCTTGAAAATTTTTTAGAGGCACGATTGATCTCTCTCTATATACATTATATATATATATATATATATATATATACACACACACTCATACAAATTCTGGTAGATAAATATTCTGACAGATAAAAAATGTTTCATTGATTTCATTTCAAACCAGCTGTAAAGACCTGACTGTTTGATAAAATCGAATCAATTAATTACATTCCAATGAAATGGACGTTCCTGTTTCGAAAACACACGGTTCATTCAATCGAGGTTTCATAAATATTTCACACACATAACTGTCAAAAATATGAAGGAGAAACGTTATTGTTTTCGTAATTAAAGCGATAACTGGATAAAATTTCAACTATGTACGATAATCATGTTCACGTACGATTTTCTTAAATCGTTACAATTCAATGAGATAATAATAGCAATATTGCAATACACGATGAATAAATCAAATCAGTGGAAAAAAAATGATCATTTTTTATTAAACAGACATTTCTGGATGAAGAGTTCTAGTGAAATGGAAGAAGAGTTGAGGTGGTGAGCTAGTTTACACAATGGAGTATGCACTTGTCTGTGTGTGTATAAACACATAGAGAGAGAAAGAGGCAGAGAGAGAGAGAATGTTTACCTATAAAAATAGGTTGAATATTAATTAAAATGATATCAACAAATATTAACAATAAAATAATTAGTAGTGCAAATGGATAATAAAATGTATACAAAATTTGTAAAAGAAGTAAATCTGATAATTAAAAAATATAAACAATTTCATCAGATTTGACAGTAAGTTTTAAAAAAATATATAGAATAATTGGGCAAAAATAATGATCATAAAAATGGAACCATTTTACTAAGAATTTATTAATCCTTATATATTTTTAGAAAATGAATAACTAGTTAAAAAATTCAAGTAATGACTTATTACAATTTTTAATTATACTATTATCAAAGTTTACAATATATTGCACTAGTAAAATAATGGAAAAAGCTATAAATGGATTTACGGGGCTATCTTTAGAAACATTAATAATTTATTTACACACACACACACACACACTTATATATATATATATATATATAAACGTATGAATATGATGACAGTGACAAGCGCTTCAAACTTTTGAAACCCCTAAATTCGATGAAGTTTATTAAGTAATTAAGTTTATTGAATAAAGTTTGTAGAAAGACGTTTATTTAACTATTAAGTTTAACAAAGACGTTCTTTAACGTCTTAATACATGTACTATTAAGCTATAAATTAGTTGAGGTATCTAAAAAAAGGTTAAAGCATTTACTATTATAATTTTAAATAAACATATTACTTACATTTAATATTCAATATTTTACTTTTACTTAAACATCTTGAATGATTAAATTTAAAATATAATAGATGACAGTGAAATGTTAAATATATTTCATATATAGATTTTTTTATAAAATTATAAAGCATCAAGTGATTCCTTTATAAAATATGATCAATTTTTTAAAAATTAAAACACATGCAGATAAAGAAATAAAATATAAACAGAATTCAATTTCAGTCTTTGTTAATTTATTCAAAGGACGAGATTCAATGCTACAGACATACTGTCCATCTAAACGAAACATTATCACCAATTAACAAAACATTGTTTCATGTATTCCAACGATTACACTTAATTAAAAACCATTTTTACCGTGAATCAGTTACCTGCAAACTAAACGTAAACAAATCAATTATGTACGAAAATGTACACGTATTTATTATTGCCTGAAGATAAAACATAATAATAAATACGTTGTATGTTTGTTATATAGCTTCGTATCATTTCCTATTTAGCAATTATTTAATACGAGACCTTGAAATAAAGATACGTTAATAAGGTGTTGAAATATTTATCTACATGTACGAAAAGTTTGTCGAAACGCTCGCTACTGTACAGAGATATACATATACACATTTATGTAACTCTAAAAGTTTTTTAATAATTGCTTGATACACATGAGGAAATGTTAATGTACAAATTCGCTAATTATATTTATATATATTAAAGTATTAATGATTAATATTTACGTTCTCATTTAGTCAAGGATATTCATCTAATGAAAACTATTTTGTAACGTTTCCAAAAATATACTCAAGTTTTAAGTAAGCATTATCTCATATAAAAATATATATTTGAAGAATATATTTACATTGTAATTAATTTTTAAATTGATCTTGATATTCATTGTAATGTAAAAAAGGATTAAAGATACACGTCTTAATTAGAATGAAACTAATTCAGTAACCCTATGTGTAATAATTATGATAAATGGCAATAATTCATCAAAATGACACAACCTATATTAAAATACTATAAAGAATTAATAACTAAACACCTTGTATAAAAGGTATAACACGAAAGTTGTGAAATATGATGATATATTTAGTATTAAGTTGAATTTCATTTTAACGAAATTGTTCTTGAAATTTATTTGTATTGATTAATGCCTATATATCGATTGTAAATACGAATTTTTTTTTATTAAATATATTAAGTATTTTTTTAAATGTCTTGTTTTTGAAATTAAAATGTTTTTGGAGAAAAATGATGTAAATTTGTTGTTATTCTATTTAATGTTTTAAAATAGACAAATTAGTAACTTAATTCATAAACAAGAGTAAATAATTCCGAATATAACATGTTAATTGTTTAAAAAATATAAAATATAAATCTGTATTTTAATAATAATAATATATGTCAATATACACAATTGTTAAGCCAGATATCTAAAAAAAAATCAAAAAAAATATATATACTGATTCATCTCTTCCATCTATTTTTAAAAACTTTTGTTAAAAGAGAATACATTGATTTAAAATGTAAATGGAGATTATGCTAATTATTCAAGCAATAATGGTTATAAAAATAACACACATACATTGTTTTTTTGCTATACTTTTTAGAATTCTTTTTTTATAAAACCTTTTAAAAAGTAGTAAATATATATCATATTAAAATAAGAAAAAAGTATAGTTTCTTTTTATTTAGACTTACAATTTCAATTTTTTAAAAAAATAAATCAAATAGTTTCATGTTTTTTGAACTAAAAAAGAATGTTTATTTTGTGGTTGTAATCATAGTTGAGTATTTCTTTAAAAATAATCTGTAATTATACATTTTTATTCTTGTTGAAGTTTTAGTAAAATATTAAATATGTCAAATTAATGAAAAAAATTAAATATGGTTTATATTCTAGAATTTTATATACACAGATAATTAAAAAAAAATATTAAATTTTAAATGCCTGTTATTTTTTTTTCTATAAAAATTAATAACACATTCATTAATTAACTTGCTCTTTTGTTAAATAATATTTTAAGTTTAAAATGAGAAATAGAAATAATAAGAGTCTTACATTTTGTTATAGCCCTTGTCTCAAGCTGGATTATTATTGTTATTAAAAACGTTTTTTGTACAAATAATTTTAAAATATACTAAAAAAATAATATAATAATTAAAAATAATATAATAATTAAAAATAATAAACATTTTAGCAAATCAAATATTTCTAATAAACAGCACATAAAATCCAGATCTGCCATTTATATCTACCGATATCAAAATTCCATCATTTTTATCTGCACATATATTTTTTTAATTATCAAATTAATATTTGCACCAATTACATCAGCCAATATGTAATATTGGAGTCTGATTCATACATTATTCATAAAATCATTTTATGATCGAATTAATAAAAATATTTTTAAATAAACGATTTGAAGAATATAAGGAAATAAATATAAATTCCAAACGAACTATAAAATTTAATGAGTGTTTTTTGATTACGAAATAATCGTCAGATTAGGTCTCATTTTCTTTTTTAAGAAATCAAACATACCTTGATGTTTATACATATATATTTAAAGTATTAACCTCAAATGGGTTCAAAGTATATTTTTCCACATAACTGCTCTTATATTAAAACATAAAATATTTTTATTGGCTTATTTTTCTACATACAACAAATGAACAAAATTTACTAGCCTATAAATACGAAAAATATACTATACTTAAAATTTACAAAAAATTAATTTTATTATGTATTTATTATATTTTTATAGCAACATGTAAATAAATGCATTGTATACATTCACACAATGTTATTTATAGCAAACGTATATATTGAATTTATGTACAGGAAGTATGCTAAATTAAACAGCTGCCATATTCCGTTCTACCCTATATTTTTAATCACCTCACCCTAAAAAATAACAACAAACTGTACGTCATAATATAAATAAGGGTTAGCCATGCCACAACTGACTGATTATAACGTGTCTATTATCATCTTTTTACCATAATTTCGAATAAATGAAATGATTACAGTACGTACGGTTTATATGCAATGCTTATGTTATTTTCGATTTAATTATATTCTCCCTCTTTATATATATATATATATATATATATATATATATATATATATATATATATATGCATATATTTAAAAAATGCTATAAAAATATGTTGTAAAAATAAATACAGAAAATTGAAAATAAACTGAACACCTACACCAAATCACACACCTACTTATTACACACACACAGATTTGTAAGCAATATATATTTTTGTATTAGATAAAACGTTAATACAGAAGTTGTAAATATATAAAAAAAATAACGAAATTAGAACAGAGGAAGTAAAGTTTTGAAAACAGTAGGATATAAATATAAAATTTATTAGAAAAAAGATATTGATTAAAAGAAAAATAACCTCTCTTCAATATAAACGAATTATCTTTCAATATCAGAAAATATTAAAAAAGTCACTATTAATCACTTATTGTCATTCATATCCAATTCACCATATATACACATACATGCAAATATATATATATATATATATATATATATATATATATATATATATATATATATATACACACACACACACGCACACAAATTACATTATAAAATAGAATTTCCCTTTGTTTGAAGAAAAAATATTTTGATCAATTTTTTCTACTTATTCTTATTTATAGTAATGGAACGTGGTTCCCAAAATCTAGAATAATTCAGCGACTATAGAAATGAAGAGAAGTATGAAAAGATATAAGTAGATATAAGAGAGAAAATGAATAAATTAAATATAAAACCAAATTGATAAGGAATGAAACAAGAATTAAAATTTTAAAATCGAAATAAGCTAGTTATAAAGCAAAAGGAGATTATTGATGAACAACAGAAATTATTGATTGTGAATTTAGATACATACCAAGGCCTAAAAAGAGACCTATGGATAAATAAAACAGATATGAAGAAATTTATCGATGTAGAATAGAATAGAAAGACATTGGATTACTAGAAATTAATAATTTGGAAAAAAATCTTCATTTAGAATAGACTGATAATGATGGTATAGATAATTTATTTTGGCGCAAATTCATTTTAACATAATCACCCAAGTTCATATCAAAAATCAAGATTTTATAAAAGTGTACAATAATCATTTTTAAACAAGTCTTTAAATAAATAAACAATAAGTGATTATAGAAAATAAAAATAAATATTATTTTCAAAATAAATTTATAATTGATGATTTTTTTAGAATTATGTATAAACATTTCATAGTAATGTTTTTAAGAATATTTATTTATTATAAACGAAATTCAATTAATTATTTTTTTATTAAAATGAAATAAACATCATTTTTTAAAAAAAAAATTGTTAATAATTTGTAATTTTATTAGAATTTATACTGAAATAAATTATAGTTTAAGTAGTTCAAGATTATCCTTATTTATTTTGTATGAATATTTATTGTAAATAAAATTCAATTCATCTTTAAATTGATCTTAGTAAATATTTATAAATAAATTGCATAAAAATTCAAACTATTAGACTAAACGACTACGAACTAATCTGTACGTAGGAGTTTGAAGCAATCGACTTAATCTTTAACAACTAAGTTATTTATAACTATTCAAATGGCGAAAATGTCTCAGACATGAAATTTATTTGTTTACATATTAAATGTCATTATCTGTCAGATTTCTTTTAATATTATTGAAAAAAATAACATTCTAAAAACAATTATTAGATATTACAATGGTGTTGTGTTTAATATTTTTAAGTAATAATAATTTTAAAATATTTTTCAAAACTTTGAACTTATATACACACACATGAAAGCAAAATATTTTTTTAATATATGAAAGAATGAGTAAATCATGTAAGTGTTTTTAAAATCATGTTTTCCGAGAAGAATTCTCAGAAAATATATTTCCATTTATATAAACCAAATATTCTGATAATTACCTGAAAGAATATTTTTCTTATTTCTCTTTTCTACGTAATCACATTATGTACATATTAAATATTAAAGTTACATCTTCAAAATATCTATTTTTCCTTTAAATCAGACATTTACCTTTCAACTATATTCGAGCATTTATTTCCTTTCAAACATTCAGTTAAATACATCGAAAACGTTTTCCCGATAAATAATCAAACAGAAAATGTTCTTTTTAAATAACATTATTCGATTTCGAACACAGTATGGGATTGTGTTCGTGTGTACGATTTCGCATTGATATATAATAATATATAAATGAATTTGACATTGACGACAAACACCTCTTTGAGTATTTGCAACTAGTTATTTATAAATAAAAATGATTTTTTGCATGTACGGAAATTTCCATCGAATGAAACATGTAAATTTGATATACCATTAAATGCTCACGTGAATAAATTCTTGTGTGTCATCAAGTTAAATAATTAGACTTTGTAAAAATAAATTCGCTTGACAATAAGTATATTTAGATGTATGACACACGTGTCGAAAATATGCAGAAAATTCACAAAGAGCAATGGTTCTTTAGTACTAAGAATAACTCATTAAAGTGAATACTGTTTGGAAAACTTGTAAGAGAAACATTCTTAAAGGCTATTCTTCGACAGTTCGAACTAATATATAAAATAATGCATTAGTTGAGTTTTAAGCAAAACAGTAACTTTTTTATAAAAAAAATCAGGATCGATAGTGTTATTAACTGATTGTTGCTTGGATATAGAGTTTTATTGCCTTATAATTAACGAAAAAATAAATACTAAACACAAATCTTTGATTTGTACGATTTTTTTTTCAAAAAATTATAAAATATCGATTATAAAATTCTACGATTAGCTATAAGACTTCTTATATTCTGTACAAGTTTTTAATACTTTTTTATATCGAGTAAATGATATATGAAACAGTAAATAATTAAATTAATCCACAATTCTATGTGTGATATTTACTACGTTATCAGTTTCTTAGAATTGATTACAAAAAGTTGTTTTTTTTAAAAAAATAGGCAATTATTCGACAGTTTCTTTTTAATCAGATATCATAGAGATTACGTACGTGGAAAAATAAATATCGAAATCAGTAGAGAGAAAAATATATTATTAATTAAAGAATTAATTAGAAATCGTTATCCAAAAATAGATATAAAAATGAAGAAGCCTCAACATATCTTATTTTAGACATGTTTTTATCTGTTACTATAGACAATGTTTCTAATTTAAAAACTTTTAAAATATTTAAATTCATTAAAGATTTAATATGTTTGTTTTTGTTACAATAAAGAATATATATAAGAATTTAGATTCGAATGTAAACATATTTTTTTAACTTAAATTCGTTTAAATTTTTAATGACAATTTAAGCTATGAAATATTTAAATTATTTAAATATACAATAATATAATTCAAATATATACGATTACATTTTTTTCAAATGTAATAAAACGAAATTTGTATTTGATACAAAACCAATACTAGGATAAAATTGAAATTATTTTATCAAATACGACACTCTGTTTAAACGCAAATATGATGAAAATTGAAAGACTTTAGAAGAAAAATTACAGAGAGAAATGATTGAAGATTATAGAGGATAAAACCAAGGATAGTAAAAGCTGTAGAATTAGAGAAAAAGAAAGAAATTGTATATCTGTGATTTTTTAGAAGAAAAAATACGAATAGCATTTGAACGATAATTTGTAGATAATATTCTGTATACAAAATTAAAAAAAATCATATAAAATATATTTATTATATTTTTAAAAATATATTAAGAGATTTTTAAATAATTTTAATCTATAGTTAATATTATTATTTTTAATAATTTCATATTATTTTAAAATATTCAAAATTAATTACTATTATTACAGGTTTAAAAAGATGATAGAGAATCAAAATACACAATAATGGACTGAAAAAAATTTCAAAATTTATAGAAAATTATTTATTAAAATATAAAAAAAATGTAAATGAATTAATAAAAAGTTTAGAAATTTTTATTTTCAATGAAAAAATAGCCAATATCCCTTTTGAAAATAAAATATTTAATGGATTTTTTACATGTGTGTGTGTATATATACATATATCCACCCACATCAGTTATAATCAAAATAGTATGTTTGTTTACTCAGAAAGAAGTAAATAACATTTGGCAAACAAATTAAAAACTGTTCAATAATATTATTTTTACATATTTCATATTTTGTCGAATTTTAAAAACCTCTATATAGAATTAAAATTTTCAGTTTTATATATATATATATATATATATATATATATATATAGAGAGAGAGAGAGAGAGAGATTCTTACCTAAAACTTAATATTTTCTTTCAGATTAGCATTTTTTATACGAAATTTCAATATATATTTTAAAATTCGTAAAAATTCGAACCTAACACAATATAATTATACATCTTTTTTGTCTGAGAAAAAAGGTCTGGTGATTTTCTAAAAAAAACAGCACGGTTTTATTATAAGAAACAATAATGTGTTATCAAACCCAACAAAACTTGAAATATTTATGTATATTTACGCGCGTGTGTGTGTCTGTAACGAATGTTACGGTTTCAACTTTTTACATAAATTGTCTAAAACATAAATATTTAAATAAATTCGAAATCAATATACGTTTTAAAAACGTTCGGTAAATACATATATGGTAATGTAGTGTTTGTGTAAACAGTTCGGGCACAACACGGGATACATTTAATATTTAAATATATACTTTTCACCGGAAGGAAATGGATTGAACGGATATGATAAATATATATTTCAAAATTAGTCATTTTCACTGAGATTTACAGATATCAGAAACCTGTTCTTGATTTAAATAATGCCTTTTGTAAAAATTACATATATAAAACAATTTATGCACACACATATGCAAGCATATATATATACATATATATATATATATATATATATATATATATATATATATATATATATATATATATATATATATATATATATATACACACACACACACACACACACATACACACACACACCTACATAAATTTACACACAATGATATCAAACTATGAGAAAGTTTCAATTTAAGGTAAAATATAATTTAATAACAAATTAATTTAATATTTATTTTTGATTACGTTTGTTGTTTTCACTTTTTAATCGATTAATTAAATCATGAAATTTTATACTATGCACATCTGTGTAACAATTTTACGGATATTATGTAAACATTATTTTAAGAAATAAAAAATATATTTGTGTAGAGAAAAAGATGCTATAATGTTGCTAGAATACAGAAAATCCATTAATCTTCAATTATTATTCGGTTTAATTAAACAACATTTACTGTAGATGTACTTTAATATTGGTATTTTTTAAGAATTAAACCGAAGATAAGGAAATACGGCTTTTCCTTTAGAATTGGTAAATCATGGACAGTCAACAAACCAAAATTTAATGTGAAAAGAGAATCTTAATACACTGTAACACAAAACAAAAGGCCTATTAGCTTACCAAATTTCAATCAAAAAAAAAAAGTTCCTTTATCGTTTATCATTGGTTCATTTGTGAAATTCATCATCTCTTTGTATATTTTTAAAACGAAATTATCTAAGACAATTGTCTGAAGTTTACAATTATTATTTCATTTCATGTTACTCTAATCACTAATAAATTCAATATTAACATAAACAAAAATTAAAAAATCTATTAACAAGTTTGAATTAAGAAAAATAAATTTAAGCATGACATGTAAATTTATTATTTGTATTTTTAAAATTGTGAATATATTTTTTATATTAATTTAGAAAACAATGTGTATTAGATTTTTTTTTTTTTTTTTTGAAAAGTCGAGTCTATGCTAACAAGTCACAAATAATTGTGACCTATAAAAACCTTATCTGACCTAAAGAACAACATTCGAGTTGTAATTTGTGAAATAAATCTAGCAATATATCGAAGTCATTGAAAATTTTCATATTTGAATAATCATACTTTCAATAAAAATACAATTAAAAAAAATCCAAATAGTGTTTTATTAAAAAGAAACATCTAGGCGTCACATTTGGATAACCCTATGTGTATATATATATATATATATATATATATATATATATATATATATATATATATATATATATATATATATATATATATATATATATACAATGTAAAAGTTAAATAATATATTTAAACATTCAACAAATTTATAAAAATTATAAGTTAGAAATAATTTGTATATTAATTAAATTCAACTTATTTTTTATTTCTTCTAGATTGTAATTTTACAAAAAAATTAATCACATTTTTTCAATATAAAAAATGCAGTAATTACAATATCTTTTTTGGAGTAAACAAAAATTGATGAAAACACATCAATAATAAATGCAGTACTGAAAGAAACGTTCAATAGAAAATTTCTATTACTGTAATGACGACGAACTAAATAAATAGAAAAATGACGAGAATTCCAAGAAAAATATGATGTTTAACGAAAATTGCAGTACGATAGAATCTGTTCAATATCTAAATCGAAAAATATGAAACATTTATTTAAGAGATTGTGATTTTATTTCAATTTGATTTTTTCAAATAAATAAAAAATATATTTTGAAGAAATTGTAAAATTGTTGTATATAATTTGTCAAATTTATCTATCTACAAAATTAAACTGTAAAATTTATTTGAGATTTTAGGCGATGTTTTCGAATAAAACATTTTATTATTTTAAAATAAAAATAAAAGAAAAATTATATTTCTCAATATACAAGATTCTAGTATTTTTAAAAATAGATTATTGTTGGAAAATAAAGTGTTATAATCTAAATTTAGATTTTAAAATTACTATATTGGATTGTTTATCATATCTGAAGGTGTATTATTTGGAGATTTAGATGTTTAAATAAAAATGATAAAAAATTAAACTTATTTCAATCAATAAATAACAATTATAAAAATAACTAATAATAATACTAGTGTACTTTTAATAAATTTGCCAAATTAACTCTCAAAAAACACTTTTACTCAATAATATATCAATTAAATTTATTGTACATGTGACATTATCATGACATTGAATTGTTATTTTTTATCAACTATTATAGATTTTATTAATTTTTTCTTTAATGAAATATGAAATAAAATTATTTAATAAAAATGTTAGTTCAATTAAGTAGTAATAATATTTCAAAATATCATTTACTATAAAAATAATATTTATTATAAAATCTACAACATAGTATATTAACTAGAAATCAAACCTTTTTTTACAATTTTTTTGTTACGAAACATGTGTATAGAAATGAATAATATTATTTATTTTTATACACGTTTTATAACAAAATTATAAATAAAATTTATACTTTTTAAACAAATTTATTATTTCTATTAGATGATATAAATATTATTTTTACAAGAATAGTAAACAAGAATGTTTATTTACTTTTCTATTAATCTAGAATCTACGTTTCATGTTTTTTTCGAGAAAAAATTCTTTGAAAAAAGGAAACAAATTAAACATTAGAGATTATAAACAAATAAAAATTCTTTCTCGAAATCAATTAAAAAAATATCATTTTAACTAGTTGTTGTTTACTGTTTGTTACATTTAAAACTAATTACAATTGATACGATTTAATTCTACGTAGTAATACATATTGTCACCTGTTTCTGAATTGAACAATTTTTTTTTTATTTGACATTAATGACGAAACACAATAGTAAATAACTATTTAAACGTGTAAGTCGTACAGATAAATACACAATAACGAAAAAAAATGGTCTATTTTCCGCATGTTGCGAGAAAATAATGCCACTCGTCGTGAATGAAACGAATGTTTTAAAAAGAAATAAAAATAGTAAAACCGTGTAATTTATCAAACATACGATAAAGGCAAACGTGTTGTTTTCATGCTAAGTTGATGTTTGTACTTTTTGTAGTTTTATTTATAATCTCGTTCGATTAATCCGGATTCAGTTCTATTTTAAACGATTTGATTCTGAAAAAAATGTTTTATCTTAAATGTTAATACTTTCTTATGTAATACTACAGATGTACAAAATGTACAAACATTAAATACCAAAATTATTTCAAGTAGTTTCTATTTTTTAAAAAATAACATGAAGATAATTTAATAGTGTACACACACACGCACTAAAAAAACAGTTAGTAGAAATGATTATAAAATAAATAAAAAGATCAAAATTGTATTTCTCGTCAATAAAAATTGTGTGAATAAGAATACTACTTAAATACGTGTATAATCGAATTACTCCTAATTGAAATAGCCAATAAAATCGATTCAAAGCATTAAAAAGCTCGTTAAAAATTTAACACTGCAACTTTATAGTATCTCTAATCTGTTTCTTGATTCTAAGCCGTCACCGAGAGCTTTAATAAAATACGTTTTATAATTTAGAAATAATTAAATCAATACATTATATCGTTTCAATGTAATCAGAAAAAATATTTGTACTATACTCTGAGAAATAAAC
Source organism: Neoneuromus ignobilis (assembly GCA_029203775.1). NCBI lineage: Eukaryota > Metazoa > Arthropoda > Insecta > Megaloptera > Corydalidae > Neoneuromus > Neoneuromus ignobilis. The sequence goes on from CP092092.1 coordinate 6,726,778, forward strand.
CATTATTATTTTAGATATTTTATATTAAAAAATAGTTCTTAAAATTATATACACACACACAAATCGAAAAAATGATATTTAAAAATAACCTTTATGAGACTTGCGTTGAAAATAATTTTAACAGTTTATATCTTTAATTAGAAAATAATTTTTGTTAATAAATAAAAAAAAATCAGGAGTGCCATCTGATTTTATAAATATGAAAAAAATTCAAATGCTTTTTAAAAAGTTGTACTTTTTAATTATTTTATTTCTTCAGAACTACCGATGACACATGCAGATATTTTATATATTTTTCCGTCATTTGTATTATTAAATTATATGTTTATTATAACATAATTGAGAAACTATTTATAAATATAATGACTATTTTTATTACATTTTCCTCTTTCTTTCTTTCTCTCTTTTCCTTTTATATAATATACGTACGTATGTATGAATAACAGAATGTGTTTTATTTTTTGCAGATGAAAAATAAAAAGATTCCAATTTACAGTTTATTCATAAATCAATTTTTCCTCATTATTCATAAAAGAAATATATTATTCTCTCTTTTCAATTACATATACGTATATACGGTTATACACAGGTCTGTCAATGAACACAAAAGTTATTTTCAATTATTCGTTTTATTTTGAACAGAATCCATAGCATTCACTTACACATGCATGTCCTATATACAATAAGCGGTGGAGTATTTTTTTGTATGAAAATGGTACACAAAGGCGTACAAGAAGTTCGAGAGGGCACGGAGCTATGAGCTATACGGCGTTCGGGAGAGCTACGCGGCAGCTAGCCCTTTTAAATGGATATGCTGAAAGCGACAAGAATCGACATGCAGAACGATACAAAAGTCCGGTAGTGCGAGTGAGACGTACAATATGCGAACGACGCACGGAAGTGGGATAAAAAAACGTAACCGAGAACGAGATATGGCACGGGGCGCGAATGTTCTAGAAGCTTAAAAAGAATTGCTCCATTTTATATATGTATTTTTTTTTCTCCGCCAGCTATGCCGTTGCCGTTACGTTGTCTACCGGCTGTACACTAGTGCCGGCCATTTTTCAAAAGTGAAATTGCGTGCGCCATTTTTTATAGTTGGAACACAGCGAGTACACATCGTGTAATTTTTTTCCCGTTCGTAAGATATGTGTAACTGCGTATTTTTTCTACGTGTGTCGTACAATTTTAAAAGAATCGGTTTTAGTAGCGAATTTTATGAACGGCCTCTCGTTCGAATATTTCAAAATTAATCATACGATGCAGAAAAACATACATCCACGAATTTTTTCCTAAGTATATATCATTGATCGAACCACACGCATAAACTACATACACGTAGATATCAAATGAAATTCATCTAAAAATAATTTTCAGCAAAAAAAGTTTTTAATTTCCATATAAAAAACAACGAAAATATTAAAGACAATATACAAAGTTATTCGAAGATTTCAATTTATAAACACTGTAATCATTCTAGAAATATAAAACACGACTTTAATAAAGTTTAATTTTTTAATTCGTACATTTTTCACAAAACGAAATTCTCTACAAAATTAAATATATTTTCTTTAACGTAAAACAAGTAAAAATGAAAAGAATTTTATCAAATATAAAAATCACATTATAAAGGTTTATTTTCAATATTCTGATATGTGGAAATGAACCATGGATTTTGGAACAACAATAAAATACAAGATTTTTTTTAATATCGATGATAGATAAAAAAATGTCTAGTTGAATCTTGTTAATTAGTAAATTTCAAACAAAAATATTAGTTGACACAGTAAGGACAAAAATATAGGGTCATCCAAATATGACGCCTAGATTTGTGTTTAGGGTGGAAACATGTGTATAGTTTCTTTTTATTGAAACGCTAATTTAGGCGTCACATTTGGATGACTATATACAATTAATTGAACTTCTGATAGGACAAAATATGTTTTTCATAAATATTTCTGAAAGGATTTTTTTAAAGATAAGACTAAAAAGTTAATCCTACGAATGATAAAAAGTTGAATTTTAAAGAAAAAAGAAATAATTTTGTGGTTAGAGAAATAAAACAGCTTTTAAGATTTAAAAAAAAAAATAATTGTATCGAGACAAATATGGGTAGTTTGGGATTTTTAAAATGAAAATAAAAATATCGTTTCTAATAAATTGTGAATAATTCTAAAGAACAAAAATATATTGTATGTTGTGAAAAATGCAAATATTTATATAATTTTTCCAAATATTATAATAAAATTTTTAATATATAACATACCTCATATTGCTTCTATAATAAAAAAATAATATTACATTTTTATTATTAATCATAATTTAATTATTAGTTCGAACGATTTAATTTTATACGTTATTTTACTAGAAAACTTTTACATTAATTCTATATAAATATTTTTACAACCCATATAATCTCGATGTTCTAAATTCTAAACTTTCTGTAATGTGAAGAAAATGAGTTTTGGGGTTAGTTAAAAGTTAGTTCACTGATTAACTTACATGAAAATTGGGTAAGTGGATGATGTTGGCCTAATGAGACTCTACATCATTGAAATAACGAACATTGGACATTTGAACAAAATTAATTGCTAACTAAATATTTAAATGAATGTAAAAATGAAAATTTACATTCAATCTAAAACGATTTATTTTCATAGAAATTATAAACATTGAAATTTTTCAAACCATAAAACTAATTATTTGATAATTAAAATGTATTTTCTGGGCAATTTGAGGAAAACAGCGCTAATTTAAATAAAATGAAAAAAATATAAAAAAGTTACCTACAGTAGGTTATAAATACAACAGAATATAAACTAGTAAAATATTAAATAAATAAATACAATGTTCTTCTGCTACAATCCTTTAAATACAAATAAAATTTAAATATTACATAAATATTTTTTTATACTAATTAAAAAAAAAACAACATAAATAATATATTACTGATTAGATATACGTACAAAGTTTTATAAATAAAACTTTTTGTCGTTCTTAAAATAAATATTTTAAGTTAAAAATAATTGTGACTGTTTAAATCGATTTTTATTGCAACTAAAATACTTTTTTTTAATATAAATATTACATGTGCATATGCTTAAATATATTCTACACTGATTGATTTTTAAAGAGAAATAAAAAAAATGGAGATTTAAATTATTAATATGATTAATATTTTTGAAAAGTTGAAATTTTAATTATTTGAATTTATAATACACAGAAAAATGTTTGTATATTTTGGAAATATGTAAGTGTATATAGGTGTTTTTTAAGCGTGATAGAACTTTAAATTGAATTCCTATCGAAAGTTCTATCTAATATAAAAAAACCTATATATATACACATGTATGTGTATGTATACATAAAGGTTTAATAAATATGTTTTTTTAGTTCAGATAGAACTTTCGATAGAGATTCAATTTAAAGTTCTATCACTCTTAAAAAAATACCTATATATAATATTTATATATAAATTATTTGTTGTAATATATTTTCAATGATGATTTTATTACTTTTTATATATATTCTTAATAAATGTTATAAAGAATACAACTTGATTTAACAAAAATCAGTCGTTAAAGCCTTAAAAAATATTACAAACATTCAGATTAAAATAACATTTAAGTCATAATACAATCATCTTCAATGGTTCGAAAATTTTAAATTTTGCATTACTACATTTTAATTATGATTGGTCTGGTTACTGAAATTTCATAACTAAAAAATGATTATTGAAGGATCTTTATTAAAAAAAAAAAATATTCAGTTTTGAGAATGATTATTTTGTTAAAATGTGAATTAGTCAGTAATAATTTGAAAGTATTTATATATTTTTTAATATAAACATTCGATAATTTAATGAGATGCATTTATTTCATTTTGAAATAAAACTTACAATAATATAAAAATTAAACGTTAATAAAATGTATTTCGTAAGCATATTTTTTTTAATATGAGTTTATTATTTTTATCTCTACTTATTTTAGTATTGTTCTTATTTCATATTATATTTAGAAAATATTATTAAAAAATTTACAATATTTTTCAGAGTATAAAAAAGTCCGAACTCAAATACAACTAGATAAAATGATTTAAAGAACATAACATTTAAATGGTTTTAAAATAAATATTACGACTTAAAAATACAGTTCCGTTTTATTGTATTTTACGAACAAATAAGTATACCACAAACTGAATTCGTGGTATTTTCTTATAAATCCAATAATAATCTATTGTCTCCATCCAGTTTAATATACTGACTGTTGACTCGTTCGAACATGCAACCGAAAACATGTTATTAAAATAAATATATTATTAATTTTTTTTTCTAAAAAAAAAAAAAACTAAATATACTGCTGTTGATCATATGCTCTAGAAAAAAATACACAAGGCCACTCTTTGTGATATTACTTTTCTAGGAAAAAAACTCACACAAATCTCCAAGACGGTCATATTTCGAACACATTTTTCCCAACGATGGTTTCTTTATTAATGACATTGAATAAATTGTTTTATTAATATAAAATTTACATATATATATATATATATATATATATATATATATGTAAGCTTTTTCATTTAATATTTCAAGTGTTTATATAATAAATAGTGTGTAATGACTATTCAGAACATGTGAAGATGCTTTTCGTGCAGCTGACATTTCTGAAGAAAACATTGATACTGAAGTGTACAATAAACATAGGCTACAAATTCATTAAAATTATATAATGTTGACTGTTGTTGAAATAAGAGAAGAAATATTTTTCAGCGGTTTTGTTATTATTTTTGTGATTCTCTTTGTTATACGCACTGTTTTCTAATTATTCGTTTGGAAGTGAGACTTTGATGTCATTTGGGTGTTACAAGTTGACGTTAACAAAATACATATATATTCATACACACGTACATTTATATATATATATATATATATATATATATATATATATATAATCTTAAACAAAAAATGTTTATTGAATGATATTTTAACAGAATTATAATATATAATGAAGCAAGCACAAATTATTATTTTAACACAAAAGAATTACCCCACAAGATATTGTGATGTTAGAGTAACAATATCTTGTGGTGATAATTGTGTTAAAAGCGAATTTGCCATAATATTCAAATAAATAATAATTATTATTCTTTTATTCCTTTTTCTATCGTTATTTAAAATGTATACAAATATAATTCAATAGTAGATTTAATGCTTATTTACTAATAAAATATTCCAGTTACATAAATAAAAATCGACATAGAAATCTTAACCCTTATTGGTCGTATGTCACCTCTGACGTGACATTACAACTTTGCTCTATCAGTCGTATGTCACGTGCGAGGTGACAAGACTAAACAAGTAACAACGTCCTCATTGCTGAATGTACACACTGTATGTTTTTACAGTTTAATTCTTACTCGATAGCAGACAACACGTTCTGTTATATTTCAGCAATTATTTTACTTATATTATAATATTTTATTCCTCCAAAAATGAATAAAGAAAACTATAGCAATATGAAAAGTAACAGTGATAGTTGTAGTGAAATATGTGAAACTTTTGAATATTCGGTAAGTGATTTTAATTCTTGTAATGAAGCTGCATATCTTGCAACCTCATTCCCAAGGGAAGCATAATGGCTGCATTGTATGTTCCAATCGGAAGTTATTTGGAGGAAGAAAGACGACTATATAATTCTGCGAAACTTGTAACAGAAAACCATTCCTTCGTGTAGGAAAATGTTTCCAAAAATACCACACATTGAAAAAATATAAATAACATTTAAGCTTGAAGATTACACACATTGTATAAAACTATCTTTTTATAAAAAATAAATATTTAATTTTGCTTGAAAATTACTTTAATAAAATGTAAATATTTAAAGTGTAAATATAAATATTTTTATGCACAAAACTATCTTTTTATATCAAGTAACGTTTAGTTATTCGTCTCTTACAATAAGCACTCAAATATATCTCCGACCTAGCGGAAAGTTAAGTACAAAATGCCAACGTCTGATAAGGGTTAACATGTAAATTCAAGTCAAGTATTCTTAAATTTTAATTTTTAAAAAAATCTTCAAAATATCATTTTTTCGAAAAATTGAGATTTTTTAAAAAATGACTTAATTTTTCAACTTTAATTAATTTTTTAAAAATATATAAAAAAATAATCATTATTATATGAATTCCTCATTTATTATTATTCATTAATTTTTGAGTCAAGCACTAAAGAACAATTTTTTTCAATGCTAGATGAAAATTAAAGATAACTATTTTCTCATTCGAAAAATCTATTTTTAAATGAAAATAACAAAATTGTATACATACTAAAATAAAATTTAAAATAGTATTAATTAAAGATAAAGATAACAACAACTAAAATGTGCACACGTCGTGACCTGCTGTATAATTTAGTTATTGATCGCACTATACAACAAAACCATATTAATTTATGACTCATAGTAACTGTTATTTCGATTTTCTCCTATGTACTATACACAACAGAAAAAAATACACACACACACTGAAACTAAAATGAAATATTTATAAATTGAATTTAAGAACTAAGAGAAATGTGGAAAAAGAAGTTTAATTTACATAATTAATGTACATTATTTTTTAAAAAATATTTTCATTGTTATTTCTTTACTAGTCATGAAATTTTTTGGTTAAGAATAAGATGTAAGTGGAAATATTATCCCAAAGCAAGATAAAATATTATATATATATAAAAGGTGATCCAAATGTGACAACTTGATTTGTGTTTTATTAAAAAGAAACAAAAACAACTAATCACATGTTTCTCTCCACACGTTTCTTTCTAATAAAAAAATTTAGGCGTCACATTTGGATGACCTTATGTATGTGAGTGTGAATTAAAAAATATGTAAAAAGACATTCTTCCTGCATAACTAGCATTTTTCTATGAAAATTTTCATACACGTTATGTGTATGTATGTATACAGACACTATTGCCCATTTGCCAATACAGCACATGCCGCATCTATTTATCGGGATATCCCGGTCATTCCCGGATCTCCCACTTCAGTCAGCGGGGATAGTAGGGATAAAGTCTGGTGATGCGCATATGCCGTTAGTATGAGGTTTAGTGGGGGTAAAATTTCGATTTTATTCGTCCACTAAAGCTTATATACACTGCGAAAATAAATACATACACAAATATATATATATATATATATATATATAAATGTATGTATGTGTGTATATAATACACACACACACACTCACTCACTGAGTGTGTTTTTCTTTTAAAATGAACAAATTAGTGTATATACATATGTTAAGTGTGCGTGTTTCTATACAAACGTTCACGAATTACACGTATATCTGTAAATAATTCTTACATTTATTTTTAATGTAGTACGTACTTTTTTATTAGATCATAATATACTTTTAAAGCTGTTGGAGTGAGATTTAAAATGAAAAAGTTTATTGAACTGGACCTTTTTTTAGAATAGTATTTTTGTTAACCAAAATACTATTATAGAATTTGTGGTCCTACTTTGAGTTCAAATTTCATTATACATACATACTTTATATATATATATATATATATATATATATATATATATATATAAACGTACAAATAAAATAAAAACATTTCTTCAATACAAATGAATCAATCACCCCCAACACTACAAGATTTTATAAATGTCCAATAATCATTAGATTATCGAACTCTTCTAGAAAAACTTGTGGTGTTGGGAATGAGTGATTAATTTATGTTAAAGTGAATTTACTAGAGTATCAAAACAAATACTGAAAAAGTTTGTTTTTTTTATAAAAAAAGTAGTAAACAAGTTTTTCTGTACATATTCAATTATAAGAAATTTAGTTATTAACTAAAAATTTATTGTTAGAATAATTAATCATGTATATTTTATGATTGAATTAAACTATTGTATTATTAGTAATATTTATTTAATAAATTTCGAACAAATTAACAAAACGATTTTGATTTTTTCAATGATTACTTTTTTTTGGAAAAATAGGCTCTGACGAGAATGGTTTCGACATAATTATTGAACAATTTATAAAATATTGTGGTGTTGGGAGTGAAAATTCATTTGTGTTAAAGCGAAATTCCAAAATAAACAGTAAGTAATTAATATTTTTTTCAGTACCACTAAAAGTCATCTCACGAAGTCAATAAAATAAAATGAAATAAAAAAAATCAAAATATAGATAATAAATTAGAAAAACGATGATGGACATTATAAAAATTCCATTTATTTATTTTTTTTTTGTTCAGTATAAATTAGTTTCACTTATTAATCTTCTAATATCTAAAGTTCTATAAAATTGAATCAATTAGAAACGAAAGACATTTAGTTAGCAATTTGTGTTCGTATGGATTTGGAAGTTCAATTATAGACCATAAGAAAATTGTAATCAAGTCAAGTTCTCGGGAAATTTAGAACAGTTTAATTAGTATGTTTTTTTTTCGTTTAAAAACATTGTGATTAATTTGAATAATAAAAAATGTAATTTATTTAATTCAATCTTGGTATGTTTTTTTTAATGATTATTAATTTAAGAAAATATTTTTTCAATTAAAATATTCTAGACATGAATATGAAGTACTTCTAAAAAAAAGTCACAAAATAGATATAAGAAATGCATTTAAATTAAAAATATAATAATTAAGTATAAATATTATTTTCATACATATTTAAAATATTTCATTTTGGCGAAAGCTTATATATATCTATAAAAATATTTGAAATGTTTCATTTTATGTTACAAACAATTTTATAAAATACTGATGAATAAATCAAGTAACTTTTACAGGACACAAAATTTTACTATGGTTAAATTGATAAAGTATAAACACTTATCACATGCAAAAAATTAAACGATGTTTAACTAATCTGTTTAAAACTTACAGTATGTGTGTGTGTATGGCTGTATAAAATACATAAATATTATTCACGATGATATCAGTGAAAAATATTCATATTTTTCATACTATTCACCTAGTTATCGTTTACTACATCTATAAATAAAATGTTTATTCCCATGAATCCATATAATGAGCCATAAAAAATATATGAAAAATCATGATAAATATACTATTGTTTACAACAATTTCTTAAACATTTATAAAAAAAAACTACAGCAAATAAAAACACATATTTAGTTAATATTTTTAGTACGAAGTTGCCAAATATTTGAATTTTTAATAAAATTCTTATTATACAAAAAATACTATTACTTTTTTAAAAAAAAGTCAAGAAATAAATGGAATTTGAAAAAATTTAATAATTAAATAGACTCACTTCAATACGACAAGAATTTAAAAATGTATTCTTATAAAGTCTTGTGCTGTGAAAGAATGATTTATTTGTTAAATCTTAATTAACTACAATGCCAAATCAATTGTGAATAATTCTTAATTCAAGTTAATACATATAATTTTTTTCTACGAAAAATAAACAGTTAATTTATAATCAGAAAATTATACAAAAATTTGTTTTGAAAATAGAATATTTTAAATAATACAAAAAATATTTTAACTGTGTGTGTGTGAATATATATAAGCCCATTATTATATTTTTTTAATTAAATACAATTTACTAAATGAAGATTCTTTTCATTTATTTGTAAAATACTTTCGGCTTAATTTAAAAAAAAATAAATTCTAATCCAATGAATGATTATAAATCTACACGATGAATATTATCCGTTGGAGATAAATATCATGAAATAAAAATAAAATGATTGAATTCCAAGTATTACATACGTTTCAACAATATGAAAACATATTCCTTTCATAAAATCTGTACCAAGTACTAAAAAAATAAAATGAATGAAATTGTTTGTCAACGTATTTTTGAATTAAAAAATATAATGTATGCCCGCGTACGAATATATTAATAGATTGAATAAAACATTGCGGAATTCATTGTAATGAAAAAAAAAATACAAATCGGATGGAAATGTGAACGGCAGATTCACTTTCGATGATGAATTTTGAAGAAAGTCGACAGCGATTTTCGAATATTAATATATTGATTCCATACGTTTGAGAATTATTTTACGTAGTCTCCATATCAAGGTCAAAACATGTTACACTTGACGTAAAGATGACCCTATGATGGTCATAGTTACATCGATACGATGACTAGTAAGAAAACTCCCATACTACGTGCTGTAAGTTCTTAGCAAGCAAGCGAGCAAGGAAGGAAGGAAGTAAGCAGCAGCAGCAATGAACGAACGAACGAACCAGCCAGCCAGTCAGCTAGCCAGCGAACCATCCGACCAAAAGCAAGCATGCAAGCCAAGCAACCAGCCAGCCAGTCAGCCAGTGTAGTCGTAGCTCTTTCCTTGAGAAATGTGACATCACATGGTGTGGGTGTCGAGCTATATGTGTGGCAGTATCATCAAGGAGCAAGGGCACACAGAACAGTGTAGCGCCCGACGTTAACCGACCTGAGAGGGTTTGGGGGTGAAATAGCCCACCGTCACAGCGACGGTCCGATCGATATATGCGGCGTTGCCGCGTCGTACGCGCACCACACTAGAAGCGTGTACGGACACGACGACGTGGTGTGAGCTGCTACGTCGGAGAGCTACATCACGTGATGTTTCTGGCGTACGTGCTTGTACGGAACTATATGAAGTTACGTACGGTGCGATTGTGCGACGTTGCCGGGTCGACGAGCCGTCTCTCGCAGAGCTTTCGCCATGTGAAAGTGTACGTACGTTTTGATGTGCTATCCTCTCGGTATATGTGAAATTTATATGTATCGAGTGAAATGTTTGTTAATAAGATATAGTAGAGTATTGTAGTAATGCTGTAGTTCAACGGAGTCATTCGAGAATTACACGCACATGTACGTGTATACTCGCATATGTATCCATGTATGATTCGGTAAAGAACGAAAATTCGTTACGATTTACATGAAAATAAATGTTAGAAAGCTGCATATGAAATGTTGGATTTAGTGCCAAAACTTCAAAGTACAATATTTTAAATAACAATTCAACGAATTCGTTGGAATAAACTTTAAATGATACAACGTACTTTTACCGACATGATATTCGAGAGAGGTCATGCCATTTGCGAAAATATATAGCTCAAATTTAACGAATTCGTAATATTTTCAACTGACGTATATGTTTTAAACATATTTTTGCAAAAAGATGTGTATATGTGTTTGATATATCAAATTGTGGTAATTAATGAAAGAAAAACGTTTTATAATTCAAATAATAACACAAATTATTTTTCGAAGATTAGTTGCGATGAAAAAGAGCTCGGCATTTAGAATCTGCTGGGTTCAATGAAAATTAAGAATGTGTATTTATGAGAGAATTAACATAACATGGACATTATAAAGAATATTTGTTTGGAATTTGAAATAAATAAAATTTTATTGTTAATTTTGCTGCTACTATTTCTAAACAAAACATTTTCAAATGTTCAAAAATAATAAAAAAACATATATATATATATATATATATATATATATATATATATATATATATATATATATACACAAAAAATAAAATGTAGACAACAAAAATGAGTGATTAATCAAAAAAAAATTATGGATATTACAGCAAAAATGAAAATTTTAAATTGGAAATCGGCCGTTCATATAGCAAAAAGAGAAGATAATTGGTGGATGATAAAAATTATTGACTTGAAACCGCAAATATAATGAAGCCAAAGAAGAAACTCATGAATAGGTGGGTTAGTGGCACAAATATTTATATATATAGAATTTTCCAATAAGAATGTCAGAACTTTGACAGTGAGTGGCAGCCATGTTTGACATTTTTTCAAGCTCATTTCGACAATTCAACTCAGTATAGTTTGACAAATTATCATGGAATGTTTAATATTTAAACAACGCTTAAAAATTGTAAAAATTTCAATAGACTTATTGGAACAAAAATTTAATGAATCTATTATTTTAAAAAAAAAATGGACTCATCAATTGGTCACCAAAATCATGTGATCTAACTCCATTGGATTATTTTCTGTGGGGTTATATGAAATCATTGGTTTATGCTGATAAATCATAAACAACAGAAGCATTAAAAATAAACAATGAACGCCTAATTCATATAATTGGATCACAATTATGTGAAAGAGTGGCGAAAAATTGGACTAAATGAAAGCATTATGTCAAGCGAGTCGTGGTGGTCATATGAGTGAAATTTTGTTCCATCATTAATGCCATAGAATATGCTTAAAAATAATAATAAAAAAAACTAATTAATTAAATACTTTTTGTTTTACTTCTATTTAAATTGCTGAAGTGCTTACTGAAAAATACTATATATATATATATATATATATATATATATATATATATATATATATATATACCAATTAAAACAAATAATTAATATTTACTTCCTATAATTCAATCAAATATTATAAAAATCCTTATAAGATTCTTTTTTTTTTGAAAAAGAAACAGATACTAGTATAAATTATTAAAAACTTTTTTTTTAAAAAAATAAAATTAAATAAGACTAACGTAGTTAACACAACTACCAATTTACTTTTACAATCAACTCTCTTTAAATTGTATTCTATTTTTACAACGAACAGACGACCATTATTAAATTCTGTTTCTACTTTTTTCCCTAGTACTTTGATTTAATTTAGTTTACTACATGTTGTATTCGATTAATATCTTCCTCGTCATCATTAATAGTCAATTTGGGTCAAACCACATGGAACATGTCGCTTGAACGAAATTTCACAGTCCAATGTTGAGTTGTACGTTCATTTGTGGTTCTACCAATAAATGCAATTAATGTTTCGAATCTAAGTTACACTCTGTCCAAGGTTAATCTAATATTTGATTTAAATATACTACAATAGTTAGTACAGGGATTGTATACAAAATATACACGAGCCATTTTAATACAACATTTATTTACCCTATCACTGAAATTAAATTATTTTCAAAATAGTAAGAGAAATAAATAAAATTCGATGTATAATTATATAAACAATGGTTTGAACTAATCAAATATCCAATCATGGATTGAATTTTGGATTTATTCTAAACGAATAGGAGTTTGTTTTTGGATAAAAGTGCAATCTTAAAAGAACTGTAATATTTCTATTTTTACTTTATCATAACTGAAATTAATTACGTAAAAAATATCAGTAATTATTCAAAAATATATCTATGCATTTTATTTAATGTGCAATATTTTGTACGAAACCTGCAATGATGGAAAAATGATTAAGTTAATAATAGTTTAATTATATTGATATTAAAATAATTATTTCACCTTTTATACATAAACATATAATACCATCTTACTGCAAAATTAATTTAAATTATTTTTTTAAAAAAAACTATTAAGATTAAAACTGTAGGCAAAATATCAATCTACAATTATTTTGTGTTAAAAAATAAATTAAATAATTATATTTTTTTTGAAGAAAACTGAACATTTTACATCGTTTAAAAGTATAAGTTATTATAGAAAAAAATCACTAAAAAAAAATATTTAACGTCATACTAAGCAAACTGTACCAAAAATTTAAACGTTTTGAGAAAATGTTCAGTGTACTATAATACATATTTTCAAGGAAATATATTCAATTAATAAAAAGAAAATTTCCTTAATTCTATTACTAAATTATTAAGTAAAAATATTAGTCGCAATTCAAACAATGAATCTTATATATCTGCAAGTCATCTGCAATGCAGATAACGGTTTAGAATTACCACCTTACCATGTATAAACCAGTTTCCGGCTTACGAATAAATCTCAATGCTCAATAATCGATCATTTTTTCAAACCGATGTTGATTTTTTACAAATTTATCCTCTTTATTATTTCCATACTTAAAACATTGAAAAACTGGAAAATGTGATAATAATTAATTTTTGGGATACTTAAATACTAATTAAATTAAAATTTAAAAATGTATAAGTATCAATTCTTCCCAAATATATGAAATATAATTTTATTATTCGAATTTTCTAAATACCATTTCTAAGTATTTATATTATAATAAAGAGAATACATGGATTTTCAAATTTAATTAGATTTAATTATCAGTTTTCATAAATAATATAAAAAAACACTTTTTTAAAGATTATTTTCAAAAATGACTAAATTAAAAAATATTTAATGAACGATTTGTGATACATGTTTTATATTACTATTGATTTAATTGTTTTTTAAAATTGATTTAATTTCATTATTCATATAAACATTTCAACCATTTTTTAATTACTCTTTAAAAGAAATAAAAATTTAATTTACAAATTTCACCCATGGTTAAATTTACATCAACAATTAACAAAGTAATAAAATAGATTAATCGTTTTGAAATTTCTGCACTGGAATATTTAAAAGATGAAATATTAAAATAATCTTTTAATGTTTCATTTTTAAATATGATATATAATTAGCAAAACATGCAGTTCGGTTTTATGATCAACGATCGTGAGTTTATGGTAGAAAATAACAAGCAATTATAATAACATTATAAAATAAATATTTTATGCGGCAAGTTTGCTTAAAGACTGGTCTGGTATTATATGTACTTTTTTTTCTTTAAAAAAATAAATATATAAAAGCAAGTTCATAGAACAGAATGTTTAAAATAAAATTATATAACTCAATTAAGGATGCTCTATAAGAATTATTACATTTTAATTGAATTTTAACACATCATAGCAACTTAGTTCATTGAAATAATTAAATAAATAAATAAACATTTCATAAAATGTATGAAATAAAAGCTGAATGAAAATATACGTTTATGTAATGTTCTTTTAGAAATAACTTTTTTACATTAATTTAGAAATTACAATAAATATTTATTTCACAGTATTTCTATTCAAAATGGATTGAATGCGTGTATTGATAAGAATATAACGAAAACCAGTAATGAATTAGATACAGATCCAACAAATAATTTGACGAATAATGACTTTAAATGAATATTGATATGTTTGACATGAAGAAAGAAAACATTTTCGACGTATGAAAAATGATTCCGAAACATGTTTACATACGATACGAGGAAATGCTTTTCTTTTAATGAATAATAAATCTTACGTTACTATTCTGATGATTCATCATAAATTTACTCGTATTTTAATTTATGTAGAAAGTTCTGACGTTATTTCGTTCGGTTCGATCGATCGTTAGTAGCGAAATATTAATTTTATTTTTATGAAACAGTCCGTTCAAATACGACTGTGTTCGTTTTGTTGTACGCTTATTGAAGACGTAATAAAAGAGAAATAACCATGCCATCACAATAAATATATATATATATATATATATATATATATATACAAAATGATTTTTAAGAATTTAATTAATTTCTTAAAAAAAATATTCCAGCAATATGAATTTTTCTTAGAGAATTACAAGAAATATCAACAAAAATAAAATTTAATTCAATTTTTATTTAATGATGTATAGGAAGAATGAAATCAAATATTGTGATACTTTTTGTTGGAATCCAAAACCATACCCAATGACTAGAAAAAAGGACGTACAGTTATTATGATTAATTCTTTACACTTAGTAATTAAAAGATGCTGGTAGACAGGCGTAGAAAATTATAAAATATTACTCAAATATCAGTCTTTGTCCACGACGACGAAACCTTACGACAACTTCATCTGTATTCAAGCTATTAAATAATCTTATTACTTTTTAGTTTACACTCATTAATGTTTACTTTTAAAAAGTATGTATGTATACACTTACAGATTTAGCTCATTTTAAAATAATTATATATATATATATATATATATATATATATATATATATATATATATATATATATAACACAACTCAGTTATTCATACATCATACGCTGTCCATTAAAATAATGAAATAAATTCATTGAGAAAGAACTTGTTGTGGTGATCTATTTTTATTTATACAGTAGACGTTCGAAGGTTATACGAATATAACAAACAAGTTTTGTATCGTTCTTGGTTCATGTAATTTGAAAGAAATATATATTTTAATTCGGAATATAAATGTAATTACTAGGGTTTGATATACATACATTATATATATATATATATTTATTCAGTTTAGATTATAATATAGATTAGTTTTACAAACAGAAAATCTTTTGTTCTCAGACAATTATTTTTAAAAGAATTAAATAATTATAGATAAGACAGAACTAACTAAAAAAATCAAACTCTGTTATATGAGTGTGTGTATGTCTACTTTTGATAAATGTATAATTTTATTATTTATGGTTGTAACTTTAAATATATTTTTATTAAAAAATACAATTTTATTTGGAATTAATTAAAATATATTTTTTAACTAATAACTGAAAATGTAATATTTTATTTTATCTATAAATACAAATGATACTCGATATTACTCGTTTTAGAATTATAACGAATTTCTATTTACACAATTGATTTATGGTTGCCAACGCCGCAAAATATTAAAAAATGTTCCAATAATTACTTATTGTTCACTGTGTTTATTTTATAGTAACAATAAGTTAATGATCTCACCGCCAAATAAACAAAGTGAACAATAATTATTGAACACTTTTTAATATCTTGTGGTGTTGGGGATGATAATCCAACTGTGTAGTACTCGATTTTTCAGAAAAAGCTCTGTAACTATCATAAAAAAAATACAAAAGCATGATTACCTAGTTTATTCGTTTCAAGTATATTAAGTGATTTTGATAGTTAATGTCGATTGATATTAATTAACAAGTACAGTATCAAGAATAAAAATAATTATTACTAATTAAAACGAAAAAAAAAATATAAATATTTCATATCATTGGATTTGATATTTTCAAAAAGAAATCGAATATATTTTTTAAATACAAAAACTAAGTACACTTTTTAAATATAGCACTGTATTTTTTTTTAAAAAAAACTCAAAAAGTCCAAAGATTTTTTTTATCAAAGATGGAGGGATGAAATTGTGAAATATAGTGGAGGTGAGGGTTGGATGAGATTAGTTTCAGAAACAATTGAAGAATCTAGGTAAAATATTTAACAAGAGTCATTGACATTTAATGGATTTCACCCAACAATAGACAAATGTAGGCTTTTATGATTATAATAATTTAAAAAATGAACTTTTTATATTTGATTTTTTTTTCTTAATATAATTAACTATCTAATTTGTTGCCAATTAAAATATTTTTGTGAAGATGTACGTTTTTTTAAAATGAAAATAAAAATTACAAGTTTTTCTAAACTATATTTCTTTTCTAAAAATATCGTAAACATTATTTAATATAAAAATATGTTTTTTGTTCATTGATTTCAAGTTTCTCGATTATAAGAGAAAATGATAGCTGATATTAATTAACTATTCAATGTTAAAAACAACAATAAAGATAACTAATTAAGACTCAGAAACAAATATTGATAATTCATGGCAATGAACTTATTAGAAATAGAAGAAGAAAAATCCTTGTATATTAATAAAAAAATTAAATCGTGTATATATATATATATATATATATATATATATATATATATATATATATATATATATAAAGTACAGTCCTAATAAAAATATTTATATTATAAAATCTAAAAGTATATTACTTTCATATTAACAAAAAAAAACATTTATCCGATTTAATTTGTTTATTTACAAAGAATAGATTCTTTTCACGTGTCGTGTTTTTATAAATATTTTTTATTATTTTATATAAAAAAAATAATCGTGTACAATATAAAATAATTCTTACAACAGAAGTCGAAAATACACGGAAAATAAATAAAAATATAGATCGATTTTTCTCTGAATTTCTTGAAGACTTCTGACTACCTACTAATATAATAGGAATAGAGAAATATCTTCAGAGAAATTCAATAATATAAGATACAAGAATTGTAACCAATATTTATTATAAACTTGTATTACTTTTTAATTTGTAAAACACTATTTTTGGTTAAAGAATTAATATGGAATAAATATCAATCATAAATGTTTATAAAAATCCCTGTATATTAATAAAAAATTAAATCGTATATATACTCATACAGAGTTATGTTTCCAATAATTTTATGCATATATTTTAATATAATAACAATTTTCTTTATTTTTTTTTTTGCTTAATTTCTTTATTAAGATTATTTTTATTATATTTGAAAATTTCAATCATAAATTAATACTTTTACTTCAGAAAGAGTAACAATTTCTGAAAAATGAACAAAAAATACATCAAAATGAAATTCATATAACGAATTATTCTCGCTTGAAAATTGCTTTTTTAAGACAGTATACTCTTCAAATATGTGTTTGGTCACTTTGGTTATTAAAAAAAAACTATTGTTAAGTCGTTTATAATCATTTTGTAAAAAATATAAGTTGGATTTTCACTTTGAGTAGACAAAGGGGACAATCATCAACGGATGAGCGATAGCTAATGATTTTTCATTACAAAAATGGAAAAACTCTACGGGAAATTGGGAAAATAGTTAATAAAAACCATGCTACAATGCAATCTGTAATAAAAAGATTTAAAAATGATTCAAGTGTTGACAATAAAGTCAAAAAGAGTCTTCACAAGATTTTTAATGACCATGACGAGTGTTAGATTCTACGAAAAATTAAAGAAAATTCGAAAATTAGCGCGCCTAAATTGACTTTAGAAGTTAAAAAGTATCTAAATAAAAAAGTAAGCACCCAAACAATTCGCAATATACTAAATAAAAATGGGTTTCATGCTCGTATTGCCAGGAAGAAAAATTTCATAAATCTAGCTAATCGCAACAAAAGGTTAAACTTCGTTTGGGAACATGTAAATAAGAGTTTTGATTATTGGAAAGATGTTTTATTTACGGACGAAAGCAAATATAATTTATTTGTATCCAATGGGAGAAATAATGTATGGCAGAAATCAAATACAGAAATATCTGTAAAACACTTCTGTCCTACAGTCAAACATGGGAGCGGATATGTTATGGTATGGGGGTGTATGTCTACGAGAGGGGTTGGAAATTTAATTTTATAGATGGCATTATGAGGTAAAATGTTTATATTGTTCTATTAAGAAAAAATTTGAAAGCCAGTGCTCAAAAACTTGGGATTTTACAAACATTTAATTTTTATCAAGACAACGACCCCAAGCACAAAGCTTATAATACACGTAGTTGGTTGTTATATAACTGCCAAAAAAGGGGTATTAAAAGAATGGAAAAAATTGATCTAGCTTATTGTGAAAAATTAGTTAAATCCATTCTAAATCATTTAAAGGCAATAAAAATTAATAAAGGCTACTCTACCAAGTACAAAAATAATTCAATCCATTATAAATTTTAATTTAATAAATAATTTGTTAGTTGTATGAGTTTCATTTTGATATATTTTTGTTCATTTTTCAGAAATTGTTACTTTTTCTGGTGTAAAAGTATTAATTTACGATTGAAATTTTCAAATATAATAAAAATAACCTTAATAAAGAAATTAAGCAAAAAAAAAATAAAGAAAATTGTTATTATATTAAAATATATGTGTAAAATTATTGGAAACATAACTCTATATGAGTTTCACTTTGACCCACTGTGTATGTATGTGTATATATATAAAATACAGTCTTAATAAAAATATTTATATTTGAAAATCTGAAAGTATATTACTTTTATATTAACAAAAAAAAACATTTATTCGATTTAATTTGTTTATTTACAAAGAATAGATTCTTTTCACGTGTCGTGTTTTTATAAATATTTTTTATTATTTTATAAAAAAAATAATAATCGTGTACAATATAAAATAATTCTTACAACAAAGTCGGAAATACACGGAAAATAAATAAAAATATAGATAGATTTTTCTCTGAATTTCTTGTAGACTTCTGACTACCTACTAATATAATAAAAATAGAGAAATATCTTCAGAGAAATTCAATAATATAAGATACAAGAATTGTAACCAATATTTATTATAAATTTGTACTACTTTTTAATTTATAAAACACTCTTTTTGGTTAAAGAATAAATATGGAATAAATCTCAATCATAAATGTTTATAAAAATATAATAACAATTTTTGCTATGTTTAAAAATGAATTATTTTTTATAGTAAACTCAGATGAAAATTTGTTTCAATAAAAAAAATAACAAGTCTAAGGTAGAAAAAAGTACGTGCAAGGAAAACATAATGAATTTTGTATGAAATATACGAATAATAGAAACGGTTCGAGTTATTATAGTGTGTCTATGACATTGAAGTGTACTAAAAATTTCTATTCGCGAATCAAATATATATTTATTAATCTTGAACTTTGAACGAATATAATAAACGTTAATAGAAATAAACTGCAGAGTACAATTTCATTGATATTCGTCTATATGTTGCACTACCCCGCCGCCAATGCATACAGATAAGATATTTTTACGTCTTTAACCTCTCCATACACATTTATCCAGAACTCCGGTGACCGGAATATACGTTTCGTGCAGTTACCCCGCGCAAGCGAACACATACATCCACCGACACGACTCCGGGATGTTCCCGGAGCGCAGCTATAGCGGTCGACCAACCCGGCGGAGACGTACGACGTTCCTAAAGTCCTGGGTAAAGAACGAGAGACCCGATGCGCGTTATAGCGAAGAAGTAAAAATCTACGAATACGTCGCACCAACCCCCGATGTACGACGATGACGATGGAGAAAAAGATACGACGACAGTAGTGCGACGAGGACGAAACGACGAATTATATGTACGTCGAATGGTGTGCGTTCGAGTGAGACGGCCGTATTGGTGATTGATCTATTTTCGTGAATACCGTTGTTGTATGAGAACGGGTTGTAACCGTAATGATGCGACTTGGCAACACTGCCGCAAACCGAGACTGTTCCTCGGGGAGAATGAGAGAAAGTCGAATGGGGTAGAGAGATGTGCAATATAGGATTAAGATATTCAGTGGCGTAACGTAATATCAAAGGACAGCATTTTGTTCTATTCGAATTATTTTTTTTTCTTTTCTATGCTATAACAAGAAGTCGTTTTTTAATCATCTTAATGATTAATTGGATTATTTAAAAAAGAACTGTATCGATTTAAAATCGTTTCAATTAAAATATTACGTATATTTTGATCGTATCAACATAATCAAGGAAATATTACTGAAATAAAATCAAATTTAAATAAAAGAGCTGAATTTAGACAAAATACATTTAACTTTGTTCAATTACTTTCCCTCTCTCTAAATATATATATAATAAATATATATATATACAAAAAACATAAAATATATTCTATTTTTAAAAAAAAAAATCATGTTTAAAAACGAAGATTTTTCACTATGAAAATCGAAAATAATACTGAAAAACAACAAGTATTAAAACATATCTGTTATTTTTAATAAATACAATGGATAATTTTTAATAAAAACAAAACTCTTGTTCAAGTTATTAGAAACAATTTATATTTTTTTCTAGTTTAATTTTATGTAATATTCTTTATATACGAATAATTTTAAGAAGTTTTTTTTTGTATATAGAAAAAATGATTCTAATTTTTAAAAAAAATCAAAAAACATGTATAACTTGAGGAATTTTCAATTATCTGAATTATATTAACAATTCAATGGTTCCAGATAACAGAAAGATGTATGTAAAGAATAACTCTTAGAGGAGACCAAATGAGAAATGAATAAAAAAAAATTAAAAACATCAACAAAAAAAGTTTAAAGTGAAAATAGGTTAGTCATATTGTAAAAAGAGAAAATCGTTACTGGCTCAAATATATTAATGATTGGAAATCTAGAGTTATAAAGACCCCAAAAAATTCAATATAAGAGAAAATTCGTTCAACTTAAAAAAAGCATTGAATCGTTTGAAATAGAAAATTTTGGAAAAAACCTTGGTTCAGCAGTAAATAAAAAAATATTGATGATGATGATGATAATGATATGTATGTATGTGTGTGTGTATGTGTAAATTCACATAATTCGTTTAAATAAAAATATTAATAATAGAAAAAATCTGATAAAATACATAAACGATTAAAAATTTTATATACATGTTACAAAAAAATATATAATATCAATTGGCAAATTTGTTGATTACTTTTTATATAGTTTAAAGTTAAAGCTGATTAAAGATCGAAATAAAAAAAATTGAAATTTTTAAAAGATAAAATACATAAAGAATAACGTTTAAAACCATTATTTTTTAAATAATAGATGTTAATTTATGGCTACGATGAATACAAAAAAATCAACAAAAATATGAATACTATTTATGCAAATTCGAGAATATTATTATGTAAAAACGGAAAATAATAAATAATTTCTATAAAAAACTCCGAATTCTTCATTAGATTCTAACATTAATTAAAAACCTAAACTGATCAATAAATAAAATTTATTTTATAGTAAAACCTGTTTACTACGACGAAAATAAAAATAAAAATTTAATTCCTTTTACCAATCTCCTGCGATAAATTATTTTTGAGTAGTACTAAGCGACCAATTCGTTAGATAAAAACATGTTCTAAAATACTATTAATACATTCTAAATATTAATTCAGATTGTTTCAGTCAGATAATGTCAAACATTGAAGAGTTTAAACAGTTACTAATGGATGCTGATTTTTTTTAACTATTTATAAAAGAAGACACGAAATTTATATTCGCTATAAAGTTATATAAATTTTATTCACTCGTTTATTATTTTATCGGATATATTTTTTTACTTAAATCACTTTACAATATAGTCGATATTTTTTTATATATAAAATGAAACTATAAAAACTTTCATAATGTAAAATTATATCCTGTAAAATTTGATACGAACTCGAGATATGATAGTCAGTAATATAAAACGATATGTTACTATCACCTCGAATACGTGTGCTATTTTACATAAATTTCTTAAGTATTAAAAGGTATTTTAAAATTAAAAAAAAATGTCAGTGTCAAATCAACAATTTATATATATATATATATATATATATATATATATATATATATATATATATATAATTTATGTAATTGCAATAAAAATAAAATCACTCAACCATGAATGGCACTTATGAAAATATTAATTTATTTTCTAATGTATTTTTTTAAGTATATTGAAAATTAATTTATTACTAGACAAAAAAAGGTGTCACGTTAAAAACTGTGTCGAGTAATATACTTTATAAATACATAATTCAATGTCTATATAAGTAAAATTAAGATATATATTAATTATTAATCTTATTTATATTGATATTTTTTATTTAAAAAATGATTAAAATATTTTTTTAAAAAAAAATATTTATGTTATAGGTAAAAAATACCTCAAATATTTTATAAAGAAATGCCTTTTCACAAGTATTATCAAAAAATACCAACATTTATTTCTGTAAAAGAAGACATGAACATTTTACATGTCTAGAATATACTATTTATTTTGGTACGGTATTAAATTCGTTTCTGGGATAAATCTTTTTTATAAAAAAGGAATGCACAATCGTATACTAGATTAAGACGAGCACAGGTAAAAATCATCCAATACAACCGTTATTTTTGTATCTGAAAATTTTATTACCCAACAATAAATTATTTTTAACGGCATTTTTTATTATATTATTGTATATAAAAGAAACTCGTATTTTATTTTCAGAAGTAAAATGGGTCAAAATAAAAACAAGTAAATATAAAAAAATGTACTACTTAATGATAAAACCATATTTTTTAAAATAAGTTGTTCAAGATTTTTGAAAAACGCTTTTTATATAAATTGGTAAATAATTACACACGAATAATTATTTTCAATAAAAATATGATTGATATAAATAATAATAATAATAACTTAAATTTGTGCGTGAATAACTAAGCTGATATAGAAATTCAGGCTTCGGCGTTGATTACAAGAACAGACAGGTAATTTCATAACCGACTTATAAATTACATACAAATACAAGTAGTAGTTGAACGTTAATTTTGAATTTCATTTCTACAGTAATTGCTTTATCTATATCTGCACTATCATTAATTCTTTCCCGCACGATGAAAAATTCAAATCCCATATAACGTTCCTTTAAACTACATCCGTGGAAAATGTGAAACTCGTCGTAATACCACGTCATCAATTTGAGAATGTTTCATTTTAATAGAAATTAAAATAATTGCATTAAAAAGAAAACGAGGACAAACCGCGGATCTGCTATACACTATATTTTCGATGATGAAATGGAAAATTTAATCTTGTATTTTTGATTAAGTTTTGGTATTTATCCTCAACTAGAATGACTATTTTGTTTAATTATAGTTCTTTATTTTTAAAAAAGGAATCGAACTCAGTATGTAACTATATATTAAATTATTTCAACTTAAAAATCAATGTAGTAAAAACACTCAATCATGAGAAAAAACACTAACCAATCAAGTAAAAATGCTTTTCTTAATTGATAAATGAACAAATAAATTATGTATACAATTTTTAATCTTGGAAAATATATTTCAATAGATATTAATTGAAATGGAATTTGATTTCTGATTAAATACTTCGATGTGCTGTTCTGTCTAGTTATAACTAGTTTTCATATTTACATATTTTCAGTTTATAGATATTTATATATCGAGTTAATTAAAGAAAAATGTAACGATTATCAAACACATCTTTTGTCAAAGAGTTAATTAAAATTACGATACACAGGGATAGAAAAAGTTTTTTTAATTTTATTTTTAGATTAAAAAAACATAAAAAAATGATTCGATAATTAAAAATATGTGTAAGAGTGTTATTTTAAGATTTTTACATTTTTTTATCGACATTAAAAAATTATGTATAGAGGGGGGTGGAAGAATTAAAGGATAGATAGAAAGATAGAAAAAGAAAATTAGATCGATATGTGAATGTATTAAAATATTCAAAATTGCTAAATAATATAGGGTTATCCAAATATGACGCCTAGATTTGTGTTTTATTAAAAAGAAACATGTATATATAGAATGGTGTATAGAGAAACATGTGTATAATTTATTTTGTTTCTTTTTAATAAAACACAAATCTAGATGTCGCATTCGAATGACTATATATTTATAATAATATACATTATCAATAATTAAAAAAACATATTCAACTAACAAAATACATCATTTTGAGAATAGTTCTTTAAATATTTTTTTAATCAATCATTAAATAATTAATTTTTGATTATTAAAAATTCTTTGAAGTAAATTTTAAATGAGATACTAAACTGTAATGTGATTTTTTTGCTATTTTATCAGTAGAAAATAGTATGAATATAAAAAAAAATTAAATGATATTCTAATAATTTAACCACTTTTATTTATGTATGAATATGTTAAAATGAGAAAATTAGTAATTGTGAAATGGAAGAAGATTACTGAATGTGGAATGTTTTGAGAAAGGCCTTCATCCAGTTTAATGTTTATACGACTTTACAAACATTTTCAATAAAGGCATTTAAATAATGAATCTGATCTGAAAAACAACTCTATTGAAATTTATTTTCAAACCATAAAACGAAACTTCACGAATTTCATAATATCTAATTATTTATTGTAATCGATATGTACGTTTATAAAAAAATATGTGGAAAAACAAACACTCGAACGCCCTAAAATTTTTTAATAATTTAAATTATATCGATGAAAAAATTTAGATTCAAAAAATTATAAAGTACATTTTTTTATCAAAAATTTTTTTAAATGACACGTTTATAATGAAAAAAACGTCTTCCATATTTTTCAATTGAAAAATGTTTTTTTTAAATCAGTTTAAGCCTATAATATATTTATTGAAATGCAATCGTTCATGAAAAAATAATATATAAATTATTTTGTAAACAACCTTTCACAATTTATTATTTTTATTCTTTAGATATTTAATTTAGGATAAGTGAAAATGATTTATATTGAATTTCAAACGAGATACGAAATTGTCATGTCCATGTTTTGCAATTTTCTTTTTATAAAAAAAATATCCATTAAAAATATACTATTCGTTAATTATATTTTGCTCATTTTTGTATGTATTTATGTATATGTAAATATAAATAATTAAATATAGAATCATCCAAATGTTACGCCTAGATTTGTGTTTTATTAAAACAAACTATACAATGTTTCTTTTTAATAGAACACCAATCTAGACGTCACATTTGGATGGCTCTATATTTCTTAAAAAAAAGTACTGAATTTGATCTAATATACAATTTCAGTATAAGACTATTCAAATAAAATTAATTTATGTATTTTGTACTTCTTATAATTTTTAGAAACTAAACAATAAACAATTGTCGCAGTTCGAAAAATTTAATATTCAAAACAGAATGATAAATTTATAACAAATACATATTTAAATTTACTTCTAACTACAATTTCTAATAAATGTCCATTGACTAACATCTAATGACAGTACATACAGAACATAATTTACGATTTAGATACGCAAATATGCGACATATTCAAGGAATTCAGTTTAAAAAAATACCCATTCCCGTGAATCGCAACTAAACGAGCTACGTAGTATAAAGCGTACATATGAATTCCGTGAAATAATTAAAAACCAATACACATTCTCAATCATGGCATTAATGCAAAACAGGTAAAATTCACAAGGTGAAATATAAATAACGAAATTGTATATTTTTCCTTCTGTCGCCACAATTATAAGAAGGTTATTAGCACGATTAGTCGTCAAATCGTCTTTATAAGATTTAATTAAGACAACTAGGTAAATTCTGTAATCTAAATTTTTGTCTGGAAATTAATTATCAAACATCGTTAGAAATATCTGTACTGTTATAAACCTGATGACAGTATTTGTAATAACAGACGTTTAATTACAATAATTCTAATTTAGAATAATATTTATTTATAATAAAATAATAACAATTCCTAGTAACTGTTTATTATGAAGATTTATATCGTAAACATGCTTTCAAATATGCAAATACTAAATTTAAAAGGAATTATTAAACAACTATGAAATATAAATAGATCTTTCTTGGAAATGAAATTAATTTTCAATTCACATTTTTTGTGCAAAAATCATAATTAATAAAATTTAGAATTTATGTGTAATTTTTAACATTTGAAAACAATTTACATATATTTTGTTGTTGATTCTATGCATCGCTTTATATTTACATGGAATATGTGTAGTTATTTTCAATGAAGATATTAATAATGAATTCGAATTAAAATACTCTATCGAAATTTGTTTTCAAGCCATAAAATGTGACATACGAATTTTATATCTAATTAATTACTGTTTTCAGTATACAGATTCACGAAATATTCAATTTATGTAAAACAATAAATACTTGTTGAATTTTTTTGGTAAAATTTATATATTACCTACTTTAATAAAATTGTGGGCCAAAATATAGACGTTTTTTCAAGCATGAAAACTAAAAATTGAATTCCTATCGAAAATTCTATTTAACCTAAAAAAAACACCTTTATATGCATAAAAGTTTGTGTGTGTATGTTTGTGAATGCATATATGAATATAAAAGTTTTTTTTTAGGTTAGATAGAACTTTCGATGGAGATTCAATTTAAAGTTTCACACTTAAAAAACACCTATGTAATGAAAAATATGAACAGTATTGAATGATTTAAAAAACGAAGGAAATGAAGAAACATATATTAAACTTTAAAGAAGTATTTATAGAAATACATCCTCTATACAAGTCCACGAAAAAGTAGCTTTATTTAAAATTATAAAAGTGAGTAAAATAGGTCGACATATTATTAAAGTTACTTTTACAACAAAATTATAAGAAATATTTAAGATACTAAACTGGGAATCTAGAGGAATTAAAAAAAACGTGATACTTTATCATTTAATGCTGAAAAAAATATTTTTTCGGCAACTGAACTAGAAAAAAGAATTAGATAAGCAAGCCAAAATCTTATGTTGAATGACAAAAGTATTGAATAATGAATTTGTAAATTAGAGGATAATCGAATTAACGAGGTCAAAAAAAGTGACTTGGGATTTTTTTCAAGAAGTATATTACACGTTTATCAATAAACGTTTTGGTATCTAAAAATGTATATTTAAAAGAAGTTTACACAATTGTTTCAATAAAAAATATTTAAAAATAAAACAGATATGGTTATTCTCCTGTAGGTTCTCTGAAAAAAGACCACTGCTGCTCAGATTTGAATCGTATAAAAACAAACAATTAAGATTTATTTTATATATTAAAATATGTAATTTTTGAACGATCAGTTTTTCGAAATATTAATTTGGAACAAAATGAATACATTCTAATTTGAAATTTCGATTTTTGATGAAAAATTCGTTTTTAGTCATGCAACAGAAAAAAATCCTTCGTTCAAGGACTAGTTTTTTGTATCTATAATAAGATTGCAAAATTTTAAATAAATCAATGAAGTCATTTTCGAGATATTTTGGTCACCGATTTTAAAAATGTAATTTTTAGAATAAAATGTTTAAAAATTC
The DNA here is from genome assembly GCA_029203775.1 of Neoneuromus ignobilis. Taxonomy (NCBI): domain Eukaryota; kingdom Metazoa; phylum Arthropoda; class Insecta; order Megaloptera; family Corydalidae; genus Neoneuromus; species Neoneuromus ignobilis. Next base: position 6,755,201 of record CP092092.1, read on the forward strand.
AAAACTAGTTTACACAAATATTTGTAAAAAAAAACACTAGTATGCTATACCGTCATGAATTTTAGTAGAATTACTTTGAAACTTTCCGGAAATAATAAAGACATTATATTTACAGAAAATATCAAAATCTAAAAATTGATTTTGTCGATTTTCTGACTAAGCACAAGCCTTTAAAAGGAGTAGTAGTAGAGAAAATTAAAAATTATACGTATCTACAACAATTTCATTCAAATCAAGGAACAAGATGAATTGAACAGGAGAATAGAAAATAATGATGTTTGGGATGGAATTTATATATTACGAAGTAGAATATTTCTCTATTTTCAATAAAAGCATCCTACTTTTCCTTATTTATAGCAGAGAAATATATAAAAACGATAAAATGGCCATGAGCACGGCATATAGCAACAAAACAATAGATGGACAAAAATCATTATGAAGTAGAAACCAAGGGACAAAAAGTGATATACAGGAAGAAACCCTACCAAAAATAGAGGCATGTTATTGTAAACTATTAGAACCAGATGAGATTTACTGGAAATAGGTAACAATGGAAGATTCTTGGGAAAACCTTTAAGAAGACCTAATGACATTCAATGAAGGATTCATTCAGTGGAGAGTTTAAAGTTTTTAAGATAATTTATAGATATATATATTTGTATGTGTGTATATAAAGAAAAACATTAATAGAAATATTATTTTAGCATATTTAACCCTTAACGGTCGTATGTCACTTATGACGTGACATTACAACTTTGCTCATCAGTCGTATGTCACGTGTGAGGTGACAAGACTGAACAAGTAACAATGTCCTCATTGCTGAATGTACACACTGTATGTTTTTACTGTTTAATTCTTACTCGATAGCAGACAACACGTTCTGTCATATTTCAACAATTATTTTACTTTAATTATAATATTTTATTCCTCCAAAAATAAATAAAGAAAACTATAGCAATATGGAAAGTAACAGTGATAGTTGTAGTGAAATATGTGAACATTTTGAATATTCTGCAAGTGATTTTAATTCTTGTGATGAAGCTGCATATCTTGCAACATAATTCCCAAGGGAAACATAATGACTGCATTGTATGTTCCAATCGGAAGTTATTTGGAGGAAGAAAGACGACAATATACTTCTGCGAAACTTGTAACAGAAAACCATTCCTTCGTGTAGGAAAATGTTTCCAAAAATACCACACATTGAAAAAATATAAATAACATTTAAGCTTGAAGATTACACGTTTAATAAAATGTAAACATTGAAAGTGTAAATATAAATATTTTTATGTATAAAACTATCTTTTTATATCAAGTAATGTTAGTTCCTTTTCTCTTACAATAAGCACTTAAATATATCTCCGACCTAGTGGAAAGTGAAGTACAAAATGCTAACGTCCGATAAGGGTTAAATTAATTAAACATTAGAATCAGTATTTTGTATAAAAATTGCACAATCAATAAATATACAAGAACATTTCAGTTATGAACTTGGTTGGTGTATTTATTATTACTATCATATGGATAATAAATGCCTGATGGAGTAACAAAATAAATAATACGATTGTCTGTAACGTAATATAACATGTGATTCTTACGGAAATTTTAAACCAGTCAATGAAAGACTCTATTTTACGACCATCGTTGAAACGATTCTATTTTATATATATATATATATATATATATATATATATATATATATATATATATATATATATACGTACTTAAAGGGTAAGATGTTAATAAAGAAAAGAGATAATATATATCGATGTTATATTATTGAAATATAGTGTGTGTCTGTATGTGAGTGTGTGCATATAATCTTATCTATTATTATCATCATCGTCGTATCAACCCTGTGACCTTGAACTCAGGTAAACTTTAACCGAACGATATAAAATATTGTAAGAGGTGAGTTGTACGTGTTCCACACACCACTATATACGAAAAGTATAACGTTCAAGGTGAAACTATAATTCGACAAAACCACCCTAACACGTCGACCAAAAAGCTGTGCGACGAAGCAATTGACGCACCCGACAACAGAGACGACGCACTGATAGAACGTAGTCGCTCTCTATCGTCGCCGATGACATTTTTAAAGGTCAAAACAACAACGCAGTATGCCCGTATGAGCACCCATACCCGCGACCATCCAGACCGGTGGTGGAAACGAAGAAAAAAGTACCGGTAGCCGGGCGTAGAAAGAGACGCGGACACTGTGCGACCGGGAGCCGACTAGCCTTCCGCATACAGAGTCGAGTTCCTCCTGGATATCCAGGATAAGTGCGTCTATCCCTACTCTGCTAGGTGTACGAGTAGACAGAGATGGCCCGTGCGATGCGCTCGCACGACAGAGACGAACAGTCCGGTGATTGGGATGATGAGTGGTGTTTTTAGTAATAGGATCGAATACGTGGAAGCGGTACAACGTTTATTATTATTTTTATACTTAGACGTGAATGAAAGTGCAACACAATTTAGAAGATGTGATATCTCGAAGGCCAAGTTTTGAACTTTACGTAGTACATAAATAGATTTTTTTTCGGTTGAATCTCATGCTCGTTCCGAATCTATAATTAAACATTAAATATAAACAAACGAGAGAAAGAGAACGGAGCTTTAAAATAGAATATACAACACAAGACTGTCGAACTTACTACGAGGAGTCGGTGTAGAATAACACAACTATTAATCATCTATTAACAACTTTACTATCTTTATAAAGTAACCATTAATAATCATTAAATATCTTAATCGAATAACAATGTGTATAATAACGAACATAACACGAATAATTTATAAAAGGTTTTATTATTAAATCGTTTAGATATGGAAATTTAATATTTATCTTCATTAACAATTAAATTTTCAAAGCTCTGCACGATTTTATGGATGATTTTCTTTATCGTTACTATTTCCGTTAGAGTTGATATTTTTTTATATATCTGTTTGAAAATATATTACTATCACATTTCAAAAAATACTATTATTCATACAAATAAAAAAAATAATCATCGATAAAAATGACAAAAAATATATTACATAATAATTAATGGATTTTATTCAAATTTATCTCTTTTTTCTATTAAATGAAATAAGCACTATTTTCCATAAACATGAATAAATTAAATAAAAATATCCATAGAGTGAATTACAAAAAAAAGAAAAAAAATTAAATAGTAATCAAAAATAATTTTGTATACAAATTTACATTCTCGTATGCATACACAATTATTAAATAGAAGGTTATATTTTATAATATACAAGTTGCAAAAAATTTTGCATGGTTAAAATTATGTATTGATATTTTTTTTTAAAAAAAACATGAAATAATTTCTGAGTAAATAACAATACATGAATAATGAATAAAGAAATAGTAGAATGTATTATAAAATTCAACATACAAGTTAATTTATATGTAAAAATAAATTTATATGTATATATAAAATAGAATTTCACTCTTTCATTAATATTACAATAAATAGAATTTATTGTAGTATGAAAAATATATTACTGAATTTCCATTAAAAATATTTAAAAGTAATTATTTTGACTAACTGTCCAGATTTTAGTATTTTTTTTCAAATGTTTAAAGAAATTCGTTATTTGTGAACAATTAAACAAATCGAATTGCAATTATGAAAAAAATATCAAGTATTAAAATCATAAATGAAAAGTATTAAAATCATAAATATAATGCTTTATTTTACTTTAAAAGTCTAATTGAAAATATTTTTTTACATTAGGAAATTTAGACAATTTTATATAATATACATTTTAATGTGCATGATTTTAAAATAAAACTAATTGAAATAGAATGAAAAAATATTTTTTAATGTACGAAATTTAATTTCGAATCAATTTTTTGTCAATGTAATATAAAATAACCACAATTTGTATTTATTTATTTATTTTTACTTGGACGAAAGATTTTATCCAAAAAAGGACTAATAAATCAAATGCATTCAATAAGAATTATTTTTTTTTAAAAAAACAAGTATATTAATTATAATTCAATATTTAATTTATTTTATACTTAAAATTTATAAATTCGTTTTCTTGTGAAAAGTAAAAAATTATAATTTATTTTCAATAAAAAAATCAACTATTGTACATAAATACAACAAGATTACTTCAAAACTTCGATAATTATTTACACCTTTTCCATTATAAGAATTATTTTTCTAAGAACTAAGTACATAATTTTATTTATAATTTTTCCTATGACAAGTTATGTACTATTTTTAGTGTATTTATTTCTATTTTTTACAAAAATTGAAATTAAATAATTTTTCATAAAAATGTTTTATATTTTCATTAATTATTAAAAATTATACAGCAGACTAACACAGAATCATTTTTAAAAAATATAATATGCAAATTTTACTAAAAACAATAATAATAAAAAATACTATTTAAAATATGGATCTCCACAATCTTAAATAAACTCGTAATTATAAAATATGAGCCATTACACCTGCCTAAAATTTTAAATCCAAGAGCAACAACCCTTTTAGGGAACAAGTTTCTATGTTAAATAAACGTTTTAGTGAACCCTCCTTAAATAAACATAGTGGAATTAAGAGGGATTCATTTTCATTTTAAAGATACGATATGATCGAGGAAATGACTCTAAAGTCAACAGTCATGGATCATTGTTTAGATTTATTACAAGCTGCATACGTTTGTTCTAAAAACCGAACGTTTAGATTTATTTAGATCCATTAAATACATATGTTTACTTTATATCAAAAATGGAACTGTTATTTTATACTAAAAATAAACGTGTGAGCTTTAGAAATCGTATAAATCCTTAAAATTGAAATGTGAACAAGAGAAAATAAATATCAATACCTTTTATTAATTTATACTCGTTGTTAACAAACACTATTTATAATCTAAGCAAAAAAAATAACAATGTGTTATAAATTTCTTGTTATAAAAGTTTAAGAATATTATTTAATTATTGATATTTCTAGTCAGAGTTGAACTAATATTAAACTCTGGTCATGTTTCACTCAACTGGTCATAAAACACGTAAAAGTTTGTTTCATTACGTCTAGTCAAAGTGACCAGTTATCAAGCTCTAATCTGACCAACTTAATCGTATGCTGTTAAATAAAGTTGTACAGTGAGCTGCTTATAGTTTAAGTGACGATAAAGTTTATACTTTATGTTCTATGAGATGCATTGTGAAATTAAAATTTTATCTACCGAACACACCATAATGAAGTCATTCTGTTAATTCTACATGTAAAGAAAAAAAAATTAAAAATTAAAAAAAAATCACGATATTTAAATGGAAAAGATAATTTATATAAACAAATCAGAGTATAATTTAAAGCACGTTAACCCCTGGAAGACAAACGACAAGTCAAACTCGAACACTACTTTCTAAATCTTCTTCGCGAAGAACGTGACATCCGTTTAATTTTTTATGTTATTCTCTATTTGTCGACGACGTTTTCCGCTTTGATTATTTCGCAAGAGAACTTAACTACATTTTTATCACACTATTCGAATTAAATGAATTCGAAATAAAATTTTAAAAAAAAACTATACATCATTTTTATAATTAAAGACGAAATATAAAAAAGTAATTGCATGTTAACCTATACTAAAAATATATTTTTCAAACTCATTTATGAAACTGTTTAAGTCACGTAAGTATTACATTGCTCAAGGTGAAATTGAGAATTTATTTTTAATATTACCAAAAAAAAAATTATATATATTATAGAGAAACAATTATAATTGGGTCATCCCTGCAGAATAAAAAAGTCTTGAGCAAAAAACATTATTAATGTAAAGTATTAAAATACCGCCCTTCGAAATTATACATTAGTACCCTTCAGGCAGAGAAAAAGCACCCCCAACGAAATATTACAATACGAATCAGTCTTAGTACGGTACACAGTATGTGACGAGCGTAAATGTTTGAAAATGCATGTAGGAAAAGAGAAATTGCGTATCATGGGAAAAGGCAAGGGTTGGACGGTCGATGTAACTGTCAAAAATAGACAGTAGCTAAATGTGCGAGCTTTTTTCAGCTGTTGGAAAAACTTTATATCGTAAGCGCTTATATATATATATATATATATATATATATATATATATATATATATATATATATATATAAAGTTTTTTGACCGTTACGACATTAAATTAATTGAACCTTTTGACTTATTAAAATATTTAATTCATTAAATGTTTCCTTTTTGTGTACAGCGTTTAAAAAGTTGATTTTTTAAAAAAATCGTTTGATGGTCGTTTTTCAAATCTCGCAATTTCTAAAAAAACACAATGTAAATTTCATTTAAAATTATTTTTAATAGAACTAAACTTATCAACTATTTCCATTAGTTGTACAAAAGATATTCAAGATATCTCTTTTCCAATTAAAAAATATATTATACACATATGACGTCATGTAGATTGTACAGACGGACAGTTTTTAAATTGTTCTCTACATACATACTGCGTATGAAAAAAATACGGTTTCTATTAACGAACCGAAACTATTTAACGAGAACGTAACGTAAAAAGCAATGTTATTAACACATTTCACAACAGATGATTGTTTCTTCAGAGCTTTTAACACATACGAGCAGATGTGTAATTATTAGTCATATCTATATAAAAAACGTAGATAAGAAAGACCAGTTGTTTATCATATAAAGTATAGAAGGATTAATGAACGTCTGAAAGAACGAATTCTTAAGAGTGTTACATAGCGGTCAATGAAACGTTATTTTATTATTATTGTTGGTGTCGTCATGGTTCTTTTTGGAATTAAAATCTACACATGCATTTACAAACATGAATATATATATATATATATATATATATATATATATATATATATATATACACACACACATACACACACACACACATATATATATATATATATATATATATATATATATATATATATATATATATATATATATATATATAAACATTTAATTATATTTCTGTTCACTCATTGTATTTGAATTATCTTATTATATACATACAGTTAATAATATGCCACAAAGATGCAATAATTAACCACTTGAAAACATTTTTCTGAATAAAATAAAGAATTAAATACAAATCTGGTTAAGAATTAACAGACAAAAATTAAATAATATGTTTTTTTATGATAGCAGGACTAATGGATATGTATTTTCACTGTTCCACTAGCTTGAATATTAAAAATATTAATATTTTTACAAACAGGTAAGAACAATGTTATTTTATTTTAAAGATAACGGTAAAAAATTCTAATACTAGTTTCAAAATTAATCAACAATCTTTGGTTTAGCTAATTTCAAAAAATTGAAAAAATATTGTATCATCTTTTGCTCTATTGATACAAAAATATATATTAAAAAATCTACTTCAAAATATCTTACCATATGTTAATACTACAAAATGCAACTTGTTTTTGGAAAATATATGGTAAAATTTGGAACTTTTTCAGAAAAATAAAAAACGCAATATTTTTGAAAACAATTTATAAAAATCTTAATATTGTTTTTTATGTATATAAATGACGATGGTTATTTTTAAATAACATATTCAACTTGTGAATTTTATAAATTCTTACTACACATTTTACAAAAATTATTTTTTTCATAGAAGTCATGAATAAAACTAAACTTAAATATTTTTATAGATATATGTGTGAATATAGAAATTAAAATGTTAATTATATATATATATATATATATATATATATATATATATATATATATATAATATTACAGCTACATTTATATGTAATAGACAGCTACCGTATTTATTTTATTAATTATTAATTACCCAATAAAATCTAATTACTGAACCTAAACATAAATGTATCAGACACCCGTTTTCTTAGAAATTCAATAGTAACATTAATATGGTAATTTCTCAATGGTGTCTAATACATATCAGCATATAACTGTATTTATAGAAAAAAATATTAAAAATTTAGTATGAGTTATGGATTAAAATCTTACCAGCAAGCAACATTTTTCATTCAATTCTATAAGTTCTTTAAATATAAACACAATTTATATAGACTGTTTTTTTAAGCGTGATAGAACTTTAAATTAAATCCCTATCAAAAATTCTATCTAACCTAAAAAATAAATAAAAATAAAACACCTTTATATATACATGTGTGTGTATATAAAGTTTTTTTTAGGTTAAATGAAACTTTCGATAGGGATTCAATTTAATGTTCTATCACGTTTAAAAAACACCATTATATATATATATATATATATATATATATATATAAAGGAAAATATGATGCTGATTACGTGTTCATGTATTTATAAAACAGGAGTATTTTTTTATAATACGTAGTAATCTTACCTCTAGAATTCCTAGAATTTTACACAAAAGAAAAACCGCGTAATACATACACATGTACACAAATAAAACATTCAAAAAGCATTATGTATATGTATGTATGTATACATATATAGTTTAGTTTATAGATACTTATGTGTATGTGTATATAAAACGAAGGTAAAAAATACCTCGTCAAAAATTAAACCACAGTGGATGTATGCATCATGACCCATTTTTCTGACGAACATCAACAACAGGTTTTTGCAAATAAAAATACTAACTGACAAATGTACATGTATGTAGAATACGTAAATACGTATATAAATAAACAATTTAATATATATATATATATATATACATATAGTGTGTGTGTGTGAGATTGAATACAAATACTGAAAACAGGTAATTCTTAATTGGTAAGATACTTTTTTAAAAAATCTGATGTTTCGTGTAAAACAGGATTTTACAAATGACTGAATATTCATTAAAGTCTGAATAGATATTCTTTAAAGCTTTTGTTTGATTTCACAAAATGTAAAAGTTACTAACCTATTGAATATTTCTATGAATAATAGATATGTTAAGTAAAAAGTAACATTGAATGAGTGGATATAGATTTCGAGTTGACATTAGCATAAAATATAAATATATAACAATGTAAAGTAATATTTTGATCTGATTATGTTGCTTGTTTACGAAATATTGAAATTATGAATAAATTATTTACTACATTTGACATAAAATATTGATTTTTATATACAAGTTACATTCATTTTTTTCTTATATATATATATATATATATATATATATATATATATATATACACACAAACATTTTTCCAAAAAATTCTTAAAAATCTTAAGGTACCATAAATTAAAGTATCTTAAAAATTTAAATATTTATGCATTTTAAAATGTTTGAAATATAAGTGTATTTATTCTTCCATATTGTTTATTTTTATATTATAGACTATTTAATAAGTTACAGTTTATTTTTTATTCAAAATGATTTATATATATATTTATATATATATATATATATATATATATATATGTATGTATGTATAAAAGGAAGTAAACCTTACATAAAAAATCCTCAGAAAGACTCTGACGATGATGGCGTCGCCATCGAAATGGATCAGCCGATATAATTATAGATTATATAATTATAAATAATAAGTGAACAATAAATTATTGAACACTTTAAATTATTGTGGTGTTGGGGTGAAAATTCATTTGTGTAAAAAATCCTCACCAATCTGCCTGCTGGTTAGTGTTGTGAGTATGACCAAATATTAGTGAATAGTAACATTTATTGAACCTTTCGCCCAACAATGGCAAAAAAAAATAAATGTTCATACTTGGAACTATTGTAAGAAATTAAAAATTATGACTACTTTAATATTTATGAATATATTTTAATGAATATTAATTAAATTAAATAAATGTTATTCAAAACGAAACTAAAAATTGCATTTAAAGGAAAATATAATATTACAACCAATTTAAGAAATTTAACACGGAGAGTACTATTCCATATTAGTGATATTACAAAATAATCATTTTTTTAAATTAAATCCTACAGTTTGTTAGATAAATCTACATAGCATCAAATGCATCAATTATTCAATAATATCACTATTTATTTGATCCTATTATTCCCACAAACGCTCTTTTAGAATATTTTTGTTCCTAATTATGTTTACTTAATGAATATTTTAATTTCTTCCAAAAATTCAATTTAAATTGATGTAAGGTGCGCATATCAGTGTTTATATAGTCATCCAAATGTGACGCCTAGATTTGTGTTTTATTAAAAAAAAAACAAAAGAAAATATACACCGCCCTAAACATATGTTTCTTTTTAATAAAACAAATCTAGGCGTCACATTTGGATGACACTATATAAATAGTTATAGAAGTTCGCAGTTTTTTCGATACATTATAAAAAAAATCCATTTTTGTCACACTCGAATATTCTGTAAAATTCCAAACATTTCTTAACAATTTTCATTAACTCTAATCATTTGTTTAATTAGAATTGTAATAAATTATCTAACAAATATAATTTTTGAAATAGTTAATATTTTCTTGTTTTTCTTGAATTAAATACTCAACACACACATATATATATATATATATATATATATATATATATATATATATATATATATATATACAAATATTTGGTATTTAAATTCATATCTATATTTAAGTTATATTAACTTATGATATTTTTCTGGATGAGTAAAAAATAAACTTTTTTTGTAAGTCTATTATAATTTACAATGCATATTTTAGAACGTATTATATTTTTTTATAGAAAAAAAAAATACTCAACGTATTATATTTTATTAAAATCGTTGTCAGTCAGGAATAAATTTTTAACGATTGTTATATTAAAATATATTTAAAATATTCAGTGCTTGTGATTATTAGTTACTATTTTGATAATTTATAAAAGGAAATTACTTGATTGGTTATTTTGAAATTTCGTATTGATTACTTTACACAAATGAATTTTTTTTTAATAATTTAAAGTGTTCAGTAATCACTTATTGTTCACTTGTTATTTATAATCATATAATTTATAATTGTATCGGCTGATCCATTTCGATGGCGACGCTATCATCGTCAGAGCCTTTCTATATGATGATGGCGTCGCCATCGAAATGCATCAGCCGATATAATTATAAATTATATAATTATAAATAACAAGTGAACAATAAGTGATTATTGAACACTTTAAATTATTGTGGTGTTGGGATGAAAATTCATTTGTGTAAAGTTACTTGGTTATCCAAATTATTCAGTACTAATTTCTCGAATCCATTAAGAGAACTAATACTTTTATGACCAATACACACACACACACAGAGAGAGGGTCATTCAAATGTGACGCCTATATTTGTATTTTATTAACTCTTTTCACTCGAAGTTTTTTTTCATTTATATTACCAACAACTCGAAGCAATTTCAATAGAAAAATCATATTCACATATTAGAAAATGATATGCGCAGTAATAGTTTTTTTTTACAGTTACATAAATAAATCTTTCTTGAACAGATATAATTTGCAATTTGTTAAAAGAATAAATGAAGTTATTACGATTTGTAATATGTTATGAACTGAAAATTATTTGCATTGTCTCCATAGCGGAGCCCTCGAGTTTGAAGATAAATTTTAAATGGCTCCGCTCCGGAGCCCTCGAGTGCAAAGGGTTAAAAACAAACATGCGTAAGTTTCTTTTTAATAAAACATAAATCTAGGCGTTACATTTGGATGACCTTTAAATGTAAATATATATCTATATACACATATACATATACACACACATACATACACAGATATATTACTTTAAAAAATACATATACATAAGGTATTTTTTAAAGAAAAAACGGAATAAACATTAAGTATTCGCCGACTTAACATAGCTTTAATAATTTTATCATTGACCCATGTCTCTGGGTCTATTATTTTCACTCGAAAAGAATCCGTATAAAAAATTTACAAATGTAATATGTATATATATATATATATATATATATATATATATATATATATATATATATATATATATATATATATTAATCAGAATCATTAGGAGCTGAGGTGACCTCAAACAGTATGCATGAAATAACAACATGGCAACTCGAATAAAATGTAACAACAAAGCATAAACTGTGTATACACGGTTCACGCTGGCTGACCACTAGTTTATGTCCGGCCGACAGTCCATCGCGATGTACGCGGTGATCAGTAGGCATAGCGCTGCGTTATGGCCGTCTCGCTTGCACCAACGGATGAAAAACGTATTTTCATATTTTCGAAATGGCCGTCTATACTTTCACACATACATACAAATACATATATATATATATATATATATATATATATATATATATATATATATATATATATATATATATATATATATATATATATCACATTTACTATTTATAAATACATACGTAAATAATTCACGTATGTGTATATTTTAAATACAAATGTGTATTATTACACCTTGAGAACTATGCTGATGAAATTATTTCTAATTATATATACTTCAAGTACCATCCACTAAACAGCTTCAGGTGTTTTATTGTAATTGTAATTATATATATATATATATATATATATATATATATATATATATATATATATACATCTGTGTGTGTGTGTGTGTGTGTGTATGTTATGTATGAATATATTTTCAGAGCAAATATAAATACATCCAATTACATTTTAAATTTCATGAATAAAATATATTTATCTTTTAACTATCAGTTCCAGTAATTTACTTACATAAAACTATTATAACGTTATTTATTGGAAAAAAATCGTTTGATAAATAGAGCGTCACATGTCAATAACACTGATAAATCTACAAGTTACGTTTCAAGAAAATATTGCTCTGACTAGAACGTACAGGTGGCATGCAAATTCTTTAATATAAAATAGATTGTAATTGTATTATCGTTTTATTACGCAATACTTCATTTAGTATCATTTTTTCCTTTTTAATAATTTCGAATAGTCGAGTAAAAATACGATTTCTGAATATGTATCCGAAAATCAAAATGACTGTTTAGTGAATCAGTTATAGAGGTCTTATTCAAAGTAAGGTAAAAATTAGATATAAATGAATTACTCACAACAGATACAAAAAAATTAATTGTGTTATTAATCACTTATTGCTCATTTTATTCATTAATACGCATTTTGATGATCAATGCCATCGAATGATTTTGCATTACGAAATTGTATAGGGTCAACCAAATGTGAGGCCTAGATTTGTGTTTTATTGAAAAGAAACAAAAAAAAGTATACATATGTTTCTTTTTAATAAAACACAAAATATAAGCGTCACATTTTTTGATTAAATATTTAGTATAGTATTTGATATTAATTTAAAATGTTCAATTATTTTATATAAAACATTACGGTAGATTTTTTAATTTGATAGAATAATTTGATTTCTTGGATAAATTGTGAAAATGAAAATGGGTCGTAGTGAAATACGGTCATTTCCGCCATATTTTACTTTATTACTTCCGGAAAGGTAAAAACGCAGTGCAAGCTCAGAAAAAAATATGTGCGGTTTATGGCGAAGACTCACTAAAAGAACGCCAATGTCAGAATTGGTTTGCTCGTTTTCGTTCCGGAGATTTTAATCTCGAAGATGCACCACGGTCTGGACGCCCAACTGAAGTTGACGACGACAAAATAAAGGCAATGATCGAAAATAACCGGCGTAGTACGACACGAGAGATCGCAGAGAAGCTTCACATAGCACATACAAGCGTTGAAAGACATTTAAAACAACTTGGTTATGTTGATAAGCTCGATATTTGGGTTCCCCACAAGTTGAAAGAAATTCATCTCGTCAAACGAATTTCCATCTGCGATTCAATGCTGAAACGTAACGTTACCGATCCATTTTTAAAGCGAATCATAACGGGCGATGAAAAATGGGTTGTTTACGACAACGTCGTGCGAAAAAGATCATGGAGCAAGCGAGATGAGCCATCAAAAGCCGATATTCATTAAAATAAGATTTTTCTGAGTGTTTGGTGAGATTTCAAAGGTATTGTTTATTTTGGTCTGCTACCAAGGAACCAAACCATCAATTCGGATGCCTACTGTCGCCAGCTAATGGAATTGGACAAAGAAATTAGGGAAAAGTGGCCAGAACTGGCAAATCGTAAAGGCGTCATCTTCCATTACGACAACGCCAGACCACATACATCTTTGGTCATTCGCCAAAAATTATTGGCGTTAGGCTGGGAAGTGATGCCTCATCCACCGTATAGCCCTGACCTTGCACCATCGGATTATCATTTATTCCGTTCACTTCAAAACCATTTGAATGGAAAAACATTCGATTCCAATGACGCTGTCAAAAATGAGTTGGTTCAGTTTTTTTACTCTAAAAATCAAACTTTCTACGAAAGCGGAATTATGAAGTTGACTGAAAGATGGCAAAAGGTCATCGAACAAAACGGCCAATATATAATTGATTAATGTTTGCTATTTATATTAATAAAATTGCTTTGAAAATCATAATAAAAAACACAATGACTTTTGTGCCCACCCAATAATATTTTAATAAAATACTAAATTACAAGTTGATTTCACACATTTTGATTATTGTATGTAAATCGTATAGAACGTACAAGTCCGGTTATGTTTTTTCGTACAGTATTATGTATGGCAACGGGGTCAAATCCAACGTCCTTTTATTACCATAACGACGTTAAATACATTCAGTCATCGAGGTGAACGATTTCATACATCGATCTGTATATATAAGACGAACTATCCTTGTAAATCGTCGCGTCGGAAACGATACAAACAATAATGGCAAATATTCTGAGACACGCACACGCAACCAGTTGTTTATTGTATCTGACACAAATGTTTGAGACTATTCCAACTAAACATCTATACCTAATGCTAATACACTCACGGGGACAATACAACAATGCGAACATCTGGCAACATTGACTATGCAGGTCACGCGCGGACGCACAACGTGGCAACGTCGGCGTGATATAGCAGAAGTGGTCATGGCACTACGACGATAGCAGTTTTCAAGAGAGACTCCGTCAGCTGTAGTGTATGCATGTGTGTGCCGCCTCCTTACTTGCTAGAAGAATTACTTCTATGTATACGAAAGTATACAAGAATAATAACAACATGTAGAGGAGATAGTATGTACAGTGACTCGACATCGAACTCGGACAGTTCAACGAAAACAAATTTATACTTTTTTATACTCAACAAACATACAGCCGAAGAACTACGACCAAACCTACTGTTCGTTCTTGTACATTAAAACAAAACTAACGATTGTAAATGCTAATTCATCACAACATTCAAATCACACAATCTCGCATACGAAACTAAACAAAATTAATTACAAATTACTTTAACAATGAGAAGAATCTTTAATTGGAACTTAGATTACACTAACTTCTCCGAATACAATAGTTAAAACATAAATGAATCATTCGTCTCAACATCAACATTTTTTTTTGTATAAAATTGTTCGACAATTATTGTACATTTTATTCACTGATACGCATTTCGATAACCAAGTAGTCATTGTCACAAAACAACATTATAAAATCATTTAGTTTAAGAGGGTATTCTAGTCTAGATTTCGAAAAAAAAAATCGATTTTTTGCATATTTTCAAAGTCTAGACCTTTAAGAATATGTCGTTAAGAGGATTTTTCGAAATTCGAATTATTTTCGGAGTTATAGCTATTTTTGTGACGCGCCAACCAATCGAAACAAACCCGACTCCAAACTACACTACTTTTTCTCGAAACTACCTTTTTCGACACGGTTGACAGTGATATGTCAGTTCTAATGGACCGATTTACTTGAAATTTGGTACAGAGCTTCTCAATGTAACAGTGATTGCCCCCGCCTAAGATTTTTTGAAAATTTTGTTTTTTACTATTTTTAAAAAAATCCGAAAGTTGAAAAAAATAGAGCCAAAAAAATGACTGTTTTTTTACACTGTCGCCATTTTGCGAATTTTTTTTAAAATTTCCCTAAGCGGGGATACTACTACAACCTTCTTTTTCAATAATTTCAAAAAATTTTTTGCTTCAGATGACCGGAAGGGTTGGAACCATGCCAACAAAGATCACCTTTTGTCCGAGCCCTCACTTTGCCAGCCTATACCTTTTTCAATTTTCAATTTTTTGTTTTTAATAATACTTTTTTATACTCTTAAAATGTCAATAAATAACTAATAGAAAAATGGATGTTGGTTCTTTTTATAGCACCCGAAAAAACACCTAAAATTCGTGCGTCTAGACTAGAATACCCCTTTAATAACACAATTTTTTGAAAAAAGTTTAATAATCATTTATTGTTCACTTTATTTACTGATGTGCATTTCAATAGCCACGTCCATCATAGTTAGATAACTACTTTATAATTTTTATTTTTTTGGAATGATGTTATAAACTGGCACGACTAGAATGCCTACTAAACATGACGATTGAAAATTTTTTATAATTAGATTATTGGTCCTATTTTAATTTCGCAATTTAGTAAAACTATTTTCAAAATTCCAATAGAGATGTATGATGTTTGGCCAGAGCAGTATATTGTAAAATACATACAAAAAATTGCAATTTAACGCTTTGATGGTGATGACATGGCTATCGAAATAAGGTAAACAATAAATGATTACTAAATATTGTTAAAAAATCTTATAACATTGGTGTTAAGTGATTCATTTATATTAACCATTTGAGTGCTGACGAACGCAATTGCGCTGTGTTTGTCAGTAGAAATTTTGCATTCATTGTTGTTTTTTTTTTGTTTTTTTTGGGGGGGGGGATAAATGTCTTGAGTATAGATAAATCACTAGTAGGTACTCACTGACCTTCCTAATAAAAATAAATAAAACACCATAAATGGGGAATCAAGTTCTGGATGCTTTATGATGATGTTTCAAAGTATTGCTTGTGATTTTTTGTTACTGAGGGGTAAAATCAAGCGAAGGAAGAAATAAAAAAAGAATGGTTTTGGATATATAGTGGTTGAAAAATTGTTAAGTTTGAAAAATTATTTGAATAGAAAATTTCATTTATTCCTAGATAACTTTTTCACAAACATTCAATTTGCAAAAGTATTGTTTAGAAAAACATATACCTAGCTGGTATCATTAGGAGAAATAGAAAAGGCGTTCCAAAGGAAGTAAAATTTGTAAATGTTGGTCAACCAAAATATTTCAAAAATAAGAGAATTCTAATGTGCTTTTACAGAGACAAAAAATCTCAAAAAAAACTATCATATTGATTTCTACAATTGCACAATACAGAACATAAACGTTTAAAAAAGAGAAAAAACTTCGAATCTTTAAAAAAAACTCCATTATAAGGATCAGATTTAATTTGTGCTGTTTTTAAAAAAGAACTATTCGTAGCAAATCGCTTTTGTAATGAAAATTAAAAAATATTTTTACTAGTAATAAAATATACCTGATTAAGTAAATTATTGTTTTTATTATTTTGCCAAATAATAAAAATGAGAAGCATTTTACTCTGCATTTTTGGCATATATTAAAAAAAAATTGTTCAGCACTCAAATGGTTAAAGTAAATTTGACACATTACCAGAACTAATAGTGAAATTATATTGTCATTTAGAATCAAATTTAAAAAAATATACTTTTTTAAATATAATAGTAATTTCAAATTTTTGAAATATAGTTGATATAAAAAACATATCAAAAAAGTACCTTCAAAAGTTAAATAAATAATTGCTAATTTCCTTGTAACATGGATAAGAGGTACATTTTCATCCCTTTCGATTTTCAGTGGTGTATATAAGTATAAATCATTTTTGTACATCCGTCCATTTTTTAAAAACTGATAATTAGAATTATTTATTATAAGCTCTTTAATTACAATATGTAAAATACAACAATTCAGTTTTATGAAATTTAATTTGATTGAACATTTTTTTGATTTAGCCAAAAGATTTCAATATGTAACATTACAAGTTTTATGTATGTATGCAAACATATATATACATATATATATATATATATATATATATATATATATATATATATATATATATATATATATATATACATATATATATATATATATATATTTAACAGTACAGTTGATATTAATCATGTTCTAGAACTTATAAAAAATAAAATCACGATTATTAATATTACCTTTAAGTTTTACAACTCATGATCGATTCAATTTTTAAATCATTGCTCATTATGTCCTCGAAAGCCAAGATATAAAAGATACCGTTACATTAAGCTCATTAATAATATTTATAATAAAACTACTTGCTGTACAGCAAACAGGAAAAGATTACAGAAACGTTATAAAATATCGGTGTTTTTTTTTCTTTTTGTAAAACGGTGCTAGGAAACATTTTCAAAACTCGGCAAGAAAAAAAAACGACGTATTTAAACTGTAGTATAATTTTTATGTCACTTATTTAAACACGATGTGAACAATGTGTATGTATACTTATTATATATATATATATATATATATATATATATTTGAATTATTTCTCATTCGTTTCTTAACCGGAAGACGTGACTAGATGATGAATAAAGTAAGTATTGTTTAATTGATAATTTGATATTTTAAGGCGCGGTGAACTGTAAGGATAGAATATAAATTCGGTTTAAGAGACCGTTAAATTTGAATACACCTCCATATTAACGGACTTTATCCATATTCAGTAAAGATTTGGAAAAAAGTTGTTTGGTCATGGTAATTTTATAGTCCCGACTTGTGTTGCTACACAATTTGTAAAAAGGTCATTTCATGTTAGTCATGATATCTGTAAAATCTAAAAATATCGAAAGTGCATTCAAGAATTTATACGAAACAATTCTAAAAATTTTCATTATATAACAAAGTTTTTTTGGTTACTAATTGACTTTTATTCACATAATGATGTATTTGAAATAAAAAAATTAAAATTATAATTCGAATTATATTATCATTTCTAGAAAGATTGAAATTAATTTAAAGTTAAGAATGAAAAATAAAATAATTTAATCACGAAAATGAAAATTAATTTAGAAATACATGTTTTGGAAATGTGTACGAAAAAAAACATTAATAAATTTCAAAATATTTAAAATTTATATATATATATATATATATATATATATATATATATATATATATATATTACTAGGAAAGAAAACTTTTTAAAAATGTTGTTTCATGAAAAAGAAGCAGTACAGATTTTTTCATATTTTTTTAAATAAATTTTATACTTTTTGAAAATGCTATTATCTACAATATATCCATACATCACCGGAAAGAAAAATATTTACCAAAGGCTATGATAACAGAGAAGGTTTAAAAAAATAATAAGGTTACAGTTTAGTTACTTCAATTTGAAAATGAAGTTTTAAGACAATTTTAATTAATTTTTTAACACACACACACACACACACACACATATATTTATATATTTAAAATTCGAAAAGTTTATATATAGCAGAAACCCAGTTGCAAAACTTAATTAAAAAGTTTTAAATTAGTTATTGTGTGCGTTGCTCCCAGATACGAGAAATCATTTTTTTTTAGATATTGAACAGGAACAATTATCGTTTTCAATTGATCTTTATATATATATATATATATATATATATATGTATATATATATATATATATATATGTATATATATATGTATATATGTGTGTGTGTATGAAATAAAGTATAATAAGAGAATTGAAAAATATGAACATTACACAATTTATTGCTATTTAAGAAATCTACATATATATAAAATCCAAAGAATCTTTTTAAAAATGGAAGAAAGTTTCGTAAGTTTACATTAAATATTGATTTAATTAGTTCGTTTGTTCAATAAAAATACTTCTTTATTCGAAATAATAAATAGCAACAATACGATTAAATACAAAATGAATTACTACTCTTTAATGTTTAAATATATATATACATACATACATACATACACACACATACATACATACACACACACACATTTGTAAGAACGGTATCGATTAGTGAAAAGCATAGGCCCGTCTATAATAACAACGTCTCTTGTTGGCTTGAGGGTGATTCGTAGAAGTTTCGTTGTTTTCGAACACCAGTTCGTAGAGCCAACTGTGAAAATTTGTTTTCGTCGTCAAGAACCGACAAGTCTACTGATTTTGATTGATGATTCTGTTTTGGCAATATGCGTTCTATATATAAAAAGCATTACATACACGTATAACACGAATATATACACATACACACACACATACATACATAAAAATTCATATAAATATATATACACATACAAATCCATATTTAACCCCCCATTTATGCTGCAAAAAGATTCGAAATGCACAAATACATAAATTTTTAATTTTGTGAATATGCCTCGTTGAGCTTTTTCAAATACGTTATTTCCCCTACATACATATTTTGTTGTAATTCTGTAAAACATTGGAAATTTGACTGTTTTTTTTTCTAAAGATAATTTTTTTAAAAAAATATCTATAAATAACTCATATTTTCGATTCAAAAATATCCAAGTAATATGAATACATCATCTAGATAAAATATTACAGTACTAATATATTTTCATGATTTATTTCCAAAACTTTTAATTTTCTAACTTATAAATGTATTTCAATTACCTACATTTATTTTTTATATGAAATACTAGACACGAACTTAACAGAAATTATTTTTAAACGACAAAATGATAAAAATCAACCGTAACTCTACTCTCTTCTTGATGAAAAAAGTAACTAAAAGAAAAATATACAGAATAAGAAATGTGATACTGTTAAGAAAACTCGTTAATGTGTCAGTAGTGAAGCTGTTCAAAAAAAAAAAAATAAATAGTCTCTTGGTTGTAACAATTTTATTCTTTGATTTTGAATATGTATATTAATGGATACAGCCCACGTACAAAAACATATTTTTACTTTTTGGTATACGAGTATGGTCAAAGTATGTTGCAATGTTGCATAATTAAAACGAACACATGCAGATTAAAACTCTTATTTCTTATTAAATAGAAAAAATGACATTTTGAAACATTCATATTTATATACATATGTATATGTGTGTGTATGTATATATATATACGACATAGAGATGATAGATAAATAGTGAAAGAAAGGGAAAAGATGATGTTACATATTTTATATTTTTTTAATGTAACACTAAAAATTTTAAACCTTGAAAGTTTACAGACGTGGAAGCACTCAAAATCAAATAAAACTTATATTTAAAGCTTTTTTACTGAGAGACTAAATATATGACGTGAAAATAAAAAAATTAAATGATATATATAAAAATAAAATGGGCCATGACCTGTACGAACTTTCTTATGATTTCAAAATTGAAATGATTTTATTTATTTACATAGAGAACTAAGCTCGATCGTTTTTTTTAATCTACAAATTTTATATATTTCTGGTTTCAAGATACATAACTGGAATAAAAACTGTAATATTACATACAAGAGATTAATTTCGTGATAACAAAACAGTAACATTAATAACTCTGAGAAAAACCTGTTCTTTGTGTTTGTGTAAATTAAAAATTATTTTCAATTTTATGTAATAGATATTTTTTAATAAAAGTAACTGCAACAAAAAACGTTTGGCATTTTTAGAACAAATTTCAACAATTACTACACGTCATAATTCTTAACAATTACTTCAAATTATAGAAAAAAGATTTCTAATTGTTGCTATTTATTTTGGTAGTTATAAATTCACTCTAAAACAATCTTAATTCAATAGTTTGTTTCAAAGATTCTGTAAAGTGATGAAGAATGATTTATTTATATTGTAATATGTATAATTGTTTAAAAATTATGTGATAACCAATAAAACTATCAAACCGTTTTAAGTGGCCAAAAGTTAATATCAGTAATAAATATAATTTTCATAAATTAATTATAACAATTTACTGTACAATAAATTTCCCTAACAGTATTTTTAATCGTTTTTTAAATCACAATACGTTTATTTATAAAATTACTATTTAAAAAACTAATAAAATATAAAAGTTCTGTAATTTTAAGAATGTTACACAGCCGAATATAATAAATCAAATAAAATACTATGAATAATTCAACAATTTTTCACTGTTCAATATAACAAAAAATATACACAATAAAGAGAATTATTTTTTTTAATAAATTATATATATATATATATATATATATATATATATATTTATATTTGTATGTATGTATATCAGTACATCGATTGTACCTATAATGAATCACGAACTATAAAACCATTTGCAATATACACAATTATTTTTAATTTTCTGCTTGAATGGTGTCATATTCGTACGTATATAACGATTTATAAACGGTTTTCGCTTTATATAGACACATATTGCTGGTATAATTTGCAATTGGACAAAGTTATATTCGTTTCATTTCAAATACAATTGTTATTTTGTAAAGGAAAAATGTGTGATTTAAAATCAGGATTTAATTGAACTTTCTAATACAATTATTGTATATTTTTATCAAATATTTTTTATACCGCTCAATACCTAGTTTCAATTTTAATACAGAAAAATGTAAGAACACATCGTGCATATTAAATTCACTTGAAAAGATTCCTGTGAAAAAATATTCAAATATACTTTAAAAATATTCATTACTATTTTAATCACATTCATACTCAATTATCCACATATTCAATTTCGCACGTTATTTTTGACACAGACGTCAGAATTTATGTAATATTTTATCATTAGTACAATGCCAAATATTAAAATAAAATTCTTGAATATAAATAAACGATGACAACAGACAATTAGTAAATTATTAAACGAACAACATTCTTATATAAGTTTTCCAAACGAAGCTTTTAATTACGAAGCGTTTATAAATTGAATGAATATTGATTTCTAATGATTTTTAGATGACACAGTCGTACAATATTTATAGTATAAAAAATTATACGCCATTGTATTGATGGAATAAATGTTTCAATATGGACATTAGTAAACCTGCACATCAATATAAACAATAAAAAAGTGGAGGAAAAAATATACGTTCCGGTATAACAAATGACGAGGAACAATAGATATTAAAGATTTGACGAACAAAAGAAACAATACATTCAATGGTTTCTATTCAATCGTATTGTGGGGAAGTTACTGCCTCTGTTATGTATGTATCGATGTTTTTTGAATGCATCTACATACACACAAACACCAGTATTCTGTAAAATGTGTACATGAATACTCGCTCTACATGTGTGATTTATTTGAATAGACATACACACACATACATACATGTAATACATAAGTCCTGTCTGATTGTGTGTGTGTGTAATAAACAGTAATGAATTGAAATCCGTGCAATAGAGTTTGCTAACTGAATTTACAGAAAGATTGGTTGTTATTGAAATTTAACAGTCTGCAGGATCAATTCCAAATATCAATACAATCCCTTATATAAATAGAATTTAAAAAAATATATTATATATATAATCTAATTTTCATTATTTTAATTCAAACAAAAAAGATATTTAAAAAATCCAATACAATTACATTCATTTTTTAGTCTAGAAAAAACTTTTCCACCTTGCATTTTTCATATTTTATAAAATAGTGTTCTGATGATGGCATGACCAATGAAATTCACATCAATAAAAAAACTGAACAATAAATGATTAATTTTTATGACGTTGGAATGAATACTTCATTTGTACCAGAAATGAAAAACATCTTATTTAATTTTTTTGTTTTAGTTGAGGTTTAGTCATTCTTAATTATTATATATTTATATACAACCACTGGTAAAAATATAAATCATTCTATGTTTACCAATAACGGATATTAAGGTTGCAGGTTCAACTGATAACAGATATCCGTTCTAGTAGAACGATAACGAACTGGGATCTATCTCTGTTTATTTTAAAAATATTTAATTATTTATATATATAATGTGATATATAGATTTAATAAAAAAAAACTATTTCTTTAATCACTGAACTGAAAATTTCAAGACCTAGAAACCAAGTACCATTTGAGTACTGTATGAAATAGTTGTGACTAATTATAACTTTGGCTAGTGGTGGTTTTGAAGTTAATTTCCTCTTTTCTATTATTCATCAGGTTTAATTGTTTCGTCAACTACAAACAAATATCTGTGCAAGGTAAACAGGAACAAAGTCTCGCAAGTTTGTCTCTCGTCTTGTTAATTTGATTATTACACGACTCATAGATACTAATTTGTATTAAATGGGTGAATAAGTCTGAGGTGATGGCTTGGAATTAGAATAATATTAGCAGTAATACTCGTATATTTGATTCGAATCGCGCTGATACAATCAGTATACAAAAGTATGAAGGAACTAGGAAGTTTTGTGCTGATTGCGCTGTTTGAAGAAATGCAGTTTGAAGGAGTAAATCAAGATCTAAAACGAATGGAAATTATAAATAAAATTGTTATTAAGGATCCTATAGTTAAAAGAAAGTTTTTTTCATGTACTTTTCTATTTTGTTAAAGATTTTTATCAACAGTTATTAGATAACACCTACTAAAAATATTCAAGTAGTGTAGATGTTAAATGGAATGGAAATAAAAATGTGAATAAAAAGAATATTAAGATTAAAAAATATAAGAAATATTTTTTATAAAGTACTACATATATATATAATTTTGATACTTTAGATAATTCGCTTGTATATATTTTATAAAACTAGAGAAATTTATAAAAATTCAATATTTGATGATAATTTAAAACTGAAACTAGTTACAGAGAAATATAAAATCAATAACCTAACGATGAAATGAAAATAAATTTAATAATACAAGGTGACATTATTACATTTTTTTTATATGTAATAATTTATTATTTTTAATTGCTAAATATTTGAATAATAATTTGTTCAATTCGTATTTTTTTGCTTTTAAGAAACGATTTATTAATAATTAGTAATTTTCTTTAGTTGACAATATTATTATAATCGAAATATTGTATTACAAATTTCAAGTGAATTTGTTAAAATAACAAAATAAATAAAAAGAAATGATGTAAAATGAATAATAATTAATTCTATTGTATTATTTTTATTTCGAAAACAACAAATTGGTAAAAATAGTCATGTCAAAAAGAACAATATTTTCAATTTGTGGAATTTATACATTATAAATTTCTAAGAAATTAAATCAATTTCTCTAGATTTCTATGAAACACAACTTGAAAATACGTAAATACATTACTTAGAAATTATTGATATTTTTAAATTAACTGATAAACACATTACCTGTGTATTAAAATATATTAAGGATTGATCATTTAAGATTGAAAGATATTGAAAATTAATGTATTTTTAAATTAGAACAAATTGACACAATCATCAATAAAACGACAAATAATAAAAGAACACTTTTTGATTTTTTTATCTAATATATTGAAGGTTTATTTTAATAGAATACAAAAGGAATTATATATGTATATATACGAGTGTTTACAAAGATGAAAAATATATATGTAATGATATATGTGTTTATGAACAACTTAACTGCTATTCTGTGACCTGCATTATTGTCAGTTAAGTTTTTTTGCTTGAATTTCATTTCATAGCAGCTGCATAGTTACTACGGCTATCCTATAAAATGTTCAATGAATTAAACGTAGCAAATAAACGAAAATACAAAAAGACTCGACAATGTACGATCATTTAATACCATTTAATAAAATTGTATTATATATACGATTATTTATATGTTTTCGAAATTGTACCAACACGATTCTTATTTTTCAGTTTGAATAAATATTTTATTTAGTGACAAATGCTTGCACTGAAAAAAATCAATTATAAGATAAAAACGGAATGTGAAAAATGTTTCTGTTAAGTGACCTTCTTGCATTATTTGTCATTCATTAAAAAATGAATAACGTTTATGACTTATTTTTTTTATATACGAATAATCAGTCAAGTGTATTATCGCTTTTAAAGAACTTTGCTCTTAAAAGTCGAACTATCTCGTTAATATAACATTATCACGAGATATTACTCAGTTTGAATATGTTTATTCAACAACAGGGTTAAAAAATGTTGTTCCAAAAGTCTTGTTTTCGAATTTGGAGATGACACAATTACTGGGATTTGGTACTGACCTCGTGCATTGGCTAAATTGAATATTCGACGAGCCTGAATGTCAATCGACTACGAAGGACATTTTATGCCAGTCCTGTAGAAGTGAACACACACACACACACAATGTATATAAAATGTCTTTTATTGGTACGGACGTAGTTTATTGAGCATGACGCACGACGCGGCGGTAACTCGACGAAAATGGTGTTATTATTGTACGTATCTATAGTCGTTAAAGAATGTCACGACGACGTTATGTCGGAGACATTTATTACGACCTTGAGAGAATTATATAAAATTAACCCTATAAATAGATATCAGGAATATATACATACATCAGAGCATTGCGATGGCGATTCATAATTATAGAGATGCCATTGTATTTTAATTAAGACAATCGGTTCTCGAGAAACAATAAAAAGTACTGATAGACACAAATAAAATTGCGTTCATTTCTGGATGATTATAAATTAATCTTACATTAATCTGATTTTCAAAAATTAGAAATTATTCTACAAAGGTAAGTCGGAAAAAATATCCACAATTCGATATACAAATAATTATTTTAATCAGAATGGCTTTTTTCAAGAAAAAAAGATCATGTAAACACATAGCCATAAATCATATACAGAATGTCTCGGATAATCCGGCTAATCGGTTCCACTGATTAGCCGGACTATTTGA
This sequence comes from Neoneuromus ignobilis, assembly GCA_029203775.1. NCBI lineage: Eukaryota > Metazoa > Arthropoda > Insecta > Megaloptera > Corydalidae > Neoneuromus > Neoneuromus ignobilis. The sequence continues at coordinate 6,781,845 of CP092092.1, forward strand.
AACCGGACTAATCGAAACATTAACTAAATACAAAAAACGTTAATTGGTTCCAAACAAATTTTTCCCCTATTTTTCAGTAAATAAAACAAGAATAATATATTCAAATATTTGTATTATCAACAAAACAAAATCAGGGATACATTTTAAATTCATTTTCAAATGGATTATTAAAATTTAATTATCAAAAAATCGACTTTATTCTAGAGTTGCGAATCGAAAACTAATAGAAAAAGAAAAAAGACCACAAAACTAGAACTGCGCATGCGTTACGCATAATGTGCATATACGATTTTGATTTTCTTTTTTATTATGTTTTTATAATAAAAGAAAAAACTTGAAAATTTGCATATAAAAATAATTTTATGTATTAATTTTTTGGGATTTTTTCAAGAAAAACTTTTTAGTAGGATTTTTTCAAGCGAAACAAATTTTTTATGGGAAATTTCAAACCAGACTATGCAAGGTATTACTGTATATTTGATTTGGAACCTACAATTATAAAAAGATCCAAGGAGAGATCTATGGATAGATAGGACAGAAGCAATAAAATATGTTGGTATGGAATGGATAAGAAAGTAAATCTAGATAAATCAAAAATTGTAAACTATTAAGGATTAATTCATTGGAATTTGCAATAAATTTAAAAATAAATTCATTCTGAGAATTGGAGTAAAATCAATTCTTTTCTTCAACCTTCAAAATTAACTATGAATATCCAAAACTAGATTTTAAAATTTATATTAGGTTTACTGGAAAATTTTGTCTGTTTTTGAATTAAAAATTAATAATCAATTTTCAATATATTTATTGATATTTACTGAACAATTTGTGAATTCCATTTCTGTAGAATGATTCATCTTTGAAATTTGAAATGACATTATCGAACAGAACTTTCTGGTAAACCTAATATATAGTTTATTTTTATATTATAAAAAATTCGTGTTTTTTAAGAAAAGCAACTTTATAATTTAGAGCATTTCATATACACTGATGCACATAAGTCATGGCACACATGGGTAACATAAGCAATTTATTGATGTAATTCAGTGAAATCGTTAAATTAAAAAATATATTTAATTGAAAATAAATATAATGAATATTATATTAATTTGAATGAAATATTTTTTTTAATTTAACGACTTCATTGAATTATATCAATAAATTGCTTGTTACCCATGTGTGCCATTACTTATGTGCGTCAGTGTATATGATACATGCACGCAAATATTAAAATAAATTATTAATTAATTCATTGTAAAAAATATATATTATTCATATTGCATTTCCACTTGTCATCTCTTTATAAAATAAATAATTACAGAAACGAAATGCAAAATACTCATTAATATATTAACTACAGCTGTATTGTTAATGTTCCCTCATGTGTAATTTCCTAGAAGACTGAATAAAAGATTTGTATGAATAAATACATTGCAGTAGTTGAGAAAAAAAACTATATTTTCTTGTAAGCTGAATAAAAACTTCTGTGCAATATATGTAAACGAACGTCAAACAAACATATAGTAAGACAATTGTATTTGTCTTCTAACGAGTATGAGTAACAGAAAGATGTACATTGAACTGTAATAAATATAAAAAAATATCGTATCGTTAAAAAAATGTAATAAAATATTTTATAGAAATATACAAATCTTTACTTAAAATTCTAGTAAGAGAAGAAAAAATATATTAAATAATTAATTGGTAAATATGACGATGTTGAAATTCTTAAAAGTAAAATTAGGTACTTCACTTCTAATAGAACGTTAATTTTTCGTGGAATTTGAAATTTATTTAAAATAATTCCTACTGTTTTTTATTAAAAGTTAAAATCATTTAAAATTTATAAATGTCTTTGCAACACGAATATACATTTATCGTAACGGTTCAATATTTTAAAACGTTGTTTATTTTCTATTACAACCGAGACATACTTCATTATTTTTTTATAATAGCTTTGTCTAGTATTTTATCAATGTTTACAGTATTCGAATTTAAGTTTAATACATAATGTATTAGACACTGAATTATTTATACATTAAAATAACAAGGCGCGTTAAAATATACTGCATAATGTATGATCTGAGTACTTATTTTACAACATTTTGAAAATTTTCCATTGAACGAAATTGTTTCAAAAAAATCAACTGAATATTTTTTGATATTTCGGTTATAGACTCAAAAATGTGTAATATTAAAATATATTTTTTATAAAACAAGCTTGAAGCAAAATTATCATCTAATTATAAAAAAATAATTCCTTTTTAAAATCGAATTGGTTTAAAAAACACCATTTACTAAAAATCACATTTTAAGAAAATCAATAATGTATTTTTATAAAAGAGCTAGAATATTTCTCAATGCTAATAAATAAATACCGTTTTCCAAAGAAATATTTTTTATAATCGTAAATTAATACCACACATTAAAATATTTCCAAATAAAAATGTGTGTTAAAAATGCAATTACCTATTTTTATTACTTTCAGCTGTTGAACTCACCACGTATAGGTTTAAAATAAATAATTAAAAAAACAATTACACCGGAATGACTAAGATACATAACTCAACTCTACCTGTATGTCCGATTATAAACACTGTAGTACTTCTCTATTCGTTTTAATTAACTAAACTGTTATCTGTAAAACATTTATCTCCGTAAATAAATAACATAATTAAAAAGCCTGGTGTGACCTAGCTGTTTTTCCAACGGAGCACAACTGTCAATTCCTAGACATGACTGATTTCCATGTGTGTTTATAGTACGCTTATGAACAGAACAATTAAGATAAAAACGTCGAAGAGTTATGTACACAACAAATAAACGTAATCAGTCTATTTATAATCTTTTCGATTAATTATTATTTGTTTAATTTTTTTTATAAACTCAATCGAACACATACGCATTTTACAAATTACTTATTTTTTTAAAAGATCTAGAAAATATAATTTAAATCAAAATAATTATTACTATCGAAAAATTATTGTATGTAAAACTTTATTAACAGAATTGTGGTTAATAATAAAAGTTTTCAATCCTTTTAGTATCGAGAATATTATTATTTCTTTCTTGAGAAAATGAAAATTTTCCAAAAATATCAGTTGTTTTTTCCATTCATATTGAAATTTTATATTATACTGTCATCCAAATATGACGCCTAGATTTGTATTTTATTAAAAAGAAATTATACAAATATTTCTTTTTAACAAAACACAAATCTAGGCGTCACATTTAGATGATATATTTTCTATATTTATTATCGATCAATAAAGATTTTCAATTCATGATTAAATTGTAGAAAATTACAAAAAAAGGTTATAACAAAAATGTACATTTAAGAGACATTTTCAAATATGTATATTAAATTTACTTTTATTTATATTATGAACAAATCTGAAACTGTAAATTATGTATATTAAATTTACTTAAAAAGTTTTAAACAAAAAATGTCTACAGATATACCAGTAGTATTATTATATAAATATGTTTATTGTTTATACAAAAGTCCATCGACATTTACAAGTGTTTGAAATACACAAAAAAATATTCAAAGCAAAATTACTGAATAATTATCTTGTCAATTTCGTTATTTTTTTTTAATAGACATTTATAGATAATATTACCACAATTATTAAACTATTTCTTAATAAAATGAAAAAAAAACTACAAAGAAATATATCAATTTTGGACATAAATACATTGTATATGTATGTATATACAGGTTGTTCCAATAAACGCTTCAAAAGTTTAAATAGAAATGAAACAAAAAGTATTTAATTAATTATTTTTATATTTTTAAGCATATTCTATGGCATTAATGATGGAACACAGTTTTACTCAAATGACTACCACGACTTCACTTGACATAGTGAATTTGTTTAGTCTAATTTTTAGTCACTTTTTCACATAACTGTGGTCCAATTTCATGAATTACATGTTTATTTTTAATGCTTTTATTGTTTGTGACTTATCAGCATAAACCAATGATTTCACATAACGTCACAGAAAATAATCCAATGAAGTTAGATCACATGATCTTGATGACCAATTGATGGGTAAATTTCGTGAAATAATCGACTCATTAAACTTTTATTTCAATAAGTCTATTGAAGTTTTTACAATTTCTAAGTATTGTTGAAGTATTAAAACGTTTCATGATAATTTGATAAACTATACTGAGTTTAAATGTCAAAATGAGCTGTCAAAAAAAAATTCAAACATAATTGCTACCAACTGTCAAAGTTCTAATATTCTTATTGGAAAACCGTGTATATATATATATATATATACATATATATATATATAAAAAAATAATGATCTATGAAAATCACAATGGCATAAGTAAAAATGAAAGCCTTTGTTAGTATTTAAACCTCTCGATACTAAAATTGTTGACCTTAGAAGATTTAATACAATTAAATTATTATTATTAATATAATGTTTATTTAATGTAAGTGTACCAACGTACAACATGAAAACATTTTTTAACATACCTAACCAATAAACAGGTAAACAAGAAAATATTTTTTAAATGATTGCATATACATTTATGTATATTTATTTTTGTTTACGAAAATGTCGACGTCAAGTATACACTTCTCTGTATATACGAATCTCTTCTAAAAATCTAAACATAGAAATCGCACCGACCTTAAAATTAATACGATCTTGTAGGGTAAACGTGCACGAACGTCTCTTATAACTGTACAAAGTTCAAACGGTAGACTTAAGTCTACGAGCATCTATTTTGCATATTGAATCAGTCAAATTGCATTTTGATTCAACGGCGAGATCGGATCCATTGAATAATTTATTCGTTTCAAAAATAATTCGTGTTTGCCGATAAACTAACTTAGTCACAACTACAACTCATATACATGTATGTGTGTGTGTGTGTATATGCATATATATATATATATATATATATATATATATATATATATATATATATATATATATATATATATTGCACTCGGTGACTTGCTTGTTTGCAATACATTACTTTCAATTGGTATATAAAAAGGTCATCACGTAAAGTATGCAAATTTCAATTAAACAATAAAACTTGGCCGAATTGGTTGCATATTAAAAATAACAAATCGTGTAGCCTTGAGACTGCCATAAATCCGTTTCCTGGATAACAAGTTTTTCTTTACAAGCGAAATGACACACGATCTTCGTATTGTCATGTTCGAATGGACAACAAATATATATATATATATATATATATATATATATATATATATATATATATATATATATATATATATATGCAAATTAACCAGTTACAACTGACTTCATCTTGTACACTTGAATTTCCATCAAATCAAATTTAAACAGAAAATATACAACATGACTGTTCAAAGTTCATTATTATAATTATATTATGTATTAAAATAAACGAAATTTATGTGTATAAATACATACATACAAATATACTAAAGAAGACATAAACAAAGAAACTTGATTATAACGTATTTTAATGATACTAAAAAATATTAATATAATTATCATTAGTAAAAAGATAACGGTAAGAGAATGAATTGAATTTATTTAAAATGTGTTCTTTGACTATAATTTAATGCGTAAAATAAAATGCGTGTAATAATAGGTGTATAGGTAGATTTGTTATTTTTTTTTGATCAAAATATTATTTTGGAAGAATAAGATGGTTTTATTTCAATCGAAAATTATCTGACATATTTTCTACAGATTTTTTTTTAAATTTATATATAAAATTTTGATATTTATTTTTTTTCTACACGCAGGAATGAATGTAAAAAATGTATGAAATAATTAAAAAAACAAGTTAAAAATTATTTTTATAATAAACCTCCAACACAAAAGAAACTAAATTTTCATATAAAAAAAATCAAGTTATTTAAAAATTATGTATATGTAAGAAATAAGAAAAACATTTACACATGAAATAAACAGGAGAATAAAAATGGGATTGTGCCCATCCGAAAAAATTGTATCAATGCATCGTATATATTTTTATTTATTTCAGTAAAATATAGATCTTAAATAATAAAATATTTTAGTGATTCTAGGCAACAAATAGAAACATAGATAAAACATAGAAACAAGTATAGATTTGAAAGAAAAATAGAAATGGGCTAGTTATATAGTACAAAGAGAAAACTGCTGATGCATAAGAAAAAATATCGATTGAAAACCCACAGACCCATGGATTGATGAGATAGGAAACATAAGAAAATATGTTGAAATTGAATGGAAGAGATATAGATTGAATCGCTTGAAATTTGTGAGTGGTTTTCATCCAGAAATGGATAGAAAGAGATTGATAAACATGTACATATATTAATAAATATTTATTGGAGTTCTTAAGTTCATAAGAGTTTTATGGAATCTATTCTGTTTTCTCATACATCAACAAAAAGTAAATTATATTTTTTTTATTAATATGTACATTAAATGAATTTTTTAGAAGTATATACGAATTCATTCAGTATAAAACATTGGAAATTTTTTTTATAAATATATTTCTACACAAAGACTGATTTAACTATATTATAGAACTGGAATAAATAATATATAATTCAATACTGCATCCATTTTGAAAATAAACATCTCAAAATTGTCCTTGTTAATATCAATATTCGTTTATATACAATTTTTTTTTAATAAACAACCAAAATATTTTTATCCATTCTGAAAAAATATTTTTTGTCAGATTAATGAATTTATCACTTAAGTGACGATTTGTTAATATAGGTTTTTTCAATAAGAATGTCAGAACTTTGACAGCTGGTAGAAATGTTTGATTTTTTAAGCTAATTTTGGCATTTCAACTTGGTATAATTTTTGGCAAATTATAATGGAACGTTGAACATTTTCACAATATTTAGAAATTGTAAAAACTTCAATAGGCTTATTGAAACAAAAGTTTAAAGAGTCCATTATTTCACGAAATGGACACATCAATTGGTCACCAAGATCATTTGATCTAACTCCATTGAATTATTTGCTGTGGGGTTATGTGAAATCATTGGTTTATGCTAATAAACCACGAACCAGAAATATTAAAAATGAACACTGAACTTGTAATTCATGAAATTAGACCACAATTATGTGAAAAAGTGATTAAAAATTGGACTAAACAAATGCATCATGTCAAGTGAAATCGTGGTGGTCACATGATTGAAATTATATTCCATCATTAATGCCATAGAATATGCTTAAAAATAAAAAATAAATAAGTAAATAATTCATTAAATACTCTTTGTTTAATTTCCAATTAAACTTCTGAAGCACATATTGGAAAATTCTATAAAAATACTGATATCAAATCGTAATAAAAATAACTTACAATTAAAAATTAAAAAAAGAACAACAATAAAACACTTTATGCCAAAGAATGTTACTAATGTTCAATTTCTGCCAAATAATTTAACGGAAAATTACAAATCGTTTTTTTTACAGTATTTCACTTTACTATCATTTATATATACATATATATATATATATATATATATATATATATATATATATATATATATATATATATATATAAACACGAATACGTTACATACATTAATATAATATATGTGATTCATTTGAGATTCTATCTAAAGAACGCAAAAAAATATACAACGATTCCTCCTTAGTAACGATCTATCTATAAAAATATCCATCAAAGAACACAATTGTGTCTAAAGTCATTCAATGGTTCCCTTTGTTTGTGCTACACTGTAAACGAAACACGGTTTTAAACAGGAAATATTCATTTGAAAGCGGTCATTACACGCAGCATTCAGTCAGGTCGTCTTCTTGTTTTATTTATTACAATTATTATTCGATATGCTGTCTTTTGTACGTGTATACGTACGTTTTTTTTCGTTAATATTTTGCCTTTGAACGCTATTGCCGTCGTTTATAGCTGTTATACAGTCAAGGCTTCGGGGTAATTTTCAACCTGTTCGTTAAATTACAACTTGTACTCAGTACGTGTTATTAAATTTTTATGTACACGTATATATAAAGAAATGTGTATATGTATATAACTACTATATATGTATAAAATTGAAATAAAAAGTCTTATAATGAAAAAATTAAAATATTAAATATTTGTCATCGTTTGGAAATTCATAGAAAATAATTAAAATATTTATTTATCGATTTAAAATTCTAAATAATAAGCATACGAATTAACTTTTATCATTTATTAAAAAAAATATATATTACTGAGAAAATTCATAGCAAAACAATACTACTCATTATATAAAATCTTTATTTTTTTACAAAATAAAAAAATGGAAGTCTAGTTTTAATTTATTTACAAAAATCAATCTCAAATACATAAACAAGACGTACAGAAAACAATGATTGAACAGTTTTTTGCTATTTATTTATTTCTTGGCGACATTTCATCACAATTTCACGATACCTTCAGACAATCTATAGATTTCTAACTTGAAACACAACTCTAGTAACATTGGCCTGTCTTGAATTTAAATATAGTTCAAAGTGATTTATATTCAAGACAAACATACACACTAATAATGTATTGCAGGTTGAAATTTGTAGACGGTCTGATCATACTGTTGTATCGTCTTAAAAATCGAGAAACAAATTATATACTCGAAAAATTAAGACCGTGAAAGCTGGTTAAATCTGAACGATAGATAGACAAGTAAATATATCTTTACGTTGTTCTAAATTACGTGTTTTATTATCGGTAAGAAAACATAACGGAAGTTGTATGATGTTTTTCTTAATAATTGAGTTTAATGAAACAATATACAGTTCAAGTTTTTGATTGGGTTTATACCCACTTCCCTCTTATCAAAAATGACATAAATAATCAACATTTCTAATCTTTATTACTTCTAAATAAATGTAGTAATATTAGATCATTAAATACGAAATGTCCAATTTCGAATCAAAAGTTTAATTTATTATATCTCAAATAAGTGCCTAAATTATTGATATAGTTTTGTTATCTTAACAATAGATTATTTATATAAGCAGCGAAGAAGCTTGGAGAGAGAGAAACGATGAAATTGCGAAAGGAATTTTCCACAACTTGTTAAGAATTGACATTTTTCCTTGCAAGAAATGGTTCAATGCTTAAAAGAAGTGATAGTCAATTGGCACAAAGTTTCACAATAAAAAAAAGAACTGCCAAAGTGAAATGTAAGAAATATCAACTTCGAACTTAGTACTTAAGGAAATCGGACATTTCCTATTTAATGGCCTTATGTTAGATTGAAATCAATTAATACAAGAGATCATGTATTTGTTTGGGTATCATAACAAATTCACTTTAAGGATATATTCTCCTTAGAAAAGGTTTGAAAAACGATTTTTTTTTAATTTTTAAAAATTTATAGTTTCAAAAATATATTCATGAAGTTCGAAGTTAAAATTGGAAAAACTGGATGAAATACTGCCATATAAATAAGATGATTTTCAAATGAGAAAAAAAACTATACATTTTTTCTCAAATCTAAATTTTTTGAACTAATGAACAGACTATTTTGGGAATCGATTGTTCAATCGATCACTAAATGCTTCTACTCTGTTAATTTTTATATTTTATTATTAAATAAAGTTTTAACGATAACCACATTCGCGTAGACAATTTTTTTTTATAATTTCAGATAACTAGAACGGTCATTGATTTCATGGAAACTTTTACATTGCAATATATTATTCAATGTTAGTTGTAAAATATAGTTCTTTATTTTTTTAAAAAAACAATGCAACATTTTAAAATGTCAATAAATATATATGTATATATATTTTCAAAATGATTTGTTCGATATATTTTTTAGAAAAAATCTAAATATTGACTTCTGGAGTAAAATATCCCCGATTTACTAATTACAAAGGTGTTTAATAATCATTATTATTTATTTATAAAATTCATTTGTGTTAAAGTAAATGAGCTTAAAGTTACATTTTTTAATACAAATTAATGTTAGAATATAATTTGGTTGAAATTAATTCAATTTTTATAGGAGAAAATATAATAATGCAAGTAAATAAAATTTTAGTTGTTCAATACTGAAATACGAAATCTAAAATAGTGAATTTTGATTTAAACAAATATACAAAAAAATTACTATCACAATAATATAAGATTTTACTGAAACGTTCAATTGTTCATATTTTTTTATTATGCACATTTCAACAGCTATGATGTTATCAATAAAAAAAATATGACATTATTATTGCAAATAAACAACAATATGTGAATAATATGTGATTATTAAACACTATAGTAAGATGTCATGATATTTTGAGGTACTTTACCCTTTTCAATAATGTTTCTATTGAAATTATGTTCATTTTTATTTTTATAAAAAAATTAAACTTGTACAAACCATTTGTTGTTTTGGAACTGTGGTTGATTCACTTTACACAAATTAATTTTAACCCCAACACCACAATAATTTAAAGTGTTCAATAATCACTTATAATTTATAATTATATCGGCTGATGCATTTCGATGGCGACGCTATCATCGTCAGAGCCTTTCTGAATTTCATCAACCATTTCTAAATTTCATCAATTATGATCAATATATTGACTTACTTTTAAGAGGGTATTTTTTTTATTTCAGCCTTGGATATGGGTGTTTTTTTGGATTTTTTTATGCACTCAAAATAGTCGAACGACTTTATAAATTATACTAAATCTTTACTGGTATGTGCAGTATATACAGTAAAAATTTCAGTGATGGTTATTTATTAAAATGTGTGTATATATGAAAATATATATATATATTGTAGGTAGGTAGGTAGTTAGGTGGAATCGAGAGAAATAGAAAAGAGACATAAAAATCGATTCTAAATCAAGCAGTAGAACGATGCTGCAGTACGAACCACGGATCGAAACGAAAGAAATTTTCATCGCGTATCTCTATCGGACGTACGTTTCGCGTGCATCGTCGTCTCTCTCGCCGTTTCGAGCGCAGCACCAAAAGAGTGGCCACACTTTTCTCTGTACTGTTCGACAACTAACGACGGTGGCGTTAACAACAGCCTCTCGTGTGCACGCCAGGCGAAATGACTCGCTCCAAAAGTGTGCTTCGACCGTGTGACGTCACGCCGCCGGGTTATGTAACTCGGCCCCGTGTAGCCTGCCTGTCGAACGACGTTGCCAATATTACGACCCGGTGTGAGAGCAACAGCGGCTGCTGACTACGGCGCATTCATCGAACCACGCTTGCGACAGTGGTTTCTCTAGTTTGAACGCGAAACACACACACACATTCATCCAACAACTTTATATGTATAAATGTACATTATATATATATATATATATATATATATATAAACATATATACATATATAAACCAGCAACACAACAGCAATATACACTCTTCTACCCACGTCCCCTACGCCATCATAAAATACAGTGTTTTCGAGTGCAGATACACTGCACAGTATGATATCTAAACGTACTATTAGAGTATACACGTTGTCTTCAAGAATTTTACTTGCATTAAAATCGAATAGATATTGCGTTTTTTGCCAGTTTATACTACACACTATTTATATTTTCAATGTGTTTACTTCGAGAAACCGTTTATATACATGTATATAAAAATATGTATAGTCATGTCATTATATTACATAAATGTGCATATAAATTTAATTATAGACGAATAGTTTTTAAATAAATTAGTTTACGTATTGTATGCATCTATCATTGATGATAAAAATATATAAACATTTGTCGAAGTATTTCTTCCTCTATTTAATTAAGTAAACAAAATATTCCTACTATAAGTACACATTTATATAGGACCATCCAAATGTGATACCCGGATTTGTGTTTTATTAAAAAGAAACAAAATAATCTATAAACATGTTTCCTTATACATATGTTTATTTTCAATAAAAAAAAAATCTAGGCGTTACATTTGGATGACTCTATACATATTATTTTGTAAATATTATTTGCAAAAAAAAACAGTTATAAACCTTGCTGATTAGACTATTTACTTATACTTATATGATCGTACTATCAATCAATACACATATCAGACTGGATAGAAAATATATGTTTAAAGAATTCAATCACAAAATCGAAATATTCGAATTTTTGATTTTGACATTTACTATAAGTATATCTGGGGAATATTCCTTAAATCCGATTAAAATTGATGGAGGTATAGGTATATTCTTTTTTACAAATACTCGTGTAAACTAGTTTTGAAACTTTAATTTTTTTTTTTTAAAATCGCATTTTCAAAACCGAGAAAACGACTGGATTTATCGATTTATTCCAAATTTTCAGGGTTATATTGTAGATACAAAAAATCATCTTTGAATAAAGGATTTTTCCGTTACAAAATTTCTTTTTACTGATTAAAAATAAGTGATTTTTTTTTCATTGAAAATAGAAATTTTAAATTAGAATATCAGTGATTTTGATCCAAATCGATTTTTGTTCAAAGAATACATAATTTCATGTATAAAATAAATTTTCTTCATTTTTTGATTTAATACAATCCAGAATGATCAAATCTCTTTATTTTTAAATATTATGTAAATTTATTTTCAACATAAGTTTTTAGATACCCGAAATTTGCTAAGAAACGTTTTATAGTATATAGTTCTTGAAAAAGTTGTTTTTTCGACCTTCTGACTGAGCCATAACCCCTTAATATAAAGACTCGTATAGAAATGTTAAAATATTGTACATTCCAACTTTAGACATTTAAATTAGAGAAATAATAAAAAATACTTTCTTGTATTTTTTAGGGAGAATGATTAGACTCTTTCTTCACAAAAAATGCATAAAGTGATAAAAATAAAAAAATCAATTCGATTTTGAATAAATGAAACATTATTTTTTAAATTACTATGCTATTCAAAATTTAACAAATACTGAACAAAAATATCTTCTCTTCTTACATAGAATGAACGAAAAGAAATAAATTGAAAAGTACATGCCTTACGTTATTTTTTAAAAAAAGCATTTAACAGGTGTAACAATAATCACTTTTTAAATTAATCGTGTTAAAGATTTTTACATTTATCAAAAAAAATTTACTCCGTTTCATTTTTACGGAAAAAATTAACACGTATTAAAAATGCAAATAAAAGAATTATTAAAAAAGGTAAAGGGTCGATTATTTATACCGTAATTCAAGCATAAAATGTTTTTTCAGACCATTATATTTCCTACATGAACAAATTTAAAAATAAAACGAGGAAATGAAGGAAAAAGTAACTTTGTTTTTTATCAGTACTACTTTGTCTCGATTTTCTTCCCTAAGAGTGTGTGTGTGTGTTTTATATATATATATATATATATATATATATATATATATATATATATATATATATATATATATATATATATATATAAAGAGAAAGAGAGAGAGAACTAAAGATATATAAAGAGTACAAAATATTGTATGCAATATTTGTAAATATAATAGGCAAATTTGATGACTAAATTTCTTAAAAAACTTAGAAGTAAAGTAAATCTAAAAAAAACATTTAATGTTAATTTAAATCTCTATATATTGTATATAAAACAGGATTTAAAAACACAAATGTGGAGTAAAGCAAAAGTCCACCTTAGTAATTATTCCTTACTATTTAATATTCTTCACGTGTATTACATCGTAACTCATAAATTTTTTAGGGCGTATCGGCATATATTACCGCCCAATCATAAATTATAATTAAACATCCTGTTTAAACACTCTACTATGATTCACCCCTACTTTAAAAACAGTATCAATGGACGAGTGTTCATGTAAATAAACTCATTAAAAATTTTTCACATACAATCTCCCAAAGAGAGTTTCAAAATGAAACATGTACCACGTTTTACGATTTTACGCGATAACATTTTACAAAATTGAATAGAAAATATCAAATTTGAAAAATGAGTCAATTAGCGAATATCTATTTTCAGATTTTTTGGCAGATTTTGTTAAACGACAATCACGTGTACAATTGTATGGTTTTATACATATAAATAAATTCAAATGGCATTTAGTTTAGAAAATTAAAACAACATTTATTACAAATTATTGGCCTAAGGGTTATTTTTTTACGGTTTTATATATAGTAGATATAAACCGAATAGTTTCCAAATGTCTGATTTGTACAAAGTAACTTGTATGATTAATTTATATACAAGCACATACGTTAAGTAATTTGTTACGAAAATCAATTTACATATTTCTACAATAATTTGTACAATCGTATATTTAAATCTGATTTCACTAAGGTCGTCTCTATATCTAAGTAACGATACAAACTGAAATTTCTTAGCTTTAGTAATTTAAAACGTCGCAATTATATATATATATATATATATATATATATATATATATATATATATATATATATATATACATGTATGTGTGTGCGTGTGTATAAAGACAATATGATTTCAGTTAAACTGTCACTACAGGTAACGATTAACGGCAATTGTTCCATTTTTTTTAATCATATTGCATTCTTTTTCAAGACTAATTTATATTATTAAGTGCAGTTTCACTTAAATGCGCTTTCACGTGGGTTTTCTCAAATGATGTAATTACAAATGAAAAAAATAAGTATTTCATTTAAATCGGTTGTTATGAAATAAGACATTTTGTAGTTAATAACTGAATATAAAAAAATATTTAATTGAATATTAATATTGTTATTATATGTAATTTGAAATATAAGAATTGAACTTTTGAAGAAATTAACAACATAGACAATTTCAAAAAACTATGTGTGTATAAGGCGAATTTCATGTAATCATTTATAATTTATTTTTATATTAATACATTTTAAATTTATCGAAATAAAGGAAATATGTTTTTACTTTTTTTCTGAAACTATATCAATGTATGTAGTAATAAATTTCTGACCAGCAGATTGAGTTTTATGTGAATTTTGAAAAGTATTAATGTTAAAATATTGATAAAATTTGTACAACTTCTCTTAATTTAATATATGCAAAAGTTTTGTGAATTTATTAATTAAACAAAATTATATTTTGCTATATAAAAGACTTAGTACAATGAACAAATAACGAATTAAATTTATGATAAATTATTATTCATGTCTGACCCTATTTTGAACCATGAATAATTTAGTCTATTCAAAAAAAAACTTTTTTATCAATAACATACAAGGATTTATTTATATTCGTACAACTACACAAAGTATTTTATTTTGAATTACATAGAACTGAATTATACACATATGTGTGTGTGAGTGTGTAATGCGAATGTTTCATCAATAACTTAATAATCTGACATTTCTTAATATAAGGAAATCATTTTTTTCTTAGTAGAAAAAAATACATTTTTATTGTTGACAAATAATAAGTATTTAAATCCAACAAAGTACCTTTATGTAATTTTCAATTTTCTCTCAAACCTTTTTTCACAAGTCATTTTTTTCTTGTGAATCTTTAAAATCAAACTTGTTTCGAAGAATTTGCTATAAAGTACACAACTTTCTAGTTAATGTAATAATTATTTAAAATGGCATCTTTTCAAGTAAATCAAAACACATAAAGTACAATTTTCTATTATAACAGGAAAGGATTGAAATATTTTTATACACCAGTTTATATATAAACATTTTCTATTTTTTCCATTAAAATGTGTTTATAAACATTTCGAATTTAATGAAGATTTGTTATTTTTTTTTTATTTATAATTAAATAGTTAGATTATCTTGTAAAATATTAAAAATAAATCATATAGAATATTTTTATCCATATTTATTTTACTAGTATTATTTACTTTTAATTAAAATCTTTTATATATATATATATATATATATATATATATATGTGTGTGTGTATGTGTGTGTGTGTGTGTGTGTGTTAAACAATACAAGAGTTTAAAATTTCACATAATAAAATATGTAAATATTTGCAAATAATACAGTATTATTAGCAGGAAGGATGGAAATGAAATCATAAAATAATCAAAGTGATTGAAAATGAAGGAATTAATAACGAAAAATGAAGTTTTGTAAAACTACAGAAATGAAAATAATAAATGTAAAATAACAAAAAAGTGAAAGAATGCAAATACCTGCGATTGATAAAAAATAATGATGGATTAAGTAAAAAAAGAAATAAAAAATATAATGGAAAAGAGCTTTCAATTTTAAAAAATTGATGGTAGTTCAATTAAACATACTTTTCAAAAACTGTATTTACATTTAATGGTAATTATACGAATTAAGATAAAAATTCCATATTTTTTAAATCACGAGAATATAAAAAATCGTACTTATAAAAAGGAGAAATATATTCTAAAAATATCGTTCAAAAAAAAAAAAAAATTTCAGGAAATACCTTCGACCGCTAAAAAAAGCATCAAAGATATAAAGTTTACGATTCAAAACGAAAAGTTTAAAAACGACGAGCGTTAAACATGTAAAGAAATTTACGTTTTAAGAATCGTCGTATACACAAAATGAACGAACTGATCAAAGATTTTTTTGTATGTTCTTGATGATTTCAAAAAATAGATATCGTTGGTAATGCTATGTTTTCTGTGACATGTAGTTGTGAAAACGAAACAATTTCTTACGTTTATTTGCACTGAAAACATGTAATTATTTGAAACAGTTGTTCTCTGTTTAATGAGTATCTTGTATTTTATTATCCACAAAAACAAATACATGAAGGTAGAAATATATGAATTAACCTTTTTATACAAGACATTTTGATGTAAGTTTTAACTAGACATCTTAACAAAGAAAATTATATAGGAGTTAAAGTTGACTTTTTTAGAGATTTTTCATAAATAAATATAATATGATATACTTTAAATTTTATTATACAAGTGATGTTTTATTTAATAGTGTTAAAAATAAACAGTATTGATTTTTGTAAAATCATTTTAACTAAAAAAATCTAGTAAAATAAAAATTATATTTATTTATAAATCGGGACTTCAATCACGATCCAACAAATAGAATACATGTTACGTATAAGACGAATAAAACTACAAAAAAAAGAAAATAATAGAACAGAATGTTTTTCTCTGGTCACATTTACATATATTCAAAGACGTGAACTCATTCGCTATGGAAATGTACATGCTAAATAAATATTTTCCATACAATATTTGCACGAACACAAATATAATAGATGTACGTTAAATGTACTGAGTTGTTGCTTGGCGAGTGTACTGATATGTGTGATATTCCATCAAGATATAAGTGTTATTTGGCTCGTCACATTTACACGGTCAAAGTGCGAAGGTCGCGAGGCGAGGACTCTTTTGAATGTCAATTTAACAGTAGCACGTGATTGTCTTTTTTAATATTGAAAACGTCACCAGTTGCGAATTTTCGACAAGGACGACTACTTGCTAAATTTTATATATATATATATATATAAACAGGAAAATAATTTTACGGACGTGTTAAAAATATTTAATTTATATGAAATTCTTTAATTGTAATTTAATCTCAATTGAAGACAATTTGTGACACACACATGACACAGATGTACAAAATCAACTTTTACATTTACTACTGAATCAATTTACGTTTTTTATCAAGTTTAAGGTTTTATAAAATAATTATGCTTGTATGACATAAATGTACATACATATATAAAAACATGCATATTATACAAAAGTAAAAAAAAATAATTTAAGATATAAATTATTTCTTTTAATTATTGAAAAAACTTTAAAATGTTTATAATTAAATTTTCTCTAACTGCAATGTTTTTTATTAAATTCGCTGATTTAATTTCTATTTAAGTAGCTTTATTAAAAAAGTAGACGTATAATATAAACAATTAAAATAAAAAATTAATAAATTACTTTGTATTTGTTATAATAAAATCTGCAATCTAAATACTACCAAATATATGTTTAAAACATTAATTTGAAACAGAAAATAGAATAAGGAACATACCAGGTATCCGAATGTTATTAAAAACATCGAGGGTAAAAATATGTTAATGCGATTTTCTGTATAAAATGTCGTTTAATAACAGCCAGCAGATTTTTTTAATTACTCGTGTAAAATTTAAAACTACGGCATAACAGAATTTATACAAGAAAAAAATTCACACCGAAAAAAGTCTATGGAAATCATATTGCATTTAATGGAAACATTCACGAAATATTTGAATATTTATTATAAGGCATATCTCACATTCATTAAAATTTGTAATAAGTTTTTTGTACGGAAAAAACAACTCGAATTCAGTTTTATAGATTCAGTTCGGTATTTAGTATTTTATCGGTATTTTGTACATAATTATAATGAATAAATTACATATTTATAAAACTTAAACGCAGACATGACTTTTTTTAAAAAAAAATTTCCGCTCGTTAGTTTCAATACTTCAATTAATTTACGTATCCTTTCGTAACACAATTTGTCATGCATAAATTAAATGAGAAATTTTAGCAATTTAACTGACAAAGAGAACTTGTTACGTGTTCTGGATCTTACCACTATTTTGGTAAATTAACTACGATGTGAGAGATTCACACTTTGACGAAAATTTACAATTACATTAATTAGAAACACAAACCGAAGACAATTCTACCTGAACATAATAAATATCTACATTGTTATATAACGAGATAAAAAATAGACGATACGAATAAAACGATACTAAATATTAAAAATACAAACTGATATACACAATAGAAACTAATAAATATATACAACTATAGACAATGTTCTTCAGTATTGTATATAATTATCGGATGCTGAACTTCTAAACCGTGTTATTTGGTCAATGATCTCTTTGAATAATTTTACGATTAAATTCCAATAAATTATTAATACATAACACGTGACTGTATTCTATGAAACTATGAACGAGTATATTATGTATAATCAGCTTATTGAAACATGATAGAAACTAAAATTGAGATAAAATTTGAACCCTCTACGAGACGTATTGATTAAACCCAGCCTTGCACTACTTTCATCCTAATTTCTATAAATTCTAATGACCTTACTTGCTACTAAAACTGTCTCGAACTTTAAACACTGAACTATAGGAAAATAAGTCGTTTATTTTTCACGACATGAATTATTTTTTTAAACTTGATATATTTACACGAGACAAAATGAAACATTGATATTTTTTATAAAATACATGTGGAAAGAATTATTTTATTTTATTACTTGCTTTTATAAAAACATATTTATGAATAGTTAAAAATATTAATAATTTAATGATATTGATTTTTTTAAAAAAAAAGAATACATGAATATTTTTATTAAATTTTTTTTTATCAATATTAAAAACAACTTTTTTAACCAAATTTTAGATCAAAAATGTCATAGCTCTTTGTTATTTTTCTCAAATTTTATTTAAAACAAAGAAATTACTTTTTAACATTACAATTTTTTAAATGCTCAAAAACCAAATTCACCCCAAAAATGATTGCAAACGTCATAAAATTGTGAATTAACAAAATAGTCAAACAGTAAAATTATTTAAGAATAAAATATTGTTCATGTCAAGTGATTATTACTTTTTTTAAAAAAATATATATAAGATTGGGACAACATTATTTTCTATTTCTTACATGTGTAATAAATCACCTATTTTTAAATTTTTATGATAATTATTTTTGATAAAAATACAGTTTCAAGGTTGAAAAATATCTTAAAACTATTTAAATATAAACTATATATAATATAAAAAACAATAATAAACGATATACCTAAAAGTAAAATATGATAGAACATGTAAATTACTTTACCAGATTATTTTTTTTAAATAGTGCACAATTTTCTATTAAAATGATAAATTATTTAAATGGAAAATGTATACAATAGGCATATTTTAATTTTTTTTCTTAATAAATATTAAACGTACCTACATATGGACATTTTTAATATTTTTAGCTCCTAAATACAACATTTTAATTATTTTATATTACAATTGCAGAATATCTACAATTAACAAACATTCATTAATTTAATGATTAAACTTCTTTAAAATCATTAAAATTACATATATATATATATATATATATATATATATATATATATATATATATATATAAAATGTATATTTTTATTTCGAAAAACTGCACTCTATTTTCACTAACATTCAAAGAAAATTTTAATATAAATTCATACATGTGTGTGTGTATGCATATAGCGCATATATTTTTCATCAAAAATGAAAATTTCGAAATAAAATAAAATTGAACGTATATAAGAGTTCGCTTTGATCTCGAAATTGTGTGAATTTTTATACGTCTCGAGGTAAATATAATTTGATAAAGGATATGACGGCGAGATGGAAAAAATGGTCGGTATCTTTGTTTTTTTTTCAAAAGAATATAAAAAATACGTATATAAATATAGAAGCGGAGTGCCGGATACAGAATAGTATACTTTGTATATATACACTATATAGAAGTTCGTAATACTGCAGAGAATATTGGTATAAAAGAAAAAAAGTCACTTTCACTTTGCAGCCTGACTATGCAAGTAACAAACAAATAGGTATATCAGATCATATGGATTCGAGTTTTGCATTTTTTATTTTATATATATATATATATAAACTATTCATTAAAAAAATAGTTATTTATTTATAATGACAAAACCTAATTTCTATTTTATAAAATAAAACTCGTTTCATTAAGTTAAATAGATTATTCGACATAGAACGATTAATACTTTAAATAAATTAGTTTTACAAAAGTATTTATATACTACACTCACACACACACACGCACAAATTTTGTTCGAAACTACATTCTACTATCTTAGAGATAATGGTTGATTGCATTAGTTTAAACCTGTACCTATAGGGAAATGTACAGTGAAATTTTCGTCTTGAATGAGAATAATACTGCTTTCGGTAAAGTGATATTGCAGTTGTCGAGTTAGTTTGAAGTCTTATGTCGCCCGATGAATTGAGATTGGCGTTCACTTTCCTACGTATACGGCCTATATTGTTAAAGAAAACCAATGAAGTAAATGCGATGTCGTAGTCGACGAATACAGTAGACAAAAAATACAAGAGTTTTTAAATTAAATTTTATTACAACAGTTCTTCACTATGTATGTGTGTGTAGAGTATATATCTGTATATCTGTATATCTGTATATATATATATATATATATATATATATATATATATATATATATATATATATATAACACAATTCTAAAAAAAAATTATTTCTCAAAAACAATTCTAAGTGAAACGATTTACTAAATAACTTTCGTACGTTATTTCTTATCCAAATATTGTTTTAAAAAAAGTTACAAATTCATTTAAACAAATATCATTTTTCAGCATATTTGTGCATTTTTAAGTATGTACTTGAAAAATACATATCTAATCGAATTATAACCTTTGAATAAAAAAACTGATAAATATTATTTAATCCGTTTTTATTTATAATACTAATTTTTAATACCCGATCTGTAAAAGAAACTGTTTATATATAAAACAAGTAAATAGTTATACAAATCGAAAATAACTAGAATTAGATAGTGTATCGGCGTGATGACGTCGAAATAAATGCGTCACGGGCATCGATCATACGGAAGAAATACGATTTTTCTATTTATAAGAACGTGTACTTTTTTTATTACGAAATGTTAATCTAGTTTATATGTGGGTAGGCCACATGGCCTAAAATTAAAAATATCATGGGGCCAACCGGTAAAAAATAAACTAAAAATAATATACACAGAACTGATTACATTTATTTCATGCAGAAATTATATATATATCGAAAAATATTTAAATAATTTAAAAGAAAATATAAATGTTTAAATAATTTGTAAGATATACAACTATGATACTGAACAGAATTTAGAAAATTAAATAAAAATAACGAATATAAATCAACATGCAGTAAAAATTTTAAAAAATATAAATCATATTTATGAAAATACATGCCTTCCGATACACACGCGCTCACACACACACACATTATATATATATATATATATATATATATATATATATATATATATATATATATATATATATATATATATATATATATATATATATATATATATATATATATATATATATATATATATATATATATATATATATATATATAAACTGATTTTATTTTTTCAGCAAATACACGTCTGGAGATCTAAAAGAATACAGAAACAGAAAATAAAGGCCCCATACTGTGAAAGTCGAAAATAAGTTTGTTTACCCCAAAGAACGTGAACCTGCTATAGCGAAATAATTTTTGTGATTCAAAAATACCTATTTTCAATAGAATTCCACAGAAGATTTTTGAAACAGGTACATTTCATAGAATCATTCGACCAGAATACAAGAAATATATTTTTAAGTAATAGCTTTGTACAATTTGTTCCAGCAGAGTTATCTTTATATATACAATATATATATATATATATATATATATATATATATATATATATATATATATATATGAGAGAAAGAGAGAGATGTATATGCTTTATTTTGAATTTAATATCTGATTAATAATAATCTACCTATGAATTATAAACCTAAATCGACGAATATAAAATTTAAATTTGATATAAATCCACCATATCAAATAAGTACTAAAAAATTATATTAGCACATAAAAGATTTCTTTTATAACCATCCAAACTATCATTTGTATATTCATAAATCTGAAGATGATGACCATTGACATTTGTATTAACATACATGATAAACAATAAATAATATTTGAATATTTTTATAAAATTTCATAAAGTGAATGAACTACTTTAATAATAAAAAAATAATTAAATTCAATACTAAACTAATTATGATAATTTTTTATTTAAACTGATATTTTTTACAATACTAAAAATATTTTATTTTTTTATATAGGGTCATCCAAATATGACGCCTACATTTGTGTTTTATTAAAAAGAAACTATACATATGTTTCTGTTTAATAAAACAAAAATATTAAAATTATTCTACTGATTAAATAAATAAAAAAATGATAGTTATATTTTTTCAAAAAAATGGACAGAAGAACCAGATGTCTTGAAATAAAATATTAAATACAATATTCTATCATAATAATAATTCAGTTACGTTAACTGAATTCGAAATATATATAGAAGAATGTAAAAATAAAAAACGTGTTAGTGTAGTGTAGAACAAAACTACAAAAAAAAACACCACTTAAGTAGTATGAACAATAAATAAAACATATGATTACATAAAATAAGAAAAACGTTATTATTTATAAAGAAACTAGTTATAATGCAATTATATACAACAGAGTCAATGCCCATATAATAACTATTCATTAATTATTTTCTATTTAATCAATATTGCATAATATATATATATATATATATATATATATATATATATATAAAATATTTCCACTGTACAAAAAATAAATTAATACTTTTAAAAACAACTTAAAAAAATGTAATTAATCGACAAAAGATATTTTTCCAGTTTATTTATGTTACATCAATATTTCTGATTAAAAAAAATCTTTTTTAATTATTGGTAAAACCCACGTGTTTTTGTTACCATTAATGACTACAACAACCTGTTTAGTCCAGTTACAGAGAATCTATCTAAAGTGTTTTAAATATATTTAAAATCAAGGACTTGCAAGTTTATTTACAGTATTTTTAATTAAAAATAAAATAAACGCCTCTGAATAAATGTGATTGTGTTTAATAGAATAACAGAAATATCGTTCTACAATTAAACAAGAAAATATTTACCTTCTGATAAATGTCTGTAATAAAGATGATTCGATGCGTTTTATTTATAATAAAGTTGTCATATGATAGGTATTTTCTTCGATGTCATCAGTGACATGTATAAATATATATTTTAACTTTTAATATTATTGTTTTTCCCTACACAAAAATGTATATCTTTTCATTTAAATGCTATTTTAACATGTGTATAAGAAAATAATAAGGAATTGTATTTTTTTAGTAAACTATTATTTTAACAAAAATATGTTTACAATAAACATAACGTTTTTCTGCAAATCTATTTTTTAAAAATCGAAAAAAAAACATTTCACCTGAACATTATTTGATTGTTAATATTGATTTATGCTACAACAACGCTATATAAAAAGTACGTGTAATTTTTAACACACAATATTTATATATACAAGTATGCATATGTATTGAATACACATGTATATGTAGAAGACAGGTATCGAGGCGAATTTCTAAACACGGTTATTTTCTCCATCCCGTACGACGTACAACTAGTTCTCTCTCTATAATCAGATTGCATGTGTGTATATTTAATTAGAAATTGTTTAGTGTACGAATAACTAGCAGAGCAAACTTTTCATATTGCCGCAACAGTGCATTCACCTTTTTCACCACACCGACGTTTCATTATTACACAGTCGAGGTACACACACACATTTCAATAGCAGTTTTATTGAGCACACATATAAAAATTCACTTCACTATTTACGTACAAACGCTACTGATGGATTGGACAAACGTTCTAATCTAGTTGGGTTTCTTTTTAACGGTCGTATGGACGTATAATATCTGCTGTATACGTGTGATGATTATTTGTATTTTTACTTAGAATGACAACATTCAATAATTATACCTTCATTACACAAACACGTATACATACAGGCATATCTAACAATGCATATTATATATATATATATATATATATATATATATATATATATATATATATATATATATATATATATATATGTATATATAACTAAGAAATAAGTTAATGCAATTTTCAAACAGCCGCAATAAAATGATAACAAAAATTGCAATACGTGAAAATGAATCACTATTCCAATACCACAAAATTGTATTAAATAATTATTTTCACTTTTCTGCTTATGACATCTCGATGCCAATAAAATCATATTCTAAATACAATCATACAAAACTATTGAAAATTATATATCTACATTTCGAAAATAACGATATAGAAATTTACAAAGAACACAAATAAATAAAGAGTAATTATTTGTTAAATATGTGTAAGTTGAATATTTAGAGTGGGATTTACATAATGAATTGAACTCTATCGATTTTTACATAAATGAAAATTGTTACTCACCACAACATCAGAAGATATTTTTTGAATTTTCATTCTTTATTCACTTATTATTTCATAAATATTTTTATTCTTATTATTATTATGATCAATTTTACACTTGTGTCATCGCCAAGAATATAAAAAAATGTTCATAGTTTATCATAATTTCTATTAACCTTCACAGTACTTTTATATTTCTTTATCAATGAAGAAATATAAAAATGACTAATATCAAAACAATATTTAAGCTTGTTATAATAAAACACTAAAAACGTGAATAACTACAATAATATAATTAAAAATAAAATAATTCAGTTTCAAAATGGTTCTAGCACTCGATTTAACTATAGTCAAAACAGAATACATAGAACTACTGAACATTTCAATATGAATAATCATTTGGTATTGACGTAACGATTTCGTAACACAAAAGTGACTTAACTATAACATATGTAATTATAACTTTTGTGAACGAACACAAATTTTAAACAGTACTACATTACAATAACTTGTATATATGTATCCTATTAAAATAAAATACATTGATGATTAAAATAAAAATTCCTTATTTAAGAAAAATGATATGAAATGACGTAGTCAATCTTTACATGTAATTACTATAACGATATAAATTATTTTCAATGCAAATAAAACTTTAATAGTTTTATGATTTATTATTTTATTAGTTATTAATTTATGTAAAAAAATTAATGATGTTTCAGTTAATACTCATTTCCAGATATACATCTGTTATATTAACGATGTATTAATATATGTTTATGAAAAAAAAAAAACTAGAATAAAAACAGAAAATAAGGCAATAATCATTTATGCTTCGAGATATAAATTTCAATAAAACATATTCATGCCAGTAACAAATAATATATTACCATATAATTATTTATGAGAAATCACAAATTGTCATTTTCTATTAATGAACAACACAGGTATATTCATACTGAATTATGGAATTTTTCTTATCTACTATATAGTTAAAAAAATACTTTTTTCAAATATGTACTGTGATTTATTCTACATTGACTCATTTTCGGATAAATGTAATCTAATCTACTATTCGTTAAAGATTTAACTATTAAAAAATTTAATCCACTACTTAATTAAATATAAAACTAATCTTTACTGATAAATTTTTACTGATATCGATATTAAATAATTTTATTAAATATTAACGGATTATATAAATATAAAAAAATGTTTAAATGTAGTACGTTCAAATTTATACAAAATACTCCTCAATTTTTTAATTAAAATAGTAATTTTTGAAAAAATTAGATTTATTATTCAACTCTCCACACCATTAAATTTTTTTATCATTGTATCAAAATATTTTATTATTATTTCCAATTAAAAGAATATAATAAAAAGGTTGAAAAGTCAAGATTGCATTTTTGTGGTTTTCTATTATTTTTTAATAGATTGAAATCAATTTATAGCCAACAGTATTTCTCTGTCTTATTCAATTTGTTTCAAATAAAAATCACTAAACATATATATAAGTTATTAGTATGAAATACTAATAAGAACCTCATGAATTATATCAAAAAATACATCTTATTTTGAAACTGAGTCAAATTTACTTTAACGGAAATGAATTATCACCCCCAAAACACCACAAATGTTAAAAAGTACTCAATAATCAATCACTTATTGTTTATAACAACAATAAGCTAATGTGCATTTCGATAACGATGTCATCAGTGTCAGAGCATTTTTTTTATAAAAATTACAATAAACACTTTATAACATATTGGGGATGATAATTAATTTGTGTTAAATACACCTTCCCTTAAAATCTCACCAACAAATTGTTCCATAAAACGTTTTTTTATTAAACAAATACAATTTATGTTATTTAATCATTTCATTGCCACATTTTAATTATCTAATTTTTTTAATGTATCTATACATACATACATATATATATATATATATATATATATATATATATATATATATATATATATATATATATATATATATATATATATACATACACATTTAATCATTACCAGTATGTGTTGATAAAATATAAAAGTTCATTAATTTGTTTACAAAATTATTATCAATAGTAACTATACAAATAGGTGTAAATTTAAACAGGTGTATTTCAAATTATATATATATACACATTTACAAACGTGTGTGTGTATATGTTAGATTATGTTGAAATAGACAAAGCTAATCTCACATTTTAAATTTTACAAATAACACAAATTAATGTTTATTACTTAACTCTAAACCTGAATTATACAAGTGTTTTTTAAGTGTGATAGAACTTTAAATTGAATCCTACGTAACCTAAAAACATCTTTATATATACTTACACACATACATGTATATATATATATATATATATATATATATGTGTGTGTGTGTGTGTGTGTGTGTGTGTGTGTGTGTGTGTGTGTGTGTGTGTGTATGTATGTTTTTCGTTTATATAACATTTTTGACAGGGATTCAATTTAGTGTTCTACCACGCTTAAAAAAACACCTATATTTGCATTTTTAATCTTTCTATATTTTTGGAACAACAAACTTGCGTTCTTTTTCTATATTGTATTATATTGTTATTTTAAATCCTTTTCATAAAAAAACATATTTCTGTATTATCAGTACACACACAAATATATATATATATATATATATATATATATATATATATAATGGATTAATAATTATCAAAATACAAACTGAATAAAAACCGGAATAATTCATTGATTAATAAACAATAGGCATATAAAAGAGAACATAATAATTGGTAATAAATGACATATTTCTATTTTTAATCAACTAAGTTACCTATAAATAAAAATGAATTGATTTAATTAAAAAAAGGTACATACAAATTATACTTAACACAATTGTTACTGATTATGGAATGGAACTAAATGTTTAAATTTAATTATAACATTGCATAATGAGAGATTCTCTTTATTCAATTCTTTTATTAATAATTTAATACGGTTTTTAACAGTTGCAGACATTAATTTTTATTAATATTAATATAACTAAATTCAAGGTTTTTATATTTTGCTGTTTAATTAAAAAAAATAGAATAACATGTGCAAAACTTAAATGATATTTACATTTTGTATAGATTTAAATCAGAAAAATTAATGACTGTGATAGTTTACGAAAGAGTGGATATTTTATTTTTGGAAGATGCAACAAAACAAGATCGTTCAGCATTACATACAAGAGTGATATTTTAGTGCACAGTTTTTTTGTACTGCACAGAATATTTTTAAATAGATTTTTTTCAAGAATAAAAAAATAAACCGTCTGTGAAACTAAAATCTTAAAATATATTTTAAAACAAATATTGATATAAGAAGTTATCTGAAACATTTAAAATTTAATTGTTGTCATGTATGTTAATTTTAATTATTATTATTGTATACAATTGTTAATTTATTTATTATAAATAATTTCCTACATGCAAAAATATATAGTATCTAACAAAAAAACTAATATAGTTAATCCACTGTGCTGTTTTTTCAATTAATTGAAAACTTTTTAACTTAATCCCAATATAATTTCAATATATAAACACACGTGTAGGTTCTTATAGAACAGGAAATAATTATAAGAGATTGGAGAGTCTTAAGACCTCGACCTAATAAGTAAAAGAGAAAAAAATATTGAAAAACAACAACAGGTGATTAAATATAAACTGAAGTATGTAGGCGAAGCAATAAAAAAATTTGCAAAGTCAAATTTTGACCTTCGGTTTGTCCAATCTATATATATTTATATACATATTCGAATAATCGGTTATTTTAACGTACAGATGAAATATAAACGGCAGTGCACATTTAGAAAATGTACGTTGTGTCTCCGTGTACGCCTACTTACCAGAGCACAGTTAAAAACGTAGCGTTAAAGAATCACGAAGCGAAAAAATCAAGTAACAATACAAAAGAATCTCTCTATAGCATTGTCTTCATATAATGAGTAATTCTGAACTTATTCTACACACAGGAAATACCAGCTTGTGTATGTTAGGTAGAGCGAATACCTGTACTATAAATGGAGTTTGCACTTTGTCATTGTATTTTTTTTCGGAGGAAAATTAGAAAAAGTAAGGACAGTTTTAATGAATTTTTAATTGAGATTTCGTTCTCTATCGTTATGCATACAGTTGAGTTGACATACACGAACAAATTACATCTATTCATTTATTTATAGCACTAAAACATATGTACACAATAAATTCACATCCACATTACAGAGACAAGCACATAAATACATACATACTTTTATATATAAATATAAAATTGGATGTAAGTTGTAAACAGTATATGTTACAATGCTAATATTTATTTATTTTATATAAAAAAAAATACTGACGTGGTAATGCAGAGAAATCACAAGAATTTTATTGCAAGCAAGAAAATATCAACAAAAACAAAAATACACCTTGAAATAATTATTTTATTTTCACATAACTGTCAGAAAAATTATTCTAATTCTGTATTCTATGTTCAAAAATATTTACAAAGAAAAATATTTTTTATATTCGTAATCAAGGACTTAAAAACAAACCAATGATTTTGCACTAATATTTTTTGTTTATCCACTTTCACCTTCATAAAACAATTCTACAATAAAATCAATTATAAATAATTGTGTTTGTGTGTGTGTATACTAATATTTATATGGAATGTTAAATGCGATTCCCAGTTGTATAATTCCATAAATTGAAAATTGAGGCTGATAAACTCATCTCGTAAAAAAAACATATCCATTACGAAATCTTGACAAGAAAATTCCTCTTTCGAAAAATATTGTCAGAGATAAGGCCAAAGTCCCACAGATGCTATAACTTTAAACATTCATGAGTATTATATATATATATATATATATATATATATATATATATTCCAAAAATTAGGGGTTAGGTTTAAAATAGAAAATCCCCCCCCCCAAAAAAAAACAACACACAACCGTTGCTGAACTCAAATAAAAAAAATCCTACCTAATAGCATTATCAGTGAGGTCTATACTGTATAAAGGATGAAACAACTTGATTTTATATATATTAAAAAGTGTTTATTATTTATTTTTAAATTTAGGCTTGTTAGAAAATTTAAATAATCTCAACAAAAAAGTATAAAATAATGTTCTTGTATCATAATCTAGTCTATTTACATGCTTATTATATTAAAAAAAGTTATAATTACTTATTTATACTTCGAACAATTGTATTTTCAAAATGTATTATATGAATTTTTAAATGGATATATTATTTTGATTTAAAATTCTGATGCAAGAACAAAGTTTCAAAGATTTAAAAAAAAGATTTAAATATTTTTCTATTTTTAAAAAATCTATTTAATTAGAAAATACAAAGATGAAAAAATAACTCAATTGTATATTCAAGCATTTTCAATAAATGACGCTTGCTTTTTATGAAACTTTATTTTACTCTTTGTTTTACATAGTTTATATTACGTCTACAGGCTACACGTAATTATTTGTGTGTGAGAAGAGAGGTACATGAATTTAGACCCAGTATAAGAAACTAGAATAAAAAGCATATAATCATGAGAGTTATACAGTACAACAGCCCCCATCGTCCATCATACGATTAAATTAGTCATTTAAATGACCTTGGACGTAGAGGTCAATACAATACACGTCACAAAAAATATCCTTGAAATTTCATTGTTTTCAATAGGGGTATATAATAATAATACGTCCGCACAACTACAGTACACGTCACTTATACGAAAAATGATTAAAATTTTACGTACGCGCGATAAATAATAATACGAAATGTGAATTTTATCACATGCATACGAAGAAAATACATCACGACTTTTTCCAGTGCTATTAACGACCGAGTATTAAAGTTCGGTGCGTTTTCGTACGTGAATAATTACGAATATGACGAATTTATTTGTCAAAACACACGCCAAATGGACATTATTACGAAAACGCAATTTTCTACATACAAAATGTGTGTGTGTGTGAATGTATGAGCGTGTGTGTTGTTTCGAAGGACGGGCGAGTTTTCATTCATTACCTATAATTATATGCTCGTAATTGAACAATAGTGAAATTAATTATTTTCATTATAATTATGTATAGAGTGATACTGCATAATAAGATCAGATACGATTAATAAGTTACATATACACCCACGTCATCAGTTATTGCGTGTAAAAATGTACACATATGGAGTCGATACAGCAAAAAATTAATACTCTTTACTGTATACAGAAATGAAAGAAAACTTAGGACGGGAAAATTATAATCAGATACAATGTGTAAATCTGATTACAATTTTTTTTAAGTTCTCAGTATACTTTTAATATATATTAATTTAAACATATGTAAATTAGAAGAGAAAATTAAATTTGAACTTTAAATATTTAAATAGAAAAAATAATTACTATTATAAGTAAAGTTATAATAAATATTTTACACACAAAATATATTCTAAAACGAAACAAAGCATTTCAATAGTATTAATGGATTTTCACTTTTCATACTTTTTTTACCATTTAACTTTATTTATTACTTGATAAGAAATATTGAAAATTGAAACAAATATGTTTATGTTCTTCGATAATACTGAAACCATACTTTTCCAAATATTTACTAAATAAAATTTATTCGATTCTATTTTTCTGAGTAACCGAATAAAAAAACTTTTCAAATGTTTTTATTCGATTGATTAAAAACTTTTTGGAATAATCCTTGTAATCAAGCAACAAACAGAAGTTAAACAATTTAATTATATCCTAGAATAAAGACAACAGGAATCAATACATTCCTATCAGTACTTAATAAAATGAACAAAATTTATAAAAATTCTTTATTTATACATTTTTTTAATTTTTTTTGTAAATCCTTGTAAATTCATAAATATTAATAAATGCAGATTATTCTTTCATTTATGCATTTGACTGCTTCGCAATTAATATTTACATACACATGTATTATTATTATTCCTATTCTATGAACTAAATTCAATTTTAAAATTTATATATTTTATAATTATATTTAAATACATTTATATGTATATTAATATATGATAGAACTTATACAAATCTATGTACTGATGTACGTACAATGATTTTTAAATGCAACTTTCCTAACAATGAATATACAATTTTTCTTGAATAAAAAATATACTGCATTAGCAAAAAAATTAAATAATACACAATTACTTTTTAAATATTAAAATACAGACTATGTTATGCAAAGATCTAAAATAAAAGTTGGTTTTCTAAAACTGAACTAAACCAACATACTTTTTTCTATCCAGTATACTGTTACCATGACCTGTATTAGGGCAACAACTACCCTTAGGAATGTCACCCCAATACAGTAGGGGTTGATATTTACAGCAACTGTATAAAGTACAGTTGACTCCATAGATAAACGATCGTTTGAAAAAATAAACTAACCCTATTTGGAGTCTCGACGAAAACCGAAATAAATCCTAATGTGTAGCATGATTGAAGGATATCTTAAAGCCATTCGTATATAATTTATTCAGGAAGGGGAACATTGATAATTTATACAAATTTGAATACAATGAATTGAAAACACGGTCGGTGTACGACAGAGCCACGAGATATTTCAAATATATATAATTTTATAATACCCTCACTGTTCATCGAAAACGGAATATTTCTCGTAACAAATTTTCGGAAATGACGTATTAACAATTTCCTTGTAGATTTTTCACAGGCAAGCGTACATTTTTTTGTAAGTTCTTTTTACAATGGCGTCTTGATTATTCGCTTCTCTGCATGTATAATAAAAATTTATTGTTTGTCAGATTTTGCGTGATGGTCATAATTCATTTCTTTTCATTCGTGTTCTTACACGTCTTTATTGACGTGGATTCTAAATAGACATGTATAATTATAATAAAATGTACGTTAAAACAAATTTATTACTTTTTAAAACATTTTAAAGAAAATTGTTCTATAGAAATAAACCAATACAACTCTATATAAGATGGTTTCCTTTTACACAAATGGATTACCACCTCAACACTATAAAATATTGAAAAAGGTTTTTTATAAATTACTTATTGTTCACTTTTTCTATATAAACTGATGTGTATTTCGATGACAATCATCAAAGAATTACCTTATAAAATCTAAGATTTGATAACGTAGCGCTCTGATGATGATGATATTGCCATCGAAATACACATCAGTTTATAAACAGAGAATGACTGTTTTAGATTTTTCAATATCTTGTGATATTGGGATGATTCACTTAGGTAAAAATGAATTCACCACTATACCAAAATAAATAGGATATAAGATAGTACTATATTTATAAAAAAAATATGGAATAAAAACCAAAATACCATTCCTCATTCAAGGATTTAGGATGTGCATTTTCTAATTCGTCCGAAATTATTTCTTAGTTGGAACAACAAAGGCTTGGAGATTCTTCTAATTAATTCGGAATTATTTCTTAGGAAGGACAAGGGATTGGAGAGTCTTAAATTCTTGTTAGGATAGGTATCTTCTAATTCGTTTGGCATTATTTCTTAGATGAGGAAATAGGCTTAGAGACTCTTAATATTTTGTACAATCATGTCCTGTAACGTTATACAAAAATCATAAAAGATTAAGATATAATAACAGACTAAATCTACTTATGTAACAAAGTTCATTTCGATTTACTTGAAAAATGTACTAAAAATAATAATATAACTAAATACGTTTCATAGCAAACAATATTAATCTCAAATTCCAGAAATATATTAAAAATGTATTATTTTCATCGGATTAACATACATAACAATTTACATAATATTCCAACTTCATTCAATTGTATCTAAACGTATATAAAGATATAACGTGAAAATGTATTACACATAATCTGTCTATTATTAATTTTCACTAAACTGTTATTCAATATATATATATATATATATATATATATATATATATATATATATATATATATAAAGTGTATGTGTGTACATGAAGTAAATAAGCGAATATATGTAGTTTTGTATGTATACGTGTACAATCTCTAATCTAAAAATACAATATTATAGTAAAAAAAAAGTAGATAAACATTAAAACCCATGTTGCCAGCTGACCTCTCTCACAAGTGTTGATAATGCGACAAAATAAAATTCGTTTCAGACGAGTTCATAAAATGGCGGGATGAATAATACAATACACACGTCTATTGTTAGCAGACAACTGTTTTAAATACATGAAACGTTATTCACGGAAGTACAATCAAGTTCTTGATAATTTATAATGGTCTACGTAACGATCAGGCAATAAAACGTTATCACAAGATATTTGCACTCGTACTATCGACCTTTTTTATGTAGCAATTTAAACGATCTGTATAAAATTTCAATTGTTGTCTAACACGAAATATATTTAATGAAAATCGAATAATGATATATGTAAAAAGTACGGATATTAATTATAACACAATATATAAGTGTGTTATTGGTACGCATATTATAAAATACATATATTGTAGAGCGATAGCTATAATAATCAATCATATATACATATATGAAAAAGATATAATAGATATATAAAAATATAAACGCATTCATGAAACATGGAATAAACTCACTGTTAGACGACCAATCGACATATTTCTTGTTAATATATCTCGTAGAAACCTTCACTGATGTAAAAATTATATCAGATTAGCTGAAAGACATATATTGACACAGCATAAATCTACTCAAAGGAACAACAAATTAATAATGATTCAACAATTAAAAGATATACAAACGGAACTGAATCACTGAAAACACAACACAATTTTTTTATACAGAACATATGCATATAAATATACTAATAATAAAATCACTGTGTAATGGCGTCGAATAACAGAGAGCACTACGATATTTGTTGAATTAGAAAGGATATACAAACGAACACAAATAACCTAATGCGTATTCGTATTGCACAACATAATAAAATATCACCTCTACATATTTTATATAAATGTATGTATATATATTTTGTATATACATAACACATGTATATGTTAACGTAAACTACAATTATATATATACATATTACGTATATACATTTATATATATATATATATATATATATAAATGTATAAAAAATAATTAGGGGATTGTGGGTGGTTGGATGTTTAATAGAAGGTGCGGCCGACCATCATGATCGAGATCCTCAATAAAACAGAAAAAAAATAAACAACTCCTTTTAATTACCGTTTGAAATGTTCTCGTATACGGTCCTCGCGTATATTATCGGGCAAATTTCCAACCCACAGATGCCGTGTCTCTCTAACCATTTTGGTCCAAACAAAACATGAGGAAATAGTTTTGTTTCCTGCGTCCTTTTTTTCAATTAAAACAACTAACAACTATTAACCCAACAAACAAACAAAAACCCACGCACTGTTTTCACTACATCATATTATATTAAATATATATTTTTTTATCGATACATCTTCGATTCACTTCACACACATTAACATGATCAACATCATCATATAATATTTTCTCTTCATCGAAATAATAATAAGAAAAGAAAAGAAAAAAACACTGATATAGAAACACTTAAGAACAACAAAAAAACGTCAATAAACTCACTGTGCACATCACTGTTATTTTAAATTTTCATTAACATATCTTTCCAAGCGAACAATATGTTGATATTTCTTCCCAAAAAAATATATATATATTATATATATCTTAACAAACAAACACACTATTCAGGCGGCATCTTATTATATCCGTTTTTCAATTTGTTTTAGATAACATACATATATATGTAATGTATATATATATATATTTTTAAACACTACTACATTCTTATCACTCGATGGATGCCAACTGACTAAAGTCGGTATAAGAGGAAGAATAGTCGCGGACCCCAACAAACTGGCTGAAATTGTTAGCCACGCCTCTCGTACTTCATACCAAGCGGCAAACGAGCACAGACATACGTCCGATAGAAACTTGTTTGATCAATGCATTCAATGAAGATATAGAGTAAACATACGTCGTATCGCACTCGAGAAGTTCGTGCGCGAACACATTACGCCATCCTTCACTTGCGTTCTCTGTTTACAAGAAACTGGACGACCGTATTTGTAATACTATACGTTCTAAAAACATTTACACAATATGTATTTGTAAACGAAAAAAAAATCACGATGATCAACAACAATTATCACGAAGAAGTATTCTTTTAAAAAAACTAATTCTAATCTAATATTAACAATATACAATTGAAATTATCAATATCCTATTGATAAATAATTGATATAAGTACATCATTGCACGGTCATAGGTTAATTACATCTTTTAACTCCTTTTTCATTCACGATAAGCTGAAATTCGTCTCGATTCTATTATAAGAACGTAGTTCAATACGACATGAATATATTTTAATACATTCCATGGCGTTCGTACGTGTAAAAATCGATTTATGTACGATATTATTTCACTAATGTTGAGTGAATGTGTGTACGTCCGATAGTATAGATGTTTAATTGAAGCTATGGTAGCGTCTATTTTTCAAGGGGTGTACGATTGGTTGACAGAGGCCAGAAACAGGTCGAGCCTAGCCTAGCGGGCAAACGAGCGTACATCATGCAGGCAAGCGAACCGAGCTCGCTTCCAACAATATCAAAAAAGGTTCGAAATTATGTTGCTTGTATACAGACGCGCACACACACGCACTTTTTTCCCTCCTTTGTCATATTATTTTCAGTATGGTATCATGTTGAAGAATAAATATAATACGTGTATGTGTGTATAGGCTGAAGGTTTTGTTGTAGGGTTTCACGTACAAAAATCTATTCGTTTTTTCTCCTTTTCTTTTTTTTTGACTGGAGGTAGATGGAAGCCTTTTGGGAACAAGTGCATTCATTATGACGTCTCAAGGATATTCCGTTGTATAGAAATTGTACATATATTTTTAATGTACGTTTGTATTTGAACAACAAAATGACTACGTCTCTATACGTTATTAAATGTTTTTTTTTATATATAAATTATTAAGAAATAAAACAATAATTACAAACTACACACAAATCAAAATATATTCAGTTCATGATTGCTAAATAATAATTTTTACCTTAATAAAATCAACTAGTACATTCTTAAAACAATAAAAGGATGAGTAAAAAGACAATTATACATAATATACATTTATTGAGAATATTTTTACATTCTTTTTTTTTAAAAAAAACAATAAAACCCAAATACACAGATACTAAAAAATCATACTTGAACAGGGTAATTAGAAAACATGATTTAAGAGTTCTTTCACTTATTTATCAAATTCCACAACAGTTTATTGAATTGGAATAAAATATATATGAAAGAAATTACTTCATTATTTAAAATATAAAAAAAAGTTCTTTAATACATGATGATATATTGCGCAATACTGGATAAATTGACGTGTAAACGATTTTGATTCAATTATTAGAAATATGGCTATTGAAAATAATGTCAATTAACTTAAATTCCAAATAAAATATCTATTAATTAATATAATCGTCACAATTAATTTTTGTAATAAATTTACTGATAAGTAAAAAATTCCAATAGCTTAATTTTGATACTAAATCCTTGTATTTGTTTATCACTCTGTCTCTAATTATAAATAAGTGATATTTCAAAAGTGAAAAACGTTCAATTTACATAATTTATATATATATATATATATATATATATATATATATATATATATATATATATATATATAAATTACAAATTCACTATAATTTATTCCATATATAAAACAATCAAGTCTAACAATAACGAAAAATTACATATAAACGCAATACTTGGTATTTTTCCACTGTATTTTAGCAATATAATGAAGACAACCATGTACGTATTTTTTCAACCAATGTTTTTTTTAAAGCATACTGTATCAAGAGTATCGGTACAAAACGCGAAAAAAAATATTGTCACAACGAAATATAAATAACGGTCTGCGAAAATATTAAAAAAAAGCATGATAGGGTACCGACAAAAAAATGTTATTCCAAGAACTGTTACAAAAAGGTTGCTTTACAAAGCCAACGCCTTGACTAAAAAGGAAGTGAAAAGCAATATACCAATTCGTACGGTTCCACGTAGCAACCACGGATTTCCGTTCAAAGATCTACGCATGCTCCAGACGATATTGATTTTTCTACACTTCCGTCATCTGTTGGTGTGTTTTGTAATGTAGCAGAGAAATATTAAAAAAAATATGAGAATGAAGTTTTTCTAAATCTTAATTACTAATGGGTAATTTATTATATTCGATATTTATTCTATGAACATAATTTATATTTTCATTTCAATTCAATCATAATACTATTTAAGTATTTTTTTTATTTGGAATCATTCGAATTTTCCATCAGTCATGTCAACAATGACATTTAGATATGGAATAAGAATTACAAGAAATTATTTAAATTTAATGAAGCACGTATATTTGTTAATGATTAGTTTATATTTTTAATATTATTTATATTTAAGATGATTTACTTACCTATTAAGTTCTGATTCTGAAAATCCCATGATTATTACAAATATATATATATATATATATATATATATATATATATATATATATATATATATATATATATGAAGTTTAATATATAAAAAATAACCTTTTTTTGTATTATTTCTTTGTCAGTTTAATACAAATTTCCAAATTATAATAATTCCAAAACAAAATATTGCAAAATAATAAGTTTAACTTCATTAACTTTTTGAACAAGAAATAATTTTGAAAACTCCAGTTATGGAAACCCAATTTACTATTAGGTTTAAAATAAAAGCCTAAAACAATAAGAAAATGATTAGAACAATCAAAATATAAAAAAATTGTTGTATTTCAGAAAAAGATTCGAATTGATTAAATTCTTGATAAATTTAGTATTCTATGTAAAGAGATAAATTTGAAACAAGGAACGAATTATTATATTTCTTAATTCATATATTTAAATAATTCAGTATTATTTCAATATATTTTAACAATAAGTAAAATTTATATGTTATTTTAATAATTCTTTTTGATATACTTGTATTGTTATATGAAAAATTTGATTTTTTTTATCCTTCTTGTATATCTAAATTGAGATTTGCGTTTGTTTCAACATTATTTCAAAATGTAATTGTTTTAAGCTATAATGACATTTAATTCTGTAATAAATATCAATGTACACAATTCAATTAATATTTTAGAAAGAACTTAATATTCTAAAAAGAATTTTACATTATTTAGATTCAGAAACAATAAAAGAAGCTAAGATATAATAATAATCATCTATAACGGATATGTGTAAATTATTTTGAAGGATTATACGTACATTGAAAAAAATATACACAGTAATTTATAATTTATATATTATTATTGCAAGAAATAAGTTTTAAGCACTTAAAGAAAAAGGTACATGGAATATTTTGTAAACTATAACATATAAAAAGTAAAATGCTTATTCAGTAGGAAAATGTACAGAATTGGTCAAATAAAATATTATTTAAATTGTTTTCATTTTTATACGTTTTTTTTTTTTGTTTTTTTTGTAAAGTATTGGATGTATAGTATATATATATTGCATCTGAGAAAAATACTATGATAGATTTATCTAAAAGGCCATGAATAATTTAGATTTTAGATATATCTTTATCGTAATATAACATTCAATAAGGTTTTCTTTTTTCTACACATTAACATATTTTTCGCTAGTTATTTTTTCAAATATCTACTACAACATATATGTTTTTATTGTGATCAGTAATGTCAACATTTCATGTTTTCTATAGTTTTGTTTGATTTATCAACAATTAAAATTAATAATCACTATTAGTTATAAGATTGAATTAAAAACTCATTAACATATACATACATATATACATAGATTTATATGTACACATGTATACATATTTAATAAAAAAATTATTTTAATATTATAAGTAACTATAACACTGTTAATTGTTATCGATAAAAATAATTTTAATTGCTGTATATTTAAGGTCACAATTTAATTAATATAACTGAAATGATGAAAACATTACAATCACCACTAAACATTTAAATTAGTAACAAGTATCTATAGTTCCATCCGAAGGCATTTTTACTAAATAAATTGTAATATGAATAAAAGCTTATGATCAATGCCTACGAATAGATTAATCTAATATGACAATTACAAAAAAGAAAAAACAAATATAATCTATTATATTTGCTCTAGAAATACTGGTCAACTAAGTTACTTTGTTATTTACAAAACAAAAAGGGATTTTTTTGTTAAGTGTCGGGGAATGTTAACTTTGGTATGATTTTTGTCTTATATTATAATAATATATTATATATACTATTTTTTTTTGTTTTTTTGTTTAAATTGTAAACACGTGTACTAAATATATTATTCATAAATTAATTTTTGTGACAATACTAATTATACTTATATATTTTTAAAGAGAAAAAGAATATAAAAATAATGAAATGAGAATATTATATTTACTTGAAAAAAAAGATATTTCTCCTATAAAAATGGCAGAATTTATAAAATATCGTAATATAACCTATTATTTACAATGTAAAAAATGCTTAACTGAAATGAGATATAAATGAAACATTATATTTGTAAATTAAGATAATAAATATCTTATGAATATTAAAAATA